>CM076608.1:18478413-19139089 GCA_038502775.1 Hippodamia convergens
CCTAATTGTATTCCTGAAGAAGTGAAGAACTTGAGGCATTTTAGACGTTTTCTCCAGGAAAATGAAACAATTGATTTTATCTCAACACGAGGACAGTTTCGAAATTATCTAAAAATAGAAAGAAGTCATTATACCCTACAGAAAAAAAAAAATATTCAATTAGAAGATATGAATTATTATGGAAGATATATATTCTGTTAATGTTTGTTTTCCTTTTTGTTGTTAAAGTATAATAAGTGATTTTCTTCACATGAATTGTTTAAACCAAAAAAAGATAACAAATCAGGCATAAAACAACTCCCCTGGGAGATAGGTGCAATAATCATTGTTGGATATTTTTTTTGTAACTATATAAATGATGAAGTCGTTCAATAAATATTCTATTCTATTCTATTCTGGCTTATCACGTACAAGAAGAGAAAGCGAAGAAGTTATTTACAATAAAAGTGGACATGTTGATGCCAGTAAACACCATCAGACGAAATCCGTTCGTCCGGCCACACCTTCAGCCTCAATCGCGACGCAATCTGCTAATGCACCTCAGAATGCTCTCGAGTAGTCCTGCCATTTTATGTTGGTTTGTTGGACAAGAAGATCGAGACTACTGAGACGAGGAATGGACGTGTCGGTCTTCTAGATAATCGTCTGGTCATGTACGCCTTTTATTAATTGAAAATGCGGAATGATAGCTCGCCTTCATGCTGAGTTATTTCCTTTGGGAAGTGACACCGTGGAGTGGATTTTCTCGGAGTCGTGCTCTGGCCTTCCTCGTGATGTTGGTAGTTGTACAGGTTGGTTCGAGAGGATTTTCTGGTATGGTTTACAATGGACCATGAGGATCTTCCTTGTGTTGAAGGTTTGGGAAAGGATCCAATTGAATTCCGGCATCTTTGAAAAAAATTCTTGAGCTCCCAAAGGAGATATCGATTAAGGATACTCATTGTGAAAGCTGACAGTTTCGAGGCATAGCAAAAACTAATAGACCAAATCAAACACCAGTGTAAACAATATGATCTCAATTTAAAAGTGTAGAAGACATAACAGATGATAATAAGCAAAGGTGATGTGTGGAAGGTCACTTGTATGCAACAGATCTTAAATGTAAAGGTAAAAGTAAAAGATAGATAGTAGAGCTAGGAGTAAATAATTAAAAATTTCTGGTCCTGTTAACGATGGACCATGACGATCTTTATTGAGTGGATCTTTCTTTGAAAAAAATTCTTGAGCTCCCAAAGGAGATATCGATTAAGGATACTCATTGTGAAAGCTGACAGTTTCGAGGCATAGCAAAAACTAATAGACCAAATCAAACACCAGTGTAAACAATATGATCTTAATTTAAAAGTGTAGAAGACAAAACAGATGATAATAAGCAAAGGTGATATGTGAAAAGTCACTTGTATGCAACAGATCTTGAATGTTAAGGCACAGGTTAAACATAGATAGCAGAGCTAGGAGTAAATTATTAATATTTGGAGTGGAAAAACGAAGGGTTTACATTTTTCTTAATTAAATTTGTTGATACTTCCCAACAGGTCTTGGTATTCATGCAAGAAGATGATCTATTTCTTCTCTTGCCTCTTATGTTGAGCTTGATATTTGGCTTAAGTAAGATCAAGTTTGGTCTGGTCAAGTTGGTAAAGGCAAGGTTATGTGAGATTCTGTACATTGAGTAGGGCCGAATTTGGTCTGACATATACTGTTAGGGATATCGTGTCCATTCGTTTTGAAAAGTATGTAATCTTCGAGAAAATCGCTGTAAAATCATTTAAAACTTAATAACAGCTTAAATCGATCAAATGAAAATCAGTATGACATATTTCGTCAATCTGGTCGCCTTTTTTCTGAAGTTTGGTTCTATGCATATGTTCTCATTTTGAAATGGAGTCAGTTTATCAACGGCTTCGATTCGAAATGGGTTTTCTGAAAATGGCAAGACGTAAATTAACAAAAGCTGAGGCTAAAAGGGCCTATTTCTTCTTGGTTTACTATCCCAAGATACCTGTACTTCATGACTCAGAACTGCCAAAGTCTGTAGGAGTTGGAATAAAATTTCCAAGCCCTCTATCAATGTTGTCGAGTATTTTCTTGCATGAATAGTAGATTCTCCACTATTTCTTGAAGATAATGTAGCGATGTGATGTTCCTCGAATAAAGACAAAAGGTAACCCACTTGCATGTGCAATAGCACCCCATACCACAAGACCTACTGTACGGTGTACAGGGTGGGCAAAATTGGTGATTCCTGAACTACAACTTTTTAACCACGAGAGAAGGAGGAAAATGAATGACACGTTACGGTGGTCTTTTTTTGATAAACTGAGAATGCCATCAACTGCATTCCTCAATCTTCTTTTGTTTTCGAGTTATAGGCCAAAATTGAAATTTGGGCTGTTCCAACTTTGGTCATTATCTCCTTTTCTGTTTGTGCTTGGATGTTGAAATGAAAATATTATACAGGCATTTTTTTCATAGCAATCCAGTCGCTTACTTTTTTTTGCCAAGAGGTTTCCTTGCTGGGCTATAACAAATAGTTGTGTTTTTCTTACGGAAACAATAGTTTGAAATAGCTTAGAAAGAATCGCCATTTTTCCCGTTTCAGAAATATATCATACATCATACATCGCCCTCAGATTCATTCAGATATCATGAAAAAAATAGTTTTTATTCGAAATTTGAATTACTGAGTATTAAGTTCGCTGAATCATAGAATAATATTTCTGTACGCATGTTAATTGTCATTATTATTTTACCCTTGAATACTTGGTTCAGTTCTCCGTGGTTTGATCTCTGTTCAGAACAACTGTCAATTATTAGAATTCGAAGTCATTATTGCCGGCAATATGGGAATGTTCTAAAACTACGAGAAATATGCTTCAAAAGTAATACAACTCAAAATTTACTTTCTCCGGTTAGTGATATGGAAAAGATCAGTAAAGAAGCCTGTATAAATAAATGTATATATAAAAAAAATTTACCCACATCAGTGGCTCCCCCATTTATCATATAGATATCTACATATCAAAGCAGGTATCTATTTCATTTTTCCAATTAATGACAAAATATTCAGCATTTCAATATTTTTTAATTTTGATTTTAAGTTGTGTCACATTTGAACAAGGGTGCGATATGTTGGGTGATTCAGCCTACTTAATACTCAATAATTCAAATTTCACATACAAACATTATATTTCATGATATCTGAATGAATCTGAGGGCAATGTTATGTATGATAGGTATATTTCTGATACTGGATAAACATGCCGATTCTTTCTAAGCCATTTAAAACTATCGTTTCCATAAGAAAAAAGACAAGTTTATGTTATAGCTCAGCAAGGAAACCTCTTGGGAATAAACATAATACGCTACTGGATTGCTATGAGAAAAGTGTCTATATAATGATTTCATTACAATATCTTAGCACAAACAGAAACGGAGATAATGGCCACAGTTGAAATCGTCCAAATTTCAATTTTGTCCTATAACTCGAAAACAAAAAAAGATAGGGGAATGCAGTTGATGGCATTATCAGTTTCTCTAAAAAAGACCACCGTAACGTGTCATTCATTTTCGTCTATCTCTCACGGTTAAAAAGTTGCAGTTCAAGTATCACCAATTTTGCCCACCCTGTACACGTGCTCTGGGCATTGAAACAACAACTTGACATCGACTTTATATCTCCTCGAAAAGCAGATTTGTTGTAAAATTTTAAAAAATTGAACCTTCACGATTTTTTTCTCCAAATTTCAATCATTTTACTCCTTGCTATAGTACTTATATATGTTTTAAAAAAAGATTCAATTTGAACAGATCCTTCTGGGTTTTGCAGTTTCTTGGTCAGATAGTATACAATTGATGTTTATCAACACCAATTCTTGTATCTCTGATACGAAAAGCGTTCATATTGCCCCCCTTGAAAAACATTCTGGACCCGCCAATGACAACGTCAGCCTCACCTCGTCGCACGTTTCCGGTCAACAACCATAGAAAACCGTCCAATTCGTCTACGACCCGTCGATTACGACCGTTCTAGTCGGAAATAACAACAAACTAGGTACTTGCGATGCGAACAAGCGACTCGACAATGTTTGTAATTGGTAGTTCTTCCGTTTACGTGTCGGACACAGAGGGCATCGTACCACGTAGCCCGCAACAGAGCACGTGGAACACCGAAAACGACGTGTTCCAAATTGTGATCGATCAGCTGTATATTCCAGGCCTACTTGACCGATCCAGGAAATGACAAATGCTCACTTCCGAAGTGTCACATTGCATATTGATGTGGAGGTATAGTTGCCGGACGCGTTTAGAGTGAAAAATACTGTTGGACCACGGACTTTTGGTTTGTTATACCGTTCGATTCTTTATTTGGAAGACTAATCAAACCACAAAAAAAGGCCTCGATGAAATCGGAACACTTTCAGAATTTCTGACTATTTTTTTAAATTGCGTCCATTAATCTGTAAACATAACGTTGTGGGAAGTTTTATGACCATTTTCAATTCATAGGCTTACAGATCTTGTATTTATTTTAAGCTATTGCATAGCTTTTATCTCAGGCTTTGAGCGTTGCGACCGAATGTAGAAATTCCGTAACGAAAAAACCTAACACAGCCGAGTATCGTCGTTTCTGTTCGGCAGACTTCGGCACGGCGTTTGGGTGCTTGCGACTAGACGGATGCGTGCAGCCACTCTAGCAGTGCAAAATGAAGTCGGCAATCTCGCTGTTCCCATTGAATTACGAACGGCAAATATTTCATTAACATCGGATAGAAAATTTATAGCCGAACGCAAACATTTTCCATTAACTTCAGCTCTTGCTCTTGCTATACATAAGTCGCAAGGAGGAAATAGTATATGAGTTTAGTATATCACATTCTCAGGAACTCGTCTATGTTGCACTCTCTCGGGTGACTAATATTCAAAGATTGTACATTACGAGAAAAAATGATAATTCTGCATTTAAGTTTTGTCATAATCGAAGGCAAGCTGCACGACTGCATCGTTGTTGCAAGAATTCAAAAGACTGTCTTTAAATAGTGTTCAGACGATAGCTCAAAGTGTCTTATATTTCATTAGTAAAATGGCATTTCAATAATGACTTTCAATTGCCAAAGTCTACATAGTCACAAATACGATTTACAAGATTCAGTTACGAGACAAACCAATGTGTTACTTCTTACCGAAATATGCATGACTCGTGATAATCCGATTGAAATACCTAATTTCAATTGTATTGTTCAATTCAAACGAGATACTGTTCCAAAAGGTGTGGTAGCTATTTACCAAAATAGTAATAATGTTACTAATATTATGACTCCGATTATTGAAATAAATATTGAAGACGTTAACGATGTTAATGTTAGACGCTCATTTGTTGGAGATATTTGTGCATGCTTATGCCAACATAGAAATGGCCTACACAAAGTCATGGTAGGTAGCAATTCACATTTCTAAAAAATCCAAAATTGGACGAGGTAATTCATCGCACTTTACTGGAGTACACTGAAGAAGAGTTGAAAATACTTGTTACAAATGGTAATAAATTTCCACTCATCTTGGCTGGCGATTTCAACATCAACTTCGCTGATAAAAAATTAGAGCGGTTGACAACTTTTCTTTTGGAAAAAATTGAATTTGAAAATGAATAATGATCCACAAGAATCCACAACAAAATATGGGACCACTATTGACGCGGTATTTTCCAGATATTTAGAAGATATTAAGGCTCAAACTTATGTTTCTTATTTCAGTTACCATAAACCTATAGTTTCAATGATAAACATTCCCGAATAACCTACATGTATTGTAAGATGAATATATTTAATAATATTAGATGCTATGCAATAGCTTTACCGCGGCAGTCCTCGAGTGCCACACGTATTTTTTTTTTGTTATGATTGGAATCATTCCTTATTTCTTTGATTTTATGTTCGTGTTGTTTTTATTGCTTTTTCAACATTTGAATATTAATTCCTTGGAGAGAATATATTCTTTCTTTTCGTGTGAACAAATCTTTCTTTCCGTTGTATTTTTCCAGAGTTTTTTGAAACAAACAGAATTTTATAATCTTCTTACAAAAAAAAATATTAGTTTGTAAATATTATCTTTAAAAGAACCGACTCAACTATCCTCGACGTCTGTTCTGGAGCAGCCGTTCTGCGTCTCTCCGAGCCAGCCGTGACGTCCGGCGTCGCGCGCAGCGTCGCGGCGCTATTGGCACTCCGGTGCGGAAGATCCCCATGGCGCGTCCCTTTCAACGGTCTCCATGGCGACGCTGTTAAGCGATGAATGAAACACGGTAAAAACAACGACTACTCAAAATGGCACATGTAGGTTTCCGCGCAGTTTTTCCGGTGGAAATGAGGGAAAACGGGCACGTCTCGCATTGTTATCGATGTTCGGCTTTCCACATCGATTCGACTTCGTCGATTTAGCCGTTTGGTAACATTTGGATCGGCGCTTTAAAAAGGCGACATTGTCCAGCCAAGCTTCAGAAACTTTCACGTTTGATACACAAGCATTTTCAATGCGTTGTCTTAGTTCTTCCGCACTATTCACTACACCATCGATGAAAGTCATACTGACAGGTCACCAGTCGAATGAATATACGGCATTTTTCAACAACATTATGAAATTAGAAAAAACCTCACTGTCTCTGATAGTTTCCAGTTCAATAACAGCTGATCGATAATAGTCCATGAAGATATAGACTCATTACGTTTGAGTTAGATCCAGGAATTTTTAAATGCTCTTATTCCTAACAAATTTGAAGTCATCTCTCACAATAAATTTAATTTCCAAATATTTTCAGACTCTCATTTATCTTTTAGCGATCTCTAGAGAAAGTTCCACAGATTCCACTATTTGACATCTTTATATTGCTTCTCACAAGTGAATCTTAGGCGATGCTGCCATCTAGGTTGCGTTCATAAACTTACTCAGAGTAAGCTCCCCTTACTCTGAAGCGTTCACAAACTTGCTTTGTCTTCCTCGGAGTATACTCTGTGAGCGTTCATAAACTTCCTCTGAGTAAGCTCTGCATACTCTGCTATTTGGGAGAGTAAACACATACTCTGACAGTTATGACGTACGATTTTCATTCTGTCCTGCTCCCGCAGACTTTTTGAAACTTGAATATTATTCGAATAAGTATTTGTTTCTGGTTTTGTTTCATTTCAATAACGAAATACGAAACAATAAATTTCCCAAGTGAAACAACTATTCTGTGAAATAAAGAAATATTGGAAAGAATTACTTAATGAAATTGCTAGCAGTGAATTAACGCAGCTCAAAGTGAACTTTACCAAGAGATAATGGTAAAGAAAAAAAGAGTTTTTCCCTGTATTGCAGAACCTAGAGTGGTCCGTTCAAGTTCAAATAAATCGAGACATGAAAAGTCCCACAATAACTGTTTTTTGTACCTGATTTGGAATCTACGTTGATATTTTGTTATATTCGAGAGTTTAGATCTGTCAAGATTCATTCATATTTTGCTTTATCTTTCATACAATATTTTTTTAACTTATTTTTGTTAGCTTCTTCAAATGAAACCATTTTTTGTTACGAAGTATTTAATTTTTTTCTGGCGTAGAGTCAATAAAACAACAAAACATGTAATAACATTTTTAATTTTCTGCTTGCAAGAGAAGATTATAGACAATAATATCCTTTTTCATTCTTTCTGTCTCATTAAAAGTAATTCAAAGTCCTGAGAACATTTATCAGTTTCCTCAGAATCATCAAAAAAACACGTTTGTGCTCTGCTTTTCAAATAAAAGAAAAATTGACTATACTGCGAAAACACAACTGAAAATGTACGACTAGAGAGAATTTTTTTCTTAAACTGAACTATTATTCATTCATGATAGCAACAATTCAATATAAAAATGATATATAAAAAATGTATATGATGCAAAAGTATTATTCATAACCTATACACATGTTTGAATTTTGAATGACATTTGTCAGAGTAAGTTTGTGAACGACGAGTGTGGAGTAAAGACCGAAGTATATTTCTGATCATATGGCCATACTCTTACTCTACTCTCTGAGTAAGTTTGTGAACACTGCCCTAGAGATCATCTTTGATTGACAGATGTCCTCGAAAACTACTATCGTTATCTTTAACCATACAATGCCCTCAAAACGATTCTATTGCCGTCGGTAGCCGATATATCCAACTCCGGCACCTCCCAAAATCGATAGAAAAATTGTTATGCGAAGCCGCAGAACTGTATCGAGGGGGGGGGTAACCCCTGCGATTCATCGGATGCCGATTGGGACGTCAGATTGTTTTTCGTCGAAATTTCCATGGGTAGGAACGATGATACTTTCGGAGCGGATATGTATTCAAATGAAAGCGAGAGCCAGTTCCAGGAGTGACAGCTAGAGAGCGACAGATGGGAATCGACGTAGGGGTGGCCAAATTTCGGGGGGACACTCGGTGATGATATTTTAATGGGTGGGTAGTTCAACGAGAAAATTTCATTGAGATTTTTATATTCGAATGGGCGTGAAATTCTGGATATCCTTCAAGATATAGATAACAATAACTGAATATGAATTTTTTTCACCTCATAGTGTCTGAAGAACAAAAAGAAAAAGTTGTGAGAGTTGCCATATCGTCACTTAAGTTTGATAAGACGATTAAAAAAATTCACAAGATCTCATCTTATGGTTTCACACTGCTTTCGAATGAAATTAGCGTTTTCGGTGTATTAACTGTCGACTGTCGAATCAATAAAAAAAAACGAATTTGTCTCTAAATTTCATTTTTTTGCTCGAAAATTCGTCATCAATTTTGTGGGATATCTGTCTACAATTCAGGCCGTTCAAAGAGAAATTTTTTCCCACCTTGTGTGTTGATTAGGCTTCGTGTTGTTAATATTTGCGAATAAAAAAGAAGCAACAATAACCGCATTCGATACTTTTGAAGCATAGATGAATTCAAAATAGTTATCATCGAGATGAATACCATTTTCAATTCCCAGGCTCAGAGATCTTTTATCGTGAGGTTGGAAAAATTATATTAGATTTTGTCACTAAGATGAAAGATATACCGGTTTCGGCCTTGTTTGGCATCATCAGTAGCCCATACCCTTCAGAAACATAATCTTCATGAAATGTGTAATGTATCAAGTAGAAATTACAAAGCAGTGACATCGAATTGCGTCAAAATGAAGTTCCGAATCTCCAATCACATGCCAAGAAGCACTCTGTACATTCTCCTTCACTCAATGAGATTTTAGCAGTGGCCCTAAATTAGGGCCCTCATGCAAGTTTCTCCGAGTGATGGAAACGCCCAATTTGATGTCACTGCTTTGTAATTTCTACTCAGTAAATCACACCTAATTGCATTAAATATCGAAGTTTTTTATGAAGATTTTGTCCCTGAGGTGGATGGGATACTGATGATACTAAACAAGGCCGAAACCGGTATATCTATCATATCAGTGACAAAATCTAATATCATTTCTCCAACCTCATAATAAGAGATCTCTGAGCCTGGGAATTGAAAATGGTATTCACTTCGATGATTACTATTTTGAATTCATCTATGTTGCAAAAATGTTTTCGGTGTGGCCTCGGTGAAAGCAAAGAATTTTTTTGTTTTCCGTTTGTTCTTTTTTTTTTGAACATTCGATATTTTCTCTTCAAAGATCCCTCTGAACCAAAACGATTTTATTCGATTTTATCCGTTATAGACGGCATATAGTGTTGGGTAACTCTTGTATGAGATGGTTCATATGTCCCGGACATGACGCAGAAATGTAAGAGCGGCTCACTTTGAAAAACTGTGTCACCTCATTTCGAATGTCCCACTAAGCGACTACGCATCGAAAGACGCAAGACCGATCAGGTAGTCGGAGATCTCGACCATAACGCAATTCAGATTTAGGGACGAATACAGATTAGCAACACTTGTGAAGTCTAAAGGTACTTCCATCTTTCCTTTTCACTAGTGTGTCTTGTCATAAATCATCGGATTTGTGGTTATTCCTCATAACCAAATTAGGGTTGTTTTTCCAGAGGTTGCTCTTACCGACCGTGGAATATGCAGGGAGTTTGTACTACAATAAGCGCTTCAATCCTATCGTCTAACATAATGACGTTATCTCCCTTTTGCAGGAGAATATGGTCCCTTCTTAATCGAATAAGAACAGGTCATGGTCGTACCAACAGCATGCTTTTCAAGTGGAATTCGGTTGATAGTCCTAATTGTGAATGTGGTGAATCAGAGGAAACAGTTGAACACCTAATTAATAATTGTTCGATTTATAAATTCCAAGATGGCATTAGAGCCATACACAATATATCAAACTCATTTTTGCAATGGGTTGAAAATTTCAGATCAATTTGATGAAGTATAAATTGAATTCTCTTGCTGTTCTGGCTTTTTTTATTTTCAGGTTGGAGTTTGTGTTTGGAAATCCTTCCTCCGAAGAGCCGTCCCGCTGATCGTGATGTCCTTCTATATAGAATATTCAGATACAACAATTTTATTTTATTTTTTTAACGGGGAGACAGGTTTTTTCGGCTGAGGTTTTTTCCCCTGGCTCTATAGTATCGTATGATACTGGTGATGAAAGTATCGTATGATACTATAGTATCATACGAAGAATGTTGTGGTACCCCGTTCCTTTTTTTACCTCAGCTTAGGTTCTTTTTGTTTCAACATTGATTGTATTATTTTAGCTCTCTTATTCAAAAGAATATATATACATATATATCGGTTCAGTTACGAATGACACTCCTCGCCTCATTGGAAGTAGTACAATGTACTGTTTGAGTACAAAAGTGAGGCTCCTCTTACAAACTCAATTTTCAATCGTGTATTACCCAACACAAGACTATCTTTTTCTGTGCATGGCTCGTGTTTGAGAAGACTGTAGTCTAGAGATGTCATACAGAATGCCCCCACGATTGATCATCACTTTATCGTGGTCTGCAAGCTTAAGAAGTTTTGATGAATCATGAGAACCATGTTCTTAGGACGAGCAGTGAAACCAAGAACTAGACGAGAGTAATATATCTAGCTCTATTCTCGGGGAAGCTATAGGCATTGGCTATCTACCTGAAACTTGCATGAGGGAGAAAAGAGATTCGTCAGAAGCTTTCTGAGGATTTACCCACGATCCTAGTTTTGTAACCAAGACGTACAACAAAACCATTGCACTGATTGACTCCGAGTCAAGTCGAGCTTTTCAAATCACCTCAAAGCCACGAAAATATCGGTCGTACGCGATCGTGCCTCTTGAGGACTCCGCCTTTGGACATCCCTGTTTCGAATCGAGTTATTCCGGCAGAATTGCGCGGGTTCGGATTGCACCTGGCGGGCATTTAAGCAACCTCGTTAACTGACGGGTCGTATCGGCGAGCAGATCAGCTTATCGGGCCATCAGCAAACCCCTTAATACTTATACTTTAGGTGTCACTGTTAATAAGTCAAGCAGTCGGGACCGGCGATACTCCTTGCTTTTTATTCAATTAGGAGAGGAGAGGCGGCGTGGATTTACGAGATGGTGGGCGATGCTGAATCTCTGGGTTGGAGGAATAACAGAGGATCGCTTGGAGCGGTATAACTTTAATTCGGGATTAGGTTGTTTTCGCAGCTGTTTTCGTGGAGTTTATCCGTCTTTTTGACATGCAGAATGTGAGTTGTTTGTTTGGGAGGCCTTTTTTGGGCCTGTTTCTGGTCATTCTCAATAGTTATCTCGTTATAACATCAATAATAGACGAGATGATTTATTGACAATCGAAAGCCGAAGGCTGTTACCAAGCGATGATCTTGAGATACTTGTCTTAAAATTATGGCGAATTTGTCAATGTCTGAAGGACTCAGACTGCCTCAATCGATAAATAAAAAAGCAACTTTAATATTATAATAAACAATTTTGATATAAAACCTTAAAAGTGGGGATCAAATATAATTAGTCCTGTACAATTAGTCCAGTCAATGAGGGCGAAAATTAGGCATTACCTCCGAAATCTATCAAGATGCTTCGATTTTGATAAAATTTTCTATATGAGCTATACTTGTCTCCTACTCCTACCCTATTCCGATCTATGCTTATTATTTTTAAGGGGTGAAAACAACCCCTTTATCCAGAATTGAAAGAAACTTGTTTTAACGTAAATCAGAGTAAATTTTGGGACTCAGTAGCGTTTTATGAAGTTTAATGTAGGTCTTCATATACTTCAAGACCGTATAAACCACCCCTTTTCAGCATGAAATGTGTAAACATGGGTCTCTATTATTATAATTAATTAATTCAAATCAATTTTATAACAGTAATTTGGATCAATGTTAGTTTTAGTTATTTTCATTTTTCAACCTCTATCTGCTAAAAATAACAAGATGAAAATATCATTTAAACTTTTCATTTATTCATCCGTTATTCACGTGAAATTAATACTTTTTGTGTAAAAAATTAATTTGATTCTGAGTGGCTGTCTCCACTGTCAATTATTTATTCTTTGCCAAAGATTGGACAACTGTTTTGGCAGTTAACACCTGTACATTCCCCACATGTAGCGTAAAAAAAGACTCAGTTTTCTGCAGGTGCATGACGCATTGCATCTTTTTTTGCAGTTACAAAAAATCATGTTCAACAATTTTTGTGGTGCACGTATTTTTTGCATTTTTGTGGGCTGCAAATATCTATTGGTACTATTCCAACAGCAATCAACTGAATTGAGAGCTTTATCACCAAGCCAAATTTGAAGTTGATGATTTTAGGCAAGCATTTATTTCATCGGCAGCTGTCGATTTTGGAACTACCGGTAATGGTTGTCGGAAGTCACCAGACAAAAGAATCAATGCGCCCTCAAAATATGCGTTTAGGCAACTCAAAATACACAGTATTTGTTCACATATGTAATAGTAGAATAGTGATATCGCCAAAAAATTTTCCATAGTGTTCGGAAGAAAGATGGATGTAATATCACATGGACTCAGATGCGTTAATATTATTAAAAAATGTAGTTCACCGAATTGATATCAAATATAATACTTTCACGAAAACGCTATCAACCGTAGCGACACCTACTGGCGTTATTCGCAAGAAGAAAAATTATTAACAATTTTTTTTTACATTTCATCAAATTTCTCAGAGTTTCAATGTATTTTATGTTAACTCCACCGTAGAAGAATCCAACAAAAAATATTTCATAACAAACAGTTAATCCAATCTTGAGTTATAAATGGTGTAACCAACAGAACGGCCGACTTAGTTTTTTATATTAAGATACACAAGAAGTGCTCGTTCAAATACATTAGATTTTATGACAATCGAAAGCTTCGGCATTGAAGCAATGATCTTGAGATATTCATCTTGAAATTATGACGAATTTGTCAATGACCAAGGAATATCTGACGAATTTATGATTCAACATTCATTTATTTGTCAAAAGTACAATTTGTGGAAGTACCTTTATTTGAATCCAATCCAACATTAGAGAAAAAAATTCTCCACAATTGCAGAGAACAGGGGTTTAAAAAAGCTTAACTCCCAGAATATTTCGCCTCCATCAAGAAAAACAAACTAAAAAAAAGTTCTCGACATAGTTCTAATTACAACGAGCCCATGCATTCCAAACCATAGAACACCATCAAGCGCATTCCGCAGACCCATTCATCTGCAACGCGAAAAAAAATAGCGTCCGTACGTCAAACGTACGATCAATGGCTCCAGATTCTCGCTGGCAATAAATTCTCAGCTTTTTTCGTCCGTTCCGAGAGACTCCAGAATGAAGTCCTCAAATACCCGAGGTTCAACGGTATAATTACTGTTTAATTATGCGCGGTAACATTTTCTCGGTTTCACAGACCCCTGGCATCTTTTGAAGTCTTGTCTATCAGTCACCGCATTTGTTGAAGCGACGTGCACTTCTTGGACGGGCTCCAACGGCGGTTATTTGAGAGCCGCGATATGATACACTCGAGTAAATCTGAAGAATAAGCGCTTTGGAGAAACCGTTGTGACATGTATGATGAAGTACCTTTGAATTTCGGCTTACTACAAAGGGATCGTGATTCGTTCAACTCCTTCAGGCGTGTAATGCCAGTTCGATGTATCAGCAGTGACATTTGAAGTGTCACACACAGAAAATCTCGTTTCGGTGAAATCTTAAAGAACATTTGCAAAACATTCGAGTTATAAGAACAAAATGAGTACAGTCCTGTAAACGTCTTGTGGAGTAATAGACTAGGTATGCAATGCATCCTCGCTAGCGCTAGCAATAGGCGCACCTCGCTAACGCGAAATACTCATTGGGTCATTCCATTAAGGGTGTCCAATAAAGTCTTAGTACTCTGGATGGAGTCATAACTTACAGATTGGGTCCAGCCTTGGGACTGTTTTAGTCTCAGGATGAAGGCAAAGTCAGCCATAATCACTTCTTTTCGTTCTAGCGAAGCTATCTTGAATGTGGTGGTAGCAGAATTCTTTGAGTCTGTACCGTGTCCGAAGACTCGAGAGGCCAATAAAGCCATAGTCACAACAGGGTGTGCTCATCACTCGAAGCTTTTGCTTTCCCAGCTCGATCCCCTAAGTCCTTTTGGTGTTTTTTTAGAATTGGCATGTCTTCCTTTCTTTCGTCGTTGTTTCTTCGTGCTTTGGGAGTTTTGGAACTCTTCTGGAACACACTCAACCTATGTTGTTAGAAGGACAAAGGAAAAAGGAGTCTGGTCATTCTGAGTTCATTGCTCGTCCTATGAACATTGTTCTCAGGATTCATCACTACTATTCAAGCTTGCACACTACGACAAGGTTATGACCAATCTTGCAAGAAGTCGCTTTAACCTAAATCGTTTATATTTTCACCAAAGCTTTAAATATACTGCTCAACAAGAGTGGAGCGTATTCAATCGTTTTGAAAAGTATGTAATCTTCGAGAAAATAGCTGTAAACTCATTTAAATCTCAATACGAGTATGAGACATTTCGTCAATCTGGTCGCCCTTTTTCTGAAGTTTGGTTCTTTGCATATTCATGCTTCATGAATGTTCTTATTTTGAAATGGAGTCAGTCTATCAAGGGCTTCTATTTGAAACGAGTTTTCTGAAAATGCCAAGACGTGAATTAAAAAACGCTGAGGCTAATCGTTTCATCACCGTTTTGGCAGCCAGAGTTGAGAATGCGCGCAATTCACGGAAAAATCCGAAATATCTGACAAAAAATCCGAAAAAATCTGATGGCTCCGTAATTTAATCCAAAAAAAATCCGCACGCTTTTCTACTCTGAATATTCCTATGCAGATATTATTTTTCTAATGTGAAAAATCTCTTGTATCCTAAGTCGCAATGGGCAAAAAAACCTGATGTATTTCAGTGTTTTGTAACATTATGGGGATTGAACAGTTATGATTTGAGATTATTTGATGGATTTTCATTCATTTCATCACAAAAAAATCACTGTTTTAGAGATCCCCATCGATTCAGCTTGAATTTTTTTTTTAATTTTCGGTCGAAGGTCCAAAATTTTTGTGAACCTAAAGAAAGTTTGCAGATCGTAAAATTCTCTACAAAAAAATATTCGAATCGTAAGAATTCAAATTGAAAAACACACACATTTTCGCACCACTCCTGAAGTGGTGTACTTGGCGATTTTTTGAATGGTTTCCCCAGTTCCTAGTAGAAATATTCCACGATATCATATAATAAATATTATTTCGGGAAATCTACTTGCCGAAGCCTCAACTATTGATTCAAATTATTCAACCATCTAGTGGAGAAAGCCTCAACTATTGCTCTGCTTATTCAGTCATCTAGTGCTAATGGCCAAGGCCTCAATAATTGATTTGAATCATTCAATTCCCTCAGAAAACCTTCGAAATTGTTTAATATGGAAAAAATCCCAAAAAATACGAATTATTTTTAAATCCGAAAAAAAAATACACAATTCGGATAAAAATCTACGGATTGGGAACACTGGAGCTTGGTATTCAACATTAACCAATACCTTCGCACTCACCAGAGTCGAATTGCATAGAACATGCATGGGATATGCTCCAAAGAAGATCAAATAATCATCAACCTTCCCCAGAATCCTTAAATGATCTGAGAGAGCTACCGCCCCTTTTATGGAACCAAATTCCTCAAGAAATTTTGAACAACCTCGTGTGAAGTATGCAAAGATGACGTCAAGCTGTTATTGATGCCAATGGAGACTATACATTGTATTGATAGTCTCAAAATGCTTGAATTCTCTGGAAATAAAATTTCGTTATTTTACTCGATTTTGCCTAACCACCCTGTATACGCTGCAGACCTACAAGCTGAAAACAATTTTATCTCCTGCAACTTTAAAACATATGAATATGAATTTCCATCACAAAATCTCATTTGAACTATATTTTTCTGCAATTCAAGTCAAAATCCCTAACTCATATGAAGCAGTTTAGTTCTTCCTTCTCATCTCGAGACAACACTCTAAAACAGTCTCCTCTTGTTGCAGATATGGCATGGACCTCAACGGAGCCAGAAGAAAAAACGCAACGAGAGAAACCACCAGCACCCTCAAAGCGTGGCTAAACGAACACAAGAAGAACCCCTACCCAACCAAAGGCGAGAAGATCATGTTGGCCATCATCACCAAAATGACGCTCACTCAAGTCTCCACTTGGTTCGCCAACGCGCGGAGAAGACTAAAGAAGGAGAACAAGATGACCTGGGAGCCTAGGAATAGGGTGGAAGATGAGGACAATAACAACGAAGATGACGACCATAAAAGCACTGATGGAAAGATCTTCTTGGTGAGTTCAACCTCTTCTATTTGGTCTCATTTATTTTATTAAATACTAGCTGATTCGGCAGACTTCGTATATACTGACTCAATCGATAAAATATCAAAAAAGTTCCCTCTTCACCTCTCAAATAAAGAGAATTCTTTTGATGTATGAATAACAATGAACATACATATTTCAATGCAAGTTTTTGTATTCCACCTAATATATTCCCTTTTAAAAAAAAGCCAATGGTAAGTACAACTTTATTCATCTCTAAGGCGAAACAAAGTTCGCTGGGTCAGCTACCTCATCTAATTGCCAATTCCCACAATTGGTCCCACCACCAGATCCCCTACGCTCTTTAGTTTCTGGGATGGGAAATGATTCTAAACACTTCTTGGCCAACATTATACCATAATACTTTATTATAATATTAAAGTTGCTTTTTTATTTATCGATAGAGGCAGTACGAAGTCTGCCGGGTCAGCTAGTTTCACAATACATGTCCACACAATACTGCTGCAACAATCGACGAAATCTCAGCAAATAGTTTTCAGCATTTTAACGAACCATTGAACGAAATGAATAATAATTCATCGAGCTCACTTTCTTGGTGGTTTCTTGGCCTAAAATAAAATAATTCAAATTTGTATTAAGAAGACATTTTGAATTTCAATAAAGGTTATCATCATTCAATGGATTTATCATCTTGATATTGTAGTAGTATCTATCATCACCTCTCCAAAACATCAGCGGATATTGTAGGGCATCGTATGAACGGTTTGTTTCATGTATTCGTTGCAATTCTTCAATATTGCGACGCGTAAGAACAATATCACGATTTTCCAAGTTTTCACCTCCAATCACAATTGCCACTCCGTCTATTGTAGGTGCGTTTAATTGGCATCATGTGCTCCAACAGGTCGTTTATCTGCTCTAATCACAACCTTGTAATCGTCACTTGGCATACGTTCCAAAGCAGTTTTAAACAAGCGAACCCATGCATGATGTTCATGAAGTAGTTGCTTCAGATCTTGAAGAATTATTCTTCTCACATCTGCATTAATTGATTGACGTTGACCATCCATATTGCTTATATGAAGTAAATTTGGAGGAATTTATGATGTGTATCTTCAAGTGGTTGTAATGATCCAATTCGATGGTGAATCTGGCCTTGGATCTAAATAGCAGAAAGGGATGACAAAATAAGTGATCTGAAATCATTAATGTTAATATTATATTCTTACATGGAATTTTGGATTAAAATCCACGTCCTTTAATTATATATATCTGTTGCAAATGAAGTCATTTGGAAACACCATTGTATTTTTGTGTGTTCGATGAATATGTCAATATCTTGATTCGGAGGTTTCTTCTTCTTCTTCTGGTGCCTTGTCTGTCTTCAGACGATGGCTATCATCATAGATACGATATTTGGGAATCCTTCCCTATCGGCTGCTGCACGAAATAGTTCCTCGGCCGAAAGACCACACCATTGCCTGATATTGCGACGCCAGGATAGCTTTTTCCGTCCTATCCACCTTTTACCTTCAACTTTTCCTTGCGTGATGGGGCTCAACAGCTGGTATTTAGATCCTCTTATTATGTGTCCAAAGTACTCCGTTTTTCTCTTCTTTATGATATTCAGCAGTTGCCGTTCCGTATCCATCATTCTGAGGACATCTTCGTTGATAGTGTGCGAGATCCACGATATTTTTAGGATCCGGCGATAGCACCAGAGCTCAAACGCTTCTATTATGTTCATCATTGTGACCTTTACTGTCCATGTCTCGCAACCATAAAGTAGGACAGACCACACATAACATCTTAAGATTCTTTTACGAAGATGCATTGACAGATTTCTATTACATAGCTCTGGTTTCGGACGTTTAGGCAACTGAAAATACACAGTAATTGTTCACATTATAGATTTAGATAAGTATCTATATCTATGATTGCCATCTAATGGCGATAATTAATTGTAGAATGATGATTTGTTCATAACATTTCAATATAAAATCTTCCGCAGTGCTCGGAAGAAAGACAGTTGTAATAACACATGGACACAGATGCGTTAATATTATTAGAAAATGTACCGTAGCGACACCTATTGTCGTTATTCGCAAGAAAGAAAATTATTTCCTATTTTTTTTCCATTTCATCAAAATTTTCGGAGTTTCAATGTATTTTTATGTTAACCCCGCCGTAGAAGAATCTAACAAAAAATCTTTCATAACAAACAGTTCATCCAATTTTGAGTTATAAATTGTGTAACCAACAAAATGACCGACTAAGCGTTATATATTAAGATCATTTCGTTTGTTGCAGATTCCAAAGATTCTGGTACGGCTTCCAGTGAAGACGGCGATAGACCTCCTCATTCTCGCTTGGCCCCAGACACTGCGAGTGAATGGAGCGAGTCCAGGCCTGACAGCGAGCCAGACAGCCCAGAATGTTACGACAGACCGCATCACCCTGCTTTCCTACCCCCTAGAACATCTTCACCCCCTCAAATATCCGTATCAGTGACCAAACCAAGGATATGGTCCTTGGCCGATATGGCTAGTAAAGAAGGGGACAGCTCCCCGACCTCTACAGCCTCTAATATTTACTCTACCAGCCGGTTGATGGCTCCAATGACTGGTCGATTACCTCCTCCAGGTCTCCACACTAGCCCTTACGCTAGACCTCACGAGTTCTACCGAAGTTTGTATGGACCAACCGCCCAGCATCTCTCGAACGCCACTGGAAGCTCCTCTGATGTTTCTCTCTTGGAAAACTACTCCAGGAGTATAGCGGCAGCGAATTCCACCGCACCTGTACCTTCCTCCTTAAGCTCAGTGTTAACCAAAGCCAACTTAGCGGCTGCTACGTCTTCAAGCACCTCCAGCGGCCTTCCTCTAGGTCTCACCACAAGTTCAAGGATGTCCCCAGCATCCTCAATATCCTCTGGGTCGGAGACGCCCCACAAGCCCATGGCCTTGAACAAAGCTTGATCTTCAACCCTTCCGGCCACCTCGTGGCCCTGATCTACCTCTTATATCCTGACCAATACGGACAATAATTCTTCGAGCCTCTAATACCTGTAGTGTGCTGTGCTGTACAGTTAATGTGATATATCCTTCGGTTCCTTAAGTTCGACGATTAGAGACGTCAGGTTTCTTGTACAGAAAAAATTGAGTGCGCCAGTGCAACATTTCGAAATATTGTATCTATATGTATGTATTTAGTCTATTATTGTAAACAGATATTTGTTATTATATAAATATGTACTAATAAGCTAATATATGAGTTGTTGTAAGCTTATACGAACTTGGTGAGATTGGATCGGTGTTTAAGTCGAAATTCCAAAAGAGACTACGTTTCGAATAATGTAAAGTTTTTTGAGTTATAGAAATATTATTTATTTGTTTGTAAATTAGAAGAGTATATTGATTCGGTTTAGTATAAGCGTATGACAGAGGAATTAATGGATGGTTGTATCAAATTTCACACATATAGCAGGTCTGATCGTCAAAAATTCGTTTTTCGTTCACCAACATATCAAACAGCTGGAACATTGTACCTTTTCCCTATTGTTTCGTTCGATACTCAGACGTGTGTTGCAATAAAATAAATCGTTCATTATTATACGAGATCGTTTCATTTATTCAGCAATATTTCTTATTTAGTGCCTCCAAATGGGACATGTTTATTGTCAGGTAAGCTCATTAATCAGGGGAAATGGTTTTTAATTATTTGGTTTGATCGGCACTCGAGAGAGCTAATTTTCCCAATGGACTTCGACATCTTTCTGTCATGGACCAAGGTGAGTTTGATCAGGGCCGGCGTAAGTATAATTTTCGCCCTAGGCAGAGCCGCATTAAGGCCAATTTGTATAGATTGAGTTTTAACTTAGGGATGGAATTTGTTTTGTTTGTGTTGATTGCCTTTTGTATTTTGACACTTAAACTTCAAGTTCATGAGTGCGTGAATTAAAAAAGGGATTTTTTATATTGCATTGAGTTTTGAATCATATGACCATAAATTTTATTTTTCTGTTGGTGAATATTTTTATTAGTAAAAGTACATCATCCACATAGAAAATGAAATAATTTCGTTTTCTGGGTTTTTTATTTCGATAAATTTTTTTTTCGTACAATTGCTGTTAAAATTATTACTTATCAACATTAACGACGTCAGAGAGCTTCGCAACAGAGTTCTATAATCCGCAGTACTATCATTATAACTAGTGGAAAGCGGAAGCACCATATTGGAAAACGTCCCAAAATCGCTCAGTTGTTAGAGGTTGGGAGAACATTTTTTCTGCCTCACTGATGAGGATTCAGGTGACGCAATTCTAATTTTTATCGACAATAGACTTTGGGCAGAAGAAAAATTAAGAAAAAAAAATTTTGAATCGGGAAGCAGGATAACATTAAGCAAAAACTTCTACAAATAGCTGCTGTTGCATCGTCCATGGCCTGTTCTAACGCAATTAAGAACAGATTATATTTTCTTGGGAAGGTCAAAACCAGGAACTCTGATGGAAGGATCAGAAATAAGATCTTTATTGAAAAAATTGGATAAATTTCTTTCAGATTGCCAAATTTTTTTCGCTTCTATTCATATCAATCAGAAAATTCGACCAAAAGGGTTTACGCGACTTCAATCTGGGGACCTTACTATCTGGAATATAGATGAGTATGGGAAACGAATTTGGAACGGAATTTAATTTGTTCCAAAAATTCAAAGCTGTCTCTGCCAATATGGGGAGGGACAATAATTGAGAGGACTAGTCACCAAGGAGTATTTAGTTGGGCATTCAGCAGCAGGAAAAACCAAAGCTAGCGCTGCCGTACGAAGTATTTGTTGCATCAGCGCCCCATGAGGAACCAGCTACTTTCCAGAGAATATTGTTTCGAGTTTTAAGCTTCAAACGCAGCATCTAAATGGACGTTGAAATTTAGAGAGAAATCAAGTTTGATTCCCAGGTATCTAGGATTGAAATTATGTTTTGAGGGAGAAGAACCGAAAGTTACACAAGAATGAAAAACAAGGATATCTATCAGAACAGTTGAATAGCCGACACAGCCTTTGGCCAAAAAAATTTGAATGCACTTTAAATTTCCAAAAAAAAAACATGAATCAAATCTACCATGGTGCATGAAATATCCAACAATCACAAGATTTGGGAGACTCTTACCAATTTTAAAAATTTGTCTGTTGAAGTCGGATATAAACTGCGGATCGTCAAACAGTTTATTAGGTCAAAGTTTTACTTTTTGTTTCATTGTTAGGCAAGTATTTGCTTTTGAAGAATCAATGCAAAAGTTTATGCAGGAGACCATCATTTATAAAGAAATGTCTAATTGAGTGTGTTTCAGAGACTGGCGAAGAAATTCCTAGAAAAGTTTCAGAAAGATGTAGAATATTCCCAAAATATATTTCAATCATTAATATCTGAAGCACTTCATATGATTGTTTCATAACATATAATAAGGAATAATTAACTCTTTATCGAATGAAATAGAATATGGGGATTTCATCTGTATATTCCATTTGCTATTGTCCTTTTGAAAGGACACCCAATCTGATCTACTATTAGGTAATCCTGAAAAAATGGTAAAACTATTTTATCAAGAAAATAAAAATTCAATGCGTTCATTCATTGGAACAAGACTAGTTTCACCATCATGATTTCAAATGTTCAAGATTAGAATTATCATCATTTCACGTACTAAATATGCACATATTCCTGGTTAAATATATCTGGTATCGTCCGAATCGAGTTCGTAAACCAAATAACGTTGTTCGGTGGGGTCCAGAGCATCAACAAGAGTAGGTATGCTGCGTCGACAATAGAATGAATCGCTGGCCATTCCATGGATCTTGGCTGAGACCACCAGCGGAAGGGTTTTCTATATTCAGAGTTTATGGTATTCGTTCTTGATTTGTGGATGGGGACTCCAAATAAGGACGATCTTATGGAGGTGGTTCATGGAAAACTGAATATAAAATGTTGGCATTCGTTTTATCTCAATGTTGAAGGAGTTTAAAATATTATTTCGAGTAATAAGGAGAAAACTGGAATGATATTAATGATGAACACCATTATCAGTGACTTCCTGCAAATAATGGCGGTATTCTGCTTTCATCTGTAAGCGAATCTGTAACTTTTCATAAGTTTACAGGACAATTACGATTCTCGACGCTTTCTATAAATCTGTAGCTTACAGATGATCGGAAACATATCGAAAGGTATATTGTGAGGTTATGTTGAATGATTTGTTTTAGTCACAGAATGTAAAATACATCACTAAACTTATGTAATTCATCTTGGACATCGGTTGTTAATTTTTCTTTCTCGTTGTAACGAACACGAATTGAACATAAATATATCCAATAATCAATACTTACGAGCCAAAATGATAGGAAAATAAAATCTATTCTATGATCTTATTACGAAGTAGTTACGATCTTATTAGGGAGTAGTTCAAAATTGACACTTCTAATACGAGAGTTACAGAAAAACTTCCAGAATGTCATAATTTACGAATCTGTAAGTCAGCCACATACAGATCCATAGATAAATTACAGATCAATCGTACGCTACAGATTCGTAGCTTACAGAGAAAAAGCAGAATACCGCCATTAGTTAGAGAGTTATGACGGTATTCTGCTTTCATCTGTAAGCGAATCTCTAACTTTTCATAAGTTTCCAGGACAATTACGATTCTCGACACTTTCTATAAATCTGTAGCTTACAGTTGATCGGAAACATATCGAAAGGTACATTGTGAGGTTATGTTGAATGATTTGTTTTAGTCACAGAATATAAAATACTTTACTAAACTCAAATACTTTTGTAATTCATCTTTGTACTTCGGGTGTAAATTTCTCTTTCTCGTTGTAACGAACACGAATTGAACATAAATATATCCAATAATCAATACTTACGAGCCAAAATGATAGGAAAATAAATTCTATTCTATGATCTTATTACGTAGTTACGATCTTATTAGGGAGTAGTTCAAAATTGACACTTCTAATACGAGAGTTACAGAAAAACTTCCAGAATGTCATAATTTACGAATCTGTAAGTCAGCCACATACAGATCAATCGTACGCTACAGATTCGTAGCTTACAGAGAAAAAGCAGAATACCGCCCTTAATTAGTTAGGCTTAATCAATTAAGCGTTGTTCTTATTTCAAAAAACATCTGTCTTCAAATTTAAACTAACGCAGATTTTCTAGAGATTATTTTTTTGAAATATAAAAGATTCTCAAGAAAAAGATATATAAGATCAACAAATATTATGACAAAAGTTCTATCTCCAAAGAATCTGAAGCCCGGAAGACTCTTTCAATGATGATACTATGCAACATATCTGAGGTCTTTTGTTGACATTCTTGAGTCTTTTTAATTTCTCGAAGATTAGAAATTGAAGAAAAAGATTGCCCAAAACTTTCGTTCCGATAATTAATTATATTTTTTTGGAAATTACGAAAATGAAAAAAAGGCACCCAACACTTCCATTTTTTCCAGAGAAATTTTGTTCAAAAAATTGTGCTTCTCGTAGGCAAAGTTTTCCGTGAATATCCAACTTATTCACTCAAAATATGATGAAATAAGAACAAACTCAGCACTTTTTTTTTCGACTAGAATTGTTGTGCTGCAATTGTGCCAAGTTTTGCCGAACAGAATTTCAGGCAAAATCAGGTTTTACATTCTACTTCATACAGAAAAATGAGTACAATTCTTGAAATATCTCGAAAATCCTATGGAATAAAAAAAATTCAAGGAACATAATGCAGCAAAGCGAAGATTTGCTGTACCAACTTCATACACATTGTTGCCAGGTTCGTTGATTGTTTTTTACAATCAACTGATTTTTGTTTTTTTCTCCATATGGAAAAAAGCCCGTTAATATTTTCGGAAAATCACAAGTAGACTTTCTTCTCTTTCATTCTTGGAAATTTTCCGGAAAATCGGAAGAATTCTCGTAAAAATATTCACAGCACAAGTTTCTCCACTCATTTATGAAAAGAAAAAAGAAAGACTTGGGCTATTTTTTCAATTTCGATAAACTAGACAAACTGTCGGAAAATTTCGAACAGAACAACACAGTACGAATGTATCACAATTTTCTTCAGTCATGATTCTTCTGGGCCATGATCAATCATGGACTCTGAACTTGTCCGGAAACTGGCCAGAAATCCTCACAACTTAGGAGTCGAAGATTCATCATTCATTTTTCTGCTTATCAGACAATGAAGAGAAGGAATTGTAAACTTTCTTAACTTTCATGGAGCAATATATAAATATATATTCTTTTGATTGGGAGAGCTGGAATAATACAATACATATTGAAACAAAAATGTACCTATCTGAGATTATTGCAACACAGGAAAACCATACAGGTCTGTATTATGATAAAATGAGAAAGGGAAAAAACCCCAGCGAAAAAACCCTGACCTCGCCCATGTTAGAAATAAATTTACTAAAAATATATCAGAGGATCTTGGGGGACATCTACGTGATCAAAAAAACATCTTCTTGTAGTTCTTCTATGGGCAGCAGAGAAAAACAGACTCTTCACCAATCTACCCGAAATTATAGATCTGAAATTAAAAAAAAAACAAAAGCAGTAAAAACTAGCTATTTATAATCAACTAAATGGTTTCTGAATTAACCATCCATTGCAGAAATTCTTTCTTCATAAATTAGTTTTGACAGAAATGTCACAATATTTGAAAGAAATGAAAAATCCCAATCAATTTTCACTTTTTGAATTGCTAAACATAAGAAAACTTATAACAGAACAAGCTAAACCGTAGTTTCGTTTAAGTGAAAAATTAATGAGTACATAACTTTCAATTGTCCTTCTTCACGAAGAAGTTCCTATATTGTCATGTGGGTTTCTTAGAAGATCTCAACACCATGTTCAGTGGCTAATTTCGGAACGTAATCACTCTTCTCCTTCGAATTCTTCCAACGTTCAAGTTTAAATTCTCAGCCTTGCTCTCTGATCGTGATGGTTGTTTCGAACCAGGTACGACCATCCTAGTGATGATTTTTCGGAACTTCAGATGTTTGAAGACCGTTACGGGACCCTTATGATAAACCCATAGATAAACCAAACATCTCATAACACAAGGAAACGGAATATTCGGAGAATTATCAAAATGACTTATGGAGAAATATATTCGTGTAAGCAATGTGCATATCAACTGCTCAACCTCAAACCTAACAAATTCAGAAACGTCGAATGTATATCACAACGATTCGACATTTCTTGATATTACCATCTTCTAACCTCACCAAACGCCGAGAACAACCTCCAAACACAACGCAATTACCACGTGATAACGCCATCGGACGTCTTAAGAGGCAATATCGAAACCTGTTCCAACCGGCTAGATAGCGAGGTGACGTGTTCGCTGGGAGTGGATGCAAATTGCGCGAGTTAGATCGCCTAATAGAGTTAATCTTGTCGCTTATGTTCCACACTCCTGTGGTATAATTAGCAAGGACGTGGATCCGAACAAAGGACCTCCTCGTCCTGACTGAGTCCTGGTGTTTGCTGGTTCTAATTACGGGGCCGCAAGCGACTTGAAATTAAACTTTCATCAGCCATTACCATATGAGAGGATTCTCATTAAGGTGGCGACAGTGTCTAGCTTTGTTGGCGAACCTGGGCGTTGTGCGTTACACTCATATCGGAAGCCGTTGTTTTGCATCACAATCGCGGTTGTGCTGGATGGGGGTTGGGAATCACATCTCTAATTAGGATCTCTTCCAGTGGAGGCACTTGAGGGAATGTTAATGGGGTGAACCTTTGTTTCAGACTTGGTTGTATTGCACAGGGTTGGCGACATTGGTGATACCTGATTTGTACAATTTTAAACGTCATCTGAAATCTGGATATTTGAGGGTCGCTTTCAGTTCTTCCTCTTTAAAATTTAATTTCAATCCTAGATATCTCAGAGTCAAACTTGATTTCTCACTAAATTTCAATGCTCATTTAGATGATCTGCGTTTGAAGCGTTAGGGCGATGACACAACACTTTTTTTTCTGCTGCTAAACATTGTTTCCTTGAACAGTGTTCATTTAAAAAATTTGATGCCGCACTAAATTTTTTTATGAAGGTTATCACTGGTTCTATCAGTTACCAGTCCTTTGAAATATTGTACCTCCTCGTATTCTATATTCGCAAAGAAATAACAACTTTGAATTTTCTGAAACAAATTTAATTCTTTTCCAAATTCATTTCTAATACCTATTGTATGCCAGATAATAAGGTCCCCAGATTTTGGTCGAATTTTCCAATCAATATAAATAAAAGCGACAAGGCAATTGGGCAATCTGAATGAAATGCATACAATTTTTGTTACAAAGATCTAATTACTTATCCTGTCATTAGAGTTACAGGATTTGACCTTCCCAGGAGAATATTGGTTACTAATTGGTTACCAGTCCTCCCAAATATTGTCCTTCCCCATATTCGCAGAGAGAAAAAATCTTAAAATTTTTGAAACAAATTGAATTCCTTTCCAAATTCATTTCCCATACTCACTTATATTCCAGATACTAAGGTCCTCAGATTGAAGTCACGTAAACCTTTTTGGTCAAATTTTCTGATTGATGGGAATAGAAGCGACAAAGAAATATGCAATCTAAATGAAATGTATGCAATTTTTTGAATAAATATCTTATTACTGATTTTTCCATCACAGTTCCTGGTTTTGACCTTCCCAGGAGATTATGGTATGTTCTAAATAGTATTAGAACAAGCCATGGACGATGCAACAGCATGCTCTTCCGATGGAATGCGGTTGAGAGCCCTACTTGTGAGTTTGGGAAATTTTTGAATTTCGAGCCTACAACCATTTCATTTCTGAAATGGTTGGTTTATGTATATTTTTTTACATTTGTCTTTTTCATTCCAGATTGAGAATCATGAGTAGATTGGTTAAGAATCTTTTTTTTTCTGTCTATAAAATTTTTTTTTTTTTTTCATTCACTGGGTGGAGTTTTTTCTGCTGAGGATTTTTCTTGAGCTCTCAACTGGGAATAAAACAATCCAGCCCAATATTTACGCAAGATCAGGGGTATATGATCATGAACCTAATCGGGGTGGCAACCCTTTCAAGATTCTCGAATCGCTATTCACTTTGAGTGGTGCTATATTCTTTGCTCTATATGTTGAAATGGCCCAAATTTTGGCCTATAACTTGAAAACAAAAGAAGATGAGAGATCGCAGTTAATATCATTCTAGGTTTCTTGAAAAAGGATTTCTAGAATAGGCTCAATTATTTCTCCCAAATTGGAAAGAGCGGATAAATAAAAACGAAATAAATTAGGTGAAAAATTATTTTTTTTTTCAGATAGGTATATGAAATGAAATATGAAAAGTGAAGTTTGCAACACTTTTCTGCCAGGGCTCATCTTTTGCGAACAGAATTATAGAACAGCAATGTCTCGAATATTTCATTTCTTCTGACAAGACGAATCGAATGAAGCCTTCTACTATGTCTGGCTCGTGATTGAAAAGTCTATGATTGATATTCTTCTTCCTCATCGTTCTCCCGGCTATACTTCATATTTCTTCAGTCGGCCGTCTAAACCGTCCTCCGACGTTTCCAAGAAGTCCATCCGAAAGAAAAAAGCAAGCAGAAGTCTCCCACAGTTACATATGTATCTGCTGCTCCTGTCCCGTCAAGAATTTATGATCGACCCGGTATATCTCTCCTTCGCTGCTCTTCTGTGGGCCGCATAATCAAATTCTGTGACATCAATTAGGGCTCAGCGACCAGCATACATCACTGGCCGACTTATAAATGTTTCATGGGCTCGAAAAACGATGTCTTGTGATGATGTTGTCATCGGCTGTCAGGCCGAACCGATTTAACCCTATAAGGCTGCGACCTACCGGATAATGAAGATACCAACTTTCTTATATATCAATCTATATGTAGAATTTATGGGGTCGGTTTTTCAGCGGCGCCCCCGCTTGTTGCTAATTGATTCTCATCGTCTACAGACAGAGATAGAGCAGAGGCTTTCCGAGGAAAAAATTATAAGGCAGCTCTGGAATTAATGAGATCTATCCCGAATGGATTGCAGCAGAACAACAAAAGAATCCATTATCGTCGAATGCAGATTCGCGATGCTATAAAGGCATACAGATTCTTAATAGTCCTGAAAATACTAATTCAACTATGGAAGATGATCAGATGATTTTCGACCATCTGGCAAGTGGGGTAGAACTGCCCATTTCAAAGTTTCCATGAATGTTTCGACCAATTTCGCAACATGAGGTCGAGCATTGTCATGCTGTAATAGTTATTTAAGTGCAGAAAGCATTGATATTTTTACACGAGTTCGAAATTCAAAAACGAGCCACAGAGTGGCGTTTTTTATTTTTGTTCTGAGTATGCCAGGAAAACAGTTTCACTGAAGTTCCTTTCTACATTTTTCAATTCAGCCCAGGCCAGGAAATTGTTATATGCAATATCGTACTGCTGAACGGATTTTTTAGGTAGGAGTTCCAGATTTACTCTGCCTGCAGACTGTTCAATATCCAGAGAAACAACCAAATCGTCACTTTTATTAATAATTGGACTCTCGAAAAGCATACTAAGCAGTTAAAAACCCAAGACGAAAATTGGACAGGAACGAAATTCAAATGATAGCGTCTTTTCTCATTTATTTATCATAACGTTGCCATTTACAACAATTTTTTGATTATTTGAATATTAAAATGCATTTTAAAGTTGATTGTCATTGCAAATTCGCCCATTTCATCATCAAAATAGGGCAGTTGTACAAAAAACATTGTATGGTATTTGTGTTAAAAGTGATTTTATTTTGTTCGTGTAATTGTTCAATTCGCTCTGCTCATTTCACATTTTTTTTCATTCACAAAAGTAAACTTTTAGCACTCATATCATAAATAACTATATCATGTCTCTCGTTGTATTGAGGCCGTTTGTCTTTCAATGCTTGACTCAAACCTTTTTACTGCGTTCGATAAGGATCGCCTGTGATTGTCTTGATCAAGTTAAGCCTCCAATTCAGCGAAAACCTTATCTCTCCAGCCCCATGCTGGTCTTCGACGTGAAAATTTCCGTTCTTGAAGGGTTGAAACCACTCAAGGCGCGTTCTTTCACTAAAAGCAGCATCACCATAGGTATTTGAGACCATTCGATGAGCCTCAGCCACAGATTTCCTCATATTGAAGCAGAAAATTAAAACCATTCGCAAAGAATTCGTATAATGTCATGATTAATCAGGAAAAACTTCATGAAGCTGACACAAATTGATTAATATTTCGATGGCCTCATATTAATAGATACCTTAGTTTATTGTGTGACATGTAAGATCACCTCCCATAATATATATTCAAGGCGATAGAAAGAGGAACAGAAAAACAGTTCTTAGGACCCATATTGGTTCTAAGAACTGTTCTTCTGTTCGTCGTGTTTATACAGGGTGGCCGGACGATTGACGTAAAAAACAAGAAAACAGGTCCCTCATGTCATGGGGTATTCGAATCACCCCTATGTATGTTATCCGATTTTTCACGGTTTCCGAGTTATGAATTTTTTTATGAAATTTGAGAATTTCCAACTTAAACATCTTCAAAATTTTTTTTTTCTAAAAGTACAAGACTTTTCTGATATTTTTTTGTTGTAGATAGATCGCCAGGAATTGTTCTTTTATACATAAAATAACCAGCATCGAAACTCTGATAAAAATTATGAAAATGTTGGTCTCAAGTGAGAAAGTTACGTATTTTGGATCATGATCTAAATTTTCAAATTTGAATTAAAAATGTAAACAGGTTACTTCATGGTTTCTTAGTAGGCTTAAAAACTGCGCTCAACACTCAGCTTTCAGAATCTTTAATAAAAAATGGTACTCAACGGTCTACTTTTGCTAGAATTAGCCTTCAAAGTCAGCGTGGTGGAAAAAAATCAAAGAACTAGACGTTTACTCAAAAATTATTTTTTGCCATTTTAAGATTTTTCTGATCAAGCTATGATAAAAAATGCTGAAAATCAATGAAAATTAGCTTTATAAAAAAAGTTTTAGATAAGAAAAAGAAAAAGGTATGGCAATAAATCACACATCATGTAGATAAAAAGAAATTTATCTATAAAATTTACAATAGGTTTTCAAAGTGGCCACCTCGAGCCTCAATACACATTCTACACCTTCGCAAAAAATTTTCTTTCAGTCGCATAAAACCTATTGTAAATTTTATAAATAAATTTCTTTTTATCTACATGATGTGTGATTTATTGCCATACCTTTTTCTTTTTCTTATCTAAAACTTTTCTTATAAAGCTAATTTTCATTGATTTTCAGCATTTTTTATCATAGCTTGATCAGAAAAATCTTAAAATGGCAAAAAATAATTTTTGAGTAAACGTCTAGTTCTTTGATTTTTTCCACCTCGCTGACTTTGAAGGCTAATTCTAGCAAAAGTAGACCGTTGAGTACCATTTTTTATTAAAGATTCTGAAAGCTGAGTGTTGAGCGCAGTTTTTAAGCCTACTAAGAAACCATGAAGTAACCTGTTTACATTTTTAATTTAAATTCGAAAATTTACATCATGATCCAAAATACTTAACTTTCTCACTTGAGACCAACATTTTCATAATTTTTATCAGAGTTACGATGCTGGTTATTTTATATATAAAAGTACAATTCCATTCATAACTCGGAAACCGTGAATAATCGGATGACATACATGGGGGTGATTCGAATACCCCATGACATGAGGGACCTGTTTTTTTTTTTTTTTGACGTCAATCGTCCGGCCACCCTGTATACAAAGAGCAAAAAGTAGCCGAATATCATTGTGCTGTAATAGTGTGGGATAACTTGGTGAAAACAGCACTGTGCTACACGAATTGCCCACGTAACGAGCCCCAGGTAAGAATAATCGAATAGAACATAATACCATCGCGTCTAGCACTGCTAATTCCTATCATTTACGCGTTATCTCAAGAATGACCATTAATCTCGCGAGAGCCCCAGCCTACGCCTTACAATAAAAACCATTTTTCACCGCTGAGCAACACGATAGTTACTGGTTTCTAATGCTCCTCACCCAGCCTTGCTACTTAACCAAATGAGATAGGTGGCGTTAAAAAATGCGACAAATTATTTACACGTGAGAGTGCTTAATAAAACAGATGTTTGTTTTTACCGCTCGGGCCGCTCCGAAAGATTTATTTTTGGCTCAAAAGCAAATAGCTAAAATAATTGCGTATGACTGAAAGAACGGAACAGTTTTTTCGTTGTCGTTCTAAATCTGGATGCATCCAGCTCGGGATGAAGTGGAATTCTGGACCATGTTTGACAGACCCGTCGAGCTTGAGGGGGTTGCCAATTAGGCGAGAAGATGTTTGGATTTATGGCTGCGTTGTGTTAAGTGAACGTAGAGTGTTCATGGTGTGATTTATGGCGGCAACATTTTTATCTATAGGCTCTTGTTAGTAGGTTTTGCGCCTTGCGGCCTACAGATGTCAACCTAGTTGCTCAACATGGCTGGATATAAACAAAGTTTGAGAGAGATGATTTTAAACTTTTTTTTAGGAATATTAGTGGTTGTTCACCGGTATTCATCTAATGCTACCAAAGCTAGCTTCTTACCTGAAAAATGTCGAAAATGACATGTTCACTTTCCACATTAGAAAAATGCCCTGAATTTGATATTTTTTGAGATATTCGCAAACACCAATTTTTCAAAATTTTTGTCAAATAAGTTCATTCTGCCCCAAGAATCACAAAACGCCTACAGATGTCAACTTCGTTTCACAAAATGGTTGGCCATTGAGGATGTGTTGTACGTTTATTGGTTGATTGGTGGTTTCGCGATATTGGTCTAATATAATTAAAGTTGACTTCTCACTCAAAAAATTGACAAATTCTGTAATTTCAGGCACTGTGCACAGTAAAAGTGTGCGATTTACATTACCGTGAATAGAAAGCACGGTGACATTTGGTAATACGGTGACATTTGTGAAGTGAACGACTAACGAATAAGATAGGATCCTTATCAGTTACCACTAAGACGAATAGGAGCCATAACTTTTTGGCGTTTCTCAATTTCATAGCGAATTGTTACCAGTTTTTGGATTTTCTAAGATCATTTGAAGATATATGAATGAATGTATTCTTTTGATTCAGAGAACTAGAATAATACTATACTTATTGAAACAAGAAGGTACCTAGTTTAGGTTGGTTCAACACAGGAAACCATACAGGTCTGCAGTATGATAAAATGAGGGAAAAAAGCTGAGCTGAAAAAACCCTTACCTCGCTGGTGAAAAAATGATTTACTAAAATTATTAAATAACAGAAGAATATTGAAAGATATCAGCGTAATAAGAGAACATCTTCATGTTATTCGTATATGGACTCAGATAAACAGATTCTTTGCAAAACGCCTCTTAATCTGAAATGAAAAAAGACATAAAAGAAAAGAAACCAATTATTTAGAATAAATAAAATTATTTTGGAATTAGTCACCCATTTCAGAAATGCATTTGTTAATTCATGTATAGCCTCAAAACCATCTTGAAATTTATAAATAGGACAACTATGTATGAGATATTCTTTAGTCTCCTCATTTTCCCCACACTCACAACTAGGGCTCTCAACCGAATTCCATCGGAAGAGCATGCTGTTGCATCGTCCATGGCCTGTTCTAATACGATTAAGAACAGACCATATTCTCCTGGGAATCTTTATTGAAAAAATTGCATACATTCCATTCAGATTGCCGAATTTCTTTGTCGCTTGAATTCATATCAATTAAAAAATTTGACCAAAAAAGTTTGAGCGACTTCAATCTGAGGACGTCATTATCTGTAATATAGGCGAGTATGGAAAATGAATTTGGAAAGAAATTGAATTTGTTCCAAAAATTCAAAGCTGTTGTCTCTCTGCGAATATGGGGAGGGACAATATTTGAAAGGACTGGTAACCAAGGAGTAGATGTAGATTTGATAGTACCAGTAATAAGCCTCATAGAAAAATTTAGTTGAACATCATTTTTTTTTACATGAACACTGCTCAACCAGACAGGAAAACAATATTCAGCAGCAGAAAAAAACCAAGACTAGCGCTGCTGAACGAAGGATTGTTGCATCAGCTACTCATGAGGAACCAGCTCCAAAAGCAGATTATTTAAATTGGCATTGAAATTTAGAGAGGAATTAAGTTTGATTCCCAGGTATCTAGGATTGAAATTGTTTTTTGAGGGGAAGAACCGGAAGTGACACTCAATTTTCTGAATTTCTGATGATTATTCACATGAAAACACGAAACCTCGATTTTATTTTCATTCAGGCACAAACGCCCCTTCAAAAAATAATCTTTCATGATATCCAAATCTGCAATAAACGGTACTTTCTATTGTTTAAAAATTAATTGGTCAAATGATCAGATCTTAGACTTCTGAAGATGCCCATTGCAGAATTAGCGAAACGTTACGCGCAATAATTCTTAATAGACCACGTAAGGCCCTTGTACTGTCATACGAATATACAGTCAATTCATTTTTCTGAGTCGAAATTTAAAAACTTCATTATCTATTCTTTCATTTTTGAATTTGTTTAACATTTTTTCTTGACTTAATGAATGCAGGTATCTTGTACTGGTTCTGTTGAATACAAAGAAATTTTAATATTTTTCTGCTGTGAAATTTAACAAGCTCTCCCAAATGTTAACCAATCACTCTTTCGATATGGGTTCAAAAGACATCTCTGATATTTCCCCTCAATCACACAAGACTGTAAAAGGCTCGTCTCGCAGTTTTTAGTCTTATGCAGCCTCACAGCTATTCAACATCCACTTCTGCCTGCAATAATCGACTCCAATAACAATCTGGAACCCGAATCCGCATGACACAGAAGCTGCAACTTTGCAGTTTCTCGAATTGCACAGCTCTCGTAACAGAGCAACTAGCCGAACACTCTGTTCGCCAATAGCAGTTGCGAGAACAACCATAAAAATATGGCGTAAACAGCAAGAAAGACGTCTCAGCGAGAAGCTAACAGCCATCTCGTATTAAACAAGGCCCCGTTAAACTTGCCATACCAATAAGAAGCTTACACGATTTTACTTTTAACTGAATAATTCGCTAATAGAATTAGCAAAGTAGGTAATTAAGACTATCGAATGTAAGCCATTAAGTTTGGTTTTATGGCAATCAATAACTGTTGGAAATATGTGCGAGAGGTCCCGAGCAACAGCTGGAACAGTTGTTCGCATTAGCGTTATCGGCTTCTTGTAATTTTACTACCAACAGCGGGAAGAATAACCGGTAGCCTTCAGTAATAGGTATGTTAATAAGATGGTTCGAGATATATTAATATCACTGTCTTGGATAAGGATTATATGACCAATAAGGTGTCCTCATAGCTGAAGATACCTCTCATTACAAATTGACAGAACTATAATCAGGTGTAATCAGGTTCTGGAATGATTTAAAAGTTTTTTATGCACTCAGAAATACACTTCTTTTTCACCTTAGATTCAATACGACCCGAAGTAGCATCTGCTAGTTTCCTATAGATACTCAAACATATATGCTGTCTCCAAAAATTACAGGGAATGGACTTGTATAACCAGATGGCGTCATTAAAATCAAATTTGGAATATCTATCAGAAAACAGTCGTTCATTTAAATGACGTGTGTTCCAATAAGACACCAAAATCAGCATTGGTTGAAAGATTAAAGAAAAGCAAGATTAAAAACAAAACGACCACAGTTGAGTGAGCGCCATCTGTTCTCTCAGACGTCCAATATAATTTAAAATTATTATATTGGACAAAATAATTACCGATGGTTGCGCTGCATTCGCCGATCAGCTGATTCCCGAAACGAGTATTGTTTTGTGTTTACATTCGTATTTATGGGATTTTTTAGTTGTAATGTTAATTGGCAATCAATAATCGAAGTTGCTTGTTTAATTGTGGATCCTCTGGGTTATATTGTATGTGTAAGTATAGGAAATATTGTGCTTTTTGTTATATTTTATGTAAAATATTGAGGTGAGCACTCTTCAATTTTGAATGCTTTTCACATCATCTGGCAGAATGTTCACTAAAGATTCCTCAAGTTATGGGAAATTTTCCAATATTTACATGCTCATAGATGCTGTGTAGAGGGTGAACAGGTATTGCAATGCAATTATTTGATTCTATGTGGGAAAAAATTATTTCAAAACATTGGAATTCTACAAGGACAACCATATCAAATTGAGGAAACGCTATCTTAAGAATGGTGGTGTGAACTTTGACAATATTATATACACATACGAAGCAAGATTGTCTGGAATTTGCAAGCATATTTTAGCTCTGCTACTTAACTGTACAAGGTTGTACTTACTACAAAATATCTCGAAAATACTGCTGATTATGAAGGTAAAATTTATTGTTTAGTTTGTTCTCTGCTGTTTTTCTTTTTGCTCTCCATAACAGTGAAATGTACAAAAGACAACACATTAGTCATTTTCCATATTGTATGAAAAGCAAGAGAAGGTTGAAATTAGTTTGAGACCTAACAGATCATGAAAATATGCATGATTGTAATATAATATAATATAATTTTTATTCTGACAATTTTCGAAATTAAACATCAAAATTTCTAGCTCCTCCAAGAATGGAGGTTTGGGCGTTGGGCCAGCAACTCAACACCAAATAAAATGACAAAGTTGCTGAATTTCTCATTCAACAAGCCTTGGAAAAACAGTGGTGGTATACAACTATGAACGAGTGAATGGACTAAGTATGAGAATAATAACTTGAAATGTACAGGGAATATCAAGCACCTGGGGATCATTATTGCTGAAGAGTTGAAGGATTGAAGATTGAAAATAAAATAGAGGGGCAGTTCAGAGAAATGCAAAGAGGCTTGGTGAAGAGAACTGGGTATACGGCATAAGGCTGTTTCTTAATGATATGTACTGTACATTGCAATCATATTGTTAAGCCCAGAATACATACATACATACATGAACAGTATATTCATTTGATAGAAATTTTTTTTCTGCTTAGGGAGGAAAAAAAAATTATAAAAATAAAATAAGAGGTAAATCTTGAATGAAAATGCACATATGTATGCATCGAATGCATGCAAAACATGTTATCATCGATCAATTGTGTTTAAGAATTCGTTACTCACTAGATTTTGATGAACTATTCATTTATTGCATCTCACTCAGTTTATGAAATGAGGACTTGTGAAGATGAAGAGTGTAAAGTTAGCAGCTTGGCTCTACATGAAATCTGATAACTTTTTGACAATGTGAGAAATACGACCTCGTCTTGGCAATATTCTACAAGAAAATGTGTTTAGTTGGATATGTTGTGTTTCCTTAAGTGTAAGTTTATTTTGAATTGTTCTCGTAATTCTTTAACTAAAATGTTACCGTGTGTCCCAAATTGGGTGCGACTGCACTGTATCTCAGATCTCAGTTAATATTGAATTTAGATACCAACGGTTTTCACGACCCTATATAACTTTTTTGTTAACCTTTTAAAATCACAAACAAAATTCATCTAACTACCTTTGTTTCTGAAATACATGGTGGAAACGAAAATGTTTAATTTTTTAAGATGTCATTATTTCTATTTTCTATTAAAACTGCTTTCAATATACAGGGTGAGTCTTTGACTTGTACATATATTCAAACCATAGATTGTTGATGTCAAAAGAAATACTTTTTTCGTATAGCATTTTTTCTGATTCAGCCTAGATAAAAAGATATAGACATATTAAACTTTCATTATGAGCTATGACACCCCTGGAAATATGACACTAAAATTTTTCGGACCATTAGATCTACCACCTCAACCTTCGAGAAAATGTAGCAGAAATTTAATTCTGCGAATCTTCAGAACAGATTTATATTCAGCCAAAGTAACCATTTTTTTAAATTCCGCTGATATTGATTTTTTTAAATCATTAATTACTCGAAGAGTGCGCATTTTACGAGATTTTACGAGGAATACTTTTGTTTTTCAAAATGGCCAAATATTTATTAAATGGCATTCAACTCACTTCCAAGGGTCGGGATCATAGAATTTCTGCTATAATTATGGAATGGAATGGTATATATTGGTCATAACTCAAAAAATAAAACATGTGAGTTAAACTTTGTATTCGTAAAAGATTTGCTACATAAATGAGAACCTATATTCTGAAAATCATTTCATTCGATGAAATCGTTCACGAGATATATTCGAAAATTACATTTTTTTTATGGATTTTCAACAGCCTGTATCTTTCTAACCGAGCCGAATCGGAATAAAAGGTAGAGACAAAAAGTGTTTCTTTTGACCTCAGGAATGTCCCGTTAAAATATATGTACAAGTCAAAGACTCAAACTGTATATTTTCACTTAGAAGTAAGTGGAGTTGTTGAACCAATTATCTGAGCACTGTTCTTGAGATTAAGCACAAACTTTTTAATTTTCGAATAGAATTGTATATTTCAACTTCAAATTTTTGCGTTTTTTTTCCTGAATACATTGAATTTTGAACTACTGGAAGAATATCAGTCTATTAGAAGTTTATTAATGTTGTATTTTTGACGGTTTTCTCCTTTCACATGTATCAGTGATTATGATCATAAAATTATGTTTATAATAAATAAAATTTTGACGTGCATGAATAAGAAACATGCATCAAGTCACACAGTCTCCTACAGACGGACAGTCAACAAATTATCCGAAACGAAAAAAAAATTAAAAGTCGACGTATCAAGAACTGGTACGACGACCACAGAAAAGGCGTAATCGCGAAGATATTTCCACATTTGGTAGCGTTATCATGGTGACATAAAATCGTTGAAGAATGCCCGACGAACAAGGCAGCCTGGTAGCGTTTCTTGTTGATGGAACATCAATAGATAGTGGTATCGTGTATGGTCGTCATAGGGAGCTCAATAAATTGTCGATCGGCAGGTTGTTATGGGCCAGCCCAGGTAATTGCGTTTAATGCTGTCATAAATAGGGAAACGGTGACACCTCTATGAGCCATTAGAGGATGGGAAGGGAGTTCCACAGGCGGCAGTTCTGAGCCATTCGTTAATTAGGGCGGCGTGCTTTTTGGCCGGCAGTGAGGAGTTTTCAGACGAATGAGAAGTCAGACAATACGGAGTAAGGAAGAAGAAAAGGCATTGTCTGTTTGTTGGAACATTTCGCTTGAGTACTTATGGCGAATGACAGACATACAGACACTATGGAGCTCGGTTTATGTCCAAAGGTGTTGCAATATGACAGTCCAAAAGGCATTGGGAACTGGAAAGTACATACAAGAAAAAAAATTTCCTGAATCAAGTAATGAATGTATTGATTAATAAATTGATATCCTCGGTTTATCTGATGCTTCATTTTTCAATTTATTTTTAACCATTTATGTTTTGAGTACTCCACAAAATCGAATTTTTGAAAATGGATTTGATTTAATTTGGAATATTTTGAAGTCAACTCCCCTTGAAATTCCAAATAAAATATTCAGAAGAAGTGATTCAGTAGCTCAGAATAAATTTTTGCATCAATCAAACAGGTATGATAATTGTACTTTATCGAACAAAATAAAATTGTGGCCTTTTTTTGAGCTTATACAGGAAAGACTCCCAAAACAAGTTGCAGGATGAGCTCTGATTCGAACACGAATGCAAAATTGCATGAGTGTTCGAATTGCCTTCTGCAACGAGTATCAGACGATTTTTTCTCTATTTCAGTTGAATGATCTAATTCAGTGAAATACTCTATACTCTCGAAATTCAAATGAAAATCCAGATTAGTGACTTTTGTATTGTATCTTAGCCGTTGGTGTGACTTATGAAATTTGACAGATTACGGAATTTGAATTGATTTCATTTGAACATTGAGAAGTTCTGAGGGCGGTACTGACAACCACAAAACGAAAACAATAACTGAAAAATATAACTGAAAACAATGCTGTAATGAGTTTCATTACAGCTCTACTTTTAGTACTGCAAGGCTCTGAGCTTATCGAGTTAATGAAAAATAAAGAACTTATAGTAACCCGAAATAATGACCTAAATATGTGATATATTCGAATTAACTGCAAAAAACGTTCTGCAACTTCTTGATATGCTGCTAATCATGATCTCAACATTCTCATGGAGAATATTGGTCCAAAGCAAGCAATGAAATCCTCATATAAAAAAATCATAGAGTTGCTAATTAAAAAAATATCATATTATTAGATCATTTCGTCAATTCATGAAAAATCCCAAAACCAACCAAGAAAATTTTTTCGACGTCTCTGCCAGATGTTTCGCCCAGACACCTTGATACTGGTGTTGAATACATCTTTATTATTTCGCCTGTTTGAATTATTTTAACATACATCCAAATGAGTCGTATTTGTGTTACGGGTTTTAAGATATTTTTGTTTTCTATGATGCGATCGCAGCGTTGACACTTTTGTTGACTTTGGACACTTTGATCGGGACATCTCCGGAAACCTTTGCGGCAAGGAAAAATATTTTGATACGTCTTATATGACGTGGATGTCGACTGGATTATAGGAACTTTGAACCGGATGCTAAGCAGTGGCGTGTTTACCATGGAAGCCTAGGGAAGCACAGCTTCTTCTTCAGATATCTATTGAAATATTGTCTGGGAATTCTTTGCATTTTCCTGAAAACTTAATTTGGGTTTTCTCTCCCAGTCTCTGAAACAAGAAACAATTAGAAAAAATTTTTAAATAATAGAAGAAAGGCCCTTGCGTAAAAATTTGAACACTAATTTGCCAGGGGCCAAAACTTTACAAGAAGAAATTGTTGCCTAACAATGAACAAAAAATACACTATGAAGTTTGAAGCGACGTTCCGGAGTCTAAATCAGACTTCTTCGTCAGACAATTGCTATTGATTTTCTGATTGACCTTTGTCAATATATGATGAACATAGATTAATATTGATTACTAGATGTTGATATCGTTATTTTATTTCAAAATTCTCTGAAACTAGTTCTTTTTTCAATAAATCCGTCCAAATTCGATCTAATCCTACTGAACAATTGGCGAGATTATTAGCCTCATCCAACAAAATACAAGCAGACTCCTTGATTTTTCTTTTATAACCATCACGTTTCGTCATTAGAATTTTTTTACCATTTCAATCCATCATGTGATTGTCGGTATTGGTACACAAATGATCAATATTTTTATGTTATTCTTATGTTCACGTTTTCTAATTTCTAATTGTCTTGATGTTTCTCCTGTATAAGAATTTCCATAAATACTGGGAATATTGTAGATACAATTTCTTCATTTTTGGTTCTCATTGGAAGGTTTAGTTTTTGTTAATAAAGATCGTAAATCATTTTAATTTAAACAGTTCTTATGTTGAATTTAGAACCAATTCTTTTAATTTTTCTGACTGTCCATAAACATAAGAAATCAAATTTATTAAAATTGGTTGTTCTTGACGGTTTTTTGCTAGTTCCTGTTTGTTATTATCGTTCAAATTTGAAAAAGTTATTTCTATGAAATTAGTTGAATATCACCAATGAAATTAATTTCGTTATTTCGTATTTCAGTTGTCGATAAAATTAATTGCGCTCTATCATAAAGTGTTTTTAGGATACCTCTCATTTGATGATTAGAATAAGAATTTAGATATCGATTTGTGCGTTTTTTTTGTGAACATACTTGTTTCAAAATGATTTGGAAATTTTCTCAACGAAACATCTTAGAAGGAAATTACATTATTTAGTTATAAGTTCATTGAAAATTTCATTGTAGGTTCTTTATTATTGATATGATTGAAAATTTTCATCAATTCTTCTCTTCCATGTTGCCAAATTTCAAAAATATCATCGACATAACGCCACCAAGTCTTTGGTATCAGTGAATATTTTTCAATATGGTTTTCTTGAAAAAATTCCATAAAAATTTTGCTCCTTATTGGTGATAAGGGAGAACCCATAGCCATACCAAATTTTTGTTTATAAAAATCATCATCTAATTGAATATCTAACATTTTCATTATATTATCTACAGTTAATTTCGAATTTTCATGTAGATTTATACATCAAAACTCACTGGAATATCAGTCGAATTCAGAATTTCTTTCAAGAAAGTGTTGATTGTTCTTCTGATAAATTTGAAAGAACAAACGCATTTACAATGAAGTGCGGGGATAATACGAAATAATGTTCAGAGAAGTCTTGCTTTCGACTTCAACAAATGAAAAGTGCTTGACACTTTTGTGGTCTTCATGTTTTTTCACAGAAAATATTTGAATTAATTTCTCTTTTGCATTTGTATTTATATTGGTTTATGAATAATTCATTCATCCGAAAGAAATTCAGTAATCAAAAAAAAAGATACACATTTTACCTACTAAAAGGTGACTATTTGAATTCAACATATGTTTCAATAAGACATTTTTGAGGTCCAAAAAAATACTTATTTCGTTTGCCATTTTTCTAATTCAGCCTAGCCCAGAGTAGCCAATTTTGGCGAATACTTATTGAATAGCGTTCAACTTACTTTTTGGAGTTGGGGCAGTTGAAATTTTGTTATAATTCTAGAATTTAGATAGTAATGATTATCATAAAAAATTTGATGAAATCATTACGACATAAATTTCTTATGGACTTACAACAGCTGATATCTTTTCAACAGAGCAGAATACATGAAATAAAATAGACGGCGGTCATTTAGCCCAGAAGATTCTCTCAACGTCATTATATCGGATAGTGAAAACCTTAAATTATTTTGTCCTACATAAAATCTTCAATCTACGCCACTGTCCGATATCAAATTATGTTACCACAACAGAATCGGCCCATTTTGATTGCCCGAGACCCCTTTCATCTGTCCCAATTCTTTCACCTAATAAAACCGCGGACGCAAAATATTTATCCACCGACAAAGCCCCGTTTGCTGGTTAGCAGGATCCTTTGACTGCGGCGTCTGGACGTCTCCCGGATGTCCCGGGGCACTGACAAACGCGCGGCCATATATCATCCCGGATTCGGCATCAAAGGTACCACGCGCGCTCATTTTAAAAATGTTATCGGTGGAAATGATGCACAGGATGCTGCTGACAAATGCGCACCTAATTATTTCTAGGAAGACGAGTCGTCCATGGAGGCGGTTTCGGTATCTGGATTAATTAGTCGTGGCGCCTGTAAAACGCGCGTTATTTATCAACAATATGCTCGTAACTTCCTGCGATCACTTGTGTCTTCATGAGGAATTTATGACATTTTTTATTCGAATGAGAATCTATCAAACGTGGAAGTATCTTAAAAACAACGATCTCAGTTTGCGAAATTTTGTTATGCAACGTTAACGTTACACCTCAATCATCAGCTCAGTGATCGACACTAGAAACGTAGTTTACTTTCAGTTGAAGTGTAAAATAATGTTGAATTTCAGTATTTCCTTCAAATATTCCTGATTTCAGGTGGTAGTTACATTGGCCCATTAGCTCAGTTGGTTAGAGCGTCGTGCTAATAACGCGAAGGTCGCGGGTTCGATCCCCTCATGGGCCACTCTATTTTTTTATATAAAAATTTATTTCTTCTTGTCGATATAGCTCTAGAAGATTCTGCAAAAGTGTTGAATGGGAATTGAAACCAATATTTAAACCAGAAGAATGCTGAAAACTTTATACATCTCTCTCTCTTCACACATGAAGTTTATTTCATTTACACTGCCCAATTCGCGAATTGGAATTCGAACAACACTGAAATTTTGAAAGATTAGGCGATGATTTGCTAGTATCCAAAAATATTATTTCATCTCACAATCGAATTATAAGATTGATACTGCCTATTCTTTACATTGGCCCATGAGCTATTTCTAGAGGAAAATCAACTGTACTGGTTTGAAAAACACAGTTGCACATTTAATTCGTATTTTTCTGCTCAATATCAGTGATAAACGAATTAAGAGCCTTCATCCGAAATCATTATAAATAATTTCCATTCTGAAATTGGTGAAAAATTCCTAAATAGTATTCCTGTCAATTATTAAATATTAGTACTATTAGCTGAGATTTTTGCCTCAACAATTTCATCTACACTGGACCAATACCTCAGTTGGTTAGAGCGTCGTACTAATAAAGAGATATTCAATGGTTCTGGTGATTGATCAATGATGAATAACAATATAATGTCTAATTGCAACTTCGAATATCGGCAGTGCTGATCAACTATTACATTGGCCCATTAGCTCAGTTGGTTAGAGCGTCGTGCTAATAACGCGAAGGTCGCGGGTTCGATCCCCTCATGGGCCACGGAAATTTTTTCATTTATGAAACATAACAAAGAAATACATTGATTATCCCAACCATATCCACAGGATAGTTCCACCAAAAAGTTATAACTTTGATAGTTTCTTGTATCTAAAGATACAAGAGATGAGACATTTTTCAATACGGATTCCATCAATTTTTATTGCAGGAACTTTGCATGATTACGTTTACACAAACCCATATTTCTGATTTAAAAAAATCTTTGATTTTTGGTAGGAAATTAATATGGTTGAAGATTCTCTTTCAATCATATTGACGATCCTGGTAATTATATGACGATGATTAAGTTTTATTTCATCTGAAATCCACAAACTTTTGAATGGTTTTATTATTGCCATGGTTACATCGGCCCATTAGCTCAGTTGGTTAGAGCGTCGTGCTAATAACGCGAAGGTCGCGGGTTCGATCCCCTCATGGGCCACTCAAATTTTTCGTTTATGAAACAAAAGAAAAAATTAACATTGATTATCCCAAAAATATCCACAGAATAGTTCCATCAGAAAGTAATAACTTTGATAGTTTCTTTCAACTAAAGATACAAGAGAAAATAAATTTTTCAATACGGATTCCATCAATTTTTATTGCAGAAACATTGCATGATTAGGTTTACACAAACCCATATTTCTGATTAAAAAAAATCTTTGATTTTTGGTAGGAAATTAATATGGTTACAGATTCTCTCTCAACCATTCCTTCTTATTGACACTCCTGGTAATTATTTAAGGATGATATTAAGCCCTATTCAATCTAAACTTACCACACCCTTGAATGTTTGTAATATTGCCTTTTCATTACATTGGCCCATTAGCTCAGTTGGTTAGAGCGTCGTGCTAATAACGCGAAGGTCGCGGGTTCGATCCCCTCATGGGCCACTAATTTTTTCCATCAAAAATATATTCACACCTGAATTATCTCTCGAAGTCATTCATGCCGAAGAAAAGTGTCAAAAGTGATCCATACCACTTTTTTATGAAAATTGGTCCTGAATAATTTTTTAAATTGACTTTATGCAGGATTTGTTCAGAATAACATATCAGAAATTTCTTTGATTCCTGTTGAATCACTAATTACAAGAAATTTTCCTCATTCAATCTTTGCTAAATCTCTTCAACATATACCATTGCATATCTGCACTGTTTTTACATTGGCCCATTCTCTCCATTCTCTCAGTTTGTTTCTCAACAAAAGCCAGGAAGATCAGTGAGAACAGAAAATACATGGTATAAGAACTTTTTCAAATACATTTTCATCCTTTTCGTACAACTCATTCATGAAAACAACTATATAAAAAAGATCGAATTTTACTAGGCTCGAGGAAAAAAAAGGTTTTCTCATGACTTGCTTCCAACAGTTCATCTTCTTTCTTATGAAAAGCCAGAAGTTCTTTTTGCCCTGGTTTTCGATAGGGCATAATTTTTATTCATCGAGTCGATGAGTTCTTGCTAGAAAGATAAATTACCTGCGAACGAAAAATACGTAGAAACACAATTTACACGGTAAAGCACTAAGTCACATCGCGAAGACAGCGGAATATATCTCCCTGCCTTGTATTATATATTTCCATATTGTAGAACATAAATATATAAATATACGCAGGTATACATTTGTGCAGTCATGGTTTTATGGGCCCTAGGCACCGTTAAATTGTCTCTGAACCGCGGGGTTTTGCCATATTTCAAATCTTCCCTTTATTTTAACCGAAATTATGAGCTTCGCTTTTTTTTCTGTATTGTGTTTGACGATGTCTCTCGAAACAGCGGGCATGTGTGTCTTTATTAGCAGGAATATGAGGACGTAGGCTCGGTACCTGCGATTTTACATTTTTCGAGGAGATTTAAGAGACAGGAAGAATACGATGAAATAATAGGAAAAATGGGTTCAGTTGGAAGATTAACAATTTGGCCTTTACACTGGCCCATTAGCTCAGTTGGTTAGAGCGTCGTGCTAATAACGCGAAGGTCGCGGGTTCGATCCCCTCATGGGCCATTAATATTTTGTTATCTTGATTTAAGAATTTTTGAAATTTCACAAGATACCTGAGAAATTTCTTTCAGAAATGTAGGTATACGTCGAAAATTTGAATATTTTTTTCTGGAAAAACAGAAAACTTAGTTTCTGCACATAGAAAATATAAAATAATAGTGAACTCTATTAGTGGTTTTCAAATATTCGTGGTATCAACCATTAATTACATTGGCCCATTAGCTCAGTTGGTTAGAGCGTCGTGCTAATAACGCGAAGGTCGCGGGTTCGATCCCCTCATGGGCCATCAATATTTTGTAATCTAGACATCAGATTGTTTGAAATTTCTCAAGAGAACTGAGAAATTTCTTACAGAAATGTAGGTATATATTGAAACTTTGAATATTTTTTTCTGGAAAATCAGAAAACTTAGTTTCTGCACATAGAAAATATAAAATAATAGTGAACTCTATTAGTGGTCTTCAAATATTCGTGGTATCAACCATTAATTACATTGGCCCATTAGCTCAGTTGGTTAGAGCGTCGTGCTAATAACGCGAAGGTCGCGGGTTCGATCCCCTCATGGGCCATTAATGTTTTGTAATCTTGACTTTAGAATGTTTGAAATTTCACAAGAGAACTGGGAAATTTCTCACAGAAACGTAGGTATATATTGAAACTTTGAATATTTTTTTCTGGAAAATCAGAAAACTCAGTTTCTGCACATAGAAAATATAAAATAATAGTGGTTCTTTTATTGGTTTTCAAATATTCGTGGTATCAACCATTAATTACATTGGCCCATTAGCTCAGTTGGTTAGAGCGTCGTGCTAATAACGCGAAGGTCGCGGGTTCGATCCCCTCATGGGCCATTAATGTTTTGTAATCTTGACTTTAGAATGTTTGAAATTTCACAAGAGAACTGGGAAATTTCTCACAGAAACGTAGGTATATATTGAAACTTTGAATATTTTTTTCTGGAAAATCAGAAAACTCAGTTTCTGCACATAGAAAATATAAAATAATAGTGGTTCTATTATTGGTTTTCAAATATTCGTGGTATCAACCATTCATTACATTGGCCCATTAGCTCAGTTGGTTAGAGCGTCGTGCTAATAACGCGAAGGTCGCGGGTTCGATCCCCTCATGGGCCATTTATGATTTTTTTACATGAATAGAAATTTGAAAACAATTTTCAAACCAAACTACAGGAATGTACATTACACTTATCACAATGAAAGTTTTTCCCATTACCACTAGTTCATTCGCAATTCATAGAATTCAACACTGAAATGGGAAAGATTAAGCGAAGATTTCCTAATGTACAGAAATTTCAATTTATTTCAGTAAGGAATCATAAGAAGCACCGAGGATAAAAAAAATATTCAATTCTTCACGTTGAGAAACCCATTGTCATATTATTCAATTCGTATTGCTGTGTTGAGAACTGTGATCAGGAATTATTGAAGTAGTTTGCATCCTAAATATTGTTTGAAAATTCTTTAATAAATGTGAATTATTTATTAGCAACATATTATTATTTATATTGTATTTTATGAGATATGTCGCACTGCATGTATCTTTATCTCCATTTTTTGAGCCCTATAGATTTCGATCTTGGCTCTTGATCTCAATAAATAATAATAATAATATTTTACTAAAAGTACAACTCAGTTGTTTGCCTTCTTATTTTACATTTACACTGGCCCATTAGCTCAGTTGGTTAGAGCGTCGTGCTAATAACGCGAAGGTCGCGGGTTCGATCCCCTCATGGGCCAAAATTTTTATCTCAAAACTGAAGAATTTGAGATTGCCAAAGTCACGTTACGTTATCCTGAAGGTTTTATCGGTATAGGTTCATTTCGAATAAAGTTAGTAAAACCATTTTTCTTTTGATTTTTCATTCGGGCTAAGACATATTTTTCTATTTTTCTTCATTTCAATTATGTGAATTATATAATGCTATCCTAATTCAGAATAAATTGAAAACGAAATTCTGTCTAAAGCAGAAAATGTTCTTGCCAAACATTATTCAAATGAAGCTTATTCTTGGTTACAATCATTATACAGTTCAAAAATGAAATTTTCAAAAATAAATAGAAACTCTAATTCCTAGTTTGAAAAAATTACGTTCGCTGATGATTATTTATTTGCACACTTAGGATAGGCCATTGCGAGTTCAGAATCCTTGTTCGACTCTATTTTGTCTCCAAAAAGCATTTCATTGGAAAGACATTGCTTACCATCGTTGAAAAAATTCCAACATAAATATTTTATGATATAAATATTTCAGCTCACGTTTTTGTCCTCTTTTCTATCTCTTTATCCCGAAATCTTTCATGTTGGTTTAATCTAGAATAATATCGTCCAAGTGTTTTACATACTTCATGCTCGATTAAATTTCTCATACTTGACTATAACCTTGTGGTCAACACTGGAAATGATTACAACAAAAAAATGATTCCCAAAATGTTCCCATCGGCAGAATGTAGGTTAACCCACTGAAAACCAAAACCAGTTCCTTCAAAAACTGAATCAAATTCTTCACGGTTCATATTCAACTTAATAATTAGGGCCATAAATATAATTACGATATTATAATAACAGATAGGCGCAGGTAAATAGTTACAACGGTGTAAAGTAAATATACATAAAATAATAATCTATAAACAAATAGGATGGTTCTGGTGAATAGAAGGCTTGTATAATTATTATAATATCGCCCGAAAAAAATTACACTGTTCGTAGTCATAGAAGACTTGTTAATTATGACGTTAATTTTCGGTTGGAAATGCGTATTGTTGAAGTTTTATGTAAATCTACGTAATTTATTCCGATATGGAGGGAAAGCTTACATTAATTGGGCTCTTGGGCATTGAAACTTCCTGCCTTGTGGTTATCTATTGAAATGTGCCAAAACACGTTTCTTCTCTATGCTAATTTTTCAATTAATAGGGTGTGAAAATTGATATAAATTAGATATTGTATGAGCTCGTGAATTATCTTTTCTAATAGGCTTTGAAAATTAATAGGTCCACTATGGGGGCCTAGTTTTTCCATAACAGTGAAAGTAAAAATGATGATAGATTCAATATGCAAATTTATCGTCAGTGAGTCAATTTCATTAAATGAATACTGATGAAGCAAGAAAAAGCGAGAGGTTTGTTTTTTATTGTGAGTTCAATTTTCATGAATGTTCCGGCGTTGAATTATATGTACAGAAAAAAATCCACTATAAAATATTTTCTCTCGAAATATGTGAAGAAATACTAGATATTCAATTTTCATGCCGACATCTCATGAAATTGCGGATGTGTGTAAAGCCCAACAATTTTAGATTTTCGAAAAGGTTTTAATTTATGCTGATACAAGTGGATCTCGAAATATTTCAAAATCCCAAAAAAAATGTACCAATGACTGAAAAAAATTGTGCATATATAGTGAGTTGTGCATATAGAATTTGTCGGAAAGTCTGTGTTTCCCGAAAAATCGAAATTGAAAAAATAGATGCCCCCTATCAGCACTTTGGTTTTCTTTTCATAAATGAACGAAGAATTTGTGCTACATTTGTGCCGTCTTGTGACGTAAATATTCTTCCGATTTTATGGCAGATCACGAAAATCAACGTCAGTCCGACACTTACTTTTTTTTTTGACGAAAATTTTGTTTTCGAGAAGACGAGAGAAATCAGTAGAACGTTAAAAAATCAGCATACCTGGCAACCGAGCATTTCTGGATTTTCGAAAGAATTTTTGTTGTGATAGGTTTGTGATGTTGAATTTTTTTCAGTTCTCAAGATATTTCACAAATTTTTTTAACGACTCATTTTGTGAAATATCTTAACACAAACCTAACACAATTCAGCATATCAAAAAATTTCGAAAATCCAGAAGTGCTACATTGTTAGCAGATATGTTGAGTTTCCTACAACCGATTGATTTTTCTTATGTTCTTCAAATAAGAAAAACCCTGTTGATTTTTTTCAGTAAATCTGGGTGGCGCAACTCTTCAGAAAAACAAGGCGGGGCTTAGCCCTTAGCCCCTTAAGAACCAATAAAAATGTATCCAAAAATAACTGAATTCAATAGTTTGTCCGAACCTAGCTAAGAATTCTCTGAGTTGTGCCACCCCCCACAAAAAAATTCCATTTCCGCCTATGGAAACAATTGACAATTGGGGTAGTTTTTCTTGAGAACATTGACATAACATGTATACAGGGTGTCCCATAATCAAATCGACAAACTTCTAGTGGATGTTCCAGACATTATTTGAGACACTTTCGATGCAAATCATATAGTACAAAAATGCTTCGTTAAGGTGCTAGTGTCTTCTGAAAATGAAAATGACTTCCACGCAACACTTTTTGTCACATATCTCCAAAGTGGCGTCACCTAAAGTGTTGAAAATTCACACATTGGCTACTATCAAAAAAACACATCGAATGGTTAGAGTTCTTTTTTTTTTCATCTCAATCATAATCATATCATTCTGGGGGCGAGGGGTATTTTTATTGACAACTTTTTACCTTTCATTATTTCACAAATTATACATCAAATTCATAAACTTTCATATTTTTTCGTGAGAAAAGGAGCTCTTTGTGACTTCGCCCAGTTGCACCAGTTCGGAGAAAAATTGATTTGAAATTTTCTTCATCATTAAGTTAAGTACGAAGAATTCTTAGTAGCTCTTTGAAAAATAAATTTCAAAGGAATTGAATGACTTCGTTTCATGATTGTTTTATGGGGCAAAGCTCTTATGAAATTATTGAAATCGAGTACAATGAATCGATATTTAACTCTCTTCATTATGATTCTTCACATAACGAACATTGAGTAGTGAACGAAATGAAAATTCCAATTCAGACAAGAGCACCTGTGCTCAACAAGAAATATCAAGGTTCATGAATTTGATGTGAGACTTGTGTAATAATGAAAGGTAAAAAAATTGTAACTAAAAATACCCCTCACCCCCCAAAATGGTACGCTTATGATTGGGATAAAAAAATTCACTCGAACCATACGATATGTATTTTTGATAGTAGTCAAAAAGTGTTGCATTGGAGTCATCTTCAGCGAGCCCTAGCACCTTAACGAAGCATTTTTGTAATATGAGATTTTCGTCTCAAATAATGTTTAGAACATCCACTAGAAGTTTGTCGGTCTAATTATGGGATATTAATGTACAGGGTGTTTCAGAATAAAGTTTTCTGATAAACATGGTCTGAAATTAAAAAAAAAATTGGTTTTATGAAATTATTTTCTACACCGTACACGATATCTTTTTGCGTTTTGGCAGGTTATGAGTACGCATTAAAACACTTTTTTTCCGATAGGAAACGGTGCTTAATTTCCACCAGTGGCGTCCGTACAGACTTCTGTCCGAACAGATTCGTTTAATGTGTATAATACCCTGAAATCAGATCAAGCTCAGCATCCTCTCGACGGCCGCCACTGCCTTCTGTTACACCCAATAAAATGTCATCAGCGTCGCTTAGGAACAATCCGACAGCCCGCAGAGATAACGCGATCACGAAATCTATAACCCTCAACAATTTTTTTAACGAACCCATTTTGTGAAATAGCTTAACACAAATACAATTCAGCACATCAGAAAAAAATTAAAAAATCCAGAAGTGCTAAGCCAACTTAACGAAAGTGTTGGTATAGATATGGCGACTTTCCTACAATCGACTGAATTTTCCTATGTTCTCCATATTATGAGGAAAACCCTGTTGACTTTTTCCGGAAATCTGAGTGGCGCAACTCTTCAGAGAAACGATCATAGGCGGAAATAGGGGAATCCAGGGACCACCCAAGTTTCACGGTGCCCCCCCTCAGAACCGAAAAAAAAATGTATCTATAAAAATCACTGAATTTGTCCGAACCTACCTAAGAATTCTCTGAGATGTGCCCCTTTCCACCAAAAATTTCTATTTCCGCCTATGGAAACAATTGTCACAATGACAATTCTCGGAATATGTCGTAGTTTTTGGTCGTGAAAAATATACTGTTATAATATTGTGTTATAAAACGATTGGTTTATCTATGGGAGATGATTTCCTTCCATTGGGGTCCCGTAGCGGTCTTCAAACATCTGAAGTGCCGAAAAATCATCACCTGGAAGGTCGTATCTGGTTTGAAAAAACCCTCACGACCAGAGAGCAACAATTTGTGGATTTTGAATTTGAATATCGAAGGAATTTCGAAAGACAAGTGTGATTACGTCTCCAAATTAGCTGATGAACATGGTATCGAAGTGATTCTTCTGCAAGAAACCCACACGGCAACAGAAAAAAATCCTCGTGAAAGAATACAGTTGAAAGGTATGTATTAATTGATTTTTTACAAGTTTAGCTTGTTATGTTAAAAAATTATCAGTTCGTAATTTTCAACATTCGGAAAGGGGAAATTGATGGAGTTTTTCTTCATTTCTTTTAAATTTTGTGACATTTCTGTCATAAATATTTATGAATCTCCGAATATTAATTGGCCAAGAAATCTGAATGTTGGTTTTTTTTAAAGTAGCAAATGCATTTCTGAAATGCATTTGATTTATTTTAAATAATCGGTTTCTTTTCTGCTCTTTTCTTTTTTCATTTCTGATTAAGAATTGCGAGTCGTTTTGGGAAGAATCTGTTTATTCGAGCCCATCGACGGATAACATGAAGAAGATCACATTGATGTTTTTCAAGATTTTCCTGATGTTTAATATTTTATGTTATTTTTTTTTACGGGGAGACAGGTTTTTTCGGCTGAGGTTTTTCCCCCTGTCTGTATAGTATCGTATGATTTCAGTGATGATAGTATCGTATGATTCTATAGTATCATACGAAGGTAGTTTTTCTCGAGAACATTGACATTATCTGTATACAGGGTGTCCTATAATCAAACCGACAAACTTCTTGTGGATGTTCCAGACATTATTTGAGACACATTCGACGCAAATCATATAGTTTAAAAATGCTTCGTTAAGGTGCTAGGTCTGAACCTCCTCTCGACGGGCGCCACTGCGTTCAGCTACACCCAATAAAACGTCACCAACGTCTTGGAGGAACAATCCGACAGCCCGCAGAGATAACGCGATCACGAAATCTATAACCCTCAACGGGGTGTGAAGCCCCGATCGGCCGAGTCCGGCCGATAAATTAATAACCCGGTCAATCAGGACTCGAAGGACCAGCGGCGCTTTTGACGCGAAGTTGTCGCGCTCGTAATCGCCTCTCGATCTCGGGGCTCGCTCGAATATAAAAATCCTCTCCTTATCTTATTTACGGCCGAACAGGTCGATCTAACATTATACGTCCCTTATCTGCGTGTCGGCGATTGGGGAATGTTAAGTAGATAGGTATTTATAATTGCCGCTAGAGGTAGCTCGGCGCCGCTGACTATGGCCTGATCATTCTCACGGATCTTGTCGTCTTTTTTTGCACCAGGTTGTGTTATTGCGACCGAAACGTGGGGACAGGAGTGGCTTCTTCGGTTTTTCCTATAGAGTAATACACAGGGTGTTAATAAATAGTAGACCTTCAGTTGTGGTAGGGTGAGACAAGGAGATATAACGCGGCGGGAGTGACGACGCAATCCGATAATTCCCGTTTTTCTCTTCTCTTGCCGTTCTTGAAAAATCGTGTTGAAAGTGCATAAACTCACAAGATATTTGGCTATATATAGTGGGTAAGAACCCACAAGTTTGTAAGGTTTTTGCAGTTGGACCCACTGTTTATTAAAAATCCGCTCAAAGTCGACGTTCTGTCGAAGACAGTTGGAAGTTGGGATATTTTAAAAGCTTTGTTCACTATTCTGAGTTCTCCTCTCGGAATTTGTTGTAACCTGAACAGGTGCGTCATCTTTCCCTTAGATTCGGGATAGATGACGCATGTCTACTTTATACACTATTCGTAAGAGTACAATGACTTGCGTTTTCTAGAAACTATACCACAAACGACGAAACTTTTGATGAAAATGAACGCATAAGATGCTTGGGGCGCTACGAAAATTCTGTGGAAAGAGAACAATTTACCAAAAGTGAACATATTATGATGAACTCTTTTTAGCAATCTCTCTCATCCATGGGGTGCGAGAGAGATTGCCAAAATCAGGTATTTGTATTTTATTTTATTTTCAAAAAAATGTTCGAGTTTTTCTTCATGTTATGAAAAAGAAAATTCTTTGCCATTACGGAGGCCACATCGAGAACATTTTTGAAACATAGATGAATTCAAAATAGTAATCATCGAAATGAATACCATTTTCAATTCCCAGGCTCAGAGATCTTTTATCATGAGGTTGGAGAAATGATATTAGACTTTGTCACTGAGATGAGAGATATACCGGTTTCGGCCTTGTTGGGCCTCATCAGTATCCCGCACATCTCAGGACAAAATCTTCATAAAAAACTAATATTTTACTCATTACTTCACAACCAATTGCTTCAAATTTCGAAGTTTTTTATGAAGATTTTGTCCTGAGATGTGCGGGATACTGATGAGGCGCAACAAGGCCGACACCGGTATATCTCTCATCTCAGTGCCAAAATCTAATATCATTTCTCCAACCTCATGATAAAAGATCTCTGAGCCTGGGAATTGAAAATGGTATTCATTTCGATGATTACTATTTTGAATTCATCTATGTTCCAAAAATTTCTTCATGTTGATGTTATAAAATACCAGTTTAATACTAAAAGAATTATTCATGACTTTATGACCACGTTTAGTTCAATACTGTGTGCGTCATCTCTCCCCGTTTTACCCTATATTTTTGAATATCAATGATTCCCGATTACACCGGTAAAGGTATCAATTTTAATAATTTTAATGGAACACCCTGTATATTATGACCTTTTCAGATGTTTCCGCGATATTACCCTCAGAAGGTGGTGACTAAAATTCAGTTTTTATTGTTTATTTGTAATTTTTGTGCCCTCGGGAGGAAATAATCATGGGTGATTTTTCAATATTTCTGTTGAATTATATGCGATTGAAATTAGCAACCTTACTTTATTTTATACCAAAACTATTATTATTGTAATTTTTACAATTTTCGGAATATGTCGTCATTTTTGGTCCCGAAAAATTTTCTGCTTTCTTGTGTTATAAGTTGGTTAGGTTTATTTATGGGAGATGATTTCCCTTGATGAGGCTTCAAACATCTGAAATTCCGAAAATCACCACGCTGAGAATTTAAATTTGAATATTGAAGAAATTAGAAGGACAAGAGAGATTACGTTCTGAAATTAGCCTCTGAACATAGTGTTGAGCTTTTCTAAGAAACCCAGACGGCAACAGAGAAACTTCTTCATGAAAGAGGACAATTTAAGGGTAATGTGCTCATTGATTTTTCACTTAGTTCAAATCACGGTTTGCTTGTTGTGTCATCAGTTTTTTTCTACTGTTTAGCAATTCAAAAATGGCAAATTGATTGGATTTTTATATTTCCTTCAAATTTTGTGACATTTCTGACATAACTTATTAATGAAGAATGAATTTCTGCAATGAGTGGGTAATTCGAAAACAAGTCAATTCATTATAAATCACTAGTTATTCCTTCTTTTTTTTATTTCAGATTTAGAATTTTGGGTAGATTGGTGAAGGGTCTGTTTTTCTCTGCTGCCCATAAGAGAACTACATGAAGATGTTTTTTTGATCACGTAGATGACTTTCAAGATTCTCTGATATATGATATTTTTAGTAAATTTTTTTCTAACACGGTCGAGGTAAGGGTTTGTGTTCTCGTGATGGTTTATTTCCCTCCTCATTTCATCATACTGCAGACCTGTATGGTTCTCCCGTGTTGCACTTACCACTGCTAAGTACTTTTTTGTTTCAATATGTATTGTATTATTTTAGCTTTCTCGATCAAAAGAGTATTTATATATACATATTCCCGAATGACCGGGAATCCAGATTACAGACACCTAATTTTCCTGCCTATCTTATTTAGTGAAGTAAAGTTATTCACACACAAAATGTTCTTACAGGCAAAAAAAAATTTTTTTATAATCAATTTGTGGGGGCAGTACTTGGAGAAGGGAGCTCAAACTGTCTCAAAATCTCCCTTTTTCCGTCCGAAATCCGCGAACACCTCGCAGCCAATTCCGTCGATTTTCTTTCGATTAATTGCGATCCGGCGCGGAGGGACCAGAAAGGGACAACGCCGAAAGGGGTACAAGGGGGCGAGGGGGGGGCCGATTGGACGGATCTATCTCCAGGCCCACTCCGCTCTGTTTATCTCCGCACGCCAGCCGGCGTAATTTCCATCTCAATCGTTACTTTTAATGGACGCCCGAATTGTTTCCTTGATTGCAGTGACACGTTCAATCATACTCTTTATTTAGTAAGATGACTCGTTAATTGAGTTTTAGGAAAATCGCTGTTCCTTTTGTTTCCAACTTGCTGCCGCTGCTCTACAAGAGATAAGCGACGTTCGCGATTTAAGCATTTGTGTTTTGCAGTGCGCATTGTAGCCGGGTGGATTGTGCGAACGGGTCGGGAAAAAAAATTGGAAAAAATTCGATGTTTAGAATACCCTTTTTTTAAATCGTCCAGGTTCTGTTTTATCGTGAAAGGCCAATGGACCAGGGGGCTGCAGGATTTATTCTATATCCTGCAATTAAACTGCTTCACATGAGTTAGGGATATTGACTCAAATTGCAAAAAATATAGTTTAATTGAGATTTTGTGATGAAAATTCATATTAATCTAATTTCCAGTGGCAGAAAATGTAATAAATTTGAGCAAATGTAAGCAGCGTATACAGGGTGGTTAAGAATAATCGAGTAAAATAACGAAATTTTATTCCCATGGAATTCAAGCATTTTAAGACTATCAATAAAATATATGGCCCCCATGGGCATCAATAAGAGCTTGATATCTTCTTCGCATACTACACATGAGGTTGTCGAACATTTCTTAAGGAATTTGATTCCATAAACGGGGCATAAGCTCTCTCAGATCCTTTAAGGATTCTGGGGTAGGTTGATGATCATCTAATCGTTCTTTTAATACTGCAAGTGGCATTATGTATATTCAAATATAATATGAAGGAATAGGACCTGAACTAAAAGTAAAAATCGTGTTGAAGAAAATATGAACTTTACACATTGCTTCAGAAAGAAAAAACAAAGAAAGATGATATGTGAGGACAGATGGTGGATGTGGTTTATTCAATGTTTTGTTGCATACTCCATGTCCCGTTCTAATTCTATTAAGGTTTCACCACTGTCTGTCGAAGAAAATGATAATGCAAAACACATTCAATTTGGTAGCATATTTTCTGTGGTAATGTAGAATGTTAATCTTAATCCGCTGCTATAGAATTAATGACCTTTTCAGTAAATTTAGTCCCCCAATTCGAAATATTTTACATCATCAAGGAGTGGAACAACTCAAACTTCTACAAAATTAGCGATATTTCCACATCAAAATCATTATCCGACGCCAGTGCTTTCGTATGTCTTCGCTTGAATGCAGAACTATTTCGAGTTAAAACAGCTCAGTTTGGAGCAGAAATTTTTTTTTTATTCTTCCAAAAATTAATATTTTTTTATCACAGTGTTAATCATGGTGAAAATTCGAAAAAAAATTTCATCTTGTTCAATTAGATTGAACCGAGGATTGAACTTCAGTGATTGTAGAACTTGTATGAGTTTTGTACATTGTGCATCATATTTCTGAAAAATTTTTGCGAGTGTGCCATCAACGATTTTTCTTTAATTTCTTTCCAATATTCCAAATGACAGATATTTCGATGAAAATTTCGTACTCTTGCATGGAATGGTAACATCTGAAGTCGGTAGTATCCGATTTGAAAAAATCATCAGGTTTAAAAAAATTACAAGAATTACAAATATTATAGTTGCAGTTTTCGGGCATATTTTAAAGGGAATGCTGCCTTAACGAAAGTTGTCTTCATTCTTGAACTCATAGCATTTCGCCTTGTTGTTCATAAACAATTAAATTATTAAAACCCTCGGTAAAACGGAGCGTCTTCGGCTATCCAAACGTAATGAAGTTAGCAACAGAGAAAGCCATTACATAAATGCACCTCTAATTAGTCAATATGAACACCACGAGAATGCGAAAAGCCATCATGTCTGCTAGAAGTTTCCGCTTCACAACTTTTGTTCGAAACTTTTTTCGATAAACCTTCTAGTTTCTGAGAAATAGAAATTTTTTCGACATATTCACGAATTTTCCAAGGTTCCTGAAAATTTGGGAACCTGTATTTTCGACCTTGAGTTCCTACTCTAGTGACAATCATTATATCCAAAATGCAGCTCCTTCCGCAAAAAAGTGATTTCAGACCTTCGTTTACTGGACTATTATTGATGGTGGCGGTGACCTCACTTGTCTTAAAAGACATGCAGGTTGCAAATCGAGTACGGTAGCAGAAGGATATATTGAAGAATCACGGATCAACAAAGAGAATACTGCCAGAAAAATATCGCAACCTGACAAAGAAGGTCCAAGTATCTGTTCAGATATTTCTTCTAATGTTTCATCAACACTTACGCAGAATATTTTGAGTTGTTCTTATATTAATGAAAATCTTTAGAATTGTTCGAAAATTGTCAGTGTTAATTTCAGTTGTGCTTTGAATTTTGATACTAATTGTTCCAATTGTACATTCAATATCACTATAAATAACAAATAAAAACCTTTATATAGTTGCCCAATTAGTTTGTTTCACTATGTTTGTAAGAGACAATGTTTCTACTTCTAGTCCTAGGATTAAAAGTGTTGGTAAGCAACGAGAAAATTTTCGTAAGGTAAGGGAGTGGATGGCTTTTGCACCTGAAAAAAGTACGAAAATGTCAACTTTTTTCATGGTTGGAGAAAAAATTACTTTTCATCGATATGCTCATTTTTAACATTTATCAGCGGCCATTTTTGTAGACCTTCGTGGACCCCTTCATATTCCTTCGTTACCTCCTTTTTTTAAATGGTTGCAATGGATGAATTGGTTTAGAAAACGGCTCCAAAATCCCACATCCAGTTCGGCAACCGCCCAAACCGTCGTCAGAGAGCAGAGACCACCGGTCCTGGTCCTCTGCCCATTCTCGAATTCCGAAGTCGATGTGGCGGAATTCTGGTACATCACTTTCAACTTATCGCGACCGTCATTAAGCACGATCTCGGCCGCCACGTCTGCCATATAGTAACGCCGGTTGTAACGAACAGGGTTTTTTTGTTAATGAACCCGAGGACGAGTTCGAGCTAAACGTCCAGCAATTCTTGGAACACGGGGCCGTGGCTGGAGAACCCATGGGTTATCGGATTCCGCGGCTTCGGATTTATGTTTCCGGCGTTGGGCGGTATCCTTTGAAGCGGTACGGTCCGGATTTTTCGGGAGTTACGAGGAGAATTTCGAGGTGTCGAGATTTGTTTTTTTGGGAGTCTAGTTTGGCTCTGATCGATCATGAGAGTCGATTGTGTTGGATCAATATTCTTTTGGGAACAATTTCAGAATATAGATTGATAGAATTTTATTTTTCAACAATAAAAATGAAGATTACATATACAGTGAAATTACAATTCTAAATAATATAATAAATAATTGGTGCTATTTATAGCTCCTACAAAAATCGAAATATTCTTTAAAGCTTTACGGCTCACATGAAATAGGAAGTCCCTGTACTTCTTTTTTGAATTGATTACGATTTACAATTTGGCTAATTTCCCTAGGTAATGAATTGAAAAGTTTCATGCACATAAATGTAACACTGTTCTGCGCCAGAGACAATGCTCGTATATAATTAAGATGGGTGTTTCCTATAAATTTCTCTATTTCAGAATCGTAATGATTTCATAACAGTACTAAAAGTTGTGCTGTAATGAAGTCATTACAGCATTGTTTCCATTTATATTTTTCGTTTTGTGGTTTACAGTACTGACCTACGATCCTATCAATTTTCAAATAAAATCGATTCAAATTCCGTAATCTGTCAAATTTCGTAAGTCACACCAAATTCCAAGATACAATACAAAAGTTACTAGTCTGAATTTTTATTTGAATTTCGAGAGAATTTCTCAAAACTTTAATGAAATAGAAAAAATAGCTCATTCTGAAACTTGTTTCAGAATAAACTATTTCCCAGACCAACCCTTTCTGAAATATCACCTTTAAAATGTGGTGACTAAAATTGAGTTTTAATTTTTTTCCTCGAGGTGGTCATTTACAGCATTTTACATGAATCCTTTCACATTTTACATCTTCCTTGTTTTTTACCCAAATTATTAAAATCAAAATAGAATATCGTTTTAGAAAAAAATTCAAGAATGAAGAAACTATTTTACATAACAAGGATTATTATTTTATTTCATGACACTTGATTTCGAGAAAAGTTCTGATATATATGTACATATGTATAATCTTTTTATTGAGAGAGATTAAATAATACCATACATATTGAAACAAAAAAGTACCTAGCTGAGGTTGGTGCAACACAGGAAAACCATAGAGGTCTGCAATATAATTAAATGACGAAAGAGAAAAAAAAAATAGCTGAAAAAAACCCTTACCCCACCCGTGAAAAAAAAATAACTTAAAATATTAAATATCAGGAAAAACTTGAGAGACATTAGTGTGATCTGAGAGAACAGCTTCATGTTATCAGTCGGTGGGCTCAGATAAACAAATAGTTCACGAAAACGACTCGCAGTTCTTAATCTGAAATGAAAATAGACAAAAGCAGAAAAGAAACCAACTATTTATATTAAATTGAATTATTTTGAAATTAACCACCCATTTCAGAAATGGTTTTGTTTCTTTGTGTATAGCCTCGAAGATATCTTGAAATTTATAAATGGGACAACTATTCATAAGATGTTCCATAGTCTCCCTATTTTCCCCACATTCAGATTCAGGGCTCTCAACCGAATTTCATCGAAAGAACATGCTGTTGCATCGTTGCTAATGCGATTCAGAACAGACCATATTCTCCTGAGAAAAGAGAAAAGCAAAACAAGATATTCGATGAAAGGATCAGAAATGAAATTTTCATTAAAAAAATTGGAGACATTCCATTCAGATTTCCAAATTTCTTTGTCGCTTCTATTCATATCAATCAAAAAATTTGACCAAAAATAATTACGCGACTTCAGTCTGGGGGCCTTATTATCTGGAATATAGGTGATTATGGGAAATGAATTTAGAAAAGAATTGAATTTGTTCCAAAAATTCAAAGCTGTTGTCTCTCTTGGAATATGGGAGGGAAAATATTTGAAAGGATTGGTAACCAAGGAATAGGTGTAGACTTGATAGTACCAGTAATAATCCTCATAAAAAATTTAATTGGCATCAATTTTTTTTACATAAACACTGTTCGACTAAACAGGGCAACAATATTCAGCAGCAGAAAAAACCAGAGCAACCGCTACCGTACGAAATATTATTGCGAAAGCGTCCCGTGAGGAACCAGCTAGTTTTTGAAAAATATTGTTTCGAGTTTTAATCCTCAAACTCAGATCATCCAAATGTGTGTTGAAATTTAGAGAGGAATGAAGTTAGATTCCCAGGTATCTCGTATGAAGAAATGAGGAAAAGGACAAAACCCCTTACCTTGCTCGTATTAGAAAAAAATTTACTAAAAATATCATATATCAGAGAATCTTGAAGGACATCTACGTGTTCAAAAGAACATCTTCATGTAGTTCTTCTATGGGCAGCAGAGGAAAACTGACTCTTCACCAATCTACCCAAAATTCTGAATCTGAAATAGAAACAACCCAGAAAAAAACAAGTTATTTATAATGACTTGAATTGTTCCCGAATTAACCCTTCATTGGAGAAATTTTTTCTTCATAAATTAGTTATGACAGAAATGTCACAAAATTTGAAGGAAATGAAAGAAATCCAATGAATTTTTTCTTCCTGAATTGCTAAACATTAGAAAAAAACTGATAACACAACAAGCAAAACCGTGAAATGGACTAAGTGAACAATCAATGAGCACATAATCTTCCAATTGTCTTCTTTCACAAAGATGTTTCTCTGTTACCGTGTGGGTTTCCTAGAAGATCTCAACACCCTGTTTAAAGGCTAATTTAGGAACGTAATCACTCTTGTCCTTCGAACTCCTACAATATCCAAATTTGAATTCTCAGCCTTGCTTTCTGATCGTGAGAGTTTTTTCGAACCAGGTACCTCCCATAGATGAACCAAACATGTTATAATTCAAGGAAACGAAATATTTTTCAGGACCAAAAATTACGACATATTCCGAAAATTGTCAAAATGGCAAACTTATTTTCAATGTACCTACTATCACTATGCTTGGATGCCACGAGACTCTTTATGGCAGTTTCAACATAGAATGACATTACAGCCAAGCTGAAAAAATCGACTTAAATCAAAGCCACAGTTCAATACCATTATACTCATTTACAAACTCTCCTTTGAACATTGTTCCCCACACAGCCGGTATATCTTCTGTAGGACCCTCATGAAAATGCATGGCCGTAAATCCATATTTATTAATCGTTATCTCCGAAAGCAACAAAGTATCCGTGGCAATTATAAAATTGCAAACAAACGGAAAGATGATCCTGCACCGCGATTATTCTACATACACCTACCGCATTTTCTTATGAATGATTCACATTGAAGGTGAGAAACGGAATAATGAAAAGCAATGTCGATGATAACAATAGGGACCTGTACTGTTGGAGTCGTTGTTCTTGGAATGAAACATAGTAATACGAGAATGTAATCGCGATACAAAGCATTAATTGGAGACTTACAAATGCTGTATTCGGATTATGAGGAATGCATTGCTGGCTTTTGCATTTATTATGAATGGATATCTGCTAAGAGTGCTAACTTATGGGCTGAATGAAACGATATATTTTTCAGACACGTGTTTCAGTCTCTCGGTAATCATTCTTAGGAAACGATTTATTTTGCGGTGGATTACAATCTGAGTTGATAAACAACTGCGATTCAAACATATACGAGAATCTGTTGGATATCTCAAAGATCCTGTCAATAATGAAAAATATTCTCTGACACTAAAATCATTTAGAAAAATTATGCAACTGATAGAAGGAAGGCCCCTGGGTCCAACTTGTACAATAATTTGTCAGGAGCCTTTTCTTTTAAAAAAATCCTTGTCTAACAATGAAAAACGAAACATCACTTCCAACTCTTAAACTTCATTTGGCTACAAACAACAAGCTTGAGAAAGTTGTCATAAAATTTTTGAGCATATATCAATGTCCGAGAGTTATTCGGATAGAAAATTTTTTGGTACTCAGAAAAAAACAGAGCTTAAACAATTTATTTGAAGATGCAATTAACAAAGGAATAATTGGAAAAGTTTAATGAAGATCCAGACGTATTAGTTTCTATGACTGATGAGGATGTATTTCCACTACACATGCTGTTAATATTTTGATTATGATGATCTTCGTCAATATTCAGGTAGGGTTTTATTGAGTTGGCATTGTTGTGACCCGTAATTTTTTAAGGTTCTTGTTCTTGTACTGCACCTTTGGCCAATCGACTTATCGCAGTCGATCTATTGGAATGATTAGTAATTTTTTTTTCTTCGTATTTAAGCCAATTCCTTCGGCAGACGATCTTGTCCAATTTTGAATCGTATTTCTTCCAATGGGCATATTATCATACCAGTGATTATTTTCGGATTTCCACGGACGATTTGGTCTGAGGAGTAATCGGTTGGATTTAATACTTGGGGCCCCTTTTTGACATCAATTTTTCGAATAATCAGACAGGACAAACGTTGCTGTCCTTGTTCTCTATCAAAAACTTGCTTCCAGTACATATTCTTGAACCACCCTGGCAAGTCTTGCTGAATACAGGGATATTTTCAACTCGATTTGTTACAGAACCATCGTTGTTTGATTCCATAAAAAAATTTCAGTAAAACAAGCAGCAGCTTCCCCACCTCGCCAAGCTAATTCTACCGCGGCTATGTGATAGAATTTCCGTTGCAGACCTTCAGGAGTATTTTCATTCCATAAATTTACCATTTTCGTTATTTCTACACAACGTAATGCTGCTGAACTTTGATTCATTATACAAGGATCTTATTGCAGTTTTCGTCGTATAGAATCGCGAGCAGCTCGCGCTTGTTGAAATTCAACACTTTTGAATGGGTCAATAATAACTTTAAATTTTTTATAATATTTTTCTTGTAATAGCTTACTTGTTAAATTCCACATAGTGCTTTCTTTGAACTCTGACCCATATTTTTTCCTCGAGTTCACAGCCCAATCCTTCAAAATTAACGCCAATTCTTCCGCCGTACGATTTCTATCTAATTCATCCTTTCTATCTTCACAAAAATCCATGAATGATTTCCATACAAACTTCTTGCTGTAAGTGGTGTTTTTTTTGGTATGTTTGATTCAATAATTTCGTTAATATTCTCGTCAGTATTACACCCAAATTGTAACATTTCAAAATATTAAATATACGAAACTTCAAAATCGAAATGAATCAACATGTGCCCATATCAACGTTGAAAATATCCTATGATGTTTTCAGTGTAATGTTGACATGATTGGGTGAAATTGTTCTTATGATACGAAATGAGGAAATTTGATCGATTATTGGAACTGTCAAAAATTTTCAACTTAATGTAATCCGAAGAAATTTTTCATTTATCAATACATGATGACCATAGATTAATATTGATTACTATCTATAATGGCCACATTGCTTCTTCATCTCAGAAATTTTTTTTTAAACATCTGAGGAAAGTCCATTGTTCTGCTCCAATTCCATTGTGAATTTTATTGTGGGTTCTTCAGTATTATTACGATCGAAAAATTTCATCAATTCTTCTCTGCCAAATCCTAAAAATATCATCGAAATCAAGTCTTTAGTTTCAGCGAATATGTATCTTTCAATGAAGTTTTCCTCAAAAATTTTCATGAATATGTTGCTCATTATTGGTGACACAGGAGAACCCATAGCCATACCCAATTCTTGTTTGTAAAAATCATAGTCTACTTGAAAATATGTCGAATTTCGACAAATATCTCCAATATAATTATTAGCCAACAGTTGATTTCAAATTTTCATAAAAAGTATAATCATCATTCAATTTTGGCAAGTAACTGAAAAACAAAGTAAGATAGAGGAACGCAGTTGATGTCACTATGAATTTTTTGAAAAAAAAATCATTTTCCTCCATTTCTCACGTTTAAAAAATTGTGGTTCAGTATCACCAATGGTGCTCATCCTGTACAAGTCAGGGAATCATCCTGTACATTGTCGCACCCGCCTAAACCACAGAGCATGTGACTAACATACCAACGACTGCAATTAAGAACAGTGTTGAACTCATGTTAATACAGTCCGCCTGGTCGAATCGAATATACCACTCATACATATGCAACAACGTCGGTGAGATACGATGATACCAGTCATAATTAACGCGCATATCTCTTCAAGAAAGTCGAGAAACAAGGAAAATTTTCACCGAAACTGATTGACGGCCCAATTAATTTCGCTTGTTTAGTTTTGAGGAACCGTGAAAATCTAGTCGTCTGTTAACTGCAATTTGGGTTGGAAATACGAAATTAATTTTTTATAATTGGTCCGAGATCGTGTAGATAGGTATCACTGATACTGTTAGACGGATTAGTGATGTTTCAATCTCGGATTGAAGCCGTGTAAAACAGCCTCATATTAATTAAGAGGATACATATCTGGTTTCGTGTATTCGGAATAATTGGTCTAAGTCGAATTTTTGAAAACTTGATTCGGTCAAATACCGAAGGCAACTTAGAAATCTAAGATATCTCTTCACATGCGAATTTTTTCTGCATGCTCGTTCGCCTGCAGTTGTTTTAGTTAAATAAGAATAACCTACAGGAAATTATCCAAACTGTTGAATTTTTTTTCTGTTTGTAGTCTTAGAAGCAACTTAGAAATTTAAGAGATCTACACGGCTTTATATTCTTGTTTTTCTGTGGTTGTTTTCGTTAATCTTGAGTAAATAGTATCAATTGTCGAAAATTTTTAGTCTGTTTGTTGTCCCAATCGCAACTTAGAAATCTGGTAATTTTCCAATGATCATTATTCTTTGTGTTGAGTGGGGATGCATTTAAGGAAAATATACCCAATTAATTAGAGACATTCTTTGTATTTCCAATAGCAACCTAGAATGCTCGTTCTTTTATTTTGTTCTTGAGGAGATGAATCTTAGAAATCTAAGAGAATTCTTATTGAAGCTATGGGATGGCTTTCAATACCGACTTTCTTTGTATTTCCAGTAGCAACCTAGAAAGCTCGTTCTTTCGTTTTTGTTCTTGAGGGGATGAATCTTAGAAATCTAAGAGAACCTAAGAAGTGACTTTCTATCGTCGAAAATTTAGTTCTGACTTTAGACTAAAAGACAAATAAGAAATTTAAAAGATCATCTATTAAAACATCTTATTTTCAGTTAAATATTCGAGAAAATACATTCAATTGTTGAAAATATGATTCTATTTGTATTCTTAGTAGTAACTTAGAAATCTCAGAGATCTCGATGACTCTTTGATTTTCATTCTTCTGCGATGGTTTTTGTGGAAAGGGGATACATCTAGAAGAAAAAGACTTATAGTCTATTTGTTGTCCCAATTGCAACTTAGAAATCTGGAGACGTTCCATGCAGTATTTTTTCGTGTTAAAAAGGGATGCATTTTTTCCCGTTTGTAGTCCTAATAGCAACTTAGAAATCTGAAAGAGATCTACAAGGCTTTTTTATGCTCATTTTTTTGTGGTTGTTTTTTGTTTTCGTTAATGAGTGAATAGTCTCAATTGTCGGAGATTTTTAGTCCGTTTGTTGTCCCAATCGCATCTTAGAAATCTGGTAATTTTCCAATGATCATTATTTTTTGTGTTGAGTGGGGATGCATTTAAGGAAAATACACCTAATTAATTAGTGACTTTCTTTCTATTTCCAGTAGCAACCTAAAATGCTCGTTCTTTTGTTCTTCTTCTTGAGGGGATGAATCTAAGAAATCTAAGAGAATTCTTATTAAAGCTAAGGAGTGGCTTTCAATCTTGACTTTCTTTGTATTTCTAGTAGCAACCTAGAATGCTCGTTCTTTTGTTTTTGTTCTAGATGGGATTAATCTTAGAAATCTAAGAGAATTCTAAGTGAAGTTAAGGTGTGGCTTTCAATCGTTGAAAATCTAGTTCTGACTTCAGACCAAAAAACAAGTGAGAAATTTGAAATATCATCTATTAAATAGTTTAATATTCAATAATTGTTGAAAATTTGCTTCTCTTTGTATTCTTAGTGGCAACTTAGAAATCTAAGAGATCTCGACGACTTTTTGATTCTCGTTTTTTTCAGGTACTTTTTGTTAAAAGGGGATACATATTGAGGAAAAAGTTTTATGGTTTGTATGTTGTTCCAATTGCAACTTAGAAATCTGGAGATCTTCCATGCAATATTTTTTCGTGTTTAAAAGGAACGCATTAAAAAAAAAACACATACTTGTTGAATAATTTATTATCTTTTTATTCCCAATAGAAACCAATGATCTTAGGGATTTCTACAATGCTCGTTCCTTTGTTGTTGGTCTAGTTGAGAGGGGATGAATATTAAAAAAATCTTAGAAATTCAAGAGACTTGTCGACTTTTTAACCCAATAGCTACTGAGAAATGCTATAGATCTAATCTTCTTTGAAAGACTCTTGTTTTGAAATAAAACGGGATATATCTTGAGGAATTCCATTGAATCGTTAAAATTTTTTTTTTTTATTCCAATGACAAGCTAGAACTTTGAGAGTTCTCTTAATGGATTACTCTGATTTTCGATGCTCGTTTCATCAGTCGATTCTTATGCCAGCACAAAAACCTCTCACTTTTTCTGCGATTGCATACAAACCTGTTCGAGAAAAGTGTATCGTAATCATAAAGAAATAACATTATTGTATTAAATATAGACCGCGTCCTCAATCTCAACATCCATTAGCATTTCGCTGAATGCATGTCGAGATGCTCCTTCATGTATTATTGATAAAATGCGTTATGATGGATTCGATATCAACACCGTAATGTCTTATACATTTTCCCACGGGTAATCTAGACAGTCGTACGTGTTTCTCATGGATTAAGGCAGCTTCATTAGGCAGTATTAATTCTTCAACCGAGAAATTGGTTCTTCATGAGTTTACTGGTTTAACAAAGTCAATATATGAAAACACTTATGTGTCAAGTCAATTGATGCTGATTCCTAAGAGTGTTTATCTTGAAATAAGTGATAGAGTAAACTAAATACATTCATACATAAGACTTCGACGAAAGACTGAAACGAATTGATTTTTTCAGATCAATTTCTGGTTGTGAAATTCTACAACATGTTAAGGTTAGGTTAGGTTTGGTTTGGTAATGAAATAGAACTTTTTTATTTAGGTGTACTCTGTACATACGTCATGTGTGAGTTCATTGCACACCTCATGAAATATAAAATTTCGTCATATCCTCTCTTTTTTTATCAGGAAATTACCAAGAAATTCAAATCGATCGAAAGGTGTGTATTGTGAATTCAGACCTTAACTCTCCAAGCAAAAACAGTAACTTGAAACCGAAGCTTCGGAAAAACCAATCTCATAATTGCATATCTGTCGTTATTTTCCGATTGAAATGCTGTAAGCATATTATTCTATTTATTTACAATGGGATCATTGATAAAACAACGAACGTAGTTTCAACAATGCAAGAATAAGTTTACCCATAAGGCAACCTGTGAGATACTGTTTTTGCTGAATATAAATGGTGATGTCTATATTTATTTCATTAAGCGAATGACATCCGATACAGTACTTCTGGGTACAGAGGCGTAGACAGGAGGTTTTGCTCAAGGGGTACCAGATATAGCATAAATATTTTTGATGATCATAGATTTCGAAGAGACGAATCAGAAAATTAGTGTTGAAGTTCCAACTGTTTTTTTTTGTTTTATAGTAGGGAAGTCAGGAATGTCAGAATGCTTAATTATTACCGGTATTTTCGGTTTTTTTATACAGGGTATCCCAAATTGCTTGATTTTGACTGTTTCGGGTACTTCTGGACTAGATAAGTAAAAATTTCGTAAGTTGTCCTGGGCTCGATTTTTGTGGAAATACCATTAGTGAAAACCGTTTCACGATATATTCAATTTTTTTTCTCGTAAAAAAAACACTTTTTTATATCAAATACGAACGCTTTTTTTTTCATTTTATTCCTCAAAAAAAATTTAGAGTTAAAAAAAAATTTCAAATAATGTCTTATTCCCAGTGAAAAAGTGCTTGTTGAAAGTTTTTTCTTTTTTAGATATTTTCGAAAATGAAAAAGTTATGGCACATCTTCTGAATCAAAAAAATTTCAAAATGTTAATATATCTTCGAAACAAATGAAGATATCGTGAAACGGTTTTCACTATTGGTATTTTAACGGAAATCGAGCCCAGGACTCCTCTCAACGTTTTTACCTATCTAGTCTAAAAGTATCAGAAACAGCCAAAATCAAGCAATTTGGGACCCTGTACATATAATAGAAATTGAAACGACAAAATTGGATGATGAAATTATTTTCTATAGTCCAGACAAGTTTAGTTCTTGAATTATCATCTGTAATGCGAGAGTAACAATTGGTTTAAAGTTCTTAATGTGAGTATTAGTGAAGTCAACGTGAAAAATTCTCAGGAATACAGAAAAAATAATTTTTAATGCTTTTGAAAGAATAATTGACAGAACATGTAACAATTTCATTACTGAAAATTCAAATTTCCCAACCCCGACATGAAAGGAATTCTCCAGAACTAAGAATTTGCGAAAATTATCCTAAGCTTAAAAAATAAAGAAAAACTGAACTCGTCTGAACTAAAAGAAGATATTTTCTCGATAACAGAGATTTAAAGAAATTTCACTTGACCGCTAATTATTTTCCAGTAGAAAAACACATTCGGAATGAGATTGGAAATTGAAGACAAAATTGTTTTTGCTGAATATTTCGAAAAATATTCATTTCGGGATAAAAGTCTCTGACGTATGTTGCTATTATTTTTGGACGAAGATTTCGAAAAAGCTCCGAAAAAATGGGGTTCCAATTTGAAAAAAAAACGATTTTTTGATGTTCCGTCACTTCTAACTTTGAAAAAGAATTTGTGACCTCCTATATCATATTCTGAAAATTACGCTATCGGAAAAAAAGCATCAGCCTTTCTTCTCGGAGAATCTCAAAATGAGAATTTGCAATGAAAAAACCTCGAAGTTGTCTGTATTTCAACAGAGTTCAATTTCGAGATTTTCGTATTTCCTCATTTAAAGAGAATTTTCTCAGGAATATTCAAACTTTTGTAATCAAAAAGACTCAGAATTCAATGGAGAATCTATTCTGTCGATGCGGTCCTTAATACTGATTGTCCTTGTAAGTATTCTTAGAAAACAGGTTCACTAATGTTCTTTTCCACATTTTTTGATTCACACCAGGCCATGAACAACCAACAACTTAACACTCTCATAAATAATTCTATAACTGACAAACATATCAAGTGGTCAAGAACCAAAGACAATTGTACAAAATCGCAATTTGAAAGACAGCATCTTTTCAATTCGTAGACAATCATCTTTTAGTAACCATGGCGTTTGAAACGTTTGGCATTCACAACAACCCTGTGATTATTGGAATATTAAAATGCATTCTAAGGTTTAATATCTTTCTAAATTTGCATATTTCATCATTAAAATGAGGCAGTTATACGTTCAGTTGCAACACGTTCTCATTTTGACTACTTTGTTAGCATTTTTTCACATGATTAAATTAATTTTGTGGCCAAAGTACTGACCGCAAAAGTACATTTTGAGACCTTCAAAATGAGTTGTCACTCGATGCTTCTTTTCGATTCAGTTGATCAGTTTTTGTTTTTAGAACTTTTGAGTACCGCTGAATGTTTCCCAGTACATTACGCTACTAATAAGGACGTGAGGAATATAAGGGAACACCCTTTATCATTAAAAGAATCTGAATATTCAAGATTGATTCAATCACCAAGGATCTTCATTGAAAATGAATTTTTAAATTTTTTTAACATTGCCTCAAGAAATTTCCTCCACGCCTATGGTGTTCGCCTGACCACCGGATGCCATATTCGCCCACACAATCATATTACAGATTTACCGCTTGTTTTACTCTACAACAGAATGTATGTCTCGTTTGTAATTCAACAGTTTCTCGATATGGCAGGAAGGATATGGTTGTTATAACGAATATCCTTAAAGGGGAACCGGAATTTTAGTCGGCGACGAGAGGAATAATTGATTGGAAATTCGGCTGGGTCGACGTATTCCATGTCCATAAGCAGATGACGCATGGGTGGTTTGTCCACGAAGGCTGGTCGACTTTGAAGGACCCGAAATAGGGCCAACCAGAACTGGAAATACACTTCTTGGCGGTTAATTAGACGTGCTACCTGCATGCTGATCAGATGAACTTGTTGTGTTTGTTCATCAAGGTCATTATTGAGGGCATGTTTGTGACCCAAGAGGTGTTAAGAGGCATACGAGGGACTCAACATCATTTGACACCTTTGGTGTGTACAAACACTTCATTATTACATAAACAAACTTAAAAATTCACTTCGATTTAATTTACCATTGTATGTCAATGTGGGCTTGCATTGCATTAGAACCTTAATGTTAACTCTTCTCTTGTCACCACTGATTCACAGTCTGTCCTCCAGTTATTGAGAATCTTATGATTTTGCATATTCCATCAAAACGGTTATCATATAGGAGTGGTAGCTGAAATAAATATATCTTAGATGTCATCCAAGTGATTTCACAGCGGAAGCAAAGTTGTGCACCTAATAGCTTGAGTGAACAATTCTTCATTGCATTTATGTCCTAGAACAATTACTTTTCTGTAACACGTGGTATGATATACAACAAAATCGAGTGCTGTTCGAAATATCTTAGCTTCATGATATTTGAATTTCCTTTCTTCACGAAAAGATAGCTTTAACGAACAATTTTTAAAGGTTTCATGAGTAAGATCACCTAAAGAAAAATACTTCTGAGCCATTTTTTATCAAAACAATACAGAATACTGTTAACAATATGGAGGGTTATCTCTTTTCTACATAGATTACGTACCTAGCGTTCGAACTGTTTTACATTCAGGGTCTCATTAGATATTACTGCGATGTTTGGTCCTTTGTTATTACACGGTATTCTTACCTCGGACTTCTCTGTCACTCATTTCCACATGTGTCGAAATTTCAATCTTCAAAACTTGATTTTGCAGACAACTTGGATTATCAGCATCAGCTTGGAAAAACTGCAGTAGAAAGTTTCCAGCGATGACATAGCTCCTCATTAAAATTTTAAATTATTATATACACTGCGCAAAAAAATTAACGCACATTATCAAAATCTCAAATTTATTCCACAACTGAAGCTGTTCTCAATGATAGTTATTTTTATCAGAATTATGCATGCATATGTTATCCACTTTCAACGTTTTTCTTCAATACATATGTTTTTTCCCAGCAGGAAAAAAAAAGATGATATTAACAGATTTTGAATGTATTGTCTCTATTCTAAAATCAGTTGTTCAAGATCAATTATAGTGATCAATAATTTTTTTCGTTTGATTTTCTACACTCGATCGCTATGCAACGTGAAACACGCAATTTGACCAAGGAGGAATGTGCCCAAGCGGTAGTTTTGCGAGAAGAAGGGTGGACATACACAAGAATTGCAGAAAGGTTTGGAGTTACCCATACGAGTGTGTCCAGAATATTGCAGCGATTATGGTGTGGGGTGGAATATCTTTGACTGCTCGCACAGACCTAGTGGTCATTGATAATGGAGCTATGAATGCTGATAAGTATATAAGGAACATTCTTGAAGAGCATGTAGTGCCATTTGTCCCATACATTGGTGAAAATTTCATTTTTATGGACGATAATGCCAGACCCCATCGTGTGCGCATCGTTCAGGAGTACCTCGAAGAGGTTGAAGTCTCTCGAATGGAATGGATATCAAGAAGAACAGATCTCAATCCGATTGAGCAGGTTTGGGACAACCTCAAAAGAAGGCTGAGAAGTTCGGGAAATCATCCAGCTTCTCTTCATGACTTAGGAATCCAACTCGGAGAAATCTGGGGAGGATTAGATCAGAACATTTTAAGATCACTCATTTTGAGTATAAACCGTCGTTGCCGAGCTGTAATTTACGCAAGGGGTGGAAATACCACGTATTAAATCACTTATCAGCATTTCAGTATTTTGAAAATTGTTCATTTCTCTTCTTTCACATAAGATTCGGTGAAATCCTGAATTTTTCATCCATTTAATGTGTCTTGTTTCGTTCAAAACCTTCCCGAGAGAACATAAATAATAAGTTATAAAGTCAATGTTTAGTTAACTTTCATTAAAATTGAGATTTTCAGAATGTGCGTTAATATTTTTGCGCAGTTTATATTTTTGTTCAGCCTGAATCGACAAAAATGGCAAATTACTTTGACCTCATGAACTTAGAATATTCTGTTGAAATGCAGATTTGTGAAAGTGAGATATTCACCCTGTATATTTAATTGTCTATAAGGATTAATGAAAAAAAATCTATATGAATTCGACGAATTTTATGATAATTCTTCGAAAGGTTGTAAGGTTTATCAATCATCACGTGTATAGGCTGAGGATATTTTCCCGCAAATACATTCAGGCCTCCAGCAATCTACCGATCAAAAATCGCAAAGAAAATCAACAAAAATCCGACACTAACGAAACATCCAATATTCATATTTCACCCTTCTCCAATATCCAGATAACGAAAATTTTTCAATGGAAAGCAATCGACGTATGGAGCCCCTTATGCAAATCCCATCGTTCATCTTTTTTTTTCCGCAAACGACGGACAGAATGCAAATAGACCCTTCATTCAGAATACCTGGCGACTTGTCTGAATCTGACTGTAAATACGAAATTGAATTTGATGTGCGGGAAAGGCATTCGAATCGATAGGGGATGCATATTTGGCATCACTCAGATCCTGCAATGACACCGCCTGTCAAATAGATTTGACAGCTGTAGATGGGTGGAGGTTAGGTCTTAAGCCAGGGCCGGACCTCAACGATACAGAGCCAAACATTATTTTATACATTACCATATTAAGTCTGCCAAAATCTCAAGTAGTAAGAAAGGATGAGAGCATTTTTTGTAGGATCAAAAGTTGTTTAAAAGTGAAAGTTTTTTATATTCCTGATCTTACTATAGTAACTAACATTACTAGCAAGGTAACAGAGGTTTTACTGGCGAATGGAGGATAGCCAGTAAAACCCGTTGCCTTGCATATATTGTTTTATATTTCATTTGTTTCTCATTTATGAAAAGGTTAGATGAATTCCGAAAAAATCTCAATAATTTGTGGCAAACGTCGTAAGCTTTGGAAGCTGGCCATGAACATGTCTGTTTATTTTTCTTTACATTTGTTTTTGCGAAAGCGAAAATGAATGTACCAAAAGAAATTATTTAGGCAGCCAGAAGTGTAGCATCAAGGTCAATGCCTGCAAAATCAGCTTCAAGGTGCGAGCGAGAATACGACGACTTCAAAAAGTGGCAAAACAAAAATAGTGTGATTAGGGTAAGTGAAGATGTTTTGTTGGTCTACTTGAATCAACAATCAGCTAGATTCAGCCCTGATACATTATGGGCAAAATGGTCGATGCTGAAAAGCTGCTTGGAAATGAAAGAAAATTCCCCTGTTCGCAGGTTTGTTTCCTTGAAAAATTTATCGAAAAATATGACGTTTAGTTGTCACTTGCAGATTTCAAAAGGAAATAACGTTTCTGAAACGAAAAAATGAGCGTTACACGCCAAAAAAGACCAAGATATTGAGTAAAGAAGAGGCTGAACAATTTTTTTTACATGCTCCTGATGACCGGTGGTTGCTGGCGAAAATTGTAACAATATTTGGGATTTTTGGATGTTGTCGATGTGACGAAATTCTCTCCTTAAACATGAATGATGTGGAAAATATGGAAAAATCCGTTGTGACATTGCGGCAAACAAAAAATTCAACAACAAGAAGATTCGCCTTAACCGATGATGGCTGCAGCTTCAAGCCCTGCATGTTATACAAAAAATATGTAAATCTTCGGCCTCCTGGAACAGAAAGCCTAAGATTTTTTTTTAAATACCGACATGGAAAGTGCTGGCCAGCACACTTTTGGTGGTGTCCCAAAGCAAATAGCGAAATATTTAGGTTTAAAAGACCCAGAGTTATACACCGGCCACTCTTTTCGCCTAACTGGAGCCATTATGGTTGCGGATTCGGGTGGAGATATTTTAGCACTAAAGCGTGCAGGAGGGTGGAAGAACAACGAAATTGCGATGAGTTATGTCGATGATTCGGTCAACAAAAAAATCGAAATGTCTAGCAAATCATTTGGTAGTAAGGAGTTTCTGAGTCAACAGATGGTTCATCATCATCAGTATCAACTCTTTCATCATCAAAAATCTGTGTTACTGGAAGTAACAATTGTACCATGATTTTCAACATATATGACGATAAAACAAAATTTTCTAATGTAAATAATACTTCTAACTTGTGAAAATTTGGCAAGTCAACTGTCAGTTTTACAAGTTAGTGACTTGATAAAATGAACTTTCTTGATTAATATTGTGTTTTTGAAAACTGACGTTTACAAATGAGAAACAAATAAAAGATTTCACGAACTTTCATATGTCTTGCAGACTACCTTCACTACGGAACATTTACAATTTTAAAGATTTCGTCAATTTAATAGCTTATTTTTACATGTATACGGACCAACTGGCATTAACAACATTCAGCACATATCCACTGTTCGGTGAGAACACGTAATAGTACTATACTTGATATGTTGTAGCTGTATTTCTGTTTGCATTAGGACCCTGATGAAACGTTAGTTTAAGGAAAAAAGGACATTATTGCCAAATTTTTCACAATATTACAGACAACAACCATATTTTATGTTCTCATCTTATGTTCACATTTTTCGGGTGCGAATTTTTTCCTGGCATCTACCCATCAACCCCCTCATTTCCCCATCATCCCTCGAATCATAGTTCATATCCGATGTTTGCATTTCTCACTGCCTGATCGCATCAACCGTGGCAGCATGAAAGGTTATACTCCTGTGTTTGTACACTCCGTGTATGCGGATTTGTATTGTACTTTGTGTGACTGTCCGTGTTATTATGAATGGGTCTGGTGGTTTTGTGTCGCGGCCTCCCATAATCAATCTTGTTCTGTCTTTCGGGAATTCGAATGTAAACATTTCGTGGGTCCCCTGCCTGCCATCTTTCTGCTTTTAATGCTCGCCACCATCTCTTGAGCATTTTAATTACTTAACCGGGACTAGGGATACTCGGAGAGACTGTGAAAAAGTCACCGTCGGAGTGGCGAATTTTAGCCAGGACCGTATTTTTTCCAGTTTTCACAATATGACAGTTCTCTGAAAAAATTTATTAAAATTGAACTACAAAAAATGTGGTGAAAACTGTCAGAAGAAACATTCTATGGTAAAACAGGGAGAGATATGACGCACCTTTTCCAAAATGAGCTGTGAATCCACTGTTTTGAACTAAACATCGTCATGAAATCATGAATAATTCTTTGGGTATTAAACTTTCACTGTAAAACATCAACATGAAGAAAAACTCGAACATTTGTCAAAAAATTAAATGAAATACAAAGTTTTGATTTTGGCAATATCTCCCTCACCCCACGGATGAGACAACGCATGGGGTATAGGAGAGATTTCTAATAGAGGTTCAACATGAAATGTCGAGTGAAATGTTCACTTTTGGAAAATTGTTCTCCTCCCACAGGGCATACAAGATATTTTGAAGGATGTACACGTGTCAAAAAGCCACCTGAGACATTCCGCTGTCGAATTGGTATTTTTGTAGCGCTTCAATCATCGTAAGCATTCATTTTCTTCAAAAGTTTCGTCGTCTGTGGAATCGTTTGTAAGAAACGCACTCGTCAAATGCTCCTGTGTCTATTTCCCCTTTGTTCTCTGAGTACTAGTGTAACAAGTAGGCATTTTGGGTCTGAAAATGAAAAAAATTGTGCGTCATCTATCTCGAAACGTCATGCGTCATCTATCCCAAACCCACGGTATAGATGACGCTCCTGTTTAGGTTACAACAAATTTCCAGAGGAAACGTTAGATTAGTGAATATATCATTTATCATAACCCAACTTCCAACTGTCTTTGACAAAACGTCGAATTTCAGCGGATTTTTAATAAACAGTGGGATCAAACTAAACACCTTGCAAACTTTTGGGTACTTACCAACTATATATCACTAGATATCTTGTGATTTTATTCCATTTTCAACACGATTTTTCAAGAACGGCAAGAGTAAAACGTCTGCATGCATCTATCTTAGGCACATGGCACTGCGAGCACCGAAATAGCAAGTTATCTGATTGCCTGATTTACCCCACAAGTCGCTTCATCCAAGAGAAAATTTTTGCTGTATAGATTCGGGATGTGTTCAGGGTAATGCGTGAAGTTTCTGATTCATTTTTGAAATAGGTGATCAATTTTTAATCGACTTGATAGTAAATATATACTTCTCCCTACAATTAAGGGAACAGAAAAATTTTCTAAATTTTTTGGTATTTTTCAACAGACTGTATCTCAGTGAAAAATGGTCGTATAAGAAATAAAAACATTTACTTTCGAAGCTTGAAGACTCTAGTTTCTGAATTTATTGGTAAATAATTTTTCAGAGTACAGGTGGCCATGCAGGCCTCGAATAAAGCACGAAGAATATTTTTTTTTTATTTTTCAATTCAATTCAATTCAATAGAAAAAATGTTTTGAGCTAGACCAATGCAAAGGCTGCATAGCCTAGGAAATGATCTTTTGTCTTCGAGATATCCAATTTTGAATGCAAAAGGACCCTTTTTCACTCACTTGCCGATATCTTCGGAACTACCGAAGGCTTAGCAAACCGAGAGCTGGTTTCTTTTTCTGCAGAAAATTTCCCACAAAAAATGCTTGAAAAAAAAATTTTTTTTCAACTGTAACGGTAATGTGATAAAAGGGCAACAAAATGCCATTTTGCCATTTGTTGATTAACGGACTGTATCTTCGTCAATATTGGGGAGAACGCTAAGATTATAAGACAATTTTACAGCCTAATGTACCCCAAAGACCCTTACAAATAGGTAGATCGATCGATTTAGCGGTTTTTCTGGACCGATTGATTGAAATTCGGAAAAAAATTAAGGTAACAAGGTTTTCGTTTATTGATTTTTTTTCACATTTTACTCAATTTTGAATGTTTTAGAGATTATGAAAAAATTTTTAAAATTCTTTTAAAAAATCTCGAATATTTGAAATTTTTTTTACGATTGAAAAAAAAAAACTGGTGAATTATGTTCTGAAAATATCGAGAAAAAAATAGAAATTCTCACTAAAAGAAAATTTTTTTTTCCGATATTTTCAGAACTGAATTCAACTGTTTCTTTTCAATCGTAAAAAAGGTTTTTACAAATTTCAGAAATGGTTGAAAAATTTTTCTTGCAAAAAAAAAAATTTGCGATAGAATTTTTCAGTTCTCATAAAATACTGTGTAGCTGAGGTACCACAGGCTTTCATTTCTTCTGAAAATTACTCGCACAACACTGATAAACACACTCTCTAAACAATAAGACAAAAAATGTGGAAATTTTTTCTGTTTCTTAAATTGTTGCGAAAATTGTAGTTTTCAGTATGCTTGGTCAAATTTATTATTTTTATTTTTTTTATAATTCAATATTGATTCGAGTGAAAGTAGGTAATACCTTCCCATTCAACTACAAAAAAAGGTGAATGAGTAGAATTCAGCAGTCCAGAAAAGTATACACACAAATAGAAAAGAAAACAAAGAAAACTACCTCCACTTAGCACTTCACCTCAGTCTATTGTATGTGTTCTTGAACTTTTTCTTAATTTCTTTATTCAACCAATGAATGTGATTTTTCATTAAATCCTTTATCAGAATTATGGATTGATCACATTAAGTATTGAGTTTCGTCATTTCGAATCATATGTATTTAATAATATTAAAATATTCATATCACTTTCCAGGCATAAATAATAACAAATCATCTCTTGAAATAGTCCTAGATTAAAAATTCCTTCGAGTGCGAAATTCCCAGCAGGACACTCCTGCTGTCTGAAAAGTTCCGCAGGAGCCGAATCCTGCGCGCAGGATTCCAGGAATGTAAATTAATCCTGAGCGTCCGTTAAAACGGCGAGAACAGTAGGTACGTATATCAAATCCGGCTACTTATGTTTTTGAAACGACTCCGAGCGGGCCCTCCTTTTTCTAATTCCTGCGGGCGCTGCAGGAGCGCATCCGATATCAGCCGCTCACGTCCGAAGAGCGTTAATTGTCCGGTTTTTGACAAATGGGGCCCTACGAGAAATTAACAGGAGCGCGAAATTTTTCCTGACGGTCATTAGGGTTCTTCGGCGGAAAATTGACGATACCGTAATTTCCCCTCGAGGATGCTTCGGTGGAGAGCTGCAGGAATGGGGGAACGGGAGTTAACGGGATTTAACAGGAGGTTCCGGTTGAATCGGAATGGGATTTTATGTGGAAATTGTGTTCTCGACTCGATTTATTTTCGGATTTTGTTATCGTTTCCCAGTTTCCTTGGTCGAGATCGCAGGAATTTTCACTGTGAGAAACAATAAATAAAAGATAGTGAATAATGGAAATTAATAAATGAAGGACAATAAATGTGGTTGTGTTTGTATTGATGTTTTATATACCTATGTTTGCTCTCTCAATGTATGTTCAAACAGATGATCTATTGGAACATGAAATTATTGGTATGGTTCTAATTTATATCTAATTCAAGATTATTTTAAAAGGATACATGAATCATTACCTGGTAGAAAATTAAATCATAACAAAATTGCAAGTAAATGCATCAAAATTCAAAATTCTCATAGTAAATTTCATATCTAATTATGGAAAGTAGTTCATTGAGTTCTATTGCTGGTTTCTTGATAATTCTAAAATTAAAAAAATTTGATAGGAAAAATGTAATAGTATATTCTAAAACAAGTTGCAGAATGAGCTCCTATTCCAACGAGTTCTGCAACGAGTATTAGACGATATTTTTCTATTTCAGTAAAGTTTTGTGGAAAACTCTCGAAATTCAAATGAAAATTAAGATTAGTGACTTTTGTATTGTATCTTGACAGTTGGTGTCACTAACGAAATTTGACAGATTGCGGAATTTGAATTGATTTGATTCGAAAATTGAGTGGATCGGAGGTCAGTACTGACAACCACAAAACGAAAAATATAACTGAAAACAATGCTGTAATGAGTTTCATTACAGCACTACTTTTAGTACTGTAATAAACTCATTACGATACTGAAAAAGAGAAATAAATTTTATGATATTGTATTATGTATTAATGTTAAGAAATCTAGAGAGTAAGATGTTTGAGAAGTGAAACCGTGGAGACGAACAAAGAATTGAAGGAAAAAGAATAAAACATCTATCACAGTTGAGAGTTAAAAAAATAGAAATCAGAAGGAATTTTAAGGAAAACAAATATCTAATCAACCATAATTGTTCAATAGTTAATTGAAATAGTGCTTTTGTGTATATAATCAAGATAGATATTGTAGGAATAAATTCTGGTACCTGTGTTGATCAAGAAGAAGAAAATCTATCATCATCAAGAACACATCAACTGAATAAGAGGCCCCAACAATTCATTGGATCGTGTATGCGTATAGTGAGTTAGACTTTAAATTAGAACTGGAAAACCTATAACTTTATTTCGGACATTTCACATAACCACAAAGTTTTCTTAAATAATAGAGACAGAGAGTTTTAAGTCATTGTTATTTTTGATTAGGCACAGAATAAATAATTCATTTATAATCATTTGAAATTTGAGGCTCATCTTTATTGAATTGAAATAATTCATTGTATTTCATTCTATGTAAATCTTTCATGAATTGACATTTTTTTGAACTTATCCCATGTAAATATTCAAAAGTCAAAATTCCATAATAATTTTTTATAATTTTGGTTCCTGAAATTCAAATCCAATACAAAATGTCTAATATAAATAAAAAGGAACCATAACAAATACATTAAGAGAGCAAACATAGATATATAAAGCTAAATGAAAAACTCTGAGTAATATTGTTCTAGTATTAAAATTAAAATAATAATCACGATAAAAGTTTAATTTCGTCTTTGAAGTATCACTCAACCCCTCTTCTCTATTTATGTTTTAGGGGTTGAAGCGCCCCCTCTTTAAGCCTCAAATATACCTAAAAAGTTGTACTCCAAACAAAGTCAATCAACATGTTTCAGAAAAATTTTCCAATATCTATGGGAAAGGAAATATACGGGGTGGGTCGTCTGAGAATAATTTGATTAACTTCTAAGAAGTGTAATGTTTCATTTGATTTGTTATGGAAGAATAAGCGATTTTTTTTCACTTTTCCGTGAATATTAACTGGTTTCAGATTCTTATTGAGTCAATTATTGTTATTGGAAACATTTCTCTTACCCATACTGTCGAAGAATCTTTTATTTATTTGTATTTCCAAACAAAATTTGCAAGGTACTGAGTGTTCTGCATTCACGAAAGACGTTGATCACCTCGTGCTCAAAATAAAGCCAGAAGTCTGAAGTTTATAAATTTTTTCAAACCTCGTATCTGGTTTAAATAAAGTTTTTTTCAATATTTCAAAAACGTTCCTATTGAAACCATCTATGTTTCACCAAATCGCTGAGATTCAATCGAGAACAATCGTCGAACAAGAGTTTTTCTTCGTTCCCTCCTAACCTCATCCCCATTGTGACCCCAAGTTTTGACATCTTCAAACTCAGATCCTCATTATTCTAATTCCCTTTCGCACATAACTCATCTCACATATTCTGCGGTGGTCAGTTCACAACATGCATAATTTAAAAGCAACCTCTTCCATTTTTCAACCCTCAGGAAGTGTTTTAGACATTCGGTCTTTTTGCGCTACCCTCAAATAAGGAACGTCAGACTTAATAGATCCGATTTGGATGGCGACGGAAGATGGTCGCAAAGAAAAAAAAATTCTAGAGTAATTATGATATAAGTGAGGCACTGATGATGTTCTGACACAAGTTCAAGATTCAATCAACGTAGTATAGAGTTTTTGAATGAATGAGTATTGAAATGAGCCTTGAAAATGATGGAATATTAATATGAATATGGTTTAGTTATTTTCGCATGTAATTTATATCCATACCGTGAAAACTGTGATATACCCGCACGATTTTGTGGACTCGACCCAAAATTAGAGAAATTCTTGACTGGATATTCGGATGGATCATAATAGGTCTCGCGAAATCTTTGAAAATTGTAAAAAAAAATAATTTAATTAAACCCTTTGGAAAAAGAAGAGATTATGACAAAAATAGAAGAAAAAATTAATTAGGGACTATCGTCGAAAAACTGTTAAAAACAAGTTGAATGGCAAATTTGTAGGTTCTAAAAAAATTCAAATCTATTACTTGTTTCTTCAAGAACTTCGAGTGTATGGCAACCTCAGGCGTTATTCTTTCGACGACTACCAAGATGCTCGAAAAAACAAGTGACATAGAAAGATAACTGCAAAAGCCTCAACAAATTCAGATCTAAAACTTTATTCTACACTTTTTTCAGGTAACCTCGAAATTCATGTGAAAATTTCAAAAAACCTAGTTTTTGCTTTATTATTTTTATTTATATTTTTTCTACGCGAAATTTCGTGAAAACTTACCTCTTCATGTCTAAAACACACTATAATTTTCTTGATTCGAATAAGTTATTTCTCTTTTTCAGTATCGTAATGTGTTTTTTCTCTATTTCAGTATCGTAATGGGTTCATTACAGTACTAAAGGTAGTGCTGTAATGAAACTCATTACAGCATTGTTTTCAGTTATATGTTTCGTTTTATGGTTGTTAGTACTGATCTCCGATCGAATCAAGTTTCGAATCAAAACAGTTCAAATTCCGTGAACTGTCAAATTTCGTATGTCACGCCAACTGCCAAGATATAAAACAAAAGTCACTAATCTGAATTTTCATTTGAATTTCGAGAATATCTCACAAAATTTGACTGAAATAGAGAAAATACCGTCTAATACTCGTTGCAGAAGGCAATTCCAACACTCATGCTATCGAAAACTCGCTCCTTCGTCGCTCGTTTTCGAACTTCGCATTCGTGTTGGAATAGGAGCTCATTCTGCAACTTGTTTTAGAATATACTATTACAGTACTAAAAGTAGTAATGTAATGAATTCATGAGAGCATTGTTTTCAGTTATATTTTTACCTTTTTTGGTTATCAGTACTGACTTCAGATCCTCTCAATTTTCAAATCAAATCAATTCGAATTCTGTGAGTTACACCCACTGCCAAGATACAATACCAAAGTCAGTAATCTGAATTTTTATTTGAATCTCGAGAGTATTTCAAAAAACTTTACTGAAATAGAGAGAATATCGTCTAAAACTCGTGGAGAAGGCAATTCCAATTTCCCATTAGTGTTGGAATAGCAGCTCATTCTGAAACTTGTTTCAGAATATACTATTTCTGACCTCCTTCTGACTGAATATCGTCAAAAAATGCCGGAATTCATGTTAGTTATTAATTATAATTCAGATAAATTAAGGGCATGAATTGTGATATTGGTTTTTTTTTTCAAATTTTATCACATCTCTTGCTATTACTTCCAAAAATAGATCACCTACATACAGGGTTGTCATGTTTTAATTTTCTGAACAGAGTCATTATACTGTGGAAGGTATAGTTAGTTGTCCAAATTCCAAAATCACTCTGTACCACCGAAACTAGTCATAGTTAGCGACTTGAGGTATTAGGAAATTGACGTTCTCTCTCTTTTCCTTCAGGAGATGTGATACTAAATCATCGAAATCTGACCACCCTGTACACGATTTCAAAATGTAAGGCAGAAGCGTGGATTTCAAGCGATCCGCATTCAGACGATGCCCTCCAACAGAACCCTCTGTTGACGCTCAGTTTAGCAGGCATTAAATTCTGGAACAACACAAAGGTGTAGTGCTTAGCGCTGGCATTTGTAGAGGGATAACACGATCAGAAACGTTAGCAAACCAAGAAACAATAGTCGCAAGGCGAGAAAATCTCTTGGATAAACAGAGTTTGGGAACACACCGCAACTAATATTTTTCCATAGGCTCGTATATGAGTCCGGGGTATGTTTATAGTACGTGTGACATAGCGGGTACGCTGAATCTGCAGATGTTCCATTGTTGTTGTTGTGTCAACAGAGGTGATAGACGTTTTCGCTGCACAAACAATGGAGGTCGTTCTAAATGGCGTTTGGGAGCAGATCGGTTAACATCGCTTCTTAGGCGATGAGGTGTGATTTATCGAGAGCAAAAGAGCAAGGTCGTACACATAATTTTTTGGTTTATACCCATAACAAATGCGACAACATCCCAAATTATTTTCAAATGAGAAGAAATCTACTACACCATTTCCAATTGTAATTCAGAAAACATGACTTGTATTTCATATTAGTCAATTGCATTTCAGAACACATCAAATGTTATTCAGATGTATCAATTGAATTTCAGAAAATATCAAATGAAATTCAATTGACTCATGATGTTTTCTAAAATTCCAATGACTAATCCGAAATTCAATTGACGCTTCCCGAAATAAAAGTCACGCATCTGAAATATACTCGACAATTTCTGACTTGAAGTTGGACATAAATTCACAATTTTTTCAGAACTTAAGTTTACACAGAATCATCACTTGCAAAATTTGATTGAAAATCTCTATCGGTCAAAAAACATCAAATGTGTCAAATTCTTACAGTGGGATAGTCGCAAATTCAAAATTGCATTTGAATTCCAATTGTTTTTAAGAAAAAGAATAAAACAGTAAACAAAGAAATTCTTTTCCTTTACGGAGGCCACACCGAAAACATTTTTGAAACAAAGATGAATTCAAAATAGTAATCATCGAAATGAATAAATACCATTTTCAATTTCCAGACTCAGAGATCTTTGACCATGAGGGTGGAGAAATGATATTAGATTTTGTCACTGAGATGAGAGATATACCGGTTTCAGCCTTGTTTGGCATCATCAGTATCCCATACACCTGATTTAGGGCCCACTGCTAAATTCTCATTGAGTGAAAGAGGATGTACAGGGTGGGCAAAATTGGTGAAACTTGACCTACAATTTTTTAACTGTGACAGGTAGAGGAATGAATGACACGTTACGGTGGTCTTTTTTAGAGAAACTGATAATCACATCAACTGCATTCCTCTATCTTCTTTTGTTTTCGAATTATAGGCCAAATTTGAAATTCGGGCGATTTCAACTTTGGCCATTATCTCCATTTGTGTTAGTGCTCGGATGTTGAAATGAAAACACTTTTTTCATAGCAAACCAGTTTCAGAAATATATCTTACATCATACATCGCCCTCAGATTCATTCAGATATCATGAAAAATATAGTTTGTATGTGAAGTTTGAATTATTGAGTATTAAGCAGTGTGAATCACAAAATAATATGTCTCTACGCATGGTGTCATAATATTTTGCGATTGAGTACTTGATTCAATCATCCGTGGTTTTATATCAGTTCGAAACAAGTGTCAAATATTAGAATTCGAAGTCATTATTGCCGTCAATATGGAAATGTTCGGAAACTACGAGATATATGATTATGTCGAAATGTTTCATTTTAGCAGCAATAATGACATCGAATTGACAGTTGTTCTGAACAGAGATCAAACCACGCAAATTTGAATCAAGTATTCAATCGCAAAATAATGACACCATGCGTAAAGACATATTATTTTCTGATTCAGCCTACTCAATACTCAATAATTCAAATTTCACATACAAACTATATTTTTCATGATATCTGAATGAATCTGGGGGCGATGAATGATGTTTGATATATTTCTGAAACGGTAAAAAATGGCGATTCTTTCTAAGCCATTTCAAACTATTGTTTTCATGAGAAAAAACACAACTTTATGTTATAGCTCAGCAAGGAAACCTCTTGGAAAAAACGAAGTACGCTACTGGATTGTTATGAAAAAAGTTCCTGTATAATTTTTTCATTTCAACATCTTATCACAAACAGAAACGGAGGTAATGGCCAAAGTTGAAATCGCTCAAATGTTGGCCTATATATCCCAAAAAGAGAAATGCAGTAGATGGCTTTATCAGTTTCTCTAAAACAGACCACGGTAACGTGTCATTCATTTTCCTCCATCTCTCACAGTTAAAAGTTGTAGTTCAAGTATCACCAACCCTGTACAGGGTTTTTTTTCGCATGTCATTATAGAGATGTGAAACTTCATTTTGACGCAATTGGATTTCAATTCTTTGTAATTTCTACACAGTACATCACACACAATTGGCTTGAATATCGAAGTTTTTTATGAAGATTTTGTTTTAATGAAAAATATTGTAAACCCTCAGTTTTTTCCAAAATTCAAGCATTTACTCTTTCGATATACTATGTTACCGACAAAAAATATAATTTAAACAGTTCCTCCTGAGTCTTGTAGTTTCTTTGCACTCAGTATATTTTACTTGTTGAACGAACAGCTGTTCTGTACAAAACATAAAAATAATAATAATGATGAATGTTTATTGGTCTCGAACATTTAAACCAGTTCGGAATGAGAGTTGAAACAAGTCAATAAATCACACATAAGCAAGATTATGAAAAGAACTTAATTCATTTCTTACAATAGTCCTCAAATCAATTTAAAAATTAGGGTTCACAATTAGTTAGCACAATTCAGCTGAAAAAAAAATTTCGAAAATCCAGAAGTGGAGGACCAACTCCCCACAAATTTCGAATAGAGCTCGAAACTCCACCGCCACTGTTCCAACAACGCTCCCATGAATAATTCACCTCCTCCCGAGGGCCCCCACAACTCTGGCGACCGCCGTTCATCGCAATTAGACAATGGGAGACAGATTTAATATTATGGATTGAGCATTTGTATTCCTCCGGAATTGAGCCCCATTGTTCTCGGGCAAACTTACGAGAGGGACTTTGTCATATTAGCCGGTTTATATCGTTTGTACCTATAGGTCGCGAGGAGCTCTGTTGTGGCTTGGAGAACTGGATGTTCTCCTTTTCCTCCTTGCTCCCAGATGACGGCTTTGAAGCTTGAGTGGCCTCCAATCTGCATCTGGAAGGGAGGGGTCCAATGGTTACAGATATTGATTCGTTATACTCATTTCTGAACAGAAAACAAGACGTTGATCAAATTCCGACAGGTTTCCAGTTGAGATTCAGGGCTTCAATTAGCAACAATTTTAGAAATATACCAATTGACATCTGTCAAAGGAAAGTAAGTAACAAAAGAATGAAAATTGCTCAGACTCTTGAACATATTCCCATAAAAATTCTGTTTGTAAAATCTTTTCGCAGACGTCAAATAGCGTTCGAGATATCAAGTTATAAGCTGAATTTACAAGAAATTGCCGTTCAAAATGTCTTATCCAAGAATGAAAAAGTCATGTGCTTTTGCAAAATGTGAAAACACAACATACAAAACATTTTTCGGTTTCTATGGATGTCTAAATGAAAAAGAAATGGATAAAGTTCGAGCAAAAAGCACGGTTTGTTGTTGCGAAGATTTTGAGAATTTTGAGGTAAGAATCACGACGATCTATCATGAATGTAAATATTTTTTAGTATAGACTCATTTGAATTATCCCTCCCCACGGAAATCTTTAGTAAAAGGAGAAAGATTAATTCGCTGTTGAGGAGAGATCAGAATATAATAGTTAAAATAAGTTTATGTACACCTGCTATTAAAAGTGACACTTTTTATGACAGCAAACAATGTTAAAATTGATTGTTTACGTGGGAGCGTGTTGAAAATATTTTTCACATTAGGGTTGAAAATATTTTTAGCAATCCATTTTCTTATGGTGAAATCAGATGAGAAAAATTCAGCAATTGCAAATATTTATTATCAATATTATTCAACAATCGTTACTTATGAACATTAATATTGATCGTGAAACTAGAAAAATGACTAAAAATACTGATCTTTGACGTTAAGGAGCTTCGCAGCACATTACTAGAATCCTCAGCATGATCAGCACTTGTAGAAACCGGAAGTACAATATTTGATGATGATCCAAAATTTGTTGAGGTTGGGAGAATTTTTTCAGTAATGACAGTTCTCTATGCAATGAAATGTTCAACATAGCCCTCGGCTACCGTAGTAGACTCCCATTCACCATGTTTTTTCATATCCGTAATATTTACTCCTGTATATTGCTTTGGTTCTGGCAGTTTGAGAAATTCGGCAACAAAAGATTGAATTTTTCCAAATGTATTAATATCAACTGGATTGGCAGTGCATTTATTATTCATGTATTTCAAGAAAAATGACAGAAGGGCGCAGAGCGAAGTACTTATAAAAATAAATGACATAATTCTTCACGCCTTAAACCTTCAAACCTTAACCATCAAGTATTTCTCATCTGGTGCCACCTTCATGAACTTTTCAATTTGTCACGAGTGAGAATTTTCGATTGTTTGGAACGATATTCTTCACTTTTCCGTTTTAAAAATGCTATAACCTTCAAATATTTACTAACATCAACACGATTTTCGACAAGGGTGATTGACTTTGTCATTGAAAATTTGCTCGACAAAGTTGATGAACTCCATATTTTTAATTTTTCTTCTAAGTATGCCAGGAAAACTGTTTCACTGAAGTTTCCTTCTACATTTTTCAATGTACACCAGGCCAGGAAATTGTTATATGCAATATCTTACTGCTGAACAGATTTTTTTGGTAGGAGTTTCAGATTTGCTCTTCTTGCAGACTCTTCAATATTCAGAGGACCAACCAAATTGTCAATTTTATTAATAATTCGACTCTCGACAAACATATTAAGCAGTTAAAAACCCAAGACAAAAATTGGACAGGATCGAAATTCAAATGGCAGCGTCTTTTCTGATTTGTTAGTAATCATAACGTTGGCAACGTTTGACATTCACAACAACCTTTTGATTATTTCAATATTAAAATGCATTTTGGGGTTTATTATTATTGCAAATTTGACCATTTCATTATCAAAATAGGGCAGTTGTTCATAAAACATTGTATGGTATTTGTGTTAAGAGTGATTTCATTTTGTTCGTGAAATTGTTAATTTCGCTTCGCTCATTTCACAAATTTCTTCACTCACAAAATAAAACGTCACTTCTAACACTCATGTCATAATAGTACATATATTCTAAAACAAGTTGCAGAATGAGCTCCTATTCCAACACGAATGCGAAGTTCGAAAACTAGCGACGAAGGAGCGAGTTTTCGATAGCATGAGTGTTGGAATTGCCTTCTGCAACGAGTATTAGACGGTATTTTCTCTATTTCAGTCAATTTTTGTGAAAACCTCTCGAAATTCAAATGAAAATTCAGATTAGTGACTTTTGTTTTGTATCTTTGCAGTTGGTGTGACATACGAAATTTGACAGATCACGGAATTTGAATTGATTTGATTCGAAACTTGATTCGATCGGAGGTCAGTACTGACAATCATAAAACGAAAAATATAACTGGAAACAATGCTGTAATGAGTTTCATTACAGCACTACTTTTTGTACTGTAATGAACTCATTACGATACTGAAATAGAGAAATAACTATTATTCTGTAAACTACAGGTATAATTGGCCAAGCAAATTAAACTTTTGCTTGGAAATAATTGGAGGAATTCAAGAAACTGTTTCAATCATTTTTTTGTGCCTCAAATATGAGTAGTTTGAGTTTTGCCTCAATTTCCAAGTGGAGCGTATGTCTTTTTGAAAACCTCTGAATTTTCGGACTATTTAAGGTTTTTCTCGAATAGCTCCTAAACTAAGCACTTTATCAAAAACTATGCGATATTAAATAGTGTTCAGCATTCAATTTTGCTACTGAGTTGACTGAGTTGTTTCATAGGAATCATACGTCGAAATATGGAAAATTTTTACACTCTTTAAAAAAACACATTTTTTACTATAAAACCTAAAATATCTGTGGAACAACGATCCTAAGAAGGAAATGTCATGAAAGTTGTAGACCATCACATTATGGTCCAAACCACAATAATAAATCGAGCAGTAGCTCATCCTGCTGAGGATGCTGATCATTTAATCGTAGCTTGCGCTGTTGAAGTTGCTCAACAGTCCCATGAGTGTGTGGTTATTGTTGGGGAGGACACTTACCTTGGAATTTTGACTACACCAGCCTCTATGTGTACCAACATTTTGCTCATTTGCTTGGCCTATAAGAAATCAAGTCGTTTTCAGTTGCTTTCAATGTTTTTGCTCTCGAATTTTTTTGCTTTCAGATTTTGAACATCACTTCATTATCATTATCATTGAAATTGTCTTCATACATTTTTCATATAACATTCCATAATCAGGTCGATTATGACAGCTCTCGCATTGAGAGAAAAACAGGAAAGCATCCCCTCTCCTTCATAGAAAACACGTCTCCCTATGATATCAAAAATATTTCCAATTTCCAGCATCAAGATCTGCCGAATTCCATCTCCAACCCAGAGGGAGGAATCCCGGCCATAAATTCTCGGGCGATATTATTAATTTTGAAAATCCAGATGCAGCAGTCGGACGCCGAGCGCCTCCAACAATCCGCAAGAATAAAGGTGACCGTTTGACAGCGATTCCTCATCTTTGAAGGTCCGAGGATGCCGAACATGCTATCGGGAGAAAAATTCAATATCTGGGGATGAGTCGAAGCCAGTCAATAGGAGTCTTTTCGCCCGCATTCCGATGCTGGGAGTTCGCAGATCTGGACTATGAAACTTTTGGTGGGAACGACGTTATGAACCTTTTTGCAAAGATTATAGAGTATAAAGATGGGAAACGAAGCGACTACAGTGATGTCAGCGACATCTGTTTTTCAAAAGTAATCGGGTTATGGTTGAAATATTTAATTAGGGTCCATTTGTCATAGATTAAATAGAGATTATTAGTAGGCTGTTGTCAATTTTGAAAGAAATACTTGAATGAATATTTTTGCTGAATGATGATTGTATTATCTCGCGTATTTTCCACTGAAATAACTCGAAATCTAAAAGAGTAGCACCTAGCTCACTCCATAATCTTGGTTTGTGTGTTTTTCTGTTGGCCGACATTCGAAATGCATGGTGATTGATTGCAGAAATAATAGAAAGAATGATCTTGAATGTGCATTTTTCCATTACCAAAGAGAATGGAAATGTAAGTTTTGAAACTCGTATCATGTAACTGTCTTGTTCATTGCTTTTTTTTCAGTGTTGTCAAATGGATAGAGGTTTCGGGGCAAAAATATCTGTTCTGGATAATTTGTTTGCGAACCGAATTTTCTTCGGTCTCATTCATTAGATCAAAAAGCTCAACTCATAGAGGCAATGGTGGTCAGAAGAACGACTTATAGAGGTGGAGGTTCTCTTGACGACCCTTCCAGCAGTTCGACTCATCTACTAGACCCTCTAGACTCATTGAGGTTAAATACACTGTGTACGATATGTATGAATCAGGCCCAGAACAACTGCTTGATTTATCGATGTTCGATTTATCGAGAGTTCACTGTATGAATAAGTTCTTGAAATTGTTATAATAATTCTCTAATATGTGAACAAATTTGTGGAATGTTCTCGATTTCATAAATATTGTATTGTAGTTGATTTTACACAATCATTTCAAATAAAAATATAAAAAATCCACAACGTATTTCATTTGATTCAAAACAATGTGTAGATGGAAAATATAATCCTGATCAAAACACGGAGCTCTGCTTTTGTTTAGTCGATTACGATGTTTCTCTAAAAGCTCGACAAAAAATACTCAATTTAATGGAAATTTATGAAAAGTATAATTCGAATTTCGCGCCTATTAAAATAGTTTTCTGTACTGAATTATGTTTTCAGCGCCATGTAGGTGTCAAAAGTAAGAAACTAGCCAGAAATCGTAGTCGGATTTTAGTACCACAGATGTAAGGGCGTTTCCTATCTTTCTAACTCTATAATCTTTGCCTTTTTGCACGATAGAACGAATTTTGTTAGTTACCGCGTTTGTTGTTAGATCGGTAGATCATTTTTACTGGTTGCTAAGGTAAACAGAACGGTAACTGAAAATGACTGAATATTCTTTGAAATAATGAAATAACACAAACATTTTGAATTCAGTTCATTTAATATCGAAAATGAGAGTACAATTTTTACAATTGCTGATGGAAATACCACTGGATTAAGTAGTAGCCGAATTCCCAGAAACCTCTTCTGAATTCAACATTTCATGTTACAACTCGCTACGTTCCGTAGTATGCAAATTTTTTTCAGCAAAGTCTAGTTTATTCTCCAGGGTATCCTCAAAGTAACTTTCAGCCACAGTCGAAGACCGCCATCCACCGTGTCGTTTTAGTCCTAATACATCTACTCCCTTATCAGCTGAAATTGTGGCCGAAGTGCGTCATTTCCATATTCTAAATTCAAAAATGTTGCAATTTTAGACGGCCAACTTCCAATTGTCCCTTTGCTCATTACTTGATTACTGAATTTTCCGTTTTGTTATCTCAAAAATAAATGCTCGCTCTTCGCATTTTGTGGACGCAGACGGAAATATTTTCTATATATTTCCAGGTAATTGATATCATTATCTCGATCGATTACTGTGGATGTTCTCTGAATGTTGGTTTTTGTGTTGGGAATTTTCACGATTGAAATGATTCCTGATCTTCTATGGCCCTGACGCTCATATTGTATAACTTTTCACTTCTACACGCCCCGGATATACCTAATATCATTCCCACCTGAAAGGACATAATTAGTTTATAAAGCACTATTATATTAATAAAAGCATATTTTAATAGTGAAAAACATTTCATGTGGTGCTTCTTTTAAGAATTTATTTGTTTCTTCTCTTATCAGCAGATTTTTTGGGTTTGTAACCAATAGATTTTTTTTTTGAGGAATGCTATAAGCGTTGCAAACTAGGATATGTCAATACCGTCGTTCAAAAATATTGTGCTCTTCAGCATTGAATATTCCGCCCAAAGACTTCCAGGCGATCTCAGCTTTTCTATTCTTCAAACAAAATAGTCCAGTAACACTTTTTCATTGATTTGGCTGCCTTTAGTCTGAATCCATTCTTTGAAAGCTTTGTATGTTCTCTCGTAGCGGATTGAAGAACAGCCGATTTCCCAGGCTGTTTGAATTTCATTATCTTCCGAAGATTCTATATCGCTCATTTCTGAACGCTAGTAAATTCAATTGATTATTGTCATTTTGATAATCTACTAGGTTTTCATCACCAAAAAAGCATTGATAAAGCCACGAATAAATGAATTTGTCAGATGATTATTTTGTACATTGAGTAAAAATTGAGTCTATCGTGCAAAAAACGCTATAAGTATCTCGAACGTTTGGGACTACCGATCTCATACAATAATTGGAGTCGTCGCTGCGCTCCTACTCCGAACTATTGTCTTCGATCGGTAAAATGCCCTAACCGTTTTCTATACTCAATATACAGAAAGTTGCTGTTTCATTTATCGATTGAGGCAGTACGAACTCTGTCGGGTCAGCTAGTGATAAATAAATCAATTAATGATGATGAAAAATTGGTAAAACACCTCGTGGTGTAGCGGTCATTTTTGTTTCAAGCGAATGTGTGTGATTTTTTGCAGTTCAGTATGGTTTTAAATTTTTTTTTTCATGTTCTCGTGAATTCCTGTATTAGTTCTTGTTACTTTTAAGCTATTGCAAAGCTTTTATCTCAGGATTTGGGCGCGGCGACCGAATGTATAAATCTAACACAGCCTTGTATCGCCGGTTCAGTTCGGCAGACTTCGGCACGATGTTTGGGTGCTTGCGACTAGACGGATGCGTGCAGCCACTCTAGCAGTGCAAATGGAGTCGGTAATCTCGCTGTTCCCATTGAATCACGAACGGCAAATATTTCATTAACATCGGATAGAAAATGTATAGCCAAACGCAAACATTTTCCATAAACTTCAACTCATGCTCTAACTATTTAAAAGTCGCAAGGTGGATCTTTTGACGAAATAGTGTATGGGTAAGGTCAATCACATTCTCAGGAACTGGTCTATGTTGCACTCTCTTGGGTGATTAATATTGAAATATTGTATATTACGACAAAAAATGATAATGCAAGTTTTATCATAATCGAAGGCACGTTGCATCGACTGCATCTTTGTTGCAAGAATTCAAAAGATTGTCTCTAAATAGTGTTCAGACGATAGCTCAAAGTGTCTTAGATTTCATTAGTGAAAGAAATGGCATTTCAATAGTGACTTTCAATTGCCAAAGTCAACATAGTCACAAATACGATTTACAAGATTCAGTCACGAGACAAACAAATGTGTTACTTCTTACCGAAACATGCATGACGCGTGATAATCCGACTGAAATACCTAATTTGATTGGTATTGTTCAATTCTAAAGAGATACTCTTCCAAAAGGTGGGGTAGCTATTTACCAGAATAGTAATAATGTTACTAATATTATGACTCCGAATATTGAAATAAATATTGAAGACGTTAGCGACGTTAATGTTAGACATTCGTTGGGGATATTTGTGCATGCTTATGCAAACTTAGAAATGACCTACACATAGTCATGGTAGCAATTCACATTTCTCCGAAATTGGACGAGGTTGAGCATTTTATTCATCGCACTTCACTGGAGTACACTGAAGAAGGGTCGAAAATACTTGGTACAAATGGTAATAAATTTCCACTTATCTTGGCTGGCGATTTCAACATTAACTTCGCTGATAAAAAATCAGAGAGGTTGACAATTTTTTTTTCGGAAAAATTGAATTTAAAAATGAATAATGATCCACAAGAATCCACAACAAAATATGGGACAACTATTGACGCGGTATTTTCCAGATATTCAGAAGATATCAACTCTCAATCTTATGTTTCTTATTGCAGTTACCATAAACCTATAGTTTCAATGATAAACATTCCCAAATAACCTTCATGTATTTCAAGATAAATAAATAATTTGAATCAACAATATTATCTTCTTATTTTTGAATAGATGCTATGCAACAGCTTCACCGCGGCAGTCCTCGAGTGCCACAGGTGTTAATAATAATAATAATAATAATAATAATATATATATATTTATTTCCAGAATTGCCACCAAAATAACAAAATGAAAATAAGTCAAAATTCATACTTAAACAAGAGTTTACACAATATCAGTTGAATTAAACAGTATTATAATCAAAATAATCCCTAAATTCAAGTAATGTGTATGGTTCGCAACTAACTAACACTGAAAATATTTCCTTTTTGAACAAATCGTATCGAACAATATTTCTTATTTTCTTTGGCAGAAAGTTAAATAACACATATAAGGTATGTTACATTCAGTAATTGCCAATTTGTGAACAGGAAAATAATATTCATAAATTCTTCTTGTGTTATTCAGGTTGATACAGTCTTTAAAGTAAAATTTATTTTTATGAAAAAATAAAAGAACTCTGTATATATACAAGCCAGGTAAAGTAAGGATACCATTCTTCCTGAATATACCCCTACACGATTGTCTGTACTTCATAAAGAACATTGTGCGAATTGCAAGCTTCTGTGTAATGAATACCTGTTCAGATTGTGTGTTTTAATTTTTGTTTCATTCTTTTCGTGAATTCTTGTTTTAGTTCCTGTTATTTTTATTGCGCTATTGTTTTCCAGGGCTAGATCTTCGTTGAACTGAAGCATGGACAAAGGGTCTAACCCCATTGACTACAGACTTAGGACATCGGCACCCTAGGCAGATTCTCCACTGCTCTCGCATCCAGACGCCCGGTCCCACGCTGACTGTCAATAAGATCGATCCCATAAATCCTCCTTCTGAAGTTCGGCGGTCCAGGAACGTTGTCATACACACAAGTACGAGGCCGCGTAGAGCATGTAAACAGATCGTAGCGTCGCAACGCTTGTCCTACACATGTAGACAGGAGTACAATTAATGTCCGGCGTAATTCACGGACGGTGAGCCATTGTCCGCCCTTGTTTATGGGTTATTGCAGTCGATATAAAAGCCATCGATTCCGACGCAATTACGCCGACAATTGTACACCGTATATATTCTTGTGTTCTTGGATCGGAATCCGTGTTCCGATGAACATCGCCGGTCGGCTGGTTAATTGGCCTAATTCGGAGGCCATTCGGATGATCTATGGTGCTCTATGGTCGGCGCGGTCGGAGGGCCGGTGCTATTCGATGGTCGGTCAAGAGAGAGGGCCGTTGTATTCCGAGCTTGGTCAGAAGTCGAGATACAGAAGGATGTCTTGTCTTCTTCTTCTTTTAATGCATATCCATTAATGAACGTTCGCGATCACATTTTTCATGGTTTCTCTATCTCTAGCTGTATGGATCAATGTTTGAATATCTTGTATACCCGACCACTGCCTCACGTTCCGCAACCATGATATCCTCTTCCGTCCTAATCCTCTTTTACCTTCAATCTTGCCCTCGACTATCAGCTGAAGGAATTGATATTTATGGCCTCGCATTATATGGCCAAGGTATGCAATTTTTCGTTTCTTCGCGATGCTAAAGAGTTCACGGTCTTTATTGATACGCCTGGGAACATCCTCATTCCTCACTTTGGCAGTCCATGGTATCTTCAGGATTCTACGATATATCCACATTTCGAAAGCCTCTGATTTGTTGATGTTTTTTACCTTAAGGGTCCAACCCTCCACTCCGTAAAGAAGCACTGACCAAACGTAGCATCGCACTAGTCTCAGTCTAAGATCAAGATCAAAATCGGTACATGTCAATACATTCTTAAATTTCATGAATGTACTTCGAGCTTGTTCAATTCGGCATTTTATTTCGTCGTCCGATGACCATTCTAGACAGAGCCATGTTCCTAGATATTTAAATTTTTCTACCCGTTCTATAGGTGTTCCATTATATGTTACTCTAGAATTTTCAAACGTCTTGTATCCTACAAATTACCCATCACTCAATCCCAAATTCTTTTCTTGATGTTCAAAGGATGATATGAATCAAGATCATCAAAATACAAACTAATGCCAGAGTTTTCTGAAAATGCCATAACGTAAATTAACAAACGCTCAGACTAATGGGGCAATCAGAATGCTACAGGGTGGCCAAACTCAGGTGGTTGTAGCGGAAAGGCTCCAAGTCAGCCAAAGTGTGATATCTCGACTTTGGAATCGTTTCATCACCGTTTCGGCGAGAAGAAAGCCTGCATCTGCGTGAAGAATGCTACGGAATACTATTCAAAACGCAGATGGGGTCCAAGTTTCCATCGAAATCATCAGACGACGTTTGAGAGAGGTGAATCTAGGCTCTAGACGTCCATTAAGAGGAGTTTCATCAACACGTGACCATAAGCGTCAAAGACTGGAATGGACAAGGCAACATATGAATTGCAACGATCAATGGCGTAGTGTCCTTTTCACTGATGAATCCAGATATGAACGATTTTCAGATTATCTAAGAAAAAGGGTATGAACAATCCCACGCATACTCCGTAATCATCGATATGTCCGAGAAGTCCATCGATTCCGACGCAATTACGCCGACAATTGTACACCGTATATATTCTTGTGTTCTTGGATCGGAATCCGTGTTCCGGTGAACATCGCCGGTCGGCTGGTTAATTGAGCTAATTCGGAGGCCATTCGGATGATCTATGGTGCTCTATGGTCGGCGCGATCGGAGGGCTGGTGCTATTCGATGGTCGGTCAAGAGAGAGGGTTTGTTGTATTGCGAGCTTGATCAGAAGTCGGAATACAGGAGGATGTCTTGCGTCCTTTAAATCACTCAACTGCGAATTCTTTTTCTGCATTTTCAAAAGATGATAGCAATCAAGATAATCAAAATACCAACTGATGCTAAAGTCTCTCAGAGATCTATTGGAATGCTACAGGCTGGCCTAACTCAGGTTGTTGTAGCGGAAATGCTCCAAGTCAGCCAAAGTGTGATATCTCGACTTTGGAATAGGTTAAGGGAGACAGGTTTCGTGTTGAGAAGATCAAGGCTTGGTGGGCGACGAAAAACAACACCCGCTCAGGATCGTTTCATCACCGTTTCAGCGAGAAGAAAGTCTAGATCTCCGTGTAGAATGCTAAGGAATACTCTTCAAAATGCAGATGGGGTTCAAGATTCCATCGAAACCATCTGACGACGTTTGAGAGAGGTGAATCTAGGTTCTAGACGTCCTTTGAGTGGAGTTCCATTAACACGTGATCATAAGCGTCAAAGACTGGAATGGGCAAAGCAACATTGGAACGATCAATGGCGTATTTTCCATGTCACTGATGAATCCAGAGGTGGACGATTTTCAGATTCTCGAAGAATAAGAGTAGGAACAATCCCACGCATATCCCGTAATCGTCGCTATGTCCAAGAGTCCATCCATTCCGAGGGGGTAGTGTTCTGGTATGGACCGGGATATATTTCAACTGGCGCACAGATCTACACATTTGTCCTGGGAATATGACCGCCTTACACTTTAGGGAGCATGTCATTGACAATGTTTTGCGAAATTTTCACGTTGCTATTGGTGAATAACGCTAGACCGCACCGTGCTGTCATAGTTGAGAATGCGGACGAGGAGCTTGCTATTCCACATTTACCAATACCTCCGTACTCACCAGATTTGAATAGCATAGAATATGCATGGGATATTCTCCAAAGAAGATCAGATAATCATCAACCTACCCCAGAATCCTTAAATGATCTGAGAGAGCTTCTGCCCCGTTTATGGAACCAAATTCCTCAAGTAATGTTCAACAACCTCGTGTGTAGTATGCAAAGAAGATGTCAAGCTATTATTGATGCCCGTGGAGGCCATACATTGTATTGATAGTCTAAAAATATTTGAATTCTCTGGGAATAAAATTTCGTGATTTTACTCGATTTTTCTTAACCACCCTGAATACGCTGCGGACCTACAGGCTAAAATTAATTTCATTTCCTGCAACTTGAAATCATATTGATATGAATTTTCACTAAGAAATCTCATTTAATCTATATTTTTTTAGCAATTTAAGTCAATATCCCTAACTCATGTGGAGCAGTTTAGACTCAAAATAGGTAAAAAATTTCACATAAACATTGTGTCAATAGGTTTTTACAAAAATTGCTGAACGCATATTACTTCTAATTCCATTTTTTTCTGATGAAGCCCGTTTTAATATGGATGAAATTTCATATTCCAGTATGAATATTTGGCTAGGTAGTTTAGTTTGTTAGGACTAGTCGTGGTATAGTATTCAACTTTCATATTAGCGATATTTCGGGGTTTGAAAATCCATTTGGTATTCATGAATCCGAACTATTTTTTTCGAACAAGAATGAATTCGAAATCGATATCATCATATACTCCCAGATCCTTCATCATGAGGCTAAAGAAATAAAAATAGAATTTCCCAAAGAAAGAGGGAAGAAATATAGCTGTTTTGGCCTCATTTGGTCTCATCATTATCACACATTACTTAGAAAAAACACTTAATAAAAAATTTGTAATTTTGAACCACCTAATATAATACTTCTGAGTAATAAAAATAAGTTGTGACAACTAACAGCATCAAGAGAGGAGTTCCACTTCTCCAGTCACATGCTGAAAAGAACTGCTAACATCCTCTTTACTTTTCGATTTTTCAGCAGTTTTCCTGAATAGAGGCCCCATGCAAGTTTGTGATAGAAACCGTTCGGAAAAACTTGCAATTCTTTTCGCGACTGTGAAAATAAAAAAAAATCAAAAAAAATTCTTCGAAAGAAAGAGATTCACCGAGGACATTTTTGCAGCATACATGATTACTATTCTGAATTGCTATGTTTCAAAAATATTCTCGCAAAGGTCTCTATAAAGGCAGAGAATTTTTCCCTTATTTTCTATGAGGATTATCACTGGTAATATCAAATCTATACCAACTTCTTGGTTGCCAGTCCTCACAAATATTGTCCCCCCCCCCCCCCCATATTCGCAGAGAGACAACAACTTTGAATTTTGGGAACAAACTTAATTCTCTTTCAAATTCATTTCCCATACTCAGCAATATTCCAGATAATAATCTCCCAAGATTGAAGTCGCGTAAACCATTTCGATTAAATTTTCTAATTGATATGAATAGAAACGGCAAAAATTTGGCAATCTGAACGGAATGTCTGCAATTTTTTCAATGTAGGTCTTATAACTGATCCTTCCATCAGAGTTCCTGGTCTTGATCTTCCCAGGAAAATATGGTCTGTTCTCTTCCGATGGAATTTGATTGAGAGCCCTAGTTGTGAGTGTGGGGAAAATGAGGAGACTATAGAACATCTTATAAATTGTTGTCCCATTTATAAATTTCAAGATGGTTTCGAGGATATACATGAAGTAAAAAATGCATTTCTGAAACAGGTGGTTAATTTCAAAAAAAATTTATTTATTTTTAATAATTGATTTCTTTCCTGCTTTTGTCGTTTTTACATTGCAGATCAAGAATTGCGAATTGTTTTTGTGAAGAATCTGTGTATCTGCGCCCATCGACGGATAACATGAAGGTATTCTCTCAGATCACACTGATGTCTTTCAGGATTTTTCTGATATCAAATATTTTTAGTAATTTTTTTTCACGGGCAAGGCAAGGGTTATTTTCAGCTGAGGTTTTTCCCTTTCCTCATTTAATCATACTGCAGATCTGTATGGTCTCTCTGTGCTGCACCAACCTCAGCTAGGTCTCTGTTTCTATTCATGTGTTACTTATTATTTCCAAGGATCATCTCGTTTTATAAAAAGTAAAAAAATTATGAAACTGTATGGATATTCTGTGAAGGTAACTTTCAGAATTATCGATCACATGCGAACTATCGAGTATCGAACGCAACCCACCCATCCTCCTAGACTCGGAAACTCCCAAGATATCCCAGAAACTAATAACGCAGAAATATAAGTAATCTTCCAGCAATAGAAACTTCATCTCGGCAGAACAAACTCATCAAAAGGACGGGCCAATATAGCCGGAACGTTCATTTCGACGGCAAGTATCACTCCGTCGGCCGATTGATCTGAGACAAGTGTTTACAGGGTCAATACCGGTCTGGATTTCAATTAGAATCCGCTATTTGCCGAGCTCTCGTTATGATTTCATATCGTACAAGCGTCGTAGGAGCCCGCCGGTCTGCAAACGGACAGGCCGTGTTTGTTTTGGACATTTGTCCCTGCGAAAACGTCTAATTTGATCCCCCATACGGCGATCTGGATGGTTTTCGGACGGGAAGTCGTTCGAGAGGCTCTCCACTTTGGTCCAGAACGCTTTCGGGATAAGGCGTATTACACTGCTCAAAAAAATTAACGCACATTTTGAAAATCTCAATTTTAATGGAAGTTAACTCTACATTGACTTTATGACTTATTTTTTATGTTCTCTCGGGAAGGTTTTGAACGAAACAAGACACATTGAATGGAAGAAAAATTCAGGATTTGACCGAATCTTATGTGGAAGAAGAGAAATAAACAATTTTCAAAATACTGAAATGTTGATAAGTGATTTAATACCTGGCATTTCCACTACTTGCGTTAATTACAGCTCGGCAACGACGGTTCATACTCAAAATGAGTGATCTTAAAATGTTGTGATCTAATCCTTCCCAGATTTCTCCGAGTTGGATTCCTAAGTCATTAAGAGTAGCTGGATGATTTTCTGAACTTTTCAGCCTTCTATTGAGGTTGTCCCAAACCTGCTTAATCGGACTGAGATCAGGACTTCTTGCTGGCCATTCCATTCGGGAGACTTCAACCTCTTCAAGGTACTCCTGACCGATGCGAGCACGATGGGGTCTAGCATTATCGTCCATAAAAATGAAATTTTCACCAATGTATGGGGCAAATGGCACTACATGCTCTTCAAGAATGTTCTTTATATACTTATCAGGATTCATAGCTCCATTATCAACGACCACTAGATCTGTGCGAACAGTCAAAGATATTCCACCCCATACCATAATCGATCCTCCCCCGAAACCAGTAGTATTCAGGAAATTGCACTGAGAGTATCTTTCATGTGGACGTCTGTATGCAAGGGAACATCGATCACAATGGTAGAGGAAGAATCTAGACTCATCTGTGAAGAGAACTCTTTCCCAATCGGCCTCTTCCCAATAGATATGCTCTCTCGCAAATTCCAAACGCGCCATTCGATGGACTGGGGTAAAAGCTGGGCCTCTTCCCGCGACACGAGGCCTTAAATCATTTTCTCTTAGGCGATTTCTTATTGTCTGAGTGCTAATTTGCACTCTATGATTTTACTCAAGCTGATTTTGAAGGAGGCGAGCAGTTGCAAACTGTTGTCTCAACGAAGAAACTCTCAAACGTTCTTGAATGGCAGTTGTTACCCGTGGTCTACCCTGTTCTGGTCTTCGGACATTCATACCTGTCTCCCTGAATCGCTGCAACATTCTGGACACACTTGTATGGGAAACTCCAAATATTTCTGCCATTCTTGTGTATGTCCACCCTTCTTCTCGCAAACGAAAGAAAAACTATTGATCACTAGAATTGATCGAGAACCACTGGTTTTAGAATGGAGCCAGTACATTCAAAATCTGATATCATCTTTTTTTATTCCTGCTGGAAAAAAAATCTGTATTGAAGAAAAACGTTGAAAGTGGATAACATATGCATGCATAATTCTGATAAAAATAGTTATCATTGAGAACACCTTCGAGATTTCCATAATGTGCGTTAATTTTTTTGCTCAGTGTATGTTGAAGCTGCACCCAGCAATATTTGAAGTTCCCGGCATATACATTTGACATATGACAGTTTTGATATCTATTGAAATATTGTCTGGGAGGTGTCTGCATTTTCGTTAAAACTTAATTCGGGTCTCCTCTCCCAGTCTCTGAAACAAGAAACAATTAGAAACATATTTTTAATAATATAAAAAAGGCCCCTTCGTAAAAATTTGAGCACTATACTTTGTCAGGGGCCAAAACTTTACGAGAAAAAATTGTTGCCTAACAATGAACAAAAAGAAAACACTTTGAACTCTTAAGCGTAACGTTTCTGAGTGTAAATCAGACTCCTTCGTCAGACAATTACTAGTTTTCATTCAACTTCGTAGAATCGTGCCAATTTTTTGATTAACATTTGTCAATATAATACAGGAAATATTGTGAATATATTTTCTTGATTTTTGGTTCTCATTCAAAGGTTTCGTTTTTGTTAATAAAGATCGTAAATCATATTCTGTTTTGAAAACTGTTCTCATGTTGAATTTAGAACCAATTCTGTTGATTTTTTTTGAAAGTCCATGAACATAAGGAATCAAATTTATTAAAATTGGTTGTTCTTGACGGTTTGTTGTTGGTTCTTGATTGCAATTATTGTTTTGACGCACGAACAAGTCTTTTCTTGAGATGAATTTTAATTTTGTGCACCTCGTTTGGACGTATCTTCTTAATTTACGTATTCCTTCCTTTCAAAAATCTGTAGTCAAAATGTGACTGAACTCAATATCTTTCATCTCTACAGTTGTTGCTCCTCTGGAAATGAAACAACTCCAACAATAAAAGAAATAATCTGATTCTCAGCTGAATATGTACCTTCTCGTATGTTTCATGAACTCTCCAAGTTTCAACGATGCATAAACGGTAATTATACAGATTACTTATAATTGTTTGGATAACAAACAGTACCAACCCGCTGCAAGAATAGAAACATGCTAAAGTGAGAGTATTAGATTGAGTCAGTTTGTGAACACAACGGAGAAACAATGAAACCTGTATTAATTGAAGTTTCATTGGAATGGAAGTCGTGAGTCTTTATCTAGTTGACTTAACTAGGTTGAGGATTTCTTATTCATTTTGATCTGAAACCTTTTTTATTATTTTTTCGTTTTTCTGCTCTTTGTTTTCTGTTTGGATCTGAATTTTGTATAGCTAAGTATCTTCCATTATCTAATTCTTTAATTGAGATTTCAGTTTCGTCTACCTTGGAGAAGCTCCACTTCATCTTTTTCAAAGATATTCAAGATTCTGGAATAGCGAGATTACCTATATCGCCATTCCAACACTTGAAAAATCACTGCACCTCCTTAAGACATAGAAAACAGCTGTGGATTATATCATATTGACATGCCTCAAAAATAATTTTAAAGTAATTCAATGTGGAGTAATATGTTCATAAACTAAGTCACTGGACGTTAGATCTCCATTTACATAGAATATGAGGTTCGACACGCTAAAAGATATCATAGATAAGGGAATCACATAGATATTATTGTTCCTCGAAAAAGTATTACGAAGTATTCTCCAGCTAATGGGAAAGAAAAATGAAAACATTCTACGTACATCTGTTGAGAAATTGAATAAATCATCATTGTCTTCCTTTCTAGAGAAAGACGACAGATTCACATTGGAAAACGACGATGGGGAAAGGATACCGGAAAAACTCCACTTGTTTCTACTAGAGCCTGGAACCGTACAAGGAGAAAAAAAAATTTTCATTAATTTCATCTTTATAGAATTTTTTTTGAAAGTTATTATAAAGTCATTCTTTTGGAAGAATACCCTGAATATAATTATATTTCTCTAATTCGGCATCGAAATGGGTTCATTACAGTACAAAAAGTAGTGCTGTAATGAAACTCATTACAGCATTGTTTTCAGTTATATTTCTCGTTTTGTGGTTGTCAGTATTGACCTCAGGTCCTTTCAATTTCCAAATAGAATCCATTCAAATTCCGTAATCTGTCAAATTTCGTGAGTCACACCAACTGCCAAAATACAATACAAAAGTCAGTGATCTGAATTTTTATTTGAATTTCGAGAGTATTTCAGAAAACTTGACTGAAATAGAGAAAATATCGTCCAATATTCGTTGCAGGCAACTATTTTATTGGCAGGCACATTCCAAAAGAAACTGCCACATCCATTTTGAGAACTACAGCAAAGTTCTTTGTATTTACAAAAAAACATTTACTTTTTCATTATATATTTCTATTTAAAGATCATTGACCAAAAATCTCACTGACTTTTCAAAAGGCAGATATTTTGACGTGGTACTATTCAATTGAAAATTAGGCTGATCTTTCGATATTCAGTCAGAACAAGATGAAAAGAGAATATGTAGATTTACAAAAAACTTGAAGTTTCAAGAACACAAACAAGTAAATTTTCAGCACCAAATGCTGTGAAATTTTTTAAATTTAATTAAAAACCAAAAACTAAGTTTTTTCAAATCTTCAGATGAATTTCTAGGTGGAGTGAAAGAAGTGCAGATGTTTTCAATATTTTAAACATTTTTTTTGTAATAGATGAAAATAAAAGAAGAAAATTAACTTATTTGAATTTTTCACATGAATTCTGAGGTATAAAAATATATTCTTATGAAAAAGAGAGCTAAAATAATATAATATATGTTGAAACGAAAACTACCTAAGCTGATGTAAAGAAAGAACGGGGTATTATACCATTCTTCGTATGATACTATAGAATCATACGATACTATCATCACTAGTATCATACGATACTATACAGCCAGGGGAAAAAATCTCAGCCGAAAACACCTGTCTCCCGTAAAAAAAATAACATAAAATATTAAATATCAGGAAAATCTTGAAAGACATCAGTGTGATCATCTTCATGTTATCCGTCGATGGGCTCGGATAAACACATTCTTCCCAAAACGACTCGCAATTCTTAATCTGAAATGAAAAAACACAAAAGCAGAAAAGAAACTGATTATTCAGAATAAATCAAATGCATTTTAGAAATGCATTTGCTACTTTAAAAAACATCAACATTCTGATTTCTTGGCCAAATAATGTTCGGAGGTTAATAAATATTTATGACAGAAATGTCACAAAATTTGAAAGAAATGAAAAAAACTTCATCCATTTCCCTTTTCGGAATCGGTTGAAAATTACGAAACTGATAATTTTTTTACACATCACTTCGATACCATGTTCATCAGCTAATTTGGAGACGTAATCACACCTATCTTTCGAAATTCCTTCGATATTCAAATTCAAAATCCACAAATTCTTGCTCTCTGGTCGTGAGGGTTTTTCAAACCGGATACGACCTTCCAGGTGATGATTTTTCGGCACTTCAGATGTTTGAAGACCGCTACGGGACCCGAATGAAAGGAAATCATCTCCCATAGATAAACCAAACATTTTATACCACAAGAAATCAGAATATTTTTCAGGACCAAAAACTACGAAATATTCCGAGAATTGTCAAAATGACAATGAGGTAATGAGAAAAAAGGGTAATACAAAATCACCTACATTTAGCTCTATAACTTTCTTCCATGGGACTCATAATTTATCCGCAAACCTAGATAAGCTGTTGCTTACCCTCAAAAGCTCTTGTTTTGTTGAAGTAGCCTAAGCCTAAACAATGTATTAAAAAAATTGCATTAGCGATTCACAGTTTTTGAAAGTACGGTCCATCATGAACAAGCCAAAAGACAACCATCGACTTTTTTCAAATTCTGATATGGCTAGAACGTTGCGACGCAATCTGAGTTCGAATTAACGTCTATGTAGGTATAATTAACTATTCTATAACAGGAATCTGGACAATGAAACGAATACAGCCTTGAGAAAGAAACCATTCATAGATTCGAAACATCGGCGATATAATAAATATGGTTTAGAGAATTATATTATTTTCATTGTCCAGATTCCTGTTATGAAATAGTTAATTACTTGCGACGCAATGCTTTCCCTTAAGAAAACCCTGTTAATAATTTTTTCTGATATTTTTTTATATAAAGGTTCCCACACAAGGGACGAAAACCACGATGTGTTCCACACATCCCAGCACAAAACGTACATTCGTTCCCCCTCATCAGGCTGCGAATTCTTCACCCGTTAGACACGTAGGAAACAGCTTACGGGATGCCGCACTCCGCGGAACTGTCAGCCGGTCCTATCTACCGGATGATCGATGGTTTTTTCCCTTCTGCCGGAATCACTTGAGGTATCACGTTCCTCCTTTACCGATGCATATGTAAATGTGTCGATGTCAATTTCCAAAGCCGCTGCTTGTCAATTACGGTCTTATTGATGGCTGCGGGACTTTTCATTTGGTGCATTTTAGTGAAGCGAGACGTGTACGAGATGCTTTATACCGATGTTTTTCCCTGTGGGGGAATTTCTGCCGAACAGGCCAAGTCTGTTTGCGGCTTCAGAAGATAATATACAAAGATGGGCATTCATTCGTTAACTCTTAAATCGGTAATTAACGAATCAGAATAAAATAGAGTAGAATAAAATAGAATAGAAGAGAAAATAATAGCATACAATAGAATTTTCGAGAATTATTTTGTTGTGCTTAATTTTGTTTTTGTTCAATGTGATTCTCAAGATATTTCGAAAACCGAAGAAAGTACCACCCCAGCACTTTTCGAAAAATTTAATTTCAATGACTGAAATAAATTGTGCTACAGATGAAAAATGGGAATTGAAACAAGAAGATAGCCAAGTACTATTGTTTTTTCTCCAAACAAGTGGATGCAAAATTTATGCTACATTTGTGCTATCTTGTACCGTGAATATTTTCTTCAGAAATTTTCAGATTTTTCGGCAAATTTCTTTTCCTACAGAAGAGTTAAGGGCTGTTTTTTCCAATTTCGAAATTTTCCAGAAAATCTGGAGATTTTCCAGAACATATTTACGGCACAAGACAGCACAAATTTTTTCATTCATTTGTGAGAAGAAAAAACGAAAGTGCTGGGCTATATTTTTTTTTTCATCTAGATTTTTCGGGAAACTAGAAAAACTTTCGGAAAAATTAAAAGGCCACAACTCAGTAAATCTGTAGCTCATTTTTCTCCAGTCGAATGAATCCTATTTTCCGAAAAGTGCTGGGCTGAAAATTTTTTTTTGGTGTTTGAAATATTTCTAGAACCAATGGCAAAAAGCAGCACAAACATACCACAATTAAGCAGAATAAAAAAATTTTCGAAAATCCAAAAGTGCTTGGACCACTAAACACACATAACAGAATATAATTTTCTCTATTTCAATGTCGTAATGAGTTCACTACAGTACAAAAAGTAGTGCTGTAATGAAACTCATTACAGCATTATTTATATTTTTCGTTTTGTGGTTGTCAGTACTGACCTCAGCTCCCCTCAATTTTCAAATCAAATCAATTTAAATTCCGTCATCTGTCGAAACTTGATTGAAATAGAGAAAATATCGTCTAATACTCGTTGCAGAAGGCAATTCCAACACTCATGCTTTCGAAAATTATTCGAATTTCTCGTTCGTGTTAGAATAGGAGCTCACTCACCAACTTGTTTTAAAATATAGTATTCCCGCACAGATGGAAAATCGAAATTTTGAAAATGGGGTCTTTGAAAATTCAAATGCAATACCATCTTCTTTATTGCAGATTCGACTTGGTTGCAACCAAAAAAATTTTTTGCCTATATTTGGTCCTATATTTCAGCGAGATAATTCTCGATTTTTTTTTTGAAGCAACCCACGTGAATCTTTTGCCATGGTCGCCCAGATCCCCCGATGTTTCGCCCATAGAGCATGTATGGGACGTTATGGGTAGAATGCTTGGAAATTTACATGAAGTACAGGTAGCTTGGGATAGTAGACCTCAAGAAAAAATGGACCATCTTCTTGCATCAATGCTAAGACGTTTTGGGGACAGTATAAATAACCGCGGGGGACAAACAAATCATCAACAAATTTGATTAGAAAAATTGTTAACTCTTCATTTTTTTCTATAAATTTCAATTATTTACTTCTTGCTGCACTATCTACAGTAGAATCCGCTTATAATGACATCGAGGAGAAATGAAAAATACGTCATAATAACCGGAAGTCACATAAAGCAGAATTACATCAAAATTGATGGTATTTTTCTTGGATTCAGTTGAAGAAAAGAACGACGAATACAGATTTTGCATTATTAAAAAAATAAAAAATAGCTTCTCCTACAAAAAAACTAAATATAAAGAACATTTTCATTTTTTAGAAAAATAATGTGAAATTTTAGTTTGCGTTTGTTTTTTTTTTCGACTTGAAATAAAAGCTTCTTACACCATTGTACAACTCAGAAATGGCTTCAATGGATTTCATTATGTCCACAAAACACCAATAATGTCTTCAAGGAACTGGATTATACTAAAAAGCATGTCGGCAAGAGTATGTCTCGCATCGTATCAAACCTCATCGCATTAAAAAAGGTAGGGTGGCTTGAGGAAACGATCGAGCGGTCACTATAACCGGAAAAATTTTCGAAAAATTATGTTATTGTATCTGAAATCATGTCATTGTAAGCGACATGTCACTATAAGCGAAGTCATTAAATCCGGACTCTATAGTAAGGAGTTTTGAATGAAACCAAACTTAACATTGCATTAGCGTCATTATAAGCGATTGGTCAGTATAGCCGGCGTCATAATAAGGAGATTCTACTGTATGTATTACCAAGGAATTTTTTTTTTTCAATTTAGACAGCTCCTTCTGGGTTTGCAATTTCGTTGCCAGTTAATATAGTTCTTTTTTCACTTTCACACTGCAACTTATGTCCTTGAACTCCTCCACTCCAATGTCTCAACCCCGACATCAAACACTTCAATTACCGGATTACACATGCACCTGGAGCTCTTGGATTTCGCCATCCTGTCACGCAACAGCCCCCAGCGCCCCCTATCCCCAACCGTGAAGAATCGATATCGACATCCAATTAACCTCACCATCTAATTCCCTGAAAGTATGTGGCCGGCAGATAAAGGACTGCCAATCTGTGCCGCGTGTCAGTCAGCGCCGCGTTATCATCCATCGAGCAGCCTTTGTTACTTTATGGCCTTACGAATTTAATTAACCGGGCCAGCCTCTCGATATTATTATGCGATCGAGGAATGCCGGCCACTCTATGATGTTTTAATTAAACATATGTCACATATCACCAAGTCGGACGCGATCTGACGTTCGTGTCATAACGGCCGGTTTAATTATGTTAAAATAATCAGGGTGGGTGTACGCGTTTAATGAACATAGAGTTGGCGCTGGGGCGACGTCGATATCGGCGAGAATCATCAAGATATAATGGTAGAGGCGAGGTTAAATGAGTAAACAGGTATCATATCCGCCATATTGGTACGAGATTTCAGTCAAATTTTGACGTTCCTAGAGTTAATTGTGATTTCAAGTTGCAGGAAATAAAATTAATTTCAGCCTGTAGGTCTGCACCGTATACAGGATACATGTATGGCCTCCACGGGCATCAAAAACAGCTTGACAACTTCTTTGCACACTACACACAAGGTTGTTGAACGTTTCTTGGTTCCATGAACGAGGCAGGAACTCTCTCAGATCATTCTAGGATTCTGGGGTAGGTTGATGATTATCTAATCTTCTTTGGAGCATATCCCATGCATATTCTACGCAATTCAAATCTGGTGAGTGCGGAGGTATTGCTAAATGTGGAATACCAAGCGCATTCTCAACTATATACTGCGGTCTAGAGTTATCGTCAAGAAATTCAAAAGTTTCACCAACAGCAGCGTGAAAATTTGGCTCTTATTCTTCGAGAATCTGAAAATCGTCCATATCTGGATTCATCAGTCAAAAGGACACTTTTTTCCAATTGATATGTTGCCTTGCCGATTCCAGTATTTGACGCTTATGGTTACGTGTTAATGGAACTCCTCTTAATGGACGTCTAGTACCTAGAGTCACCTCTCTCAAACGTCTTCTGATGGTTTCGATGGAAACTTGGACCCCATCTGCATTTTGAAGAGTATTCCGTAGCATTCTACATGTAGATGTAGGCTTTCTTCTCGCCGAAACGGTGATGAAACGATCCCGAGCAGGTGTTGTTTTTCGTCGCCCACAAAGCCTTGGTCTTTCCAGCCTTGGAACCTGTCTCCCTGAGCCTGTTCCAAAGTTGAGATACCACACTTTGGCAGACTTGGAGTCTTTGAGCTACAACAACCTGAGTTAGGCCATCCTTTAGCATTCCGATAGTCCCAGCGTTTGCTAATTTACGTCTTGGCATTTTCAGAAAACTCGATTCAAATCGAAGCCGTTGATAAACTGACTCCATTTCAAAATAAGAATATTTTTGAAGCATATGCAGAGAACCAAACTTCAGAAAAAAGACGCCCAGATTGACGAAATGTCTCATACTGATTTTTATTGGATCGATTCAAGTTGTTATTGAGTTTTAAATGATTTTGCAGCGATTTTCTCGAAAATAACATACTTTTCTAAACGATTGAATACAATAGCCCTAACCCTTGTGGAGCAGTATATTTCTAATAATTTCTATATTGTAGCCCCTATTTTTCTGACGACAACAAATCCTGCTTCTCAAATCAGTTTGTCTCTGTAAATATATCGACTTTTCCGCTTTTTGGCACCAAGTTTTAACAACCGTTTTTTTGAAAACCTTTTGATTCATTTGGTAAAAAAAACCGGTTTAAGAAGATTAGCTCAAGATTAAAGAAAAAAACCTTGTTCTCTTAATTTTTTCAAAGTTTCAATCAATTGGTCCAAGAAAACCGCTCAACCGATCGATTTACATACCAATTTGGGTTGGGCTTTGGAGAACATCAGGCTGCCAAATTTTTTTATAACCTAGGCTTTCTTCCCAATATTGAAGATGATACAGTCCATTAATAACAAAATGGAAAAATGACATTTGTGTGGTAGTTTTCCAGATTTATGTGACAGGTGAAAAAAAAAATTTTTCAATTGAGCAAAACAGATTTTTGTAGAAAATCTTCTGAAGAAAAAATCGAATTTCGGCTCGCTAGGCGACCAGTATTTCCGGAGATATCTACAGTTGAGTGAAAAAGGATTCTTTTTCATTCAAAACTGAATATCCCGAAAGTCGTAAAAAGCAAATTGAAGCTGCATGAACAGGTTATGTGACATTCTCATCAGTCTAGCTAGAAAAATTTTTCGTGAGCGTAGAGCAAAACAGTAAACTTTTAAAATTTTTTTCGTGCTTTTTCCGATCATTACATGGTAACCGGTACTCTGAAAAAGTGTTAACCAATAATTTTAGAAACAAGAGTCTTCAAGCTTCAGAAGTAGGTTTTTTATTTTCTATACGACCATTTTTCACTGAGATACAGCCTGTTGAAAGGAAGTTTTGAAAATTTTTCTGTTCATTCAATTGTTTCGCGAAGTGAATTGGCAATGAAAACTTTCTAAATTTGTGGTAGGCAAATACCTTTCAAGCTCAAAAAATTAAGAGTCTCTAGTTATTTGTTCTCAATGTTTATTAACCCCCAGATGAAAAAAAGCTATATCCGCCCTTGGCTACGGTGTTAATTTCGAAGTCCGCGACCATTTCAAAAGAGAGAATTCAAAACCCAAATAAGATCCACTTGTCGTCCGCACCTCGTACACGAATCGTCGATCCGAAAGCAGCGTTTTATCGCGCGGAACATAAAGATCACGAACGTCAGCGTTTCCCCATCACGCCCCCAAACGAATCCGACTTCTTGATCTCCGTCATCCACTCCCGCAGCCTCCATCAAAATAACCCCATAAAGAGGCAACAAAGAAGCAACGCCGAAGAAAGTAAGGCCGTAACGAAAAGATTCTATCGGAAGGGATTACTGTAAAAATCAATACGAAGCCTGTTAGTAAGCAAGTATATAATAATGTCGGCACAGAATAAAATTTGCAGCTAGAGGAGCTTATGAAGCTGTGAATTGGAGGGGGGAGAGACGCGGGCGGCCGTGGATAAACATTTTTATCAGCCACTTTGTATTCATAGGTTACTGCGATGTCATAATTCTGTCTACACAATCGATATCCCTCAGTCTTATCTGAGGACGAGCAGATCGACACAGGGCTTTAATTAAAAAGGTGGAGGGGGTGCGGGTGTTGAGGACGAAATGATTGAGTCGAATGATGGAAAATGCCTTGTCGTGGAGGCTGACAGGCTATGACAAATGTGACTTTAACACTCCTGAGAAAATTCGCAAAACCTCTTGAATTTTGCTGTACCTCCAGCCTTTAATTGTTGAGGACTGTACAAGGTATTCCTTAATTGGACGTACAAATAATAATGGACAAGTTCAACTACTAAAAACGTGAATGATGATGATAAAAATACACCGCGCAAAAAAAATTAAAGCACATTCTGAAAATCTCAATTTTAATGACATTACATTACATTACATTGACTTCATAACTTATTTTTTATGTTCTCTCGGGAAGGTTTTGAACGAACAAGACACATTAAATGGAAGAACAATTCAGGATTTCACCGAATCTTATGTGAAAGAAGAGAAATGAACAATTTTCAAAAAACTGAAATGCTGATGAGTGATTTAATACTTGGTATTTCCACCCCTTGCGTTAATAACAGCTTGGCAACGACGGTTAATACTCAAAATGATTGATCTTGAAATGTTCTGATCTAATCCTTCCCAGATTTCTCCGAGTTGGATTCCTAAGTCATTAAGAGTAGCTAGATGATTTTCTGAACTTCTCAGCCTTCTATTGAGGTTGTCCCAAACCTGCTTAATCGGACTGAGATCAGGACTTCTTGCTGGCTATTCCATTCGAGGGACATCAACCTCCTCAAGGTACTCCTAAACGATGCGCGCACGATTGGGTCTAGCATTATCATCCATAAAAATGAAATTTTCCCCGATGTATGGGGCAAATGTCACTACATGCTCTTCAAGAATGTTCCTTATATACTTATCAGCATTCATAGCTCCATTATCAATGACCACTAGGTCTGTGCGAGCAGTCAAAGATATTTCACCCCATACCATAATCGATCCTCCCTCGAAACCAGTAGTATTCAGGAAATTGCACTGAGCATATCTTTCATGTGGACGTCTGTATACAAGGGAATGTCGATCACAATGGTAGAGGCAGAATCTCGACTCATCTGTGAAGAGAACTCTTTCCCAATCGGCCTCTTCCAAATGGATATGCTCTCTCGCAAAATCCAAACGCGCCCTTCGATGGGCTGGGGTAACAGCTGGACCTCTTGCAGCGACACGAGGCCTTAAATCATATTCTCTGAAACGATTTCTTATTGTCTGAGTGCTAATTTGCACCCTATGAGTTTGCTCAAGCTGATTTTGAAGGAGGCGAGCGGTTGCAAACCGTTGTCTCAACGAAGAAACTCTCGAGTAACGTTCTTGAATGGCACTTGTTACCCGTGGTCTACCCTGTCCTGGTCTTCGGACATTCATACCTTTCTCCCTGAATCGCTGTAACGTTCTGGACACACTTGTATGGGAAACTCCTACCCTTTCTGCAATTCTTGTGTATGTCCACCCTTCTTCCCGCAAAACTACCGCTTGGGCACATTCCTCTTGGGTCAAATTGCGTGTTTCGCGTTGCATAGCTATCGAGTGTAGAAAATCAAACGAAAGAAAAACTATTGATCACACACACACACACACACACACACACACACACACACACACACACACACACACATCTTTTTTAATCCTGCTGGAAAAAAAACATCTGTATTGAAGAAAAACGTTGAAAGTGGATAACATATGCATGCATAATTCTGATAAAAATAATTATCATTGAGAAAACCTTCAGTTGTAGAATGAATTTGAGATTTCCATTATATGCGTTAATTTTTTTGCGCAGTGTATATTAAAAAGCAAACGGAACAGCGTTAATACAAAAAAACACAGCGCAAGAGTAGATGTTTTCACTTAATTCCTGAAGTGATATGAAATTTTGATTTTTTTTCACATTTTCGTACAATTCATGGAGTAATCTTATGACTACTTGCGATTAACTTGTGTTTTGTTATGAACTTTGGTTTAGAAATTCGCATTTGCTGATGTGAAGTTGGCCCATCTATCTTGGCTATTTTTTTATTTTTCAATTTCGATTTTTCGGAAAACTAGACAGACTAGAATCTAGAAATTTGAAGAGCATAACTCAGTACATGTGAAGCACATTTTTTTCTGTCATTTGAATCCAAATTTTCGAAAAGTGCAGGGCTGGTTCATTTTTTCGGTTTTTAAAATATCTCGAGAACCGCATAGAATTAGGAAGAATTTCAACAGCACAAAGCAGCACAAAGCAGCACAATAACAAAATTTCCGGAAATCCAAAGAATCTGGGACACACACATTTTGAGGATGTAAACTTCATTGCTTTTATGGTTCTGTGAGTTCACAAATGAAATGATTCTGTTGAGAAAAGTACCTACGGCTCAATTTGGTAAAATATCGCTGTAGGGCATATTCTAAGTATACTTTCAAAATCTTCGAAATCATTCACTGTCAAGTATTTTATAACATTTTGGCATCAAGCACCAAAAATGATAACTTTGGTTGTTGTCACGAGACTACATAAGATCACCATACTTCTTCAGCCAAAAGCAAAAAACCCAATATACATGCAAATTATCATTTAGGAGCTTCGGACATCATTCGTGAAAGAATAAAGAAGAATCATCATCATCATCAATAACCTTCCCATTCTTCCTCCTGTTATTCACCATTGCTTTTAGATGCTTTGTAATGATATACGACCACAGTTTGTTATCTAGATTGGCCGACGGTTGCTTTATGTAATCATCCTTGTTCAAGGTAGGCAGAAGATTATTTGGGTACTTTACTTGATTCTTATCACATGCAATAGACTCTGCGTCTTCAGTTGTGGGGGCGAGTGCTGCCATTGTGGCGGAGATGCTGGCAGGGCCAGTGGCGTAGGGGTCTAAACATACAGGTGCAATCAGCTAAAGTACCCATTCTTTTTCATTCCGCCGAGATTGACTGTTTTAAATAATTGAAAACTTGAAAATTGTGGATTTCATGAGATTAGATGAATTGCGAAATATTCATTTAGTGGCATTCAACTTACCTCAAAGAGTTGCTTCCACTGAATTTCTGGTACAATTTGAATGTTTCGTTTTCGTTTTCAAGAAGTATATTGACAAACATTGAGTTCAATCATATAGATAGATCTCTATGAGTTTTTTTACAAATATAGTCGAATTTTTGCAAAACATACAGAATAATAATAGAAAAATTACAAACAATTTAGAAATAAACAAGATGAAATCCACTAAAACTGAAGTTGTGCTTGATAGTCATAAAAAAATAAAGAAACGTGTATTTACCAGATCAATGAAAACTTATATCCTAAGAGTATATTCTAAAACAAATTGAAGAATGAGGTCCTATTTTTATACGAATGCGAAAAGCATGAGTGTTAGAATTGCCTTCTGCAACGAGTATTGGACGATATTTTCTTTATTTCAGTCAAGTTTTATGAAATACTCTCGAAATTCAAAGAAAACTCCAGATAAGTGACTTCTGTATTGTACCTTGGCAGTTGGAGTGACTCACGAAATTTGACAGATTACGGAATTTGAATTGATTTGATTTGAAAATTGAGAGGATCTGAGCTCAGTACTGACAACCCCAAAACGAAAAATATAATTGAAAACAATGCTATAAAGAGATTCATTACAGCACTACTTTTAGTACTTTAATGAATTATATTTCAGTATCGTAATGAACTCATTATAAACTTTTTTTTCAGATATATTTTTCGTTTAATGGTTGTCGATACTGACTTCCGCTCCTTACAATTTTCAAATAAAATGAATTTCTGTAAAAATTTCTATATCACACCAACTTTCAAGATTCAATGCAATAGTCACTAATCTGAATTTTGAAAGTATTTCACAAAACTTGTCTGAAATAGAGAAGCCCATTCTGCAAATTGTTTTAGAATTCGTTTCACGAGATATATTCAAAAATTATATTTCTTCTGTGCATTTTTAATAGTCTCTATCTTTACAAGCGAGAAAAATCGAAAAAAAAGGTGAAGACACGAAAATGTTTCTTCAACTTGCTTACAACTTATCAAAATGTATGCACAAGTCGAAGACATACCCGGTATAAAGGCCTTGTTTATAAATCTCTAGTTATTCAATGAAGTGTAATTGGGGGAGTTGGCTGATAGAGAACGCTTTATTCGCCTCCTTCAAAATCAGCTTGAGCAAACTCATGGGGTGCAAATTATCACTCACACAATAAGAAATCGCCTCAAAGAATATGATTTAAGGCCTCATGGCAAGAGGCCCAGCTCTTACCCCAGCCCATCTAAGGGCGCGTTTGGATTTTGCGAGAGAGCATATCCATTGGGAAGAGGCCGATTGGGAAAGAGTTCTCTTCACAGATGAGTCTTGATTCTGCCTCTACCATTGTGATCGACGTTCCCTTGTATACAGACGTCCACATAAAAGATATGCTCAGTGCAATTTCCTGAATACTACTAATTTCGGGGGAGTATCGATTATGGTATGACCTAGTAGTCGTTGATAATGGAGCTATGAATGCTGATTAGTATATAAGGAATATTCTTGAAGAGCATGTAGTGCCATTTGCCCAATACATTGGTGAAAATTTCATTTTTATGGACGATAATGCCGGACCCCATCGTGCGCGCATCGAATGGAATGGCCAGCAAGAAGTCCAGATCTTAATCCGATTGAGCAGGTTTGGGACCTCAATACAAGGCTGAGAAGGTCAGAAAATCATCCTTAGGAATCCAACTCGGAGAAATATGGAAAGTATTAGATCAGAACATTCTAATATCACTCATTTTGAATATGAACCGTCGTTGCCGAGCTGTAATTATTGCAAGGGGTGGAAATACCAAGTATCAAATCACTTATCAGCATTTCAGTATTATGAAAATTGTTCATTTCTCTTCTTTCTCATAAGATTCGGTGAAATCCTGAATTCTTCTTCCATTTAATGTGCCTTGTTTTGTTCAAAACCTTCCCGAGAGAACATAAAAAATGAGTTATAAAGTCAATGTAGTGTTAAGTTTCATTAATATTGAGATTTTCAGAATGTGCGTTAATTTTTTGCGCAGTGTATTTGTCGTGATAAAATCTCTTATTTGTCTACTCTAATCTTCAACATGTGTAACATTGGATTCTGATGAGTCGCATTCAGTGTCTAATTTGAATTGAATTCATCAAATAAGCAAGTTTACTATTGTTTAGTTTTAAGAAGAAACTTAAGAATTATCTTCTTTTGAAGTGTATATATAGTTTGAATGATTTTTCGGAGTAAATTTGGGGATATGTGTTGTTTTTGTTGTTAATACTATTGCTGTATTGACTATTCCTTATACAATCGTATTATTGCCGCTGAGGAAAATAAAGTATTATTATTATATCTCAATTTATAGCGCCCTCTATCATCTAACTCCCCCAACTACTGTCCATTTAATAACTACAATTACATAAACAATGATGAAGGATCGAGTTTGAAAAATCTATTCAACGAAAATAACTGCCCCTCTTGCAAGATTTCGAATGAACGACTATGGGTACGTGGTTTTTTGGCACGCCACTGGCGTCTGCTATCAGGAGAAGAAATGATAATACCTGAATGAGCCGGTCTGGACCACGGCTACCGGTCCCATCCGTCAGAAGACCACCAGGTAGCCACCTATAAAATTATACTAAATCGTACGACATCCCATTCAACAAAATATATGGGAATCTGTGAAGATATGCTCCTATTGTTGGTGGATTACCAGCGGTGCTACCAGTCTTGTACCATTTCACTGGTGGTGAGCTGAGTGTGAATCTGTTTACGTTTTTTATGGGTTGTACGCGATTTGGGTAAGGCTGGATTAACGAGACTCTATGGTCCTCAGCTACGGTATTTATGGATGATCACTCTGATAGTTTTTTTAAGTTGATTCTTGTCTCCGAAACAAAATTGTGTATTGTTGTAAATGGTTCATAAATTCAAGTGAAAACTGGCCCACTACACTTGAATCAAATTTTCAGGATTGATCTTTTTTTTCCTGAAATTTTCTCAGCGTTTTCCTCTGTTTTTCTGTGTTATGAAATGTTTGGTTTATCTATAGGAGATGATTTCATTTCATAAGGGTCTCGTAGCAGTCTTCAAACATCTGAGGTTCTGAAAAATCATCACTTGGATGGTCGTACCTGGTTCGAAAGAACCCTCACGATCAGAGAGCAAAGCTGAGAATTCAAATTTGAATATTGGAGGAATTCGAAGGACAAAAGTGATTACGTTCCGAAATTAGCCACTGAACATGGTGTTGAGATCTTATAAGAAACCCACATGGCAACAGAGGAACTTCTTCGTGAAGAAGGAAAATTGAAAGTTATGTACTCATTGATTTTTCACTTAGTTCAAATAACTGTTTAGCTTGTTGTTAACAATTCATAAAGGGGAAATTGATTGGGTTTTCTCATTTCTTTGAAACATTGTGACATTTCTGTCATAACTAATTTATGAAGAAAGAATTTCTGCAATGGGTGGTTAGTTCAAAAATCAGATAATTGATTATAAATAGCTAGTTTTTTCTGCTTTTGTCTTTTTTTATTTCAGATCTAGAATTTCGGGTAGATTGGTGAAGAGTCTGTTTTTTCTCTGCTGCCCATAGAAGAACTACATGAAGATGTTCTTCTGATTACGTAGATGTCCTCCAAGATCCTCTGATATGCTTTTTTTATATTTTTAGTGAATTTTTTTCTAACACGGGTGAGGTCAAGGTTTTTTTCTCTAGAGTTTTTTCCCTTTCTTCATTTTATTATACTACAGACATGTATGGTTTTCCTGTGTTGCACTAACCCCAGCTAAATACTTTTTTGTTTCAATATGTATTGTATTATTTCAGCTCCCTCAATCAAAGTGTTAAATTCACAAAATGGTCGAAATATATAGGTTTCACAACTTTCTTCGATGTAATTCTCAACTTATCTCTACAATTAAAGAGAGTTCAGTTTTAGTTGATTTTCTTACAAACTAGAATAATGTGATGAATTCTGGTACATTAAAAACTGATATGAATTGACCCAACAAATTTATAGATGTAAAAAATTACACATCTAACGCAAATATGTTTTTTCAAAGTTCTCTTAGGGTTTTTTCTCTCAGTTTCCTAAGCAAAACTCAATCGGAAAATTGTCATGAATACTTAATAGAAGATAGGCCTCTTGTTGGTCCCTGATCAACATTAAATTTTTTTTTTAAGTTGATGTGAATTTTTCTAAAAAATTAGTTTTTTGATTCAATTAAGAATACAAACAGTGGTTCAAATCTGCCACCTCATAGGGCTATCCTTAATATAGTGACACTCCTCCTGAGTATGATTGAAATTAAAAATACAATAAGACGAGGCTTGATGTTTCAATGTAATATATTATTATATTTTGAGGTTAACACCTTTACACACTAATTTAAAATAGCTTTTGTGGTATCTCATCCACACATGGTCCCTTTACATATAACAAAAAACATAATTTGGTCAATTACCAATTTTTCTACTTATATTACGTACATTTTGAATTTCTCGAAGTATTCACATTCGGTCAAAACGCATGGTTTCTTCGAAATTAATGAAGAATTCTCAGAACTATTCAAAGTATCAAGCATGGCATGTTTTTTCAGCGACCTTTTCAAAATCACCTTCACCAAAAAAAAAAAAAATTAAAATATTTTCATAGGTCCGAATTCCAACCCAACAGATGCTAATCCCCCTGTGATATGGACTCGAAGCTCACATGAGGAACCCATAAGAATACATTATATCCATTCAGAAGCAGGTAGACCTACTTAACTAGTCCAAACAAATCATTCCATTCAATTAGAAGCCCCACAGAACCTCAAGCTATGAATCGTATCCATATTTTTTACACCCAGTCCCTTTATAGGCCAACGAATTGAATAAATATTATATTATTTTCACACTTGAATAAAGACAACAATATATTATTATATTATATTTTATCCATCTATCTTTGAAATGTAGTGCGTACAGATGATTCTGTCTTCATTCACATGTGAAAAACTCTTTATGGATCGGCCTATCATTGATTGCTGCGATTAATTCTATACCAACTCCACAATAATAAAACTTTATTACATCCTATTAAAACAGTTAATTTCCACAGTTATAATTAAACCATTTTCATCGGCCCATTGTCGATTGTTCAAGAAAGCAAATCATCATTTGAAATCGGTCCACTATCAAGATTGCCTTAATTAGATAGTGTTTTATGTTTATGGGTAACTAACACATAAACCCTGAATGAATGTTAAACAGTTAACAACGGATAAAAATACGTTTGAGCAATAGAAGGAGGTTTCTCATGTAAAGTAACGCGTTCGAGATAAGAAATCAGCATATATTTCGATGATATCAATTTTTTTAATAGGAAATTGAAGCAGGAAGTCGTTCTCCTCAAGTTTTTTGTTCGAAACTCAACTTTTTATACAGAAATTCGTATTACGGTTAGAGTCGACTTTGAATTAGCATAAATTCGTTTCTATGAATGCGTGAATTGATTAAATAGAGTGTATCATTCACCTTGGGACTTTCGAAAAGAATGGAGTGATATTTAACGAAAAATGGGCATTAGCGTCCCAAGGGGTCACATCGTTTACTTCAAATTTTATGGAAGTTTGGCTCTAATCTGCATGGGAAAACATGACCGAAATTGCTATTGAAAAGTACCGTAAAACGGGGTAACTATGAACGATTTTTTCTTTCAAAGCTATATATCTCCTATAAGGAAGCGAATAAAAAATCCCAAAAAAATATATAACCCCGGCATCAGTTAGAGATTGCTGCTGACAAAAAATTATATTTCAAAATGATCAATAAACTTTTTTTTAAATTAAATTATGGGTGTTCAAAGTTACCCTACGATCAAGAATACTTTGAACGACTATGAAGAAACCACGTGATTTCGATTCAAGCTCCTTTAGAGAGTTTCTTTGAACACCTCAATACTAGAAATACTTGAAAATACTTGATCAAAATTATGTGGAATAGAAATATGCACATAATATAATAAAAAAATTTTGTTTTTCGAAATAATATCAGGCATTCATTATCACAAAAAAACCGAAGTTTTCCAGAAAAATAAAGTTGGTTTGAACTGAATCAAACTAATATTTTGTTATGATAGAAAAAATAGGTATCAGAAAACAATAAATAGGAGTGATTTATCTAGTCCCAACTTCTCAGATATGGGCGAAAATGATTTGCACTAAACAAGAGGGCTCCTTCCTTTTTTGCCTACCTTGGGGTCTTGCCAAGCTGTGAGTGATTCGGTAATCGATATAATTCCCTCGTTGGGTACTTATTGCCAGAAAAACTCACTCAAAGAAATTTTTTTTTCAACGTATTTCACCGGCAGCTTTCCCTGAGATTTCTGAACCTAAACTATAAGTGGCATATTTTCCTGCACCATGTTTTCTTTTGTAAGTGCGAAACATTTTCTACAAGAAAAAACCGAGTTAGCTTCAAACCTTGAGCTCCATTGAACTTGTTCAAAGTTACCCCGAAAACGATGACTAAGCACATTGTTCTCTAAAAGTATAAATAGAACAAAACGTGTTGAAGTATTTGAAATTCCTTTGCTATAATGTTGCTAGGATAATGTATTGTTGTAGCAGATATATTTTACGAGCATGTAGTGCGAATACTTACGGTTACAGCAACAAAAGTTTGCAGACCATAACGAACGTGGATATTTTAGGTTCGAAGTAACATGTCAGGATTGCTAGCTCCCTGAACTTATTTTCATGTAGGGTAAAACCTGGATAGATGCCCCACTTTTTGAAATTGCCTCATATTTTAGAAAATATCGTTTTTATATGAATAATTTTTATGAAAGTAGCTAGACTTGTTATTTGAATTGAAATACTGTGGGTTTTTTCTGACCTAGCATTAGCAGATTTCACAGAATTTTGAATTTTGTGGAATATTATTTCTGGGGATAAATGCCTACAGGTATGGATAGTTGCCTCACTATGAAAATACTGAGAAGGATAGATGCTATCAGTCCGGGATAGATGCCGTTCATCCAATTGAATCCAAATTCAATGAAAATTTCTTATCGTTATGTCTGTTATAATCGTAATATAACTTAAATCAGCCTACTTAATGAAATTTCGAAAGCATTTATCAAACGAAAATAGAAATTCTTTATATCATAAAATATTGAGTAGGTATCAACAAATAGGTATACGAACTTTTCATTGTCGTTATGAAATATTAAATACCTAATAGGTTTCAACAGAAATCGAAATATGTATTTTTTTTAAACCAAACAACACAACGAAGAGGGGATCAGTCAGATAGTGTTTAAAGTTTTCCACATCTTGAGCAGTAGTTCCGAAAAAGTGTACAGGTTTCATGAAGCCAGTTGAGTGATACCTTATACACTGAATCCAGTCGGATTGAGACTTTGTATTTTCATTCATAATTTCATATTTCAGGGGCATAACGCCTTCGTAATGTTCTGTTTCATCGGAAGCTGCTTCGAGTTGTTCTGTGGCCCAAGAGCAAACTTGACCTTGTACTGCTTCTTTTCTCTCATAATTCCGCGACATGGTTTTGCTACAATCAGTAAAGAGTTCAGATCGGTACTCAAATTATAACAGAACACTAAAAATATTTAAAAGAATTAATACTCAGACTGTACAGGTGTATGGGTTGTATAGAGATATATATGTCCCCTAAGAGCATCTATACCTCGAAAAATCAGGGCAACTATCCTTTTCGGTACGGATAGATGCCCATGCACTTTTTTCGCAAATTAAAAACAAAAAAGCAACTGGTCATACTCAGATGCACATTTGAAGAACCAGTTTATTGATATAATAAAAAATTTGATTGAATTTATAACTACTTTAAAAGTTCTACAACGGCAAATACTAGCGTTTGAAACTTTTACATGTTTCCGAAGTTCGTTGCGGAGATAATCACATACACTTGCAAAACGCGTCCTCACTGGACCATATTTCGTTACCAACTGAAGTTAAGGGTGACAGTGGATCATTCTTACACTATTAATTATTAGTGGAGAGTTTGGGAAGTTGGGTATTTTGAAAATTGGGCATCTATTCAACTGGGGCATCTATCCGGGTTTTACCCTAAATGCTGTCGTGCCATTCTTGAATTTGTTACGATTTGATTAGTGCACTGAGAGAAGTATTCACTTGATGTTATCGATCATGCGTTAAAGTTAATAAATCATTTATTGGCCAAATGGACAAATAAATATTTCTTTCATGGAAATAAAGAATTTATTTAAGTTTTCGCAAATCACCTTCACTCAATATTATATCACATTTATTTATGAATAATAACATTCAATGATACCGAATAAAGACGCATTACACTGAAATAAATATATTTAGTAATAATTAACAAACTGCAAATTATGAATAAATGTTAACGTCTGATAGCAAAATTGAAAATTAATGGCTTTGCAGACGGAATTGAATTCTGGAATAATGACCAGTCCGTGCAGGATTTGAACCTGCGACCCTCGAATTACTAGTCCAATGCGCTAACCAACTGTGCCATTGGGAAGGTTGAAGGTTTCATCTGATCTTCGGTTGGCGACTCTCCCAGAATTCGATGTTAGTTTGTTAGTTTTAATTCTTCATGAACTATGACGCTCGTGAAGAATTCTTTGGAGAGTTAGGGTTGGAAGGGGAACTTATTCGCTATCGGTGGTCATCGATGATTCGATTTTTACCTTTCATCCGATTGCGTCATTCGCGATTTATCGGCAGGAGTCGGGTAGTTGAATCTACCGACCACCGAACAATGTTAACTAGCCAAGATGACTGAAACATGTCAAATGCGGTTTGTTCATTGTTTATAAATCCTGTATTTTGAGTAAACATATCGTGGAGTGGTGGAAGTTTAGAATCATTTAGTAATAGAAACCAAACGTTCTTTTATTACCAAATGAACATATGTTTTCAATTAATATATGTTATATTTGAAGAGAACTGCAGTTTAAATGAAATACATCATACCCAAATATATTAAATATTAACAAATACCGTGTAAATAAATATTTCGTTATATATGAATGAATTCTTTCAGAGGCAAGATCTGTTAGTTAATAAATAAATTAAAGATTAATAAGTGGATTTGTCTGTTAATGAATAATCTCGAAAAAAATACTTTATTGATAAAAACAAATTTATTTCTCTCAGTGTGTAAAACAGATGTCGATGAACCTAGTGGTTTTTTCACCATGAGTCGATATACCAAAATTAATTTTTTTTTAAAGCTTCCCCGAGGTTCAAACTTACCCCATTTCACCGGTGGTGAAATTTCACCCCCAATTTCTGGGACCTACTCCGTCCCTGCCCAAGCCTCCAATCCTTCTCCTCCAACGTTCATCCTCGCCACCGTAGAGGCCGTTGCGAGCAAACGTAATTGCATCGCGTTTGTCGCCGGCTTGTGGACGTTCATGTCTTTGATATGTCCGCCATCTTGTGTGTATACACGCTACATGAAACTTACATGAGCCGACGATCTCGCCTCCCACCCCCTTCCCCCCCCCAACAGCGGTTTTCCGGTTCGGGCCGACGAGGCTTTCCTTTGATGGCGTCGGATTTTCCGAGTCCGCTTGTTTATACAAGTGGAACTTGTGTTAAAAGGGGTACAAAGGGGATCGCCGATATTGGAGGCTGGAGGAGTGGTGGACAAACTGAATTTTGATCGTGGAAGGCCATTGTGATGCTGGGAGTGGGGTTGGTGCAAATTGGAATGGGATTCGAGCGAGGGTGATACTTTGGTTGATCAATCTGATGTATTGTTTCGTCGTGGTTTTGTTATATTTTTGCTTTCAGTTTTTGATTTTTTCTAAGCTGGCTAGTCTACTCTTTTCCACCGATTGCAGGTCCACATTTACAGAAAAAACTCAAGATCTAGCTTTCCCGAAAAGTATCGTAACTCGTCAATGATTCTTGTACAATAATTCTTGAATTTGAGATTTCTCTTCCCTTTATTTTATTTTTTGAAGTGGGAAATGTGATACATCATATGGGATATAATTTGTTATCCTATTGTGTGATGTGGCTGAAAAAAGAATTGGTTGTTCTGTTTTTTCATTGAAAGTTCGGGAATATTGTACAATGCGTGATTGGAGGGTACTGCAATCAGACTATTAGTTTTTTACTAATAATAATTATTAAGGGAAACCTATGGATTTGTAATTTTGAAAGCAGGTTGCCTTTGCTTTTTGAAATTTGAAATATCTCACCCTTTAGGATCCACTCCCCTCAAGAGTATTTTTCTTCAAATAGAAATATATGGATTGTGTTATCGCACCCTGGCTACGAAAGTGACACAACTCAAAATTTACTTTTTTCGGTTTATGCTATGAATTAGATCAAAAAACGAGCCTAGATTAAATCATGGAAAGTTTTTAACCACATCAGTGGGTCCTCCATATATCATATAGGTAGATACCTACATATAAAAATTGGTATCTATTTCCGATTGATAAAAAAATATTTAGCATTTGAATATTTTCGTCTTTTGATTTTGAGTTGTGTCACTTTTGTAGCGAGGGTGCGATATATCAGATGAAAGGATTGAAAAACACGGATTTGTTAAGCTTTTCTTTTACCACAAAATTAACAATTTGTGATCGGTGTCAATTTCTTATTCTTGAAATAATGAATATTGAGAAATATTTTCCTACCTACTCCCTTTCTTTTGAAGTTGGGGTCTATATTTAATTAACAATTTTTTTTATTGAAAAAAATACTACTTGTCATTTATCGCACCATAAGAGATTCAATGATGAATTGAATTATGTAATAGTATATTCTAAAACAAGTTGCAGAATCAGCTCCTATTTTAACACGAATGCGAATTTCGAAGGAGCAACGAGTATTAGACGATATTTTCTCTATTTCAGTCAAGTTTTGTGAAATAGTCTCGAAATTCAAATAAAAATTGAGATTCGTGACTTTTGTATTGTATCTTGGCAGTTGATGTGACTTACGAAATTTGACAGATTACGAAATTTGAATTAATTTCATTTGAAAATTGAGAGGATCGGAGTTCAGTACTGACAACCACAAAACGAAAAATATAACTGAAAACAATGCTGTAATGAGTTTCATTACAGCACTACTTTTAGTAATGTAATGAACTCATTACTATACTGAAATAAAGAAATAAAATTTTATCTTCAATGAAAATGGGAGTATACACAGGTTGAAAACAGCTCCGAATTAAATACAGGGTGTTTCAAAAGGTGACCCCCTCTCTAGGAGAATTAGAAAACTGAAGAATAATAGCAGTTTGTTCAGCCAAAAATACCAGCATCGATAATATCTTCATAATTTTCAAATCAAAATATTCCGAAAAAGGGGGAACAGTGTTGAGTTTTATCAGGAGTACCCCTTTAGTGTGAAATTGAATGATGTTTAAGATCGCTCAAGATGTAGCTTGATAAATTGATTATCAAAAAAGTTATGTTCAAAACAACTTGGTACGAACCGTGTAACTAGGGCCCTCTATGAAAGTCAGACATAAAAACACATTCATTAGAGGTATCAACTTCCAAAACATATTCGTATATAATTTCATTACAATCTTGCTAGTAGTTTCGGCAAAATCGTACAAAATGTGTATATTTTTTTCTTTTTCAACGCTCTGTATCTTGAATACGGATGACGTTACAAATATTTAACAAATCTCAATCTCATTTTTTAGTTTTCTATCTATTCCAGAGAGAGGGGAATTTTTTTTAAACACCCTGTATAAGCAACAAACAGATAAACGCAATCCAAAGATTCCTATTCGAAAAAACAGTAGAGGGTTGTGGAGCATGAAGGGTGAGAGATTTCAAATTAAAAAAAAAGAATGAGGAACCAGTTTCTAAAATTATAAATTCATGGATTCATGGATTTTTCTTAATAATAATCAATAAAAAAATAATGGTCTGATTGAAGTACTCTCCAGTCGCAAATTGTGAATTTATTTCTAATTTTTTTATGAAAAAGTGCCACAAACAATCCTACTTTTAGCAGCATCGCTGAATAGGAAATCTAATTACCTTTCATTTGATATATCACAAGCCATATTTCCATTTAAAAAATAAAGTTGTGAGAAATATCAAATTCAAAAAACCATACGATAAATTGAGTGTGAATCGAAATTTCCTCCTAAAACAATCCTGAATCATGGTATGAAAAGAGTCTTCCGGGCTTATTGGCCGTGGTCTATTAGGAATAATTTCACCTAACGTTTCGCCTACAACTTCGGTAGGCATCTTCAGAGGATTCTCGGTCTAAGGTTGTACCTCGAACGCTGAATTTCTGACACTGGCGCGTTCGAACCGGAAACGTCATCTGCGCGCCAGTTTATGGCGGGAAAAAGTGGCGCGTCTACGTGCGCGATGCTGATTGGCCCATCGCTCCCGCTTCGTGTCGGCTTGATCTTTGTTTTTTCTAAGGTCGGTAACCAGGCGCTATGCAAGAAAGGGGTCTCCTCTTTTCTATTTATGTTATTTTTGTGTTTATAAATTTCAATTGCTTCCATGTTCAGCCTGGGATAGTAACTTCTAATATTGGAAATAATCTCCGCTTTTGAGAAATCTATGTTGTGTCCATCTATTAGCGCATGTTCTGCTAGTGCGCACTAGCAGAACATGCGCTAATAGATGGACACAACATAGATTTCTCAAAAGCGGAGATTATTTCCAATATTAGAAGTTACTATCCCAGGCTGAACATGGAAGCAATTGAAATTTATAAACACAAAAATAACATAAATAGAAAAGAGGAGACCCCTTTCTTGCATAGCGCCTGGTTACCGACCTTAGAAAAAACAAAGATCAAGCCGACACGAAGCGGGAGCGATGGGCCAATCAGCATCGCGCACGTAGACGCGCCACTTTTTCCCGCCATAAACTGGCGCGCAGATGACGTTTCCGGTTCGAACGCGCCAGTGTCAGAAATTCAGCGTTCGAGGTACAACCTTAGACCGAGAATCCTCTGAAGATGCCTACCGAAGTTGTAGGCGAAACGTTAGGTGAAATTATTCCTAATAGACCACGGCCAATAAGCCCGGAAGACTCTTTTCATACCAGTATATCCGGTCGTGAAAGCCTTAAACTATTCATTAATCCTGAATCAGTTTAGGCAATGGCAATATTTCATATATTGATTCATTTATTTCAAATAACTTCACATAAAGCTTCTCTGTTGCTGACGACGATTTGATCAATTATTATTATAAGGAATAAAATTCACAAAATTAAAATATTTACCCTTGTGTTTTGAAGAAAATGAAATCGTATATACAAGTGATAGATTTTGTTCTCGAAAATATGTATTTTATGTAGGGTAGTAATCGATTAATTATCTGAAATTAACCTGTTATTGCAACTTTTTCATTCAGTAAATAAAATGTTCAAAATGAGCTACGATATATTTGAAATTGTTTTTACCCAACATCAGCTTCCCCTGAAAAAACCGAATATTAAACACAATTGCTCGTAGTCTTGATTTCAGCACAATTCCCCAATAAAATACGAAACTGATATTATTCGGGATCTGTGGTTTGCCGCCTTCGAAAATGGGCCAGTATTCAAATCGATCTATGGCTCCAGCTGGAACACACCTGCGTTTTTAATAGTGAAAGAAATACGTTGTTTACGAAATTATGTAATGATTGTCATACGTCAGGTCTGACACATGGGACATTTATCTAGGAGTCGTGGAGTTTTAGACTTGCGTCGACTAGTCTAGTTTTAGTGAAATTGAAGGATCGAGAGATTCGTGATGTTACAATATGAGTGGTGATTATTGAAATAAATCGAAAAATCTTTTTGAGAATAATAGTGAATTCTCATTTTCGCGTTGACATAACTTTTATAGTGTTTAGTGCCAGTGAATAGACGAGATTGTAGAAGGAAAATGTGAGAATTCTTTTACTTTCTATTCTTTATTCATTAGGTTAAAATCAGGTGTACATTGAAAGTGAAAAAATTCCAAATTCAACTAGTTATTCATTACAATGGGTGATTTCGAAATCGTTTTCGTTATTTTAACTATCAAAACCTCAAGGTGGGATTCACAGAACTTTGATTGTCCTATTCAGAACTGTTGAATGCGGCCACCGAGATTTCAAAAATGAACTGAGTAGATTGATTCGAATTTTTTTTGATCGGACAATCAACTTCAGATCCTCAAAGTTGAAATTTTTTCGAGGTTAAACAAGAATTGATATTTTCAATAGGGTTTATATTTTGTGAAACTGGGAATATTCTTTGAAAATTTGACACAGAAAGTACCCAAATCTGGAAATCGCTTGGAAAATCATTTCAAATGAAGATCTTAGTTACATAAGTGGCTCATTTTTTTTACGTTTGGGAGCGTTTTCGATTTATTAGAAGGTTTTTATTGATTTGCCATTTAATTTCTTCCACTTCTTATAATAATGCAATTTTCTTTCGAAAACGGATTATCATCTGTCCTTTACTCAGATACTCATTTCTATTTATCGAAATTAGATGCTGCTTCGGTAGCAATATTCAAATGGACACTACGACTGCAAACTATCGAGATGCGAACAAAATTCTCACAACGTCTCAATTCAGCAATGCAAAAAATTTATCGAAGCTGTCTATCGCCGATATTAATGTCATTTATACAGGCCGGTCAATTATTGTAGAAACTGTCTTTAGGTTTTTGTTTTGCATTCATATTCAAATTGAAACATGCTGATCAGGATTATTGACAAAACAAGAAAAGCTCTGAAATCTCTGTGCAGAACTTGTGTTCACATTCTGATAAAATAAGTATGCAGGGTGAGTCATCCATAACTTTCCACCCCGAATTTTGAGCTTTGGGATGGAATAACGAAAAAATGCTCGGACCGGTCAAATTTTGTTGAAAGGGGGACAAATAAGGGTGATCAAATGCAACCCTTAACAGCTCTAATTTCTGAATTTGTGCTACATTTCAGCTGACTCATGACTATTTTCACGGAAATGCTCCAAATTTTCTGGTGAATGAGAAAAAAGGAGAAAATAATAAAAATCAGTAGATTGCTGAAAAAGCAGCACACCTGACAACAGTGTCAGTAAGGTTGCCCAGCACCGTATGTAATAAAAAAGTCCACACAAAGCCACACAAACCCAACACAATTCAGCACAACAAAAGTATTCACGAAAATCGGAAGGTGCTATGCCAACTTCACACACAATGTTGCCAGGTATGCTGATTTTACTGCAATCTGATGATTTTTCTCCATTTGAGGAGGAACCTTTTGATTCATTCTGAAAATCTGACCTGCACAAGTAGACACAACCATATAAAAGTGCTGAGCTCACTTATTTCTTATTCTTGTCACCTGATGGAAAATTTGAGGAATTTTCGTCAAGAATACACGGAACACGACAGCTCAAATGTAGCAAAAATTATTGCATTCATTTTTGAGGAAAAGAAGCTAAAGTGCGCGGCTATATTTTCATTTTAGATTCGATTTTTTGAGAAAGTAGAAAGAAATTAAAAAAATTCGTTAGGTGAAACTCAGTACCTATATTTTTCGCCCAATTTATTTCAGTCATTGGAATTCGGTTTTTCGAAAAGTATCTGACGTTCAAATTTTTTCGGTTCTCGAATTGTCTCAAGATCATATGGAATTAAGAAAAACATTCAACGTCACCAAACTATTAAAATTCAGCACAACAAAAATGTTTCCGAAAATATAAAAGTGCAGACCAAATGAATTCTCAGCATGACTCGGATATACTTGACGAGTAAACTGTCTGGAATTTCATTCCGAAATCGATCAACCAAATTTAAAAAAACTCAGAAAGAAAAAAAAAAAAAATTATATTTTCAACTACGAGTGGTCCATGTTTGGCATCACTGGCAGTTTATTTGCCAAACCTTACTCGAAATGTAGATAACATGAGAGAAAATTTTCTCTATTTCAGTATCGTGATGAGTTCATTCCAGTACTAAAAGTAGTGCTGTAATGAAACCCTTTACAGCATTGTTTTCAGTTATATTTTTCGTTTTGTGGTTGTCAGTACTGACCTCCGATCCTCACAATTTTCAAATCAAATCAATTCAAATTCCGTAATCTGTCAAATTTCATAAGTCACACCAACTGCCAAGATACAATACAAAAGTCACTTATCTGTAGTTTTATTTGAATTTCGGGAGAACTCCACAAAACTTGACTGATATAGAGAAAATATCCTGCAATACACATTGCAGGAGGCAATTCCAACACAGCTTATTCTGCAACTTCTTTTAGAATACACCATTAAAAAATCAACATTCAAACAAACTGTTCACTGAAATCGAAAAGTATGGGGTTCCATGTTCATGTGACTTCTTTTCTTACATCACCCGATGAATCTCCCAGTATCTCTTTTATCTCCAAATCAAGAACATCCTGTACACGAGGCCTACCAAAATAATTCCTCTTTAGATCACCACGCCGCCAAACCTTACACCAGTTGTTACCAGAAGCATTCCTTCTAGACCCATAAGCTACCATTATCTCCCTCTGCCTCGTACCTCGTCCATCAGCCCAATTAAAATCGTAGCAGGCCTGGCCGACCATCCGGTAAATATCCCAACGCAGAGCGGGAGCTGGCATAGATATGTCTGGAGTTATGTCCAATAAGGACCCCGCGGAGATAACGAAACCATTAACTTCTGTTTTCCATTTCGCAGATGTCCCCGACAGTGTGTCCATCTAATTTAATTACTGTAAACTAAGGCCGCTGCCCGTCGGCATCGCAATAAAACGATGGAATCGAAGGCAGAGACCGGAAAAGCGGCCATTACTTGGCGTGATCGCCTTATTTAGACGCTGATAGTGGTAATGTTTCCGCCATCAATCAGACGGTTTAAACGAGAAAGAAGCGTGGGTCAGCATCATGGTTTTTGGAAAGAAGGGGGGTCTAGGTGAGGGGATGATGCACTACAACCTCAATGGTCAAAATTTTTGAACATTCTGTAGTACTTCTGCAGTCAACACATTTCTATTTAATAACAGATTGATTCGCGGTGATTTAATTGAATATGCATCAGACATAAGCAGTGGTAACATTTGAAATCCCTGAAGGATCATTCTTGGGACCTCTTATATTCTAATTATTTATCAAAGACTTATTGCCAGTTTCACAATTCTCAATAATTGTCGGTTCCGACGACTATTCCGTTTTTTCCTTTCATTATACGAGTATTAGGTATACAGGGCAATAGCTATCCCCTATCTCAGTTAATATTGGTCGAACAAAAACGTTTAAATGAGCAAATTTGTACTATTTTTTATGGGCATTCAGAATTGAGTACTAGGAAATGCATGGTAAACCTAGAAACCTTTTAATTTTTGAATGGTACACCCTGTCTTTTAGTTTACTAATCGGTAGAGCTCTTCCAAAAAGCAGATTTCGAATATATATCAGCACCTCAGAGGTAAAGTGTGTTAAGTCACATTTTTTCAGACACGAATTATCTACAATATTGGATTCACATCAGTAAATTCTAGCTAGTGGAACACATTTTCGACTCCCTAGGTATATCAAGTCTCCAAATAATGACAGAAAACATTCTTTGAAACAATAGAACTGAAAAATCTCTCTTTTGTCTAATTTTCATATTGTGACTTAACACACTTTACCTCTGGGGTGCTGATATACTTTATTGCCGTAACCTTTGGCAGTTTTCTAAAAATACAGATATTATCTCCAAAATCTTAGACGGCTATGGAATGCAACACGAGAACGATGCGATTATTTATTAACTTAAAGTTAAATTAAGTGTAAAAATCACCTCCATTCACTTCTACACACAGTAGATCTTTTTATTAACGAAAACACAGCATTCTCGAGTGGAATTCTATATCTGTAATCTTTCCCTGGCTTATGCTAGACACACACATTTTAGTGTCCTGAAGGATCAATAAATCATCATTATCAATATTATAACTAGGCGTCCTCAGATTCAGACGAAAAAAACCTATATTATTATGAAACTTAAGAAATTAACCTCAAGTATACAGGGTTATTCACGAATATGGCTCTATGGAATATTTTTGGGAACGACACAAAATTCTGGATTGAAATCCAGTAATCAAGTAAGAAGACTCGTATATTTTCTGAAGGTTCTAGGACTTTTGGAAGTGACATCAACTTTCGTTTTTGAAATGGGAAGACCCATTTCTTACTGTCTAAATAGATCCTCCATTGAATTCCCAGTCTTTTTGATTCCAAAAGTTTGAATTTTCCCGAGAAAATTCTCGTTAAATGAGGAAATACGAAAGGAATCTCAAAATGAATATTTTATTCATTTATTTTTTAAAGCTTAGGATAATTTACGCAAATTCTTAATTCCAGAGAATTCGATTTTGGTCATGGTAGGAAAATTTGAATTTTCAGTAATGAAATTATTGCATTTTCTGTGAATTATTCTTTTGAAAGCATTAAAAATTATTACATATTATTCTTCTCTGCATTCCTGAGAATTTTTCAGGTTGACTTCACTAATACTCACATTGAAAACTTTAAATCAATTGTTGCTGTCGTATTACAGATTATAATTGATAATTCAAGAACTCAACTCGTCTGAATTATTGAAATAATTTTATCGATAACAGAGATTTCCAAAAATTTCACTTGACCGCTAATTAGTTTCCAGTAAAAAAAAAATTCGAAATCAGAATGAAAATTGAAGAGAAAAGCAGTTTTACTGAATATCTAGGAAAATATTCATTTGAGGATAAAAGTCTTGGACATATGCTCCTAGTATTTTTTGACGAAGATTTCGAAAATGCTTCGAAAAAATGGAGTTCCAATTCGAAAAAATCGATTTTTTGATGTTTCGTCAAACAAAGAATTTTATATTCTGAAAATCACGCATTTGGAAAAGAAGCATCAACCTTTCTTCTCGGAGATTTTCTGAAATGAGTATTTTCAATGAAAAAACCTCAAAGTTTTCTGTATTTCGACAGAGTTCAATTTTGATATATTTTTTCTCATATTTCCTCATTTGAAAAGAATTTCCTCGGGAAAATTCAAACTTTTGCAATCAAAATGACTCAGAATTCAATGGAATCGAAAATGCTAAATATTTTCTACTTAATTAGAAACATGAAATAGACTCCAATTTCGATATGTAGGTATCTATATCAGCACCCCAGAGGCAATGTGTGTTAAGTCACAATATCAAAATTAGACAAAACAGAGATTTTTCAGTTCGATTATTGTTTCAAAGAATGTTTACTGCCATAATTTGGTGACTTGATATACCTAGGAAGTTAAAAATGTGTCCCACCAGCTAGAATTTACTTATGTGAATCCAATATTGTAGATAGTTCGTGTCTGAAAAAATGTGACTTGACACACTTTACCTCTGAGGTGCTGATATGATATATGGAGGACCCACTGAGGTGGGTAAAAATTTTCCAGGATTCAGTCTAGGATCGTTTTCCTATCTAATTCATAGCATAAACCGAAAAAAGCAAATTTTGAGTTGTGTCACTTTTGTAGCGAGGGTGCGATGTGTTTAGTATAGTTACAGGAGATTTGCCCAAAAAGTTCACGAAAAACACTTTTCAAGTTTTGGTTGCCTATGTATTTTGAAAATACAGCAGAACTCAAAACTCTGTCTGCCAAGCAGAGATGCATTCACAAAAACAAACTGAAAATATCTACAATTAATTTTTTCTCGAAAAATACTAGAACTATCTGGCCAGCTGAAAGATCGTTGATTTAACTAAGCAAAAATCAGATAGTAAATAATAACCTTGCTGCACCTGAATATTATCTATCGACTTAAGAATCCCTTCAAGAAGAAGGTCTTTTTCATAAATCTTTCATAAAATTCTTTCACTACGAATTTCTTTGAAATCAATTATCCTCATGAAATAAATTGTACCATCTTTCAAGAAATTCTACATCACCACAACATTGACACCATCATCAGAATTCCTTCAACTAAAACACCCAGATCTTTGGCTGGGTGTAATTTTCAACCGAATCGATAAAAAAACAACCCTGAAGAATATAACGTACCATATTTCAATAAATTCCCAACCTACCTCGATGTGTCACCTAACCACCTATTAGACACTCCTTAACGACTAATTACACAATTGATACCTTGGCATTCCACGCCGAACACCCCGTATCGCCTCTATTATTAAGGAATACCCGGCGTACCATCACGTACGACCAGTAGCAGAAGGCCATAAAACAAGACCACCAACACAAAAGTTACAATTGTCATCCATTAGACGCATATCTAAACGACATGTGCCTCTCTTGGTCAAGTCCTATCTCGACCCCGCGGACGTGGTCGCGGGTAATAGATCCCCCACAATCCGTATTATTATGTAGAACAGTTATTATTACACTGTGGTACTAGATCTCGTATGCAAAACATCGACCAGATGTCATTTAGATAGTGGGCTTGGTAGGCCTGCTCCGGCGGTCTTTTTTGTGGTTTGCTCTCGACTCCTGAGTTCCCACAAAGTGAAGAGTCTGCCTTGATAACTGATCCTTCCTAGAAGAAACAGAAAGTTTCCTAGTGGAGATGGGATTGCGTTTCGTATCACTTTCTTCATCTATGTGTATCTTATCTCAAGCTCTTCTTTTCTCTTGTTCATTACTCTTCGGTATTTTATATGAAAGATATGGGAGAAACCTTAGCAACCTTTGTCTGCTTACAAAAAAAACTGCAACATTTGAAAATAAAAAAACTTCTATCCTCTCCAAAACATTTTGATTTTTCTTATCGTCCATATTACATTTCGTAGATGTTCTAGATGCTTCCAGAAACACTGATTGTAGCTGCCAACTATTCAGGTTTTTCAGTTTTCATTCAGTATTTTTACTCTTTCTTCTGAATGGAAAGAAGAACTTCACATATCTTTCAAAATCCCCTTTTTTGTCTACGATTTGGCTTTCTCCATAAGTGGTCAGGAGAATCTATCAACATGAAATTGATCATTCTTATTAGAAAATGTGTATAAGGTCTCTTGACTGATTTCTGATGATCTTCTGGCCATGCAGTATTTGAGACTGAGGTTTTGAAAACCTTATGTTCATCAAAAATCATGTGAAAAAGTCACCCATTGAATTTTTAGCACTGCATTTTCTTATGATGAATGCAGATGAGAAAAATTCAGCAATTGCAAAGTTTCATTATCAATATTTAACAATTATTACTTATGAACATCAATATTAATCGTAAAATTAGAACAATTACTAACATTAATACCCTGTGACGTTAGGGAGCTTCGCAACACATTATTAGAATCCTCAGCAAGATCAGTACCTACTTGTAAAAACCGGAAGTACAATATTGGATGGTGATGATACAAAATCTGTTGAGATGGGAGATTTTTTTTAGCAATGACAATTCTATATGCGATGGCATGATCAACATAGCCCTCGGCTACCGTCGTACACTTACATCCACCATGCTTTTAAATATCCTAATATTTGCTCCTGATTCTGCTAGCAATGAAGCGGAGGATCTTCGAAAACAGTGTCCTGTATATTGCTTTGGTTCTGGCAGTTTGAGGAATTCGGCAAAAATAGATGGAATTTTCCCAAATGTATTAATACGAACTGGATTGGCAGTGCATTTATTATTCATGTATTTAAGAAAAAAACGAATGTTCGAAGACAGAAGGGCGCAGTGCAAAGTATTTATGAAAATAGTCTACATACTTCCCAATTATACTGGAAGAAAGACTGACTTTCGTTTTTGTATTTGGAAGTTGTATAACCAATGATTTATTTGTTATTTCGATTACACAATTCTTCAAGCCTACAGGCTCCAAATAATCCGAAAATAGTTGCGACCTCAACCATCAAGTTTTTCTCATCTGGAGCCTCCTTTATAAACTTTTCAACTTGTTCACCAGTGAGAATTTCCGTTTTTTTTGTGACGATATCCTTCACTTTTCCATTTTGAATATACTATTACCTTAAAATATTTACTAACATCCACACTGTTTTTAACAAGGGCTCTTGACTACTGAAAATTTGATCCACAAGTTGATGAATTCCACATTTTTTATTTTTCTTCTAAGTATGGCAGGAAAATAGTCTCACTGCAGTTCCCTTTTACATTTTTCAATTAACACCAGGCCAGGAAATTGTTATATACAATACGGTTCTGCTGAACAGATTTTTTTTAGAAGGAGTTCGAGATTTCCTCTTCTTGCAGACTCTTCAATATCCAGAGGAACAACCAAACCGCCACTTTTATTAATAATTGGACTCTCGACAAACATATGAAGCAGTTAAAAAACCCAAGACGAAAATTGGACAGGAACGAAATTCAAGTGACAGCGTCTTTTCTCATTTGTTAGTAATCATAACGTTGGCAACGTTTGCCATTTACAACAACCTTTTGATTATTTGAATATTAAAACGCAGTTTGAAATTTATTTTCATTGCAAATTCGCCCATTTCATCATCAAAATAGAGCAGTTGTACAAAAAACATTGTTTGGTATTTGTGTTAAAAGTGATTATATTTTGTTCGTAAAATTATTCAATTCCCTCCGCTCATTTCACAAACTTTTTCACTCACAAAATGGAACGTCATTTTCAACACTCATATCATAAATGTTGTTCCTCTACGAATATTTACATATGTTAGAAGCAATATTCATATACATATCTCTGGTATTCACGCATGATCTCCTTTTCCGAGAACTCCACATCGCGCACCCTGTAAATCGGGTTCCAGTTAGCCCGAGGAATAATGACATTAAACAATATATTAAGATCTAACAAGTTTCATTCACATTTATGATATGTAAATTGCAACATAAATCAAAACTGGCCACTACTTATATTGTATAATATCAATGGTACAAATGATCTATGTTCGGGTATCTGGCAGGAGGCATTATATTTAAATCTCTCGTTCTTATTATGGCCAGATTTATTATGACCACATAAGACATATGTACGATTCTCGGACGTCTGTTGTTAGAGACGTCTGTAAAAATTACTGAACATTCGTTAGAGATTTTTTTTTTCATTTCTCGGTATCTTGGCGTGAAAATGGTTTTTTGAGATGATGCTGTAAGGCATGTAGGATGCTTATTGATTATTTTTCTAGCTGATAAGTACATACTGGTTTTGAATTTAACTACGAAACGATCCAATTCTTCATGCTGATCAGCCAGGCTGTGTGCCATTGGTCGAAGCAAGTGATAATCCGAGGAAGCAACGTTTGGAAAATACGGTGTGTGGGGTAGGACTTAAAAGTTCAAAGTTTCCAAGCATGTATTGACCACTATTGTAACATGGGGTCGATCATTGTCATGCTGTAATAGTTATTTATGATATGAGTGTTGAAAGTGACCTTTCATATTGTGAGTGTGAAATGAGAGGAGCGAATTGAACGATTTCACGAACAAAATTAAATCACTTCTAACACAAATAACATACAATGTTTATTGTACTACTGTCCTATTTTGATAATGAAATGGGCGAATTTGTAATGAAAATAATGACAAACGTTGCCAACGATATGATAACTAACAAATGAGAAAAGACGCTGTCATTTGAATTTCGTTTCTGTCGACTTTTCGTCTTGGGTTTTTAACTGCTTAATATGTTTGTCGAGAGTCCAATTATTAATAAAAGTGACGATTTGGTTGTTCCTCTGGATAATGAAGAGTCTGAAAAAGAGCAAATCTGGAACTCCTACCTAAAAAATCTGTTCAGCAGTACGATATTGCATACCTATAACAATTTCCTGGCCTGGTTTAAATTGAAAAATGTAGAAGGGAACTTCAGTGAAACTGTTTTCCTGGCATACTCAGAAGAAAAATCAAAAATATGGAGTTCATCAACTTTGTGGGGCAAATTTTCAATGATAAAGTCAAACGCCCTTGTTAGAAATGGTGTGAATGTTAGTAAATCTTTTAAGGTAATAACATATTTAAAACGGAACCAAAAAATCGATAATTCCCACTCGTGAACAAGTTGAAAAGTTTCAAAGAAGGCAACAGATGAGAAATACATGATGGTCAAGGTTGCAACTATTTTCGTATTATTTTGAGCATGTCGTCGTGAAGAATTGTGTAACTTATTAACCCAGAAAGACATCGAAATAACAAATGAATCATTGGTTATACAACATCCAAATACAAATCCGAAAGTTAGTCGTTCTTTCAGTATTATTGGGAAGTATGTAGATCATTTTCATAAGCACTTTGCACTACGCCTTTCTGTCATCGAACATCGTCGTTTTTTCCTCAAATACATGAATAATAAATGCACCGCCAATCCACTCGGTATTTACATTTGGGACAATTCCATCTATTGTTGCCGAATTTCTCAAACTGCCAGAACCAAAGCAATATAGAGGACACTGTTTTCGAAGATCCTCCGCTTCATTGCTATCAGAATCAGGAGCAAATATTACGGATATAAAAAAACATGGTTTATGGAAGTCTACGACGGTAGTCGTGGGCTATGTTGATCATTCCGTTGCATATAGAAATGTCATTGCTGAAAAAATTCTCCCAACCTCAACAGATTCTGGATCATCATCATTCAATATTGTACTTCCGGTTTCTACAAGTACTGATGGTGCTGAGGATTCTAATAATGTGTTGAGAAGCTCCCTAACGTCACAGGGCATTAATGTAAGTAACTGTTCTAGTTTTACGATTAATAATTAATGTTCATGAGTAATGATTGTCAAATATTGATAATAAAAAGGTATAACATTAAAAATCCTGGTATCTTTAAAAACAACAAATGATCAAAAATTACCAATTTTGCTGAAGAATACTGATATATTTCATGATGATAAAAAATTCATTTTATTTCAACGTCTTCTACATTAAACTGATGCAAAAAGAGAATTGTAGGAATGACAAAAGGGTGTCAATCCATTTAAAAAAAAACATAATTAATTTAGCCAGGTTTTGACGTTACCCCATAATTTTGGTTAATTGAATGGCATCCTGATTAAATACACGGAAAATCATGAAATTTTCGTGAAGCCTTCCGAAAGGACCTCTATTGATCCTCCTCCAGAATAAACCGAAAGATCCTACGTGAAAGAATCCGTTTTCCAACCCTTCAATTCCACAACAATTCAAATCCTCCGACAGCCCAACAAAGCAGTCTCCTTCTCGCCTATTTAACAAACAAGATCAACCCGAAAACATAAACATATTGATTCTCACACCCTTCGTTCCACAAATTCATATTTTTTCGACGATAATTAACACCCGACTTAACAGAAAGAATTATAATCCCGGGTAATGCGATTAGGGGCGCAAAACCGGCCTTTTCCAGTCGACAGAAGAGCAATTGTTACCGGTGACAGTAAGACGCCTTTATAGGCAGGACACATGTGTTATTTTTGTCATTACCGAAGTTGAAGTTCGCAGCAGAGAGGATTATATTCGCCAAAGTGAGGTTGACCAGATGAAGAGAGAGTTTTATGTGGAGAAACTATCTTGGCGATTTTAGCTGGCCGAGTGTGGACCTCAGACACAGAGCAGCGGACCAGGCGAGCATTGACGGATTCTTTCAGGGTTCTGTTCGACGGCCGCTCAGGTCCGCTGAGGGACGTTATAGAAAAATGATCAGTGCCGTGACCCACCCACAGGACAATCTGACAAATCGGATCAAAAAGTCGACAATATTGTAGCGTTGCACAATGGACTAGGGACGAACATATTGGCAGCGTCGATGTGTTTCATTTCCGCACGGTTTTGTGAAAATATTGGACGTGGAAGTGCCGCACTAAGCCGCTTTGATTTTCCACTGGGGTTTTATTGGGATAACTGGGCCGTGAAGTGAATTGACGGGAAGAAAGGGGGTTTTATGATAGGGACGAGGAGTTCTTCTTGAATAGGTTGTTTGAGTGTTTTAGTGGAAGGTGCGAAGCTACATCGACCTTCATCGAGCTGATAATAGAATTAAACCTTTTTTATAATGAACTTGCTGACTCGGCAGACTTCGTACTGGCCCCAATATAAAATATTAAAAAAAGTTCCCTCTTTACCTCTTGAATGAAGAGAATTCTTTTGATGTATGAATAACAATGTCCATACCTATTTCAATGCAATTAATTTTTTGGATGTTTTGTACTTTTTTGAATTCCACCTAATATATTTCCTTCTTAAAAACAAACCAATCGTAAGTACAACTTTATTCATCTCTAAGGCAAAAAACAAAGATCGCCAGGTCAGCAAATGATTCTAAACACTTCTTGGACAACATTATACCATAATCGTTTATTATAATATCAAAGTTGATTTTTTATTCATCGATTGAGGCAGTACAAAGTCTGCCAGGTCAGCTAGTTTCACAATACATGTCCACACAATACTGCTTCAATAATCGACGAAATCTCAGCAAATAGTTATCAGCATTTTAACGAACCATTAAACGAAATGAATAATAATTCATCGAGCCAACCTTTTTGAAGGTTTCCTGGCCTAAAATCAAATAATTCAAATTTGTAATAAGTAGACCTTTTAAATTTTAATGAAGGTACTCGCCATTCAATGGATTTATCATCTTGATATTGAAGTAATATCCATCATCACCTCTCCAAAACATTAGCAGGTATTGAAGAGCATCGTATGAATTGTGTGTTTTATCTATCCGTTGCAATTCTTCAGTATTGCGACGCGTAAGAACAATATCACGCGTTTCCAAGTTTTCATCTACAATCACAATTGCCACTTCGTCTATTGTAGGGGCGTTGAATTGGCGTCATGTGCTCCAACAGGTCGTTTATCTGCTCTAATCACAACCTTGTGATTGTCACTTGGCATACGTTCCAAAGCAGTTCTAAACAATCGAACCAATGCATGATGTTCATGAAGTAGTTGCTGCAGATCTTGAAGAAGTATTCTTTTCACATCTTCATTAATTGATTGACGTTGATCATCTATATTGCCTAGATGAAGTAAATTTGGAGGAATTTATGATGTGTATCTTCAAGTGGTTTTAATGATCTAATTCGATGGTGAATATGGCCTTGGATTTAAATAGCAGAAAGGGAACAAAAATAAGTGATTTGAAATAAGTAATTTTAATATTATATTCTTATCTGTAATGTTGGATTGAATTCACGACGTTTAATTATATCTGCTCTAAATAAAGTCATTTGGAAACACCCATTGTATTTTGGTTTGTTCGATAGAAAATGTCAATGCCTTGATTCGGACGTTTAGGCAACTCAAAATACACATTTACATTGCCATCATAGATATAGATAATTATCTATACCTATGATTGCCATCTAATGGTGATAATTAACCTTATATCAACATGTTCACGATAAAACAGCGCTTACGCTGATATAAATTTTCTTCTATTATCACACAAGTGAAAATAACAGATTTTAACAAACCTGTGTAAACCTGGCAACCCAGTACTTCGTCCAGGTAAATAATAGAAAACCCTATTTCTGCATATTCTACATGTTTCATACTATAAGTCCAGTACTGAATTTTCTTATTATCAAGATGTTGCAAACGTCATGTTGATTCATTTTTCAAGAACTTATTGAAAATATTCTGTCAAAGATTTATTTAGGCTTACATTATCAAAAACTTCACTCGAAGATTGAGGTTTACAATCTTTTCCAAAACGTTCTCGATATACAAAATTCTCGAAAAGAGTTAAGTTTTTTTTATAATGAAGTTCAATTCTTGCGAAAACCGAAGACGCTTTAAAATATTACCGGATAATGTGTGGCAGCCACTGAAGATCAGATTTTTGAGAAAGAGGTTAAAAATTTTACTCGAAAAGTTTCATAGGTTCAAACTATTGCCATATGTGTGTAGATATCAGAATTTTAATTCTCTTCGTCAAAAATATGTAGGGGCAAAAAGAAGAAGAAATACCATCTATGAAGATTCCTATTGCATATTGTTTTATAATAAGGTTTGTTCAGATAGATTGTTCAAAATTTGTTCAAAACATTTTTATAAAAGCACCTGAGATTTTTCCCAAAACTTTTAGGCCATACGCTCGCTACCGAAAGGTTTATTTTTTCAAGATGATAATACCTACATATTGTTCATTGTGATTCAGCTTTACTTGTTTCAAAATTTTGAAGTTTTCTTGTTCCTTCATCCGACTTTATCGTATAGGCAAAACTTTTTGCCAAAAGGTTAATGCAAAAAATATATGCAGGAGGATTTCGATTATTAAAGAAATTTTTTCAATTTCCATTCAGAAAGTAGGACTGTAAAGCCCGAAAACTCTCAGATAATGCATTAATTATAACCAGACAATGATGCACAAGTGTCAAAATATTCCAAGTCTGTTAACTAATAAATCTTCATTGACAACAGTATTATGCAGCAAATAGAAGGATCAAATTTTAACAGTTTAAAAGATTACAGTGACATCAAACTCCAACAGATTTTCTGCCATTATTCCCCGAACATTATAAACCAATGCCTCATCAAACATAAAATCCCAGTATAGAATTCAAACCTCGCCATTCTCTAACAGCACCCAAATTCATAGCACCGAATCTTATAAATCACGGAATTAAACACTTAAATCCTAAATACCTCAACGGCAACACAAGAACTTCCTCTGCTCTCCCGCCCCTCGCCAAGGCAACACTAGACCCCATGAATAGACCTCTCAAAACCAGAGGAACAACCGGCTCGCAAAATAAAAGAACTCTCCTGTGAAATATGAATTTTATGAGATTTCGAATATACACGTATCCGGGCCTGTCAGGGCTCCATACAACGTCGAAATTATTAATCTTTCCACCCTACAAAAGGGCATTCATCTCACGTTTTCACCACATATCTCGAGTAGCATTCTGGAGATGTCGAAGATAAATAATGTCCGGGGAGGCTGCGTCTAGATAATGGCCCGAAGATATAAATGTAGACCAGATATAGGGCCAATATACGACGTTGAATGATTTTTTGGGAGTCGAGAAGGGACCACCTGTGAAGAAATGGACCTATAAGGTAAACAACTGAATTTCGTCTTTTGTGACAGTTTTGTGTTAACACTGACAAAAGAATCGATTACCAGGAGTATCTCTGGTTGGTAAAAGAATACATTTATCTACACGTGTAAGATAAGCGTTTGTTGGCGATTGATTGTTGCAGTGATTCTTGAAGGTATTACCCAGCTTTAGATTATAAAAGAATGAAATAAACAAGGTCCTGCATAAGTCTCGAACGGGAGTAATATGGAAACGCTGCAATTGGTCAATTAATTTTGAATGAAGCCGGAATATTGAGTTGTTGAATTTTCGTTAGACAACACTGTATAAGAAGACGTTACCTGTAGTCAAAGGTTGACATTTTTTAGATGTCAATTGTTATAATTTCTTGACAATATAATATAGTCAGTTCAAAGATTATTGCCATGTTTGCTGGCCGTGAAACAACAAAATTTGAGTTGCCAGATTTAGGTTGGAGTTATTTATGACTTTTATAAGTTTAAAGTTTGAGTTAACTTACCCAGAAGTGTTTAAAGTTATATCTAATTGTACAGGGAATCAAAATTGATTGGTTTTGGCTGCTACTTCTAGACTAGATATGTAAAAAAGTTGAAATGAGTTCTGGGCTAGATTTTCGTGAAAACACCAGCAGTGGAAAAAGTTTCACGATTTCTTCTGTTTTGAAGATAAAAAAAAATTGTGATATTTTATCGATTTCAACGATGTGCTATAACCATGGGCCCCCCATGAGAATTTGATCCCCCTCTCATTTTCAGCACAACGGAATACTGATATCGCCAGTGCCTCATCGTTTTCCGAAAATTTTTATTTTGCTCCCACGAGAAAAAATTTTTAATTTTCTACATCTAAATACGATTAGAACTTCTTATAAGCCCTTTTTCACTGGAAATCAGACATTATTTTAAAATTTTTCGTCTCTGAATTTATTTTTGAGATGTAAGATAAAAATGGAATGCGTTCGTATTTCAACCGGAAAAGTTTTTTTTTTACCAACCTTAGTACAAGGGATACAAAAAATTTAATATAGTGTCTTATCTCCAGCGAAAAAGTACCTGTAGAATGTTTTAATCGTTTTCAAATATTTTCGGAAATAAAAAAAAGTTATCTCACATGTTCGAAATCGATAAAATATCAAAATTTAGATATATGTGAAAAAAAATTTAGATATCCTGAAACGGTTTTGACTGATGGTGTTTTCACGAAAAGCCCGGGACTCTTCTCAACGTTTTTACCTGTCTAGTCCAGAAGTAGCATAAACAGTCAAAATGGAGGAATTTGGGATACCCTGTATATTTTCTTGAATAAACTTACACTGTTTTCTGAATCTGAGTGTTTTCTTAATCTTGTGAAACTGAAAATGGCTAGAATTGATGATCAGATGTGGTGAATAACATGAATTAATTTCGAAAATGAAACCTTCTGAACTCGACAATATCATAAAAAATTGTCTAAATGATAAAAGAAAGCCCCCTGCGTTACAATTCGAGAACTAATTTTTCAGGGGCCAAAACTTTACAAGAAGAAATTGTTGCCTAACAATAGTAACAATGATCTAAAAGAAAACATTTGAACTCTGAAGCGTAACGTTTCGGAGTCTAAATCAGATTCCTTTGTCAGACAATTTCTATTTTTCATATAACTTCGCAGAATCGTGACAATATTTTGAGTTTTTAATTGACATTTGAATGTCATTGCTACGCTTCAGAGATCAAAGTGTCTTCTTCTTGTTCATTGTTAAGCAACAATTTCTTCTTGTAAAGTTTTGGCCCCTCACAAATTAGTGCTCAAATTTTTACGCTGGATCCTTTCTTCTATTAATTAAATTATTATTCTAATTGTTTCTTGTTTCCGAGATTAGGAAAAAAAATCCGAATAAAGTTTTCAGGAATATGTAAAGACCTCTCAGACATTATTTCAATAAATATTGTTAATATTAAACTGATTTGCCTTCGCATTGAGAAAAATAATGAATTTTTTTCTAGTATACATTTATTTAGATTGCTGGCACATGAAAAATTCAAGTTAAGTTTTATAGATTGAGCCGCCAATCGATTTTCAGGACGTTCTGAGATGATGATTTTTTTTTTTGGACGGAGTATACAAATCATAGTAGAGTTTCGAACTTTGCACTGCAGGTTTAAAAATTTTACATTTCGAATTACCTGAACAGATGTCTGAAAAATTATAGAAGATAAAAAGACTATATGATAATTATAAACTTCATTTTATGCTTTTAGATACAGAATAATCAGATGAAAAAAAAAACACAATAACTTATTAATAACATAAATCTAGACATGAATAGTGAAAAATTCAATATATGAAATACCAAACTTAGAGTAACGCAATTCTCAATTTTCACCACTGAAGAAACGATGGAGGGATAGCATGAGTTCAATCTCTCAGGAAGCCGCAACCCTCTGAGGAGACCTTCACAATGAACAGACCTTAAGGTCTAAAAAAAAAGAAGAAGAAGAAGAAAATCCTTGCTTCTGATGCGAAATTGCCCCAGACTATTTCCTGAAACATGAATGAGCTGTACTTCCTCATTCCGCTGAATATAATCGGCAAACTATAGCAGGAAATGAAAAAAATTGGCAGCAATAATTCGAATCGAAAGTAGTTTTCAAAATACCTCATCTAATACAAAGAATTTTGCAAGGGATTGTTTGTGATTGTAATCCTGAAATGGATCAAATTTAATTTTTGTCTCTATTGAATTAAATTGAATGATTGAGTGAAATCATATGGAACAAGAATTCTCTATTCCAAAATTCATAAGAAAAATTTTTTTTATTTCGAATACGAATAAAAAAATATGTATGCCGTCCAATAGTCCATTACTCTGAAAATAATGACAAAATTAACATATTCTTCAAAATTTCAAATAGAACTATGTTTTTAAATTTTTAAAATCTCACATCAACCTTCAGGATGTGATTTACTTGAGGATAGATGGAAAATTTTATCAACATCTTCAAGGAGGTCGTCGAACTATCTGAAGCATTGAGCATCAATATAAATGATCCAACAACAGATCAAATTTGATTGCAACAAAGCGTATCATTTGACATTGAAACTTTAATCACCTATTTCATGATCTTCCATTTGTAATCAAACATCACAGCCTCAAGTTCAAATAGCCAATATACAGGAGTTTCAGGACCACCTCCCACGAAACCCCCACTAGGAATTCGCCCCCCAACTCCAACCCCCCGCTTGGAGCGACTCCTGAAGGACATTGAGGTTACGTGCGAGTTAACAAACTCGCTCCCGCGAAAGTAATAAGTCATCAGTGTCAACTCTGTCAACACTCGGGCAATTAATCATCGCTTCGAAGCTGCGCTCCTGGAGAAATGATCTAGGTAGGCTTCGGTTTCCTATTCTTCCTCGATGCACTCGAACAACTCTCGGGCAACTTCATGAGGGGGAGATCGAAGGGGGGAAAGTATGATTTATCCCCCGATTCCCGGGGAAGATCGTTCTGAAATCGCTGTGTCGTGAGATTTTCGACCAGTTATTCTGAAGAGTCTGGAAGTTAATATCATTACGTTAGGAAGTGGTATTTGAGGTTTTATAAACGTGTCAACCGAGGATTGAAATTTAACCTCAGCTTGAAAGACAGTTTTGGCGCACAGAAACCGGTTTTCAAGATGAGGTTGAACTTCAATTCTCAGTTGACACATTTAGAAAATTTCTAAGCCCTGGTATTCAAAAATGTGTCAACCGAGAATTCAAATTCAACCTCTGCTTGAATCCTTGTTTCCGTACCCCACAACTGTCCTTTGAGTAGAGTTTGAATGCCAATTCCTCGTTAACACGTTAACGAAACCCAATAGCTTGTTATTATAAACGTGTCAATCGAGTATTGAAATTCAACCTCAGCTTGAAGGACGGTTTTGTCGTAAAAAAACCTGTATTCAAGCTGAGGTTGAATTTCAATTTTTTATTAAACCCTAAAGAGCGGTATTATGAATGTGTCAATCGAGGATTGGAATTCAATCTTAGCTTGAAAGCCAGTTGAATCTCAACTCTCGGTTGACATGTTTATAATTAAAAGCTTCAGGGTTTCATAAACGTGTTAACCGAGATTTCAAATTAATCATCAGCTTCAAGGACGGTTGAGGGGTACATAAACAAGGATTCAAGTTGAGGTTGAATTTAAATTCTGGGTTGAAACATTTATAATCCCATGCTTCAGGGGTTTTTTAAAAATGTATGTGAACCGAGAATTCAAATTCAACCTTAGCTTGAAGTAATAACATGAGCTACTGAAAATCTAGATCCATGAAGTCAACTGCAGGAACTTGCTGTTTATTTCTTCTCTAGATTTTCACAAGCCCATGGTATGAGTCATTTTGTCGATGGCTTATGAACGTCGTTAATCCATTTTCACTTAGCTTGAAGGCCGGTTTCTAAGTGCCAAAACTGGCCTTAGAGCTGAGGTTGAATTTAAATTTTCTTTTTACACGTTTATCAATCCGTAAAGCCCTATATTATGAATGTGTCAATCAAGGAATGAAATTCAACCTGAGTTTGAAGGCCAGTTGAATTTCAACTCGCGGTTGATATGTTTATGATACCAAGCTTTGGGGTTTCATAAACGTTTTAACCTAGATTTCAAATTTTTCCTCAGTTGTGGGGTACAGAAACAAGGATTCAAACTGAGGTTGAATTCAAATTCTCAGTTGACACATTTATAGGTTGAATGAGTTTTTGAACTGAGTGTGTTTTTTTATGTGTAAACGTCATATACTTATGTGTCTTTTAACTTTTATGATAGAGTTTTATATATACAGCAGAATTAATCCAATATTTTATTGTATATCCATTTCTGACGAACCATATAATTTTTTGATGGTAATTATTTATACATGTAATGTTGCGCATGTTATGAATAAATGAATAAATAATAAATAAATAATAATAATAATATAATACCATTCTTCAGGATTTTCATGAAAATGTATGTGAAATGATAATTCAAATTCAACCTTAGCTTGAAGTAATAACATGAGCTAGTGAAGGTCTAGATCATGAAGTGAACAGCACGTTCCTGCAAAAGATTTTCACGAGACTATGTTATCAGTCATTTTTTCGATGGCTTATCGTCGTTAATTCATTTTCACTTTGCTCAAAGACCGGTTTCTGTGTGCCAAAACGGGGTTTGAAGCTGAGGTTGAATTTCAATCCTAGGTTGACACATTTATAAATCCGGTCATTCTTGGAATAGCCACACATAAGGGATGAAATTAAGAGGTTGGAAACAGAATAATGTAGGCTTCTTGACAAGTCGTTATACATGAAGTCATAATGACGAGTACAACTGGTAATGACATAATAAAGGAGGTCGTAGTGATGAAGAATTTCAATTATGATTTTCTAAAAATCACATCTTATTTGAAATCATAGAAGAATGTGTATTAACACAAAATGTGAAATAAGCAAAACGAAACAAAATCAAGTTAATAAAAACTAGAAAATACACAGAAGAACAACATGTCTATTGAAATATCTCATGGGGGCTCTCTGCATTTTTCTGAGAGTTTTTTTTACGGTTTTCTCTTTCAGTCTCTGGAACGAAAATCAATTGAACATTTTTTAGGTAATAGAAGAAAGGCCCCTGCGTAAAACTGATGCACCAATTTGTGAGATATCAACTCTATTTAGAAAATTGTTGCCCAAGAATGAAAAAAGAAACAACACTTTTGAACTTTGTAACGTTTCGGGGTCCATATCAGACTCTTTTGACAGACAAATTGGCCACATTATTACAAGTTATTGTTATGTTTATGCTTTCTTATATCTAATGGTGTTTCTCCACTATCTGGGGAAACGGTAGTGCCCCCGCCAAGATGAGCCAAGCGAAGCGGCGCGCCGGGGCACTACCTATCTTTTCTGGAAGTGTTTCGTCGTATTTTTGAACCCTCATAACTTGAGTTTGGAATATAGTAGATGAACATAATTCTCAAGATATAATGCCAGTAGTGAACTTATCAAACGTGCAAAGTTTCAAGGGTATGCTTCGTACACTCAAGATTTTATAGATATCTAAAAACCCCTGATTTTGTCACTCACTCACTGATGATCATAAAAACTGTTAGGGTACTTCCCGATGTTCTATCAAGTTGAAATTTGATATGTGAGCTAGTTTCATTACACAAACAAGGAAAAACTTCTTGAACTTAAAACTTTCACCCCCAGAACTAGGGGATGTAAAAGTTTGTATGAGACGTTCGCCAGTTTTGATGCTACTGGTCTAAAAATTGATATATACGGAGGACTGCTTGTTATAAATGTTGAAAAAACTATTCAACAATTCTCAGGGAAAATGTCCCCCACATTTTGAATAAGGGAATAAAATGAAGCGCTCGTAAAACACCTCATGTGTATTTACACCAAATACAATTTCCTTGTAATAACCTCAACCACAGTTTCCATTGTGCGATTTCCCGTTGTGATCATTATAAATATAATGATAGGATTCTTTATACAGTGATTGTGATGGCAGCTCTCAATTACATCGCATTCGCAGCTTGAACCTAGGTAGGTAAAGGTATATTTTCATACTTCGTACATTGTTGAAGTATAGTGTGAATGAATAAAATGAACAGATTTTGTCATAAGCAACGTACAAAAAGAATTGAAATCCAACCAAAAACATTTCTCACGTGGCGAAAGAGAAACGACCAAGTCACTTATTTCGACCAAGACATAGAGTTTGTGGAATAAAGATTTGTGAAGATGAAGAGCGTAGAGTTAGCAGCTTGGCTCTACATGAGATCTGATAATTTTTTGACAATGTCAGAAATATGGCCTCGTCTTGGCAATATCTTACATGAAAATGTTTTTGTTTGGATAAGTTTTCCCACAATTTTTCTAGTTTTAATATGAACAATGGCCAGCAGTAACTTCACAAGCATCTATTCAAATACCACATTTGTTCTACAAATGTCCACCGATGTTTCTAGTTTATACAAAATGTTCAACCTCACAAGAAGAAAAGTCACAATCAACCAAAAAGACCAAAATTTCCAGAAACCCAACAAGGAGACCCCAAACTAATGAAGTTGCACATAAATCACAGTACTAAAGACCGAGCCATGCGTAGAATGGCCATCAATGGATAACCCACAAGATTATATACATTTCCCAAAGATAGAGTCATTCCCATCAGTGAATGGCCATTCTGTTGAACGAAACACCATCAATGACCAATTCAAGCCAAAATATTGTGAAGTCATACCTGGCGAAATGAATCTCTACAACTGCCTTTTTTGTTAACGAAAGTGTCAGCTCCCATTCACGTCATCGAGTTATGAGATTGTGTGCGTAAGGCTGAATCGAAACGATTCTGGTGTGCGCTCACCCTAATAAATCATCGAGAGAATGGTTGTTTTGGTTGCGGGTGGCCAGGAATGTCACATTCTGAATCGGCCGCTGCTAACTTCATTACGCTAATAACACCTGGCTCGTATATCAAGGATGGAGAGGTGCTTCTTCCGGTCAGCGAATAATCTGTTTTTTTTTCGAGGAAAGGGCAGTTTTGGAAGACGGAAAGGGCATTACAGAAGTTCCTAAGAATCACAGTTCGACAAGATATTCGTCACACAAAGAAGATCTTTATTTTCGGAATGAAAATACGCTTCTTATGAAAAGAAAAATATTCCTCAAGTCATATATATATACAGGGTTATTCACGAATATGGATCTATAGAATATTTTTAGGAAAGACAAAAGATTCAGGATTGAAATTCTAAATGTGAACTTCAAGTAAGAAGACGACTGCTCGTATATTTTATGAAGGTTCTAGGACTTCCGGTTTTTCCGGATGTGACATCTCATCGTTTTTCAAATGAGAAGCTCCTATTTTTATTGCATAAATAGATTCTCCATTGAATTCTGTGTCTTTTTGATTCCAAGAGTTTGAATTTTCCCGAGAAAATTTACTTAAATGAGGAAAGACGAAAAAAAAACTCAAAATTGAACTCTGTTGAAGTACTGACAACTTCGAGGTTTTTTCATTGAAAATTCTCGTTTTTGAGAATCTCCAAGGAGAAAGGCTGATGCTTCTTTTCTGATAGCCTGATTTTCAGAAAACTACAGAAGGTCACAAATTCTTTGTCAAAGTTAGAAGTGACAAAAAATCAAAAACTGGTTTCCCTCAAATTGGAACATCATTTTTTCGAAGCATGATGAAACTTGAATGCTGCAGGGTTTCTGAGAATTTTAAATGACGTAGTGGAGAATTTCATCGATAAACTGCCTCTTGGATTAACCTCCGATAGATGATTTCAAATGGATGTTGCTCCTGCTGCGTCAAGAGTGATAGATTTTAAACTGACGAATCTGTTTGAGGACCGCTGGTGGGGAAATAGAGGACCTATGCACTGGCCACCTCGTTCCCCAGATTTCACTCCATTGAACTTTTATTTATGGGGAAGAATAAAACACATTATGTACGCAAATCCAACTGAGTAAAAAAATAATAGAAGCGTTTTACGAAATCGCATATTGAAGTGCCTTGAACAAGAAGGAAGACATTTTTAAATTTGCTTCAATTGACCGTTTTTTTTCTATTTTACCCCATATTGTATCAAGATCTTTATTTTATAAAGCTTAGGATAATTTCCGAGAATTCTTGATTCTCGAGAATTTCTTTTTGTCATGGTAGGGAAAGTCGAATTTTCAGTAATGAAATTGTTTTATGTTCTGTTAATTATTCTTTCTGAAGCATTAAAAATTATTACAAATTATTTTTTTCTGCATTCCTGAGAATTTTTTAAATTGACTTCACTGATTCTCACATTGAGAACTTTGAACCAATTGTTGCTATTGCATTCCAGATGATAATTGAAAAACTGAACTCGTCTGAACTATAAGGATATATTTTCTCGATAACAGAGATTTCCAAAAATTTCACTTGACCGCTAATTATTTTCCAGTAGAATTGAAGACGTTTTTTATGAATATCTTGAAAAATATTTATTTTGAGATAAAAATCTATTACGTATGCTCCTATTATTTTTTGACGAACATTTCGAAAATGCTTCGAAAAAATGGAGTGCCAATTTGAAGAAAACGATTTTTTGATGCTTCGTCACTTCTAAATTTGACAAAGAATTTGTGACCTCCTGTATCATATTCTGAAAATCACGCTAACGGAAAAGAAGCATCATCCTTTCTTCTCGGAGATTCTCAAAAATGAGAATTTCAAATGAAAAATCCTTGAGGTTGCCTGTATTTCATCAAAGTTCAATTCTGAGATTTTTTTTCGCATTTTCCGATTTGAAGAGAATCTCCTCGGGAAAATTCAAATTGTTGGAATGAAAAAGACTCAGAATTCAGTGGAGACTCTATTCATGGAATAAAAACCGAAAGTTGAAGTCACTTCAGGAAAAACCGGAAGTCTAGAACCTTCAAAAAATATACGAGAAGTCGTCTTCTTAATTGAAGCTCACATTTAGAATTCCAATCCTGAATCTTGTGTCTTTTCTAAAAATATTGTATAGAGCCATATTCGTGATTAACCCTGTATATTTGAACGAGACTACCGACTGAGCTCGAATGATACTCCACATAGTAAAACAATGTACGCTTCTTGCCCTCTACCTCAAAAACAGTTGAGAGTACAAAAAAACTTCTCAAACAAATGTTGTAGATAATTCATTCCCCTACATTATTTATAGTAGATGAAAATAGCAGAAATCCGATAGAAACTGAGATATCTGAGGAAAAAATGCAAAAAATCATTTTTTCCACCTTTGACCCTTAGAATTTTATAGACGCGGAATTTCACAGCCAATTATCTCGAATTTTTAGATTTTGCCTGTATTTTGATCAAAATGACTGGACTGCAAATGCTGAAATATACATGAATACACATCGACTGAATGCGAGTATAAGTACCAAAGTTTCAACCTTTCCTGAAGAGCAATTGCCCACCTTGACGAGCCAAACAAGAATCGCTCGATCCTCCACTTGCCGACATCGAAAGAGCACACATCTTGTCGTGCCAAATCCGAACTCCCCGCATAATTTCAACCAGTAAATATCACCTCGAAAGAGCGGACAATAACAGAGTTCTTAAGGTAATCCAGCCGATATCTACGTCAATAATTCCGAATAATAGGTAGTCAGGCCCATTAAAGTCTCCATATATACGCCACTGGTCGTGTATCCGGCGATGTACAAGCAGACAATGCTCTCTTGAACATGTTTACAAATCAAACGAAAGACCATGTACCAGAACATATCTCGTGGTATTTCGAACACGATCCGGCTCTATCAATACCATATTGTTTATGATATTTGAATGTACACGGAGTGAGGCAGAAAAACAAATGACCCCCTGGGACACCTCACGTCTCCATTGGGGGGGAACAGGGTCAGGAATGTACGTTTACGATGTTTATATTGTCGTGAAAACAATACATCGTTTCGGTGTTTCAAATTGATGATACTCGAGGAGAAGGTGTACGTGTAAAATGACTAGAATTCATCCTCCAAGAGATCATGAATGTTCATTTGAATTTGGATCTTTGAGATGGAAAAACGCTCGGACGAGTCAAAAAATTAATTCGATATCACTACCCCTGTTTAGTGTTTCATCCTGTTTAATAATTGAGCGATCGAAGAAAAAAATTAATACGCTCTTGCAGGTAATTGAACTACCTTTTCAACAAAACTACTCGTCCTACTATCTCCAAACAAAAATAATTGCTTTAAGTGGTAGCGGCAAGAAGGGTAGTGATATCGAATTCATTTTTTGACCAGTCCGAGCCTTTCCAACAAAGTGCTGTTCGACCTCTTTCTCCTATTCAAAAATGAGAGCTGTTAGAGGTTGCAGCTAGAGGGGTAGTGATATTAAACTCATTTGATTTGTCCGAGCATTTTTTCGTTATTCTATCCCAAAGCTCAAAATTCAGGGAGGAAAGTTATGGATGGCCCACCCTGTATACAAGGAATTGGGTATTACATAATAAATTTCATCAACCTTGCAGAACAATCCCTTTTGAAACTCAGTTAACAATCATTTAATAATTATACAATCAGATGAAAAACCTACACTGAGAGAAGTATTCACTTGATATTATCGATCATGCGTTAAAGTTAATAAATCATTTATTGGCCAAATGGACAAATAAATATTTCTTTCATGGAAATAAAGAATTTATTTAAGTTTTCGCAAATCACCTTCACTCAATATTATATCACATTTATTTATGAATAATAACATTCAATAATACCGAATAAAGACGCATTACACTGAAATAAATATATTTAGTAATAATTAACAAACTGCATGAATTATGAATGAATGTTAACGTCTGATAGCAAAATTGAAAATTAATGGCTTTGCAGACGGAATTGAATTATGGAATAATGACCAGTCCGTGCAGGATTTGAACCTGCGACCCTCGAAATACTAGTCCAATGCGCTAACTAACTGTGCCATTGGGAAGGTTGAAGGTTCCATCTGATCTTCGGTTGGCGACTCTCCCAGAATTCGATGTTATTTTGTTAGTTTTAATTCTTCATGAACTATGACGCTCGTGAAGAATTCTTTGGGGAGTTAGGGTTGGAAGGGGAACTCATTCGCTATCGGTGGTCATCGATGATTCGATTTTTACCTTTCATCCGTTTGCGTCATTCGCGATTTATCGGCAGGAGTCGGGTAGTTGAATCTACCGACCACCGAACAATGTTAACTAGCCAAGATGACTGAAACATGTCAAATGCGGTTTGTTCATTGTTAATAAATCCTGTATTTTGAGTAAACATATCGTGGAGTGGAGGAAGTTTAGAATCATTTAGTAATAGAAACCAAACGTTCGTTTATTACCAAATGAACATATGTTTTCAATTAATATATCTTATATTTGAAGAGAACTGCAGTTTAAATGAAATACATCATACCCAAATATATTAAATATTAACAAATACCGTGTAAATAAATATTTCGTTATATATGAATGAATTCTTTCAGAGGCAAGATCTGTTAGTTAATAAATAAATTAAAGATTAATAAGTGGATTTGTCTGTCAATGAATAATCTCGACATAAATACTTTATTGATAAAAACAAATTTATTTCTCCCAGTGTATAATGTAATCATTCATGGCGTTTGGACCAATATTTCGAAATAATTTTTTTTATGTCCATAATTTGTTTGTGACATTCATGTCCAGCTGTCTTAACAACTTGAGTTAAAAAAAATCTCTACTTCGGTAGACTAGTGGTTAGAACTTCTCGTTCACAATTAATAGTTTATTCTGAAACTAGTTAAAAACTCATCACATGTAGTGTATTTTCCCGAATAATGAAGAATGCAATCTACTTTCAAAAATACATGAACTAGATTTTTTTAAATTATTTTCCTGATGACCACTTTGACTCATCCTGTTACCCTATGCTGTCTTGACGTCGACTTCTGGAACACCCTGTATATTTATAGAGGCCTGAGAAGTGAATTTTTTCTTACCTTGCCTTTTTTTTAGCCTTGAGTTTAGTTTTTTCAAATTGACATCAGGAAAAGTTGGTGTATCCTAAGTCAAAGAGATTTCCCGAAGACTAAGAGTTCATTTACTTGAGAACAGTTCGAAAAACAGCGTCCAAACGATCGATATTCCATCTTTAACGTCCGCACTAACTCAAATTTATGAAGTTGTCATCTCGGATGAAGCCGTAATATAAATCGATGGACGTAGAACTACCAGCCATAAATATTGAGGCAATAATGTTTTTAATATGAGAAAACGCCGCATCCAATTCAATATCGTTTCGCTATAAAGCATTATGCCGCTACGTATGGCCAGACAATGGGCCTTCGAGTGTTCTCGTTGCAGTGGCGTAGTGGATGAAGATCGTGGGGTCTTCGTACAACACCTTTTGGAGACCTGAAGACACCAGAAGGAATTTGCTGGAGAAGGATTGACTTCAGATGAAACTTGTTGATTGAAAACTGTCTTTGGGATCATCAGGCTTGCAATTTTTTGTTATTGTTTAGGAATCTACTGCTATGGTGATCTGGAGCCTACTGCACCAAACCATACAGAGTGTCTCAGTTGAAAATGTCTTCCCCCAATAACTCAACCGTGAATCAAAATTTGTGAAAAAAATCAGACAGGTCGATTCTTGAGAAAAATAAAACGGGAAACACGAAACTCTTTGCCTTTATGGAGGCCACACCGAAAACATTTTTGAAACATAGATGAATTCGAAATTTTAATCATCGAAATGAATACAATTTTCAATTGCCAGGCTCAGAGATTTTTAATCATGAGGTTGGAGAAATGACATTAGAATTTGTCACTGAGATGAGAGATATACCGGTTTCAGTCTCGTTTGGCATCATCAGTATCAAATACTCCTCAGGAAAAAAATCTTCATAAAAAACTTCGATATTTGAAGCAATAAGATGTGATGTACTGAGCAGAAATTACACATGCTAAAAAGGAACTCTGTACAGGGTCAGCATATTTCGATGTTTTAGCACTACAACTTTTGAACCAGAGGAGATAGACAGAATCTGATACCCCATTCTCAATTTTTTTTCGGAGAAACTAACAAGAGTAGTATTCATTTTTGGCTACCGTCTTTTGTTTTCGAGTTATAAGCGAAAATTGAAAAAATGGTATCGGATAAAAATTTATATCTCCGCCAATACTGATGATAGAGCTCTGGAACTAAAACATTCTATAGGTTTTTTTTTACGTAGAATCCAGTGGCATGCTCGCCTTTTTTGCAGCATTTTTAATTACGAAGCTATGACCCAACGTGATTTTTTTTAATAGGAACACTAGATTTTTATGCCATTTTCTGAAACCTGAATTTTTTCTGTTTTTTAATATATATAACATCGTATGGTTCATATCAATAAATCAATATGAGTATAGAAATTAGTTGAGAATCTATATTCATCTGAGCTCAATACTTTCTATGGTTTCAATTGTCGATAAGCACAGAAAAATTTTGTATCGTATAATTTATACAATTTCTTTCTAGTAGCCTTTTCATTTTTATGACCTTGTTATACAAAGCTACACTTTTCTGTGCTCATCAACACAACAGTCGAAACCATAGAAAGTATTGAGACTCACATGAAAATAGGTTTTTGACCAATTTCTATACTCTTATCGATACAAACCTCACGATGTTATATTTTTTTGAAATAAAAAAAAATTAAACTTTCAGAAAATTGCACAGAAATATATTGTTTCCATTTAGAAAAAACAAAAATTTGGGTCATAGCTTCGTAATTAAAAATGGTGCAAAAAAGACGAGCATGCCACTGGATTCTAGGTAAAATGTTTTGATTTCAGAGCTCTATCATCAGTATTAGCGGAGATATAAATTTTTTTCGATATCGCCATTTTTCAAATTTTTGCTTTTAAGTCGAAAACAAAAGAAGGTAGCCAAAAATGAATACAACTCTTGTTAGTTTCTCCGAAAAAGAGATCGAGAATGGGGTATCAGATTTTGTCTATCTCCTCTGGTTCGAACGTTGTAGTGCTAAAACATCGAAATATGCCCACTCTGTACATCCTCTTTTACTCAATGAGATTTTATCAGTGGCCCTAAATCAGGGCCTCATGCAAGTTTTTTCGAGTGATGGAAACGCCCAATTCTTTTCGCGACCGTGAATCCAAGTGTTTTTGAGAAAAAGAATAAAACGAGAAACAACAAAATTCTTTGACTTTACAAAGACCACACTGGAAACAATTTTGAAACACTCACTCAAGGGGTGCTTCAGAAATAGGAACCCAAATTTCCCACTCTGATGCCCACTTGCCCCGTCAAATATACAGGGTGTTTCCTAAACATGCGGCAAAAATTCAGGGAGCTGTTACTTGGACTATTCTAAGAATATTTTGTCCTTTGATGTTTTTGGAAAAACCTCTTTGTTTCGAAGATACAGGGCGAACAACATTTTTCATATTTTTAAAATTGATAATAGTATAAATAAAAATGCGTACCGCACTGTGTTTACTAAGTATAAGACATGCAATGTGGTTTATGCACGATGGTGCACCAGCGCATTTTAGTTTGGTTGCTCGTGAGTTTTTAACATTAACATACGGAGATCGCTGGATTGGAAGAGGTGGACCTCATTTATGGCCTGCTCGTTCCCCGGACTTAAACCCCTTAGATTATTTCCTATGGAGCCATCTAAAATCATCAGTTTATACCACTCCAGTAGAAAATGTGGAAGACTTGCGAAATCGGATCATTGCTGGGTGTAACTTAATAAGAAATGATCCTGGTGTTTTTGAAAGGGTTCGGCAGTCAATGAGGAGAAGATTGGATGCTTGTATGCTGGCTGGAGGTGGTCATTTTCAACAGTTTTTGTAGGTTAAGTTAAATTTTCATGTAATTTTTCATAATAAAATGTTATTATCTAAAATTTTGTTTGCCCTGTATCTTCGAAACAAAGAGGTTTTTCAAAAATCATCAAAGGACAAAATATTCTTAGAATAGTCCAAGGAACAGCCCCCTGAATTTTTGCCGCATGTTAAGGAAACACCCTGTATGTCTGACTTACGTCCAACTCAAATTTTAAGTTAGGTTTGAGACGCCGATTCTCTTGCACCGCAGTTCAAGTGCCACTTAAGCTATGACTATTTTGAGCCGCGAATATTCATGGCTCAAACAAGCCCGTCTCAAATATTCAAACGTCAAAAACGAACTTCAGTTCTGACGTGTTGTTTTCGATTGCGTGAATATAATACTTATTATGGATAGATTTTCATTAAATGAAATTGATGATCTACCTATTTGAGGATGATTTCTACATATTCGATATCATTGATGATGGCTTTCCTAGAAGTCTAGAATTTAATAGGGCCGATTACTACCATGATATGGACGAATTCGATTGACTAAAAAAAACTACTCTGCCAGTTGTGAGATTAATTGAGGATGATTCAGAATTGCCAAGTGATATGTAAGTACATATCTTATTATATCTTATGTATGATGATATGATAACCACAAAGAAGGGAGTTTAAGCCTTGATGATTGTAGGAATCAGAGTGTATCACCGATGAGTCAACGAATCTACTGCATCAAGAATAGTTTTTCGAGTTTCAGTATTCATAAAAATGCATCAGACAGAAGCAGAATTACGTTCCACCCTAACCCAATTTTACCAAATTGCTGGCTTTCCTCGTGTTATTGGAGCAATTGATTGTATCCATGTAATTTTTAATTCTGCAGGTACTATTTACTCTTGTGAATATGAAAAGTATTACTTCGATGATAATTCACAGGTGCAGAATTATGAATAAAGAATTGCTGACATCAAATCAAATCATTTGCTTCTAATTAAAAAAAAATTGGTTGTACTGTGCCAGTTCGTCAGCGGCCCAAAGTAAATGTCGGTCTGTGAATCAGAATACTGAAAAGGAAAATGCACAAACAAATTATATTGTTCGCCTATGAATTCGCGTGTGCAAGATCTGATCCGTTAAGGCGGGGAAAAGCATGACTCAAAATTTAAGGGCGCCTCAGATAAGTGTGCAACCAGAAAACGGTGCTAGTGGGCATAAAATTTCTAAATTGATACATCAACAACATCGAAACCAATTTCTTCATATTCCGTCAAAATTTTCCCCTTCTGCAGGAGTTGCACTTTCCTGCTGAAGACGATCACCATCACTCTACTTGCCTACCCCTGCTCCCCTCTCAGCAGGATATTAACGTTGCCAGCAGCAAGACGGCATCATCCTATCGAATCCAGCATCTCATAATCAAGATGAAGCGAGCGAGTGTTTAACCTTAATTAGACTTTTAAATTCGCCAAGCAAACATCGTGCGGGACACGGGAGATTGTAATTTAGTGAGAAAGGTCGGACGGAGGTGTGAAGCAAGTCGCTGTCTTCTGGGGGGTGGGGGGTTGCCCCCCCGCTTCAGCCCCTTCACTTTGCTCCTGCTACGTCGAAGCGGTTGCGTTCATGCGTGGAAATTTCGCATTTTTTACTGAAAAAAAAGATATATTTATTCTCATTTTCTAGGTTGTGGTAATGACTCACTTTGACATTGAAAGCGAAACACCCTGTACATTCCATTGAATTTCTGATTGACGGTGGAGAAGTTTTAGATCCGGGTCGACAATTTTGAAACAATGAAAATTATAGTAAAATGAAACCTATCGTAAAAGGAAGAGAATATAATATAAATGAAAATAAAATTAATATGATGATCTGAGATCAGGAAGGAGAAGGGAGTTATTCTTCCTGACTCTAGACCAATGCGAAAAATAGTTGCTTTGAATACTAAAGAAATGATTTGAAGGAGATTTCATTTACATTGATTACAACATTGACCATAGGAAAGCATGTTTTTTTATACCATCGGAATGTACAGATTCCCATTAATAAAAAGATGACTGACTGTTTTGAAAAAGCAGTTGAGACTTTTAGATTAAATATTCTTTCATATCAAGTCAAAATAGTGTGAAGAACTAATGTTTTGAATTTTAAAAATTGCAGTGTGTTTGGGACATAAAATTTTTAGTGAAAGAAAAATACTTTTTGTGAAAGATAAAGGTGAAAAACCAAAAATTAGGTCGTTTGAACTTTTGGCATAAGTTCATAGATACGTGAAATCACAAAATTGGTGGATCTCTTTATAACCCACAACTTTGTCATTCAACTCTTTAGAACTTTTTTTTCCAAGATTTCTTCTGGCCCAACAGACCATAACTATAAAATTCAAATGTTCATCTCCAGGGTTTTTATAGAATACTAACTGACCCGTCAAACTTCGTACTGCCTCAATCGATAAATAGAAAAGCAACTTTAATATTATGATAAACTATTATTAAGTATAATACCTTAAAAGTGGACATAAAATTGTCCTGTCCCATTAGTTCAGTCAATGAGGGCGAAGATTAGGCATTACTTTCGAATTCCATCAAGATGCTTCGATTTTGATAAAATTTTGGATATAAGCTTTACTTGTCTCCTACTCCTGCTATATGCCGATTCATGTTATTAGTTTTAAGGGGTGAAAACAACCCCTTCATCCAAAATTTGAAGAAACTTGTTCTAACCTGAATCGAAGTAATTTTTGGGCCCCAGTAGCGTTTTATGAAGTTTACTTCAAGTCCGTATAAACCCCCTCTTTTTGCATAAAATGTGTAAAAATGGGTCTTTATTGATATAATTAATAAATTTCAAACAATTCTATAACAGTATTTAGATCAATGTTAGTTTAAGTTATTTTTATTTTTCAACCCCTAAAAGCAACCCCTATCTGTTCAAATAACGGAATGAAAATATAATTTAAAAATGTCATTTATTCATCAGTTTATTCAAGTGAAATTAATACTATTTGTGTCAAAAAATTAAGCTAATTCTGAGTGGCTGTCGCCACTGTCAATTATTTGCCAAAGATTGGACAACTGTTTTGGTAGTTGACACCTGCACATTCCAAACATGTAGCGTTACAAAAAACACTCAATTTTCTGCAGGTGCATGACGCATTGCATCCTTTTTTGCAGTTACAAAAAATCATTTTGAACCATTTTTGTGGTGCAGGTGTTTTTTGCATTTTTGTCTTTTGTGGGCTGCAAAAATCTATTGGCACTATTTCAACAGCAATCAACTGAATTGAGAGCTTTATTACCTAGCCAAATTTGAAATTGATGATTTTAGGCAAGCATTTATCTCATCGGCAGCCGTCGATTTTGGAATTACCGGTAATGGTTGTTGGAAGTCACGAGAGAAAAGAATCAATGCGCCCCCAAAACATCCGTTTAGGCAACTCGAAATACACAGTAATTGTCTACAATGTAATAGTAGAATGAAGATTTGTTCAAAACATTTCGTCATAAAATTTTTCGTGTTCGTTTTTAGTGTTCAGAAGAAAGAAAGGTGTAATAACACATGGACTCAGATGCGTTAATATCATTAGAAAATGTAGTTCACCTGATTAATATCGAATATAATACTTCCACGAAAACGCTACTAACCGTAGCGACACCTATAGGCGTTATTCCCAAGAAGAAAAATTATTTCCATTTCATAAAATTTTTCAAAAATTCAATGTATTTTATGTTAACCCAGTTAACATAACAAACAGTTCATCCAATCTTGAGTTATAAATGGTGTAACCAACGAAATGGCTGACTTAGTTTTATATATCAAGATGTTAACCAACGTTTTTAGTGAATGACGAGAACAGTAAGAAATGCGTAGGGAAAATAAAAATTTCCCGTGGCGTCAAAATAAACGCAGTCTGCCATGCATACTCATCGCCTCGGCCTAGCCAACTTATTTGGGATTTTTAATATAGTTGAGAGTGCCGGGCCGCTGATGAATATTTCATGATACGCGACGCAGTATCAAGTAGGCTGCTCGTAGTCAAATGAGATGTCGCAGGAAGCAGGAACGCGGCCCACTGGATTTGCAATGAAACTTTTTATTTTCCTTTTATTCGTCGGTGCTTATTTGGCACGTTCTGAGGGGCTTCATGAGCTGAGTACTGGCAGACGCTGAATGAGGCAATTTGTGCCTGGAGAGGTCTTGTGGGAATAGGTAGGGGGATGCGGATGTTGCGGTGTACTCTGAGGAATCGGCAGGGTTTGTCTTCTAGATGGGTGGAAGAAGTTATATTCGGTGTTGTTGGTGGTGAGGAATAACTCTGTTCTAACATTGCGAATAATAAATAATTAAAATAGGGAGTTTGAAAATTTGTAGAGAAGAATCTATAAAACCATTTCCACCAAATAATCCTTCAGTAGAAAAATTCCTGTCCACAATGAAATCAGCATATCTGAACATTGTTGATGTACCTATTATTTGTTCCTTGTTGAATACTTCCAACTTTTTAGGCCAAAACCTCAGAAAAAATTTTATAATTTCTTTCATCCCCTCAGTTGCAACCCAAAAAAATGCGAAATTTTCAAATGGAAACATACAGGGTGGGCCATGCATAACTTTCCACCCTGAATTTTGAGCTTTGGGATGCAATAACGAAAAAACGCTTGAACAGGGCAAACTTTGTTGAAAGGGGGACAAAAAAGGGTGTTCAAATGAGTTTAATATCACTACCTCTTTAGCTGCAACCCCCAACAGCTCTCATTTTTGAATAGGGAAAAGGGGTCGAGTAGCACCTTGTTGGAAAGGCAATTTAATTTCCTGAACGGGTGTATTTTTTTTTCATCGCTTTATTATTATACAGAGTGACTCAGTATTCCATCAATAACTCTCACACGCCGAATGGAAAAAACGCTCGGACTGGTCAAATGCTGAATTCGATATCACTACCCCTGTTTACTGTTTCATCCTCTTCAATAGTTGAGCGATCGAAGAAAAAAATAAGCTCATGCAGGTAATTAAATTCCTTTTTCAACAAAGCTACTGGACCTATTATCTCTATTCAAAAATAATTGCTTTAAGTGGTAGCGGCTAGAGGGGTAGTGATATCTAATTCATTTTTCATCGAATTAATATTTTTTGACCCGTCCGAGCGTTTTTTCCATTATAAAGATCCAAATTCGGCGTGTGAAAGTTATTGATGAAATACTGAGTCACTCTGTATAATGAAAGAGTGATGAAAACAAAAATACACTCATGCAGGAAATTAAATTGCCTTTCCAATAAAGTGCTGCTCGACCACTTTTCCCTATTCAAAATGAGAGCTGTTAGGGGTTGCAGCTAGAGGGGTAATGATATCAAACGTTTCTATTTAATGCAACTATGGAAATAAATGATGAAAAAAACGGATCGGTATGCTGAGTTCAATTCTGAATATTCTAAGCATTACGAACAGAAATTTTCGAAACGTAACATTCTAAACGTGATAATTTTCAAAATCAAGAAAAAGATAGAAAAACACAAACAAAAATAATACAAGAAATTAATCACTAGCGATCTGAGGTAGGGAAGATTTTAAGGGTAGACAAAAGTTTTTCTCAATTTCCGGCATGACTACAAATCTTATGGAAGAAAGTTGGGAAACAAAATTGTAGGTAATGAAAAGAGCATTTCTTGGTTTATATTTTTTCCACATAACCTCAAAACTCTCATGAAGAATTGAAGTGGATTACTCATTTTTATCTTTCACAAAATTTAGATAAAACTTACCTTGTACATCATGAAATTAATATTCCACATCATCCAACTTGATATTCAATCGAAAATTCTCTCGTTAAAATATCTTTTTTTTTTTAAATGTCCGTAAATGCAACGAGATAGACCGTAATTTATTTTTTTTCATTTTCTTCATATTCTCTTTCCTCGTCAATACAAATCGTCTTACTACTTTTTCCCAATTTCAACCATTTTCAAAGATCTTCAGCCCTCTTCGAATCTGAACTTAAAATTAATTCTGTAAAGATCATTTCATAGATAAAAAAATTGTAAAAAGGAAATATTTGTATTTTTGTTTTTTTGACACGAGTTAACTCAAAAACTACTCAACCAATTTCCGAAATTCTTTCAACCCTAGAATGCTATCAAATCTCCGAGTGATATAGGCTATATTTTTCATTAAAAAATCAACGGAATACCTACTTCTGGAAGTTTTTTAAGGGTTTTCTCTCTCAGATTCTGTAACGATTATCAATTGATAATTTTTTTTTCGATAATAGTAGGCAGGCCCCTTTGTAAAACTTGTGCACTAATTTGTCAGAAGCCGAATTCTTAAAAAAAAATTGTTACCTTACAATAAAAACAATAGAATCTGATATAAACTCCGAAAAATCATGAAGCTAAGAAGTTCAAAACGTTCGTTTTTCATTATTAAGCAACAATTTTTCGAAGGGATTTGGCCCCTGATAAATTAGTGCCGAACTTCCACCCAAGAGCCTTACTTATATTTAAAAAAAAAATAAATTGACTCTTTTCTTTACAGACGGAAAGAGAAAATCATTAAAAAAAATGCAGAAATGTGCAAAGACGTACTATAAAATATTTCAATAGATACCTACTATATTCTCAATAACTTCAAAAGTGAATCCTGACAAAACAAGTCTAAAAGAAGCTCCTTTCTTCTTTCATTCGAGGATTTTTCAAACTTTTTTTGTTGGACCAAAGATTGTTGGAGAAAACCCTAAAAAAAAATTTCAAAATACAGAGAACTGTCATGAAATATTTCAATAATGTTGTACGCTTATATAGGTTCATCGCAAAATGTTCGTGAAACAAATTTTCACCCCCTAGTTAGTACGTAACATATTAAATGTCCTCTAGTAATAGGTTTCATTGATTTTTATTTGATATGCTTTTTATATGATCGAGGCGTCGAACCTCGAAGTTTTCTTAGATAGAGTACCCCTAAAACTGTCTTTATTGGAATTTCCCCCCAAGAAAACACCACCCCAACCCTCCAAGAACCTCCCCGTAAAAGCACAAATTAACTTCGCGAAATCAACCGCTCCCATTCCAATTCCCGAATTTCTCATATCCTGCCGACGCCCGGCGTCCCGACATATATATTCCGGGAGACGCCCGCATGCAGATATATCGCAAATGGGTTTCATCATCCCCAATCTACATTTCGACAAACCCCGAAATGTAAACATTGAAAAATACTCGGGTCGGGTGTAATATCGCCAGAGTCTAGCTGCCGGTTGCCGGGGGATGAGATTTGCAGGATCGTCGGCCGATCCCGGGGGCCAATTGGAGCGGAGGTCCCGGGGGATGTTCGGGAGAGCCCCCCTTTCGCCCCCCCCACGCCCCGGATTCCCGCGCCGACCCGGTAACGAGAGGAAACGAGCCGGCATTTGAATTTCATATTTTTAAATCGCGGTGTGCGGTGAGTTTGAGGGAGAGTGGGGGTGAACGGTTATATTATTTATTTGAAGAGTAGAAATTGCGGTTTCTGTTGGAGCTATTGTTAATCAGATCAATAGTTTATATAGTTCCGCTTTTTTCATCAAGTTATAAAATTTTTAAAAAAAATTCAAGAAGAAGAAAAATTCTTTGCCACACCAGGAACATTTTCGAAACATAGAAGAATTTAAATTGGTAATCATCGGAATGAATGCCAATATCAATTCCCAGGCTCACAGATTGTTTTATCATGATGATAGTGTTAAAGCTGTTAACTCAGTGAATGTTTTTCATTGTTTGTTGTTGGTTTTTGAAGCAATAAACTCTATTATTATTATTATTAATATTAATATTATTGAAGAAATGAAATGGGAACTGAAACTGGCATTAATTTCGATGATTACCAATTTGAATTCTTCTATGTTCAAAAAAAAATTGTTCTCATCGTCAATAAAAAGTTAAGAATACTAAAGAACAGTTCTTTCGTCTTCGGATGTACAGGGTATCCCAAATTGCTTGATTTTGATTGTTTCAGGTACTTCCGGACTCTGGACTAGATAGGTAGAAACGTTATAAGAAGTCCTGGACTCGGTTTTCGTTAAAACATCATAAATGAAAAGCGTTTCACGATATCTTCATTTTTTTTAAATTTTGATTTCGTGAATGGCGATAACTTTTTCATCACAAAAATATCTGAAAACTATATTCAAATTTTTTTCTCGTGAAAAGAAAACAACTTTTTTATATTGAATTTTATATTTTTTATTTCATGAAAAAAAAATTTGAGATGAAAAAATTTGAAATAATGTCCTATTCCCAGTGAAGAAGTGCTTGTTGAAAATTTTTATTTTTTTTCAGATATTTTCGTAAATGAAAAAGTTATGGCACATCTTCTGAATCGAAAAAATTTCAAAATATTGTTACATCTTCATAACAAATGAAGATATCGTCAAACGGTTTTCACTATTGGTGTTTTTACAGAAATCGAGCCCAGGACTCTTTTAGCTATCTAGTCTAGAAGTATCAGAAACAGCCAAAATCAAGCAATTTGGGATACCCTGTACAGGGTGGACAAAATTGGTGATACCTACTACTCTCTAACCGAAGAGATAGAGGAAAATGAATGACACGTTACGGTGGACTTTTTTAAAGAAATTGATAATGCCATCCACTTCATCCCTCTAACTTCTTTTGTTTTCAAGTTATAGGCCGATATTGAAATTTGAGCTATTTTAACTTTGGCCATTATCTCCGTTTCTGTTTGTGCTAGGATGTTGAAATGAAAACATTATACAGTTTCTTTTTCATAGCAATCCAGTGCTTTTGTTTTCCCAAAAGGTTTCCTTGCTGAGCTGTAACATGAAGTTGTGTTTTTTCTTATGGAAACAATAGTTTGAAATGACTTAGAAAGAATCGCCATTTTTTTCCCGTTTCAGAAATATCATACATCATACATCGCCCTCAGATTCATTCAGATATCATGAAAAATATAGTTTGTATGTATTTGAAATTTAAATTATTGAGTATAAAGGAGGTTGAATCACTGAATAATATGTCTATCTCTCTCGGTTAAAAAGTTGTATTCCACCAATTTTGCCCACCCTGTACAGAAAATTTAGAGAAATTGACTATGTTGTCGTCCTGGGACTGATATTAGGGCAAAATCTAGTTAATTCGAAAATAATAACCCCTTATTTGTTATATGAATTTTTTTTCACAATAAGATTCTTAAAAATTTTGTTTGAAGATGAAAAAAATTTTATAGAGAGACAGTGGTGTCCCCGCCCAGGGAGGGGAGATAAGAGGCTGCAGCCCCCCCCTCGAGATTCATTTTAGTTGTGACTTTCTATCATACCCCACAACTTTTTTTTTCAAATAGTATGGATTATGATATAAGGGGTTATTCACTCTATAGAATATTTTTAGAAAAGGCACAAGACTCATGATTGAAATTCTGAAGGTGAGCTTCAAGTAAGAAGACGACTTCTCGTATATTTTTTCAAGGTTCTAGGACTTCCGGAAATGACTTTCGCTTTTTAAATGGGACGACCCCAATTTTAAGTGCATAAATAGATTATCCATTAAATTCTGAGTCATCTTGATTCCAAAAAATTGAATATTCCCTAGAAAATTCTCCTTGAATGAGAAATTTCCCTAGTAAATTCTCCTTTAATGAGAATTTTTCCTAGAAAATTCTCCTTAAATGAGGAAACAGAAAGAAAATATCAAAATTGATCTCTGTTGAAATACAGACAACTTCGAGGTTTTTTCATTAAGAATTCTCATTTTTGAGAATCTCCAAGAGGAGAGGCTGATGCTTCTTTTCTGATCACAAATTTGTCAGTGAGAAGTGACGAAACATCAAAGAATGGTTTTTTCAAATTGGAATCCCATTTTTCGAAGCATTTTCGAAATATTCATCAAAAAATAATAGCAGCATACGTCCCCAAAATTAATATTTTTCGAGATATTCAGGAAAAAACGATTCAATTTCCAATCTCATTCCGAATGTGTTTTTCTACTGGAAAATAAGTAGCGGTGAAGTGAAATTTCTGGAAATCTCTGTTATCGAGAAAACATTTTCTATAGTTCAGACGAGTTAAGTACTTGAATTATCATCTGCAATGCGAGAGTAATCTGGTACCTAAGTGTTCTTGATTCCTCGTTTTGTTGAAGCAAATTTTCAATACACGTGATCCTTTTATTTTGATATTACTTGAATATCCCGATAAATATTCATTTTTACTACCATAGGACCTAGCATAGGATTCTTTTTGATGCCATATAAGTCGTTTTAAAGAGTCATCGCCTCATTAATGCTATAAAAAAACGATTTCATAACCTTTGACGTTGAATAACTTTATTGTGACTTTTCTAACAACTTTCAAAGCATCAATGGAAGGTTTCCTAGCTTATTTACCCTCATTTCAAGGTAAAACTCCTAACATGACTGTACTTTACCTTGCTACAAGCACCAAGAACTACCCCTTTCAACCTTAGTCTGCTAATGGACCCGGCAAGGTATGATTAACATCATTGTTGACACACAAATTCATCATCCATCCATTCAAGCAGCCTCTCAAACGAGGCCCAGACGAACGCCGGACTGACCGATTGAATATATTAATCATGGCCAATAAACGTCAGATGGAGGATCACGAAATGAATTTACCAACCATTTATAACAAGAATTCCGGCATGGAAGGAGGCTGTCATATGAATAAAATAGCGATAACGCGTACAACCGCTGAATGGGCCTGGAAGACGGTCTTTGTGAGATGGACAGTGCCGGACTGAAGTCAGTGAGGAGGTTTTCTTGGTGCTTAAGGGTTTGACAAGATGTAGGTCTATCGGGGATCTTAATCTTGAAGCTTGTCAAGCTCTCAAGAAGAGTTTATACTAATACATCGATGGTTTAAAGCGCACATATTGTATGTCCATACCGATTTTTATAGAAAATTATTATGATCAACAGGCAGTTTGCATTGATTTTCAATTATTAACATTCGATGACAACTAAAAATGGTCAGTTCTTTTGTGAGAATCAAGACCTGCTTCTTGAAATTCTGGAAAATTGCAGAATTGGACATACAATATTTGCGCTTTGAAAAACCATTGACCTAATCAGGTAGTTCAATTCAGCGAGTACATCTCCTGAAAGTGTAATTCCTTGAGATGCCAGACAATCGAACTAGCAAAACGTCGAAAATGAATCTACGACGGTGGCGGAAATGCTTAAAAAAACATTGAACGATGGCCACGGAAGCCTCAACAAATTCAAAATTTAGATCTACCCCTTTTTTTTTCAATTTCTTCTCTTTTTTTTCAATTTCTTCGGGAACTCAGAATTTTCCAAACATTCGAAAATTATCCAAAAGTTTCTCTAGAAAGCAATAGTTCAGACTCTCATATATAAAGTTTCTACTTTTTTGGAGAAAAGGGATTAGTTGAGTTTGTGACGAAACTTTTTTATGACTTTTCACAGTGGTATTAAAAGAAATTGTTTTCTGTGAACAAACCACTTTATATATTATTAAACTCTAGATATTTGAATAGCATCAAGAGAATGAAATTGACAAAAAGGAATACGAACGAAACAATCAATTGTTATTCCGATAAGAGAACTATGAGTAAAAATTTTAAATTCTACGATTATAAAATCGAAATATTTGTTGGAAATATAACGCCCCTTCACCCCGGATATCCACCCTATTACCTCCCATGAACTATGTTCAGGATTTGGATAAAGATGGGAATGAAATTCAAAACTTGGTTATTGAATCTTTTCAAGCGAAACTGTAAGAAAAGTAAATTAATTTTTTTTCCTGGTTACTTCATCATTTTTTTAAATTTGCTTTTGCAGCTCTTCCTATAATATAAAGAATTATCCACACAGTGAACAATTTGTTTCAGAATTGAACATACAGGAGTATTCACGAATATGGCTCTATAGAATATTTTTAGGAAAGACTCAAGATTCAGGATTGAAATTCTGAGGGTGAGCTTCAAGTAAGAAGATGACTTACGGTTTCTCCGGAAGTGACATCAATCTTCGTTTTTCAAATGGGAAGACCCATCTTTTATTGCATAAATCTCTATTGAATTCAGAATCTTTTTGATTCCAAAAGTTTGAATTTTCCCGATAAAATTCTCCTTAAATGAGGAAATACGAAAAAATATCTCAAAAATATTCTGGAGAAGAAAGGCTGATGCTTCTTTTTCGATAGCGTGATTTTTCGAATATGATACAAGAGGTGACAAATTGTTTGTCAAAGTTAGAAGTGACGAAACATCAAAAAATCCTTTTTTTTATATTGGAAACCCATTTTTTCGAAGCATATTCGAAATCTTCTACAAAAAATACTAGGAGCATACGTCCAAGACTTTTATCCCAAAATAAATATTTGTCGAGATATTCAGGAAAAACGATTTTGTCTTCAATTTTAATTCTCATTCCGAGGGTGTTTTTTCACTGGAAATTAATGAGCGGTCAAGTGAAATTTTTGGAAATCTCTGTTATCGAGAAAATATTTTCTAATAGTTCAGACGAGTTCAGTTTTTAAAGCTTAGGATAATTTCCGCAAATTCTTAATTCTGAAGAATTTCTTTTTTATCACGCTAGGGAAATTCGAATTTTCAGTAATGAAATTGTTACATGTTCTGTAAATTATTTTTTCAGAAGCATTAAAAAATATTACAAATTATTTCTTCTGCATTCCTGAGAATTTTTCACGTTGACTTCACTAATACTCACATTGAGGACTTTAAACCAATTGTTGCTCTCGCATTACAAATGATAAACCAAGAACTTAACTCGTCTGAACTACAGACAATATTTTCTCGATAACAGAAGTTTCCAAAAATTTCGTCACTTCCAACTTTGACAAAGAATTTGTGACATCCTGTATCACATTCTGAAAATCACACCATCGGAAAAAAGTATCAGTCTTTCTTCTCAGAAATTCTCCAAAATGAGAATTTTTAGAGAAAAAACCTCCAAGATGTCTGTATTTCAACAGAGTTCAATTTTGAGATGTTTTTTTTTGTATTTCTTCATTCAAAGAGAATTATATCAGGTGAATTCAAACTTTTGGAATCATATATAGACTCAGAATTCAATGAAGAATCTATTTATGCAATGAAAAATGGGTCTTCCCATTTGAAAAACGAAAGTTGATGTCACTTCCGGAAAAACCGGAAAACCTAGAAACCTTCAAAAAATATAGGAGAAGTCGTATTCTCACTTGAAGCTCACCTTAAGAATTTCAATCCGGAATCTTGTGTCTTTCCTAAAAATATTCTATAGAGCCATCTTCGACAATAACCCTGCATATTACCTTTATTATTTGTACACTAACTTTTCGTTTGTTCCTATGGAAATTTCATCATAAAAAAATGGTGAACTAGAAAAATTTGGATTATTATTAACAATCCTTTACAGATTTCTTTTTGAAAATGTGAAGAATATATCAATCAATAAGTATGTACCTAACAATAAGAAATGAGTATGACATATATGTGAAAACAAAGATATAAATGAAAAAGTTGAAGAACTCTTGTTTGCGACAAAAGAAAACTCTATTGCGGAGCAATAATTTTAAAAGTGTATTGGTGAAGATTTGATAGGTCAAGAACTCTTACTAATATTATAAATGCGAAAGTTTGTGAGGGGATGAGCATGGATGTTTATAATTCTTTCACGTAGGAACTAACGAATGGAAACGGAATCATATGAAACTTCACATCAATACTATAGTTAATCTATCAGAATAACACATAGGCTACAATTCTTAAGGATCTTGCCTAATTTCATCATGAAACAACGACAAATTATCAAGCGAATAAAAAAATTCCTGTTTTTCGAGCTATTTACGCGTACGTACCACGGTTCCTCAATACCAATACGTCGCAAAGTCGCGAATCACCCATATAATTCTTACGGTGATATGGAAAAATGAACCTTATGGTAATTCCGTCCGTTATTCCCGAGTTGTGCGGGCCTGCAAGTAAGTAATGACACATTTGTACATAAATTTTGGCACACAGGCCAAGCGGGACAACAATAATGAGCAGCAGTAAACATCAAGAATGCATGATCCAGTTTCTGCAGAATATTATTTCTAATTTTCAACTTCACACGTAATTCCTAGATTTTTAGGGTGTGACTATTGTTTTAAGAAAGAAATATTTTTAAGTCACAAATCTGAAGTAGTGATCCAAAAATTTTTCATTCAAGAAGTAGTATTCAGAGTATCATTCTCCTGCTTATTTTTGATCCTTACACCACCAACCTATTTTGAATTCTTAAGTCAACCTAATTTTCTTATAATTTTGTTGACTATGAAAAGAGTGTTATTTCCTCATATGGCTAGAAATTTTTTCCTCTTTCTTCGGAGCCGGACCTGAAGGATCCCTGTTTCTTAGGTCCGGCGGTATTATAACATCAACTCTAGGAGGCCATTAATATCAATTCCCAGTTTCGCTGACCAGTCTGTTGTCCGCTCTGTCCGCAGCTCGGCCAACGCTGCATTAATACCAATTGGGGCTGACTGATGGGGTCTGTTCATCATCAACACCTCTGGGAGACGCCTGCCTACAGACGTGCGATCCCCAGGGGACGATAGCCAGGCCTGGAAATGGGCACGATGAAACGCCGATTTCGATACAGCTCGATTTTTTCGCGGAAACGTGGAAAAAGTGTGATATCTATTGAAATATTTCATTCTTTGTGTTTTTGTGGAAGTTTTCTTAAGGTCTTCTCTACCAGTCTCTGAAATAAGAAACATCACGAAATTTTATTTTAATAATAGAAGAAAGGCCCATTCGTGAAACTTGAGCCCTAATTTGTAATTTTGGTAATGTCAATTGGAAAGTAAAAAAAAAGTCTAGATTTTTTTTTTCTGTTTTCATTGTTAGGCAACAATGAGGAATGTTCACAGGTATGCAAAATCGATCGAAACTTCGTCACAGTAGAACCTATATGTATATGAAATCACTAGTTTTTGTTTCAGTCGAAAAGACCTAGTAGTTCGGATTTTACAACCCCGTGAATATTCAATTCCTCGCGGCGATGTGACGTCATACTACATACGCAAATCGCACTTCGTGAGACGAGAGGCCCTTATATTGGACCCGGCTACGTACTGAACCTCGCAAGTCGTTGGATGTAAAGTGACGTCACACGGATCCATCGAACTCATGTTTATAACTCGATATCTCGGGCGCTATGTGAAGTACTCAAATAATTTTTGGACACAATATTTTCATTTTCTACGGAGAATAGGAATATGTAGAAAGTGAAAAATGTGAACATTCCTCATTGTTTTAAAAGATCTGGCCCTTGACAAATCAGTCTCAAGTTTTACGCAGCGGCCTTTCTGCTATTATTTGAATAATTTTTTAATTGTTCCTTGTTTCAGAGTCTAGGAGAGAAAACCCTGAGAAAATTTTCTCAAAAATGAAAAAATTCTTTTTTGACGACGTACCGAGGTTTGGTTATTTTAGAGTTGTTGATTAATGCTCATGGAGGACTTTTTCGTGGAAGATATCCATGTTGACGATACAGGATATTAGGAAAGCCACCTGAAATATAAAAAAATTTCACTTGACCGCTAATTATTTTCCAGTAGAAAAACACATTCGGAATGACGTTGAAAATTGAAGACAAAATCGTTTTTCCTGAATATCTCGAGAAATATTCATTTCGGGATGAAAGTCTTGGTCGTATGCTCCTATTATTTTTTGACGAAGATTTCGAAAAAATGGGGTTCTAATTTGAAAAAAAAAACGATTTTTTGATGTTTCGTAACTTCTTACTTTGACAAAGAATTTTTGACCTCCTGTATCATATTTCGGTAATCACGATATCGGAAAAGAAGCATCAGCTTTTCTTCTCGGAGATTCTCAAAAATGAGAATTTTCAATGAAAAATCGTCGAAGTTGTTCGTATTTTAACATGGTTCAATTTTGAGTATTTTTTTCGTATTTCCCCATTTGAAGAGAAGTTTTCGCGAAAAGTCAAACCTTTGGAATCAAAAAGACTCAGAATTCAATGGGGGATCTATTTATGCAAAAAAATATGAGTCTTTCCTCTCGAAAAAACGAAAGTTGTTGTCACTTCCGGAAAAACCGGAAGTGCTAAAACCTTCGAAAATTTTAGGAGGAGTCATTTTCCTACTTGAAGCTCACCTTTAGAATTTCAATCCTGAAATTGTGGCTCGCCTAAAATATTCTATAGAGCTATATTCGTGAATAACCTTGTATACAGTGTGACACAGACTCATGGTATACCCCCATTTTCTCCTTTGTTTCTGTAGCTATATTTTTGAAATTTGGAACATTGAATATACTCACTATAGGGCACTCTTTGACATATTCAGAAAAAAAATCCAACTTCTGGTTTTTCCGGAAATGACATCAACTTTCAATTTTCAGATGGGACACCCAGTATATTATTACATTTTTGAAATCTCCATAATTTTCTCAATCTAACGATTCCCCATAGTTAATATTTCATACTTCAAAACACTCGTTTCATTTTTCGATCTAGAGAGCCATGAACTCCCTAAATTATTCCAAATAATCAAAATAATGCTACACCATACTAATTTCGATTTTAAAAGTATCTTGGTTCGAAATACGTGCCAAAAAAGTAAACCAAAACCTTTTTTCACTGAAAACTCCGTTTTGCCAAATGGTAGCATAATGGTTCTCTGACGTCATTCGAAAGTACCATCGGTGGGGTATCCATCCATATCAACTTTTTTTCTGTATAACCAATACGAACAGGATAATGGAGTTTAGACAAGTTTAAGTATCTTCTCGGTTCAATCACAATAACTTATCAAGGTAGCTATCGAACACAACAACAATGGATTAAGAAAATTATGGAGATTTCAAAAATGCAATAATATACCGGGTGTCCCATTGGAAAATCCAAAGTTGATATCATTTCCGGAAAAACCGGGAATTGGATTTTTTTTTCAATATGTCAAAAAGTGCCCATACTGAGTTTATTCAATGTTCCAAATTTCAGAAATATAGTTACAGAAACAAGGGAGAAAATGGGGGTGTACCATGAGTCTGTGTCATCCTGTATAGTAGAATAACCAATTAATGATATACATATACATCATAAGAAAGACAATGAGTCGTTCATTCTGAATCATCAAGAAGTGTGTCGACTATTTTCGGAAGTAAATTGCAGTGCTCCTTATTTAAAATGAGTACATAATTCACTGATTTCAATACATCAACACTGAGCAAAAACAATAAGATAAAATAAAAGTTCTAATTGACCTCTTTCACAGGTAAGGAAAAATTCTAATTTTTTTCAATTCTGCTATGATCTCTGCTCACATTCAGATTTGAATACCCTGATGGTTTGTGCCCTTTTTCTTCTTTCGTCTAATGAAAATGAGCTATCTGATGCAAAGGACAACGAAAACCAATATTCTATAATGGAATTATCATAGATAAATCATGAAGATAGAATTGTTTGACTAGCGATAAAATCTCATTAATTTCTTAATTAACCGATCGAAATAGAATGACACTTACGGGCCCTAAATCAACACCAATCAATAAATTGGTAGAAATAATCCAGTGGCGTAGTCATCAAGTTAAGCCATGAATATTTCACACTTATCGTGAATCGCAAGAGAAATTAAACGGGTCAACCACTTCATCAATATTTATCCAATGCATCGATGGGTCCTTAAGAACACTCGAGATAAAGATGTCTTGAGTTAACACTAAACTGACGGAGGTATCATAACTCGACATTTCAACACCTACAAAGTATCGGTTTCTTCCACATATGAGGCATAAGTGTGTTTGGAAAACATTTGTTTTTTCTCGTGGGATCCAATATCTGTTCAACATAAAATAAACACTTCCTGGTTGATGTTAAAACAGAGGGGGAGGTTGTATTCCTGATATTACGATTTTACATAGTCAAAACAAGTTTCTTCGCATCTTGTGAGAGCTGAGTTTTCGGAAAAGTGGAATGTCAACATGTTTGGGGGAATATGTTCATCTTGAAATTTGCTACATGGGGTTTTTTCCTGGAAGGAATAATTCTTCGGGGAGCTGTCGAAAGGCACATTAAATCTGTTAGGTTGCGTCTGAGTGATATTGCAGAAAGAATTGATATTCTTCTACGACTTGAAATTTTTTTGAATAAACGAGTGTTAGAATGGAACTTTAGTACGAGTATCATACATTATTTTCTCTAATTCGTTGAATATTTATCGAAATTAATGAAATATTTCCGAAAATATTGTTCAGTGATTTTTGCATTGAAAAATATTGATTGGCAAAACGGTTTTCTCTCCCATGAATTTGACTGATGATACATTAATCAGTGGGTAGAGGCCAACATTAAATCAATAAATATCATCATCAAAATTGTGCTACAAGAAAATGTTTGTGCATGAATGGATTCGACTGAGAATTAGAGAAAAATTATTTCAGATAGACAAAAAATTGCTCTATACAAATATATTGGTGGGTATTGAAGTACCATAATTTTCTAAGCTTTAAACTCTAGGCGATTTCAGGGATTACTTCAGAAATCAGCAATTTGCAGAGAAATAGGCTCATGCTGAAATTAAGTAAGTCGGTAAGTAAAAGCGTGAGTCTTCATGTTGCTGTACAAGTATTGCCCTAATATTCATCCATTCAGTAATTTTCGTCATGAAAGGGATCCTGCTTCTAACTAGAAGAATCATGTGGTTCATATTGAACACAACAATTCATCTTTCACATGATTGATTCAAGTTGAGGACAAATAACTTGTGAAGTAAAAGGTAGATTATACCTTGTACCTAGCTGAGGTTAGTGCAACTGGAACCATACAATTTTCAGTAGAACACAATGAGGCTTAGAAAAAAACCTCAGCAGCCGAAAATTTGTTTTTATATTTTGAATTGGAGGATTCTGAAGGAGATCTACGTGATCTATAAAGACAACTTCTTCTGATTATTCTATAGACAGGAAAAACAAAGTCTTCACCAATCTACTCCAAAATATGAAAAAGAAAAAAAAAGCAGAAAACCAATGTACAGGGTGGGCAAAATTGCTGATACTTGAACTACAACTTTTTAACCGTGAGAGATAGAGGAAAATGAATGACACGTTACGGTGGTCTTTTTTAGAGAAACTTTTGATGCCATCAACTGCATTCCTCTATCTTCTTTCGTTTTCGAGTTATAGGCCAAAATTGAAATTTGGGCGATTTTAACTTTGGCCATTATCTCCGTTTCTGTTTGTGCTAGGATGTTGAAATGAAAACATTATACAGGCACTTTTATCATAGCAATCTAGTAGCGTACTTTGTTTTTTCCCAACAGGTTTCCTTGCTGAGCTATAACATAAAGTTGTGTTTTTTCTTATGGAAACAATAGTTTGAAATAGCTCAGAAAGAATCGTCATTTTTTTTTCCGTTTCAGAAATATATCATACATCGCCCCCCGATTCATTCAAATATCATTAAAAATATACTTAGTATGTGAAATTTGAATTATTGAGTATTCAGTAGGCTGAATCACAGAATAATATTCCTCTACGTATGGTGTCATTATTATTTTGCCATTGACTACTTGATTCGATTCTCCGTGGTTTGATCTCTGTTCAGAATAACTCTCAATTATTAAAATTCGAAGTCATTATTGCCGGCAATATGGAAATGTTCGAAAACTACGAGAAATATGATATGTTAAAATGTTTTATCTTAGCGGAAATAATGACTTCGAATTGACAGTTGTTTTGAACAGAGATCAAACCACGGAGAAATGAATCAAGTATTCAATCGCAAAATAATAATGACACCATGCGTAAAGACATATATTATTCTGTGATTCAGCCAACTTAATACTCAATAATTCAAGTTTTACATACAAACTATATTTTTCATGATATCTGAATGAATCTGAGGGCGATGTATGATGTATTGAAACGGGAAAAAAATTGCGATTCTTTCTGAGCCATTTCAAACTGTTGTTTCCATAAGAAAAAACATAACTTTATGTTATAGCTCAGCGAGGAAACCTGTTGAGAAAAAACAAAGTACGCTACTGGATTGCTATGAAAAAAGTGTCTGTATAATGTTTTCATTTCAACATCCTAGCACAAACAGAAACGGAGATAATGGCCAGAGTTGAAATCGCCCAAATTTCAATTTTGGCCTATATCTCGAAAACAAAAGAAGATAGAGGAATGCAGTTGATGGCATTATCAGTTTCTCTAAAAAAGACCACCGTAACGTGTCATCCATTGTCTCCTATCTCTAAGGGTTAAAAAGTTGTAGTTCAAGTATCACCAATTTTGCCCACCCTGTACAACATAATCTGAAAAAAAAAATATTTTTATTTTATTTTATTTTACTTCCACACAAACACCAATATTAATGGTAATTACGAATGTAGAATAACAATTCAACCTAAAAAAATTAATCCCTTAAGATTTCCAGGCAGCCAAGAAATATATCGACATCATTTTTCATTAGAAATTCGTTGAATACAGCCATCATTTTGTTTATTGGAGAATAACCACTTGGTTTAACAAAGGATATGTCTTTATTTTGGTTTCTTAAGTTCAATTTTGGAAGTTTGAAACTCTCAAAATCGATAAAATTACTATTTTGGTTATGAATTATTTTGAAAATAAATGCCACAGAATTATATTTTCTGCTTTTATCTAATGTACACAATTCAAAATCTTGTAACATGGATATATAAGGATGTTATATATTATTGATAATAATAATCAGTTTTTGTTTCTCTGAAAACTAAAGTTTTTATTAGCTATTAATTACAAAGTTACCTGAAAACCAAAGAAACAACAATTGAAGTTTATTTTTATCTTGTCCTCTTTTAACTGAAATCTCAAAATTCGTCGTGTTCAATTTCTGATTGACGTTTCAAGTATTATGAATTATCACAGATCATCAAAATATTCACCGAATTATTCTATAAACTTCAAAATTTGTCAATGAATCATCATTCCATCTGATAGGGTCGACATGAAGAAATCTTCTTGACAGATTATTATGATTTCATGAAGAACCAATTGTTTATAATAAAACAGGCTCTCTTCTCGCCGAAACGCTGATGAAACGATCCTGAGCAGGTGTTGTTTCGCGTCGACCACCAAGCCTTGGTATTTCCAACATGGAATCTGTCTCCTCAAACCTATTTCAAAGTCGAGATATCACACTTTGGCTGACTTAGAGCCTTTCGGCCACAACAACCTGAGTTAGGCCACCCTGTAGCATTCCGATAGCTCTATTAGCCTCAGAGTTTGTTAATTTACTTCTTGGCATTTTCAGAAAACTCGTTTCAAAACGAATCCGTTGATGAACTGACTTCATTTCAAAATGAAAACATTCATGAAGAATATGTAGAGAAAATTATTTCACAGTGATTTTCTGGAAGATTACATACTCGAAACGATTGAATAGGACACCCTCAACCCCTAACTCTTGTGGAGCAGTATATTACGCTGTTTTTTTTTTTGGAGTAAGGGAACGTAGGACAATTAAGAAATCACTTCATGTAATGGCCAACGCTTCGCAAATTTATTTTTGCATCATCAGGGCTCTAGAAAAAACATACAATGTCAGAAGATTAAAAAAGTACAGATTCACACTTAAATAAATAAAAAGTTTTCATGAATGAAAACTGTAAATACAAACACATAAATATGTATATATGGAAATGATCTTATTATGACGAATATTCACATTAACAGTTGTGCTTTCGTTGGTCTAGGATGTAACAATTAAAAGCAGGATAATATTTTTGGAACGAAAATTTAAATGAATCGTAGTATATAACGTCCATCAGTCTCTTGTGTTTAGGTTTGGTCCTGCGAAGGACGACAACAAAAAGCTCAGGAACTCGGGACATGGTAATTACAACGAGCTACACACAGTCTACAACATCGGCATTAATTCAACTAGCTAACTACGCTGTCTGACCTCGCCCCCAGTGTATTACAGCTAATGTTACCCCACTCTAGCAGCTTACTCTCTACAAACAAGTTGCTTTTGTTGTAATTGTGCCCGCCGAACACTGTGTTCCACTTAATAAACTAAGACGTGAATTAATATTACTATATCACATCAGATGCAAAGATGTTCTACAGTTGCTAGGGCTAATTATTTCTGTTGCCGTTGGAGTGTTCTCTCCTCCTCCCGTTTTGGGGGGCCATAAAATCCAGCTGGGTCTGGGTAGGGGCAGGGTTAATTTGAATTCGTCGTTTGTTTCGACTATGTCTGCAGGAAACAATTTCGATTTTTTTTACACCTAGAGCACTCCACATTCTTCTGATCCAGGTAGCTTCCAAAACCTTGTCTGAATTTTAATAAGGATAAATTTTTCTTCTGATTTGTTGTTTTGTTTTTATTGAATGAAGTAGTATCAGTTCATTGGAAAGAGAATTGACATCAGAAGATTTAACATTACTCTTTCAATTTTTCGAAAATTCATTATAGAACAAGCAAATTAGACTTTTGCCTGGAAATAATTGGTTGAGTTCTGGAGAAATTGTTCAAATTAATCATTCAGGCTTCTAATAAGAGTAGTTTGAGTTTTGCTCCAATTTCCCAGTGGAGCGTATGTCGTGACGTTTAAAAAACCTTGGAATTTTCGAACTATGTCAGGTTTTTCTCGAATAGCTCCTAAACTAAGCACTTAATCAAAAACATTGTTATATTCAAAAGAGTTCCGCATTAAATTCAGCTTCTCAAAAGTATTACGATATTATATTTTGAACAAGTGGTTTCATAAAAATGAAACATCGAAATATGGCAAATTTTTGACTTTTCGAAAAAACACATTTTTTCATCATGAAACATATTATATCTTTGGAACTACGAGCGTTAGAACAAACTGTTATTGAGTGAGTGTTGTGTACCATCAAATTGTGATAAATCCGTAACCCGCCCCCTCCCATTCACAATGTAAAATCGCACAGTAGATCAATTCATTGAGGATGCTGATCATTTAATCGAAGCTAGTGCTGTTGAAGTTGCTCAGCAGTCCCATGAGTGTGTGGTTATTGTTGAAGAGTACCTTTTGGTAATTTTGACTGCTCCAGCCCCTATGTGCACCAAAATTTTTTTCACTGAAGCCTGGCAAAGCCAAGCAAGACGATAAATTGTCTCTTCTTCTTTGGACTGCAAGTTATTCTCTGTTTCGAAAACCAACATATTTTTTAGGGTCTTAGTGAAAGACAACTGAAATTCCTGAGGACGTTGAAAATCAACTGAATCAATTATAATAACAAATGTGGGACTCATAAACTAATAAATAACAATACAACTCATTGCTAAGAACAATATATTACATATTACATACGTCCTTAACCAGTGTTATCGAGATGCTGCTTCAGTTGGAGGCACAGTGGTAAGATTAAATGAGGTTTTGGTTAACAATTTTTCAAACATCTCGTACCACCATACATTTAATTGCTAGAAATAATTTTCATATAGGGCTACCATGCATTCTAAACAATTCTGCTGCTTTCAGAAGGTTTGTGTTGATTTCAGACGTCTTTAGGAATTTTATTTTTCCTTTACAGAAAGAGATGACGTAGTGTCGCAGCCATTGAAAGCATGAAGAAGTAATATGTTGTTTTTCGAAACAGATCAAAACTTGTTGTGGAGGGGAGAAAAGACAACATCGTCTTGCTTAGATTTGCCAGGTCCTAGTAAAAAATATTTGTTACACATAGAGGCTAGAACAATCAAAATTCTAAGAAACTCAGTGTCCTCCCCATTATTATCCACGAACCCATGTGACTGCTGAGCAAATTTAATAGCACTAGCTACGATGAAATGATCAGCTTCCTCAGCAGGATGAGCTATTGCGCGATTTAACATTGTGGTTTGGAGGAATGGGGTTTTTATCACAAAATGATGGTCTACTACTCTTATTCTATGACATTCCGTTCTAAAGTTTGTTGTTCCATAGGTATTTTACGTTTTATTGTGAAAAAATGTGTTTTTTTGAAAAGTGTGAAAATTTGCCATATTTGGATGTATGATTTCTTCAAAACTATCTGTTCAAGATATAATGTCGTAATTTAATGTTTAATACGTTTGAGTTTTCGATAAAGTGCTCAGTTTAGAAGCTATTCGAGAATAATCTAAAATAGTACGAAAATTCAGAGTTTTTTTAAACGTCACGACATACGCTCCACTGGGCAATTGGGGCAAAGCTCAAACTACTCTTATTAGAGGCCTTATAGTATATTCTAAATCAAGTTCCAGAATGGCTCCTATTCCAACACGAATGCGAAATTCGAAAACGAGAGACGGAGGAGCGAATTTTCGAAAGCATGAGTGTTGGAATTGTCTTCTGCCACGAATTTTAGACGATATTTTCTGTATTTCAGTCAAATTTTCTGAAATACTGTGGAAATTTTTAAAGGAACATTCAGATAAGTGAGTTTTTTATTTTATCTGTGCAGTTGATGTCACTTACGAAATTTGACAGATTGCAGAATTTGAATTTATTTTTGAAACATAGATGAATTCAAAATAGTAATCATCGAAATGAATACCATTTTCAATTCTCAGGCTCAGAGATCTTTTATCATGAGGTTGGAGAAATGATATTAGATTTTGTCACTGAGATGAGAGATATGCCGGTTTCGGCCTTGATGAGCCTCATCAGTATCCCGCACATCTTCAGGACAAAATCTTATAAAAAACTTCAGAATTTATAGCAATTGGTTGTGAAGTAATGAGTAAAATCTGAAGTTTTTTATTTATTTTTATTTTGTCCTGAAGATGTGCGGGATACTGATGAGGCTCAACAAGGCCGAAACCGGTATATCTCTCATCTCAGTGACAAAATCTAATATCATTTCTCCAACCTCATGATAAAAGATCTCTGAGCCTGGGAATTGAAAATGGTATTCATTTCGATGATTACTATTTTGAATTCATCTATGTTTCAAAAATGTTCTCGATGTGCCTTCGTAAAGGCAATGAATTTTCTTTTTCTTGAATTTATTTGATTTGAAAATTGATAAGATCGAAATTCACTACTGACAACCAAAAAACGAAAAATATTACTAAAAACAATGCTGTAATGAATTCATTACAGCACTACTTTTAGTACTGTAATCAACACATTACGATACAGAAATAGAGAATAGAATTATTAAAACAGTTTCCCGAACTAAACCAATTATTTCCAGGCACACCATTTTTTAAGCTAATCTGCTTGGCCTATGATTCATTCATTGTTACGCAACACGTTTTCACAAAATATGTGCTCCTGACCAATAAATTTCCATCAACTTAAAAATTTCAAGTTTGTTTCGGAGATCATGAAAAGTAACCCAAAAAGTTATAGAGAATGCAGAAATATCCCAGATTAAATTTGATTAAAAACCAATGTTCTTCGTCATTGTGGCAGCTGATAGAAGAACTCCAAGACATGCAGGTTATTAAACTGCATGATTCCCCATCCCCCAACTCATTTACACCATCCCTCTACACATAACTATAAATATAACCTCCTTAATAGACCTGTCTTGATTTCACCACACAAAAATATTTATTAAACATGTCGTACCACCGGATTGATCGCAGGAAAATATCCATAAACAGCGCGGTATTCCTCGTAAACCGCCGTGGAAAAATAAAATTTGATGGCCCGTCTAATGAACCATAAGTTTCCGTACTCAACAGCCTTGTCAACCGTTCACTTCCGTCGTATCTTCAGCCTCTCCGACACCTCGACGGGGTTAAAATTGAAACCGTGTTTCGAAATCCGTTCCGAAAACTATCGCAGGATGTCGTAAATCTGGCAGGAACGCGTTAAATTTCGAATGTTGCTATTCGTTCTTCCGTGTTCCTCATTTGGTTTGGATGGTTTTTGTTGCAAGTGAAGAATTCACGTTGGGGAACGATTTAGATCATAACATACAAGAATTTGTATGTTATGTATGGTGTCCTGAGAGATCATAATCACTCTGGTTTCAAAAGTATTGTAATTTTTGTTGGCAACAACTGCCAAGTTTTTTTGCCTTTCATCTTGAAAGCATTTGTAATAAAAAATTTTTCGTTTCTGATTCATCCACACATGAGGAGTGAAAATCCGAATGAGATTCAGAAAATGCAATTTTTATTCGACAAACTGAAAAGAGCGAATCTACTGGAATGATATCCTGAAGAGTCAAGGAGATTTTCATTTCTATGTCACACCTTTTAGGCCAAGCAAATTAGCTTCAAAAATGGTGAATCTGTAAATAATTGGTGGAGTTCGGGAAACTGTTTTAATCATTCTCTTAGGCCTCTAGTTTGAGGTTTGCCCCAATTTCCCAGTGGAGCGAATGTCGTGACGTTCAAAAAACCTTCAAATTTTCGGAATATTTCAGGTTTTTCCCGAATAGTTCCAGAACTGAGCACTTTATCAAACCCATTATAATATTCGAAAGTGTTGAGCAGTAAATTCTGCTTCTATAAAGTATTACAACATAATATGACAAATTTTCTCACTTTTCAAAAAACACATTTTTTTCTATAAAACTCAAAATACTTATGAAACTACGATTGTTAGAACGAAATGTCGTAGAATAAGAGTTGTGGACCATCATAATGTGATAAAAACATAACCCCATTCCTCCAAACCACAATGTTAAATCGCGCAATACCTCATTCTGTTGAGGATGCAGATCATTTTATCCTAGCTAGTGTTATTGAGTTTGCTCAGCAGTCTCAGGGGTCCGTGGATAATATTGGGGAGGACACTGAGCTTATAATTTCGATTGTTCTAGCCTCTATGTGTACCAATTATTTTTTAGTAGGGCCTGGCAAAGGCAAGTAAGACGATGTTGTCTTTTTTCCCTTGCAAAACAAGTTTTTATCTTTTTCGAAAAACAACATATTATTCCGTCATGCTTTTAATGGCTGCGACACTATGTCATCTCTTTTGGTAAAGGAAAAATTAAGTTACTAAAGAAAACACAAACCTGCTGAAAGCAGCAGAATTGTTTAGAAATTCTAATGCTTCTGCCAATACAGTCGACGAGGCAGGGAAGAAATGCATAGCAGCCCTTCATAAAAAAATTTTCAAGCAATTAAATGTATTGTGTTACGAGATGTTTGAAAAGTTGTTAACCAAAACCTCATTTAATCTTGCCTCTGTGCCTCCAACTGAAGCAGCATCTCGACAACAATGGTTAAGGACGTATGAAATATGTAATATTCTTAGCAATGAGTTGTATGATTAGTTATCAGTTTATGAGTACTTCATTTGTAAATATAATTGATTTAGTTGCTTCTCAACGTCTTCAGGAATTTCAGTTGTCCTTCATCAAGACAATAAAAACATGGGGGAAAAATATGTTGGTTTTGGAAACAGAGAATAACTTGTAGTGCAAGGAAGAAGAGACTTTATATCGTCTTGCTGGCCTTTGCCTGGCTTTAGTAAAAAAAAATTGGTGCACATAGGGGCTGGAGCAGTCAAAAGTACAAGAAGGTACTCCTCAACAATAACCACACACTCATGGGACTGCTGAGCAACTTCAACAGCACTAGCTACGATTCAATGATCAACATCCTCAACAGGATGATCTACTGTGCGACTTTACATGAATTTGAGGGAGCGGGTTGAGTATTTATCACAATTTGATGATTTACAACTCTCATTCAATAATAGTTTGTTTCACCGCTCGACGTTTCCAAGACATTATAATATGTTTCACAATGAAAAAATGTGTTTTTTCGAAAAGTGTAAAAATTTGCCATATTTAGATGTATGATTTCTATAAAACCACTTGTTCGAAATATAATATCGTAATACTTTTTAGAAGCAGAATTTCAACGAGGAATACTTTTGAATATAACAATGTTTCTGATCAAGTGCTTAGTTCAGGATCTATTCGAGAAAAAACTAAAATAGTCCAAAAATTTCGAGGTTTTTCGAACGTCACAACATACGGTCCACTTTGAAATTAGAGCAAAACTCAAACTACTCTTATTAGAGTCCTAAATAATTGATTAAACACTTTTGAGAACTTCACCAATTATTTCCAAGCAAAAATCTAATTTATTTTGTTTATCTGTGTTTTGGAGGTGAATAAAGAATATCGGGAGTTGATATTGTTAACTCGCGATATATTTTTCGCTCGTTCTCCTGCTCCGGCTCGTTTCCTCCAAGGGAAACCATCGAGAATCCTTTGTGCTTCCGGATCAGAGAAAACTAAGGATACGCAGTTTTCTCTCTCTCTCTCGCCGGCCTCGGCCAACTGCGAAATGTAATTTATAAAAGTGGAGGTTTGTTTCGAAGTCAAAAACACTTCGTAAGCGCTCCTTAAAGAATAAGCGCGCTTACCCACGGCCATTTTTCTTCATCTGGCCCTCTTTTCCGCTTTATCACGCCGACGTCATTAATATCACTTTTATATTCTCGAGATGCTCTTCTTGTGCATTTCTTACATCCGGCTAATGGTGATAAACATTGTATACAATGTCGGGAGGGCTCTGTTGCCGTGGAGAAAACTGCGAATTAGTTGTCCCCCATTATAAAGAGTGGAGCGGAAATTTAGGGGTTCGAACTTTGCAGTCATCTTTCTGAATTTGCGGCGCATAATGGAGGGGGTGGGGGGAGGGGACACGCCCGATCTCGACCTGAATAAAATGCTGTCTTCGAAAGGATTTTTCAGCCACTGGAACTCAGTTTTCTAAATCATCTCAACAAACAACTAGTCGCTTCTCTTAACACTTGCTAATTATTTTTCTTGAGTTTCAGATGAATGAAAATCCTCAAACGTAAAGGTGAATCATCTCTCAATAAAACCAAGTGAACTTCTCTGAAGTATTTGAACGATCAAGTAGCTCAAACATTGAACCTGATTGACAGCCTCAATCCCTGCTTCACCTTGAGCGGTCTCCTCTAATATTGGTAAAACCATTCAATTGGTATGATCTACTCAATATAAATGAAAAATTCTCAATTTCATTCATCTGAACCACTTAGTAAGTAAGATCTCAACTGTAATGGTTGTCTCAATTGATTTATTAGCGTTCTCTTATAGCCCAGCGTTATAGATTATAGATATTGATTTCTTAATCATGATATTCTCACATTGTAATAATTTCAATGAAGAACAGACTTAAACTACAAATTTTATTTGTTTCTCAGTTGTAAACGTCAGTATCAAAAACACAATATTAATCAAGAAAGTTTATTTTATCAAGTCACTAACTTGTAAAACTGACAGTTAACTTGCAAAATTTTTACAGGTAAGTAGTATTATCTACATCAGAAAATTTTGTTTTATCGTCATATATGTTCAAAAGCATGGTACAATTGTTATTTCCAGTAACACAGATGAAAGAGTTGATACTGATGATGATAAACCATCTGTTGACTCAGAAACTGCTGAACTCGAGGACTGCAGAACACTTTCAAATAATTTGCTAGACATTTCGATTTTTTTGTTTACCGAATCATCGACATAACTCATCGCAATTTCGGTGCTCTTCCACCCTCCTGCACGCTTTCGTGCTGAAATATCTCCACCCGAATCCGCAACCATAGTGGCTCCAGTTCTGCGAAAAGAGTGGCCGGTGTATAACTCTGGGTCTTTTAAACCTAAATATTTCGCTATTTGCTCTTGGACACCACCAATAGTGTGCTGGCCAGCATTAAGGGAAATACACTTTCCATGTCGGTATGTCAAAAAAATCTTAGGCTTTCTGTTCCAGGAGGCCGAAGATTTACATATTTGTCACAATAACGTTCGTCATTCATGTTTGAGGAGAGAATTTCGTCACATCGACAACATCCAAAAATCCCAAATATTGTTACAATTTTGGCCAGCAACCACTGGTCATCAGGAGCATGTAAAAGAAATTGTTCAGCCTCTTCTTTACTTAATACCTTGGCCTTGTTTGGCGTATAACGCTCATTTTTTCCTTTCGGAAACGCCAATACCTTTTAAAATCTGCAAATGACAACGAAACGTCATATTTTTCAATAAATTTTTTAAGGAAAACAAACGTGCGAACAGAGGCATTTTCTTTCATTTCCAAGCAGCTTTTCAGCATAGACCATTCTGCCCATAAAGTATTAGGGCTGAATCTAGCTGATAGTTGATTCAAGTAGACCAACAAAACATCTTCAGTTACCCCAATCACGCACTATTTTTGTTTTGCCACTTTTTGAAGTCGTCGTATTCTCGCTCGTATCTTGAAGCTGATTTTGCAGGTGATAAACTCGATGATACACTGCTGGCTGCCTCAATAATTTTTTTGGTACATTCATTTTCGCTTTCGCCAAAACATACATGTTCATAGCAACGCTTCCATAGCTTATGATATTTATTGAGATTTTTTTGGAATTTATCTTGATCACTGTAACGTTGAGTTTAATTTTGAAGTGATGGAACTATCTCAAAGTCTAAGTCTGACTTCATCTGACCTCTCATTTTGAATTTCTCTGGATTACCTCTGTTTTCAGTTGAATAATGTCACTTTGACTTTAAAGATGATTTCAATATTTGTAATTTTACTGTATTATCTTCATGGCGGGTGACTTATTCATTTTATGTTTATGAATGATGTCGATAAATGTTTTGACACTACCATCTCCGACTCACTTATCTGGATACAGTCCGCCACAGTTATTTCACAAAATCAAAACATCCCCAATTTTGAACATTTGCAAATTTTGTTTTTCCCAAATTGAGGTTTCTTGAATGAATTGGAGAACATGAAATTTTAGGATTTTCATCTTTTTTGGTGTTGGTTGTTTTCAAATTCCAACTATCGATATTTTCTAGCTTCTACTAGAAGAAATACAAACTAAGATATCGAAAATCGAGCTTACATGGTGTTTCGATTTCCATGACAAAAACCCAATTAAACTCCCCCGATTCCCAAAGTTATAAACACCGCACTCCAGAGCCCTGAACAATCTCCAAGAACGACGATTCCGCTGTTCCCTTATTAAGACAATGTATCAATCTCTGCCAGGAGGAATGAATAATGTTGTCGGTAAATCTCTGTATTATTTAATAGGAAAATTGATGACTGCTCCCGCAAAGAAATTCGAACGCGTTTCCCAGAAGACGTATCTCTTAAGGTTGCTTCTTATGCGAATCCAATATAGACGAGAGGCTGTGATACGAGGGTGTGAAATATTCAGGGGAGGTTCTGAACTGCTAACAGACCGGATATATTACGGGGAGATAGGATTCATCATGCCGGGGACTTGGGGAAGCTGCAATATCAATCCCACTTCTGAATGTTGGGAGTAGACGAATTTAGGTGGATGTAGAACTTGCACTAGAACATTTCTGCTTGGAAAAACAATTGTTAAACATCGGTCGAAATGACCTGAGGAAATATACAGTATTCATTATGTGATTCGAAAATAATACACAAAAGTTGATAGAATACATAAAAAAAACAAATCATCGATAAAAAACACATGTTCAAAGTCGGGGTTGTACAGATTTTGGAAAATTACTGTTGAAAACTGTAGCCAAATAATGAAGTTGGAGATGGTAGTGTAAAACATTTATTGAAACACTTCACAATCATAAAATGAATGAGTCACCCGCCATGTCGCTAATACAGTAAAGAAATACAAATATTAAATTCATCTTTGAACTCAGAGTGACATTATTCAACTGAAGTCAGACTCAAACTTTGAGACAGTTCAACTATGTAATTGGAAATTGAACACAAAGTTTACAGTGACCGAGCAATAAAAAAAATAATTGCGAGAGCCTTTTTGTCGATCAGAAAAACAGAGATTTAATGAATCATCAGAGTAGACTGAGTTGTAATAAAAGTGAAATAAGACGTTAGAAAAGGAACATGTGTTAGAAGCTCTATTGTCTAAGTCTGTTCATCATTGAGATTAGCAAAATATGAGGAAATTATGATATAACAATCAATCTATATAATGAGAAAGTGCAAAATTAATCAACAGTGACAAACTGCTTTGAGAAAACAGGATTAGTGTTTATCAGAAAAATAGAGGATACAATTGATATATTATGAGGATTATAACATGAGAGTACTATGTATGAATTAAAACCACTAATTCCTTGGTTTTGAGAAAGCAGAAGGCTCGAGATTTTACTTGCTAGGTAAATCAGATGAATTTACCTGGAAATTTCATGTTCATAATGAGGAGATCATAACAGTTAATTGGTTTTACCAATATTAGAGGAGATCGCTCAAGGTGAAACACGGAATGAGGCTGTCGACCAGGTTCAATATCTAAAATATTTGATCGTCGAACTATTTCGGAGAAGTGAACTTTTTTTTTGTGGAGGATAAAGACTGATTTCCATAGAGGATTTTTCATTCATCTGAAACTCTAGAAGAGTAATTTTCAAGAGTAATGATGGGTGAACATTCGACAAGCGAAATGAACGGATGAAACGAATGAGATGAGCATGAAAATATAATAAATCAGTATCAATCACCAAAGAGAATTTCTACAAATTTCTTTCATATACTTTAACAATGGACCATAGGATGTTGTCGATGTCGACTTCAGGTCCAGATTTTTTTTTGTGAAGGATTTCGTACTAATTTTCTTAATTAATTCCAATTGAATAATTATTTGCGTTTTTGGACTCGTTGAAGTGTATCTTGTATCATACATTCAACCTGTCGATTTGATTCTCATCAAAGTTGACATCTAAACATTCAGATCTAATGTGTTCTGGTAATGATTTGCATAAAATTCACCTTTTTCCATATCGGTCTGATATTCTTCGACATTATCTCCGAGTGTGGGAATTTGGTATAACATTTTCGAAAAACATTGTAATGTTGGAATCGCTAATGATAACATATTTACAGTAGGGGTAATGAGTACCGAAAACCTGAAAAAATGGTACCTACGCAACTTGATGCACATAAAAAATTTCATGAAATAATTTTGAATTGGTTATTTCTCAAATTTTGTCAATATATAGTTCGAGCAACAATTAAAGGAAAAGAAAAAGATTCAAAATTTTTTGGTGATTTTCAACAGGCTGTATCTCAGTGAAAAATGGTCTCATAGAAAATTGAAAAACTAACTTTTGAAGTTTGAAGACTTTTGTATCCGAATTTATTCGTTCATAATTTTTCGGAGTACCGTAATTATCTAATGAAGCACAAAGAAGAAATTTTGAAAAACTTTTCCTCTACGCGCATGGAAAAATTTTTTCGAGCCTAACCGATGCAAATGTCACATAACCTATTCATTCAGCTTTAATTTGCTTTGCATGACTTTCACATATAACCATTTGTTTTCGAGATATTCGTTTTGAATGCAAAATGATCCTTTTTCACTCAACTGCCGATATCTCCGGAACTACTGATCGCCCAGCGAAACGAAAGGCGATTTTTTGTTATACAGAAAAGTCCCTACAAAAATTTGTTTTGTTCAATTAATAAGAAATTTTTTTTTACCTGTCACATAAACATGGAAAAAGAGCAAAAAAACCATTTTACCATTTTCTGTTTAATGGACTGTATCTTCGTCAATACTGGCGGAATAGCTCAGGTTATTGAAAAATTTTACAGCCTGACGCTCCCCAAAGTCCCCCCTAAATCGATGGATCGATCGGTTCAGCAGTTTTCTTGAACCGAATTATTGAAATTTCGAAAAAAATTGAGGGAACAAGAATTTCGTTCAATTTTGTTCTAAAAGTAAAATGAGATGAAACAGAAATTTAATTAAAAAAAAAAACAAGAGTCCATTTCTGACTCACCTCTACTGGAGCTATGTACTCTGGCGGCATTTAAACCTTCATTTTCTTCAGAAAGAATCATGAAAAAAATTTAAAGTTGATACCCCTGACTTGCCACGTTACTCGTTGAGCGACAGAATTTTTCCGTTTTCTGACACCACGTTTCAAAAAACAGTTTTTTTGAAAACCTTTCGACTCATTCGGCAGAAAAACCGATGTAAAAAGATTAGGTCAAGTTTAAGAAAAAAAAAACCTTGCTCTCCTAATTTTTTCAAATCTCCAATCAATCGGTCGAAGAAAACCGCCTAACCGATCGATCTATCGATTTGGGGGGGAATTTGGGGAACATCAGACTGTCAAAATTTTTCATAACCTAGTTTTCCCCTCAATATTGAAGATGATACAGTCCATTAACCAAAAAATGGCGAAATGATATTTTTGTGCTCCTTTTCCACTTTTATGTGACAGGTGAAAAAAAAATTCTTTCCGATTACTCAAAACAGATTTTTGTAGAAAATTTCCGGAGATATCTGCCGTTGAGTGAAAAAAGATCCTTTTAAATTCAAAACTGAATATCTCGAAAGTAATTAAAAGCAAATCAGAGCTGTATGAACAGGTAATGCGACATTTGCATCGGTCTAGTTCTTCTCCGTGAGCGAAGAGCAAAAAAAATTCGAAAAATAAAAAAAAATTATTCTCCGTGCTTTATCCGATGATTGCTTTGCCACAATGAAGTCTTCAAGCATCAGAAGTTGGTTTTTTATTTTTTCACTCTCACTGAGATACAGCCTGTTGAAAAAGAAAATTTGAAAATTTCTCGGTTTATTTGATTGTTTCGCGAAGTGTATTAGCAATGAAAACTTCCTTAATATCTGGTAAGCAAAAACCTTTCAAGCTGAAAGAACCGTCTCTCGTTATTCCTTTTCAATGGTTATTAATCCTCTCCCACGAAAAAAAGCTATATCCGCCCTTGGACTCTGCTGTTTTGTCCAAGTGTCAAAATTCTGATAAATTTAACTCTATGATTGTAGGAAACATGATGATCCTCCTTTTCATTCTTGTACGCGATTTTTCTAGAATATAACATTATAAAAACCTTGTCTGGACTATATCGATCAAAACAAAACAAAAATCATTAGATTCGGTGCAGTGGCTTGGGCGTGATGTCGCCTCAAACGGAAACCACAGATCGTCTTTCATTTAAATCCATCTAATTCAACCGAAGAATGTTGAAATCAACGGAATAATATTCACAGGAATTTGGACAAAATATGTATATCAATTTAATTTCCTATTAATACATCGCCAACGCTTCGAATCTTTTGTGATTCTTTTTCCAGGCTCGTATTTTCATGGAATTAAATTTGTTTAGTCTTACTAGAGATTTGACCGTTTTGATGTTGAAAGAAAGTCATAATATTCAAATTATATAGATCTGAATACATCATGAGTAATTCAGATCTATATAATTTGAATATTATGACTTTCTTTCAACATCAAAACGGTCAAATCTCTAGTAAGACTAAACAAATTTAATCCCATGAAAATACGAGCCTTGAAAAAGAATCACAAAAGTTTCGAAACGTTGGCGATGTATTAATAGGAAATTAAATTGATATACATATTTTGTCCAAATTCCTGTGAATATTATTCCACTATCAAAAAGCATGGACGTAACCAGTAATCAGTGTTGAAATTAACCTCGTACAATGACAAAATTCGACTTCCTCCATACTTTCCCCACACCAATCAACCCAAAAATCCACCCCAACCCCCTAATCACGCAGCACCCTCCAAACCCTCACTCCAAAACCTCGGCGGAGGCTCTCAGACCGACCAGCGTGTCCGTGTAATCGGGACAAGGGTCCGCAGACGCCGCGGCAACGTCGATAAGGCCTGGAACAGGGTCCCCCGGGAGTCGGGAACACCGTCTCGCACATATGTACCACTTCCTCGAGCAAAACCGCCCTCTGCCCCAGAGAGTATCGCCGAACGCGCCCCGGACCGACTATTAACACATGCGGAAGATTATCCGGACTTGGTGATTAATAGACCCGCTCCAAATTGAAAACGGGATAAGGAATCGGGAGCTTGGGAATTCGAGGGGGGTTGGGGGTGTTTTCAGGTGTGGGAAGATTTTTTTTTGGAGGCTGTGAAGATGAGGGGGTTGAGGTGGGAGAATAAGACGTTTTTTGTGGAGTCTCAACATTCAACAGTTCATATGAGTCCTCTGGATGACCAAGAAAGAAACTATTTTTTTTTTTTGATCATTCGATGAAATAGCGATCTACCAGGTTTCCGTTCTGGACGTATCAACTGCTTCTTCAGGTGTCGAAAGCTCTTGATCTCTTCAGAAAAATAGGCTGGAGCTTTAAGGATAAGTCTACCGTCTAAATATACTACTCCACAAGAGTTAGGGATATCATTTTCAATCGTTTTGAAGAAAAGTATGTAATCTTGAAGAAAATCGCTGTAAAATCATTTTAAACCCGACAACAACTTCAATCGATCCAATTAAAATCAGTATGAGACATTTCGTAATGCTACAGGGTGGCCTAACTCAGGTTGTTGTATCGGAAAGGCTCCAAGTCAGCCAAATTGTGATATTTCGACCAGTAGCGTAACGAATTCCGACCGGGCCCCCCCGCAGAATTAGTTTTCGGGCCCCCTCGTACGGGCCTGCGTATTTATTGAAAAAAAAACTTTAAGAAAAGTATGTGGTTTAGGTGTAACAACACCAATATTACTCCGAAATATTACTTGAAATATTACAGAAAATACTGTGTTACTTGAAGTAAATGGGTAAATAACTTGCGTGGTTGATTTCTTTGTTGCAAACAAGGGCGCACCCAGGATTGCTTTCCGGGGGGGGGGGGGCTCCATCAACATGCATCTTCGACGTATGATAGAAAGTCTCAATTTTTCTTCGACAAAAATAAATCTCAGGGGGGACTGCAGCCCCGTGGCTCAACCCCTGGGTGCGCTACTGGTTGCAAATACATTTTTTACTTCGTGAAGGTCCATATTCCTGGTTCGTTTATTCTTAATTCTCAACAAACTGGGCCCGCTAAGTCTTTTTTGGGTCATTGAACTTCTCAAATAATTCTTTATTAACTTTAACTTTTAGAAGGATCGCTCTGCCCTTGCTACAGTTACAGGTGATATTGAAAATAACATTAAAGCAGTTCAGAGATCTGGGAAACTAGTTGCAATCGAAAAATTTTGTAAAAACAGGAAATCAGCTAACTGTCGTATTGATGATCTTTTCTGAATCTGTGATTTCAATGCAATTCTAAAAGAGTTTATTCAGAAGTTAAGGTCAGAACTGAGGTCATGTTCATATTCTATAAAATGATTTGAATTTTCTCTCGAAGACCAGGCCCCCATAACGCCCGGGCCCCCCCACAACCCCTGGGCCCCCCCGCACCGCGGGGTCTGCGGGGGTGTACGTTACGCCACTGATTTCGACTTTTGAATAGGTTCTGTGTCGGAAAGACCAAGGCTTGTTGAGCGACGAAAATCAATCATGATCGTTTCATCACCGTTTTGACGAGAAGGTAGCCTACAGCTACGTGTAGAAAGCTACGGATTACTCTTCGAATTGCTAATGAGCTTTTCATGTCTGAAATGCTTTTTTTTTTCGTTGAAATCTCTTCTTTCTGATGATACGAAAAAAATTTAATTTTCATAGTTAATATTCTCAGAATATGCAAGGGACATTGCTGCAGCTGTTGAACCGAAGTTAGATAGCTAGATATGATTTAAAACGCCGAAATTTATGCTGAAATTCTCATGGTTCTCAAAAATGCTCCAATGAGGAAGAGTAAACCTACAGAAAGTTAATGATTCGAATGAAATGGGGATGAAGAACCAATGCAGATTGGAAATAATATTGCATTCGAAGGCGGTCTTGATTTGAGCTTATTAGAACTCAGAAATGAGGAACTTTTCAAGAAAAGAAAAAAGATAATTTCCATCATGAGTTTGTTCCGAAAAAATCACCTCCAAAAAGATAGTATACACAAGAGTTAGGGATATCTTATTCAATCGTTTTGAGAAGTATGTAATCTTCGAGGAAATCGCCTTAAAATCATTTGAAACGTAAAAACAACTTGAATCGATCCAATCAAAATTAGTATGAGACATTTCGTCGCAATTTGGTCGCCTTTTTTCTGAAGCTTGGTTCTTTGCATAAGCTTCATGAATATCCTAATTTTGAAATGCAGTCAGTTTATCAACAGCTTCGATTTGAAACGAGTTTACTTAAAATGCCAAGACGTAAATTCACAAACGCTGAGGCTAATAGGGCTATCGGAATGGTACAGGGTGGCTCAACTCAGGTTCTTGTAGCGTAAAGGTTCCAAGTCAGCCAAAGTGTGATATCTTGACTTTGGAATAGATGGAAGTTGAGCGACGAGAAACAACACCTGCTCAGGATCGTTTCATCACCGTTTCGGCGAGAAAAAAGACCACATCCACGTGTAGAATGCTACGGAATATTCTTCAAAATGCAGATGGGGTACAAGTTTCCATCGAAACCATCAGACGACGTTTGGGAGAGGTGAATCTAAGTTCTAGACGTCCATTAAGATGAGTTCCATTAACACATGAACATAAGCATCAAAGACTGGAATGGGCAAGGCAGCATATCAATTGGAACGATAAATGGCGTAGTGTCCTATTCACTGATGAATCCAGATATGAACAATTTTCAGATTCTCGAAGAATAAGGTTATGGACAATTCCACGCATACCCCGTTATCGTCGCTATGTCCAAGAAGTCCATCCATTCCGAGGAGGAAATTCTTGCCGGAGTCTATTCAGAATAGATGGTATTCTTACGGTTTCTGCACTATATATTCTTAGATGCCTAGTATTCCTTCAAAAAAATCACATGCGGAAGATTATCCGGAACCCGGTGATTAATATACCCGCTCGAAATTGAAAACGGGATAAGGAATCGGGACCTGGGGACTTCGAGGGGGTTGGGGGAAGTTTGGGGGGGTTTCAGGTGTGGGAAGACTTTTTTGGAGGCTCCGAAGATGAGGAGGTTGAGGTGGTGGAAATAAGACGCTTCTTGTGGAATCTCAACATTAAACAGTCCATATAAGGTCCCTAGGATCCCCCAGAAAGTGCAGTTTTTTTTTCGTGATTCGATTGAATTGCGATTTACCAGCTTTTTTTTTCTGGACGTATCAACTGCTTCTCCAGGTGTCGAAAACTTTGATCTCTCTAACAAATAGGCTGGTCCTTTGAGGATAAGTTTACAGTCTAAATATACTGCTTCACAAGAGTTTGGGATATCGTTTTCAATCGTTTTGAAAAGTTTGTAATCTTCGAGAAAATCGCTGTGAAATCTTTAATGTACAACTGCCACTAAAATAAACACTTATAATGACAACAAACAATGTTAAAATTGACTGTTTACGTGAAAGAGTATTAAAAATCATTTTAACATTAGTGTTAAAAATATTTTCAGCACTCCATTTTCTTATGATGAAATCAGATGAGAAAAATTAAGCAATTGCTAATTTTTATTATCAATATTTAACAATCATTACTTATGAACGTTGATATTAATCGTAAAACTAGAACAATTACTAACATTAATGCCCTGTGACGTTAGGGAGCTTCGCAACACATTGTGATGTACCCCGCTAGGGTTGGTTCGGTCAATCGTCATACAGCAGAGGGATGGTAAATTATACACTGGAGTCTCATCGGGGGTGTTTATTTCTTAGACACAAATACACAATGAATGAATCATTCAATCAATGAGTTCAGTTCAACTCTCAACTCTGCTTTGTTTTGTTAGGAGGATATTTTATATATTTACATCGTTTACTGTTATTAAACAACAGCAGGTATTCATAACTATGGGTATAAACAATGTGTATAGGTCTTCATCACGTTTTTAGGATGATGTAAGATTACTGGAACAGTTGAGACCTTGTTGTCTCAAGTATGATAAATATACAGGATGTTCCTATTGATACATACTACAACATTATTAGAATCCTCAGCACCATCAGTACTTGTAGAAAGCGGAAGTACAATATTGGATGATGATGATCCAAAATCTGCTGAGAATGGGAGAATATTTTCAGCAATGACATTTCTATATGCAATGGAATCATCAACATAGCCCTCGGTCACCGTCGTAGACTTCCATCCAACATGTTTTTTTATATCCGAAATATTTGCTCTTGATTCTGCTAATAATGAAGTGGAAGATCTTCGAAAACAGTGTCCTGTATATTGCTTCGGTTCTGGCAGTTTGAGGAATTCGGCAACAATAGATGGAATTTTCCCAAATGTATCAATACCAAATGGATTGGCAGTGCATTTAGTATTCATGTATTTCAGGAAAAAACGACGTTATTTGATGACAGAAGGGTACAATGCAAAGAACTTATGAAAATAGTTTACATATTTCCCAATAATACTGAAAGAACGACTGAGTTTCGTTTTTATACTTGGAAGTTGTATAACGAATGATTTATTTGTTATTTCGATGTTTTCCACTGATAATATATACAATTCTTCTCGCCGATAGGCTCCAAATAATCCAACAATAGTTGCAACCTTAACCATCAAGTATTTCTCATCCGGTGCTTCCTTTATAAACTTTTCAACTTGTTCACAAGTGACAATTTTCGAGTTTTTGGGACATATCCTTCACTTTTCCGTTTTAAATATGCTATTACCATAAAATATTTACTAACATCCATACCATTTTTAACAAGGGTGCTTGACTTTATCATTGAAAATTTGCTCCACAAAGTTGATGAACTCCATATTTTTGATTTTTCTCCACAGTATGCCAGGAAAACAGTTTCACTTAAGTTCCCTTCTACATTTTTCAATTCACACCAGGCCAGGAAATTGTTACATGCAATATCGTTCTGCTAAAAAGATTTTTTTAGGTAGGAATTCCAGATATTTTTTCTTCTTGCAGACTCTTCAATATCCAGAAGAACAACCAAATCGTCACTTTTATTGATAATTCGAATCTCGACAAACGTATTAAGCAGTTAAAAAGTCAAGACGAAAATTGGACAGGAACGAAATTCGAATGACAGCGTTTTTTCTCATTTGTTAGTTATCATAACTTTGGCAACGTTTGCCAGTCACAACAACCTGCTCTGAATCGTTTCATCACCGTTTCGGCGAGAAGAGAGCCTACATCTACGTGTAGAATGCTACGGTATACTCTTCAAAATTCCATCAGAACCATCAGACGCCGTTTGAGAGAGGTGAATCTAGGTTCTAGACGTCCATTAAGAGGAGTTCCTTTAACACGTGACCATAAGCGTCAAAGACTGGAATGGGCAAGGCAACATATCAATTGGAATGATCAATGGCGTAGTGTCGCTTTCACTGATGATTCCAGATATGGAGGATTTTCAGATTCTCGAAAAATAAGGGTATGGGCAATCCTAACATTTACCAATACCTCCGCAATCACCAGATTGGAATTGCATGGAACATGCATGGGATATGCTCCAAAGAAGATTAGATAATCATAAACCTACCCCAGAATCCCTAAATGATCTGAAAGAGCTTCTGCCCCATTTATGGAACCAAATTCTTCGAAAAATGTTCAACAACCTCTTGTGTTGTATGCATAGATGATGTCAAGCTGTTATTGATGCCCGTGGAGGCCATACATTGTATGTCCAAGAACAACTGGACAGGACCTACTGATCAATGATCAACAATCTAAAATCTTGACAAGAAAGAAAGATATTCTTTAATCCCCCATAAAAACCCCCGCAGTACCCATCTGGACGACCCGAGCTAATTCCACTCACTCTCGAAAGAGACAGCACAGCAAATGGATAAACCGGCGTAACGTTCCGATTGTGCATTCAAAGGGGGGGCGGGTTGTTCCACCCCCCGATAACAAACCGATATATCGCCCCGCAATGGAACATTAACAAATTGCAGTTCACACTTAACGCGGCGCGCTCATTTCGGCATATGGGCCGATATATATATGCACCGAATAGACCGCCGACTGTATTAGTCACAGCGGTGGGCGGCGTTGGGGGTGGATCGCCGCCGGAAAGTTTATAGATTGCCGTCGTTTCGACAGTTCGTTGAATATCTAATTCGATTCCGGGGATTGAGAGATGCGTGGAGGGTGTGGGGAGGCTATTGCTTTGATGTTGCCGCCGATTGGTATCGCATCAGATATGCGATTGGGATTTTTTCGAAAGTGTCCGAGATCAACATCATCAAAGCTCAATCATACTTACTGGCGAAAATGAAGCTGTTTAAATTTTGAAATTTTTTTAGTAAAATATAAGCCGAGTGAACACTATCGTTAGGCTCCTGTGTGAGTTAAATTAATAAATTTGAGTACTTCGGTGTGAAATTGTTTTATTAGTCGAAAACCGAGCGCTTTCGGCCTAATTAAAAGGCCATCTTCAGGGTTTTCCCGTCCAAGAAACCATCACAAACATACAGGCGAAAACGGTCAACACAGCATTTAACGGACAAGAGTGTCTTAAATTCCCCCTTTTGTGAATCTTGTCCGTTAAATGCTGTGATGACCGTTTTTGCCTGTATGTTTCTGATGGTTTCTTGGACGGGAAAACCCTGAAGATGGCCTTTTAGTTAGGCCGAAAGCGCTCGGTTTTCGACAAATAAAACAATTTTACACTGAAGTACTGAACTTTATTAATTTAATTTAATCTCTTGGTGTGCACAACCACCCTCGTAATATTTCCTGTGTGAGTGTTCTGCAAGCAGACACATAAGCAATCGAAAGATGTCTAGACATCAATCTAGAGAGAAACTACCAGAATGGCGACATAGCTATTTACTCAGATAGTGAAGCTGCTATTAAAGCACTGAACTCCTATGTCATCGACTCAATGTCGACATTGGAATGCCGGATCAAACTCAATGAGGTAGGCAAGAAAAATAAGGTCTCTTTGATCTTGCCAGAGAGGGTGCTCGGAAACCACTCACTGGCCCAGAACCTTTCTTTGGTAAAGCAAAATGTACATATAAGAAGGAATTTCTGGAGAAGGAGAAAACTGAAAGAGAAACACTGTGGCAGATTCTCCCAGGGTTGGATCACTCCAAAAAGTTCCTTCCGAATTTTGAAACTGCAAGATCCAAAAAATATTTGGATCTCCGTAAGAACCAACTACACCCCCTCACTGGCTTTCTTACAGGGCATTGTCGCCTCAGGAAGCACTTGCTGAGAATAGGCGTATCGGACACTGACGAGTGTAAATTCTGTGGGGAGGAGAACGAAACTCCTATCCACCTAATCACAGAATACTTCGGCATTGTAAGCCGAAGGAAACAATGGTTTGGTCAAGAGACCTGTAGGAGCCTTCCGAGATATTGGATTTCATAAGATCTCTGGAACTGGAAGGCAAGCTGTACCTACAGCTTTGTCAGGGGGCACAATAGACCATCAGGTCGCAGAACTGTAACCCCTTTTAAACTATTAACTAACTAGTAAAATAATGATAATACACTAGCTGAAAATCGCGTCTCCGCTCACATAATATTACAATTTGAAACGGTACTGATAGGTCCACAACCCCACATTCATAACCTCGTATCGAAGGAGAGAAAGGCACGTGACTACGCGACAAAGCTATTTCGAGTAGATTCAATAATTTCTTTCTCAAATTCGCATTCGCTCAACCTGCGGTATCTTTTGAAGTATCCATTGGAAAACTAGCATTTTATCAGGAATAAATGCCGCAGATAACAATCACAATCGTGGCAATATTTAATTAGGGTCCATTGAATAAATATTTTCGCTTTCTCGTATAAGCGTATTTTCCACTGAAATAACTCGAAATCTACAATAGTAGCACATAGCTCATTCTATAATCTTTGTTTGTGTGTTTTTCTGTTATAAATTTTGTGTTGAAAACTGGCCTAAATTTAAAATGCATGGTGATTAATTGCAGAAATAATAGACAGAATAATCTTGAATGTGCATTCTTTTCATTACCAGAGAGAATGGATATGTAAGTTTTGAAACTCGTATCATTGCTTTTAATCTTCACTGCTGTCAAATGGATAGAGTTCTCGGGGCAAAAATATATTGTTCTGGATAACGCAAAAAGAACTCTTGCTAGGCTGACCTAGAGGTCTTGTTGTATTATACACCTGATATTCTCCTTTTATTGTCGTTCGAACATTCTATGATTAATATACAGTGGACTCTCGTTAAGTCGAACTCCTAGGGACCAAAAACTGTTCGACTTATCTATTGTTCAGCTCACCTAACATTCGAGTTATTCAAGTGAGACTTCACATCATCAATGATAAACGAGCTTCTGAGCACTGGAAACATGTCCTTCGCGGTTGAAAAATCGTATGATATTCATCACGTGACGTGATTTTTTTGCGAACCGAATCTTCTTCGGTCTCATTCATTAGATCAGAAAGTTCCACTCATAGGCAATGGTGCTCAGAAGAACGACTTATAGAGGTGGAGGTTCTCTTGACGACCCTTCCAGCAGTTCAATTCATCTACTAGACCCTCTAGACTCGTTGAGGTGAAAATACACTGGGTAAAATATGTATGGACAGCTGTTCGATTTATCGATGTTCGATTCATCGAAAGTACACTGTATGAATAAGTTCTTGAAATTGTTATAATAAATCTCCAATATGTGAACAAATTTTTTTAATGTTCTCAATTTCATAGTTATTGTATTGTAGTTGATTTTACACAATCATTTGAAATGAAAATATGAAGAATGCAGAAGAGTATTAAATTCGATTCAAAACCATGTGTAGATGAAAAATATCATCCTGATCAAAAAGCGGAGCCCTGCTTTTGTTTTGTCGATCAGGATGATTCTTGAAAAACTCGACAAAGAATACTCAATAATAATAGTTTTCTGTACTGAATAATGTTTTCAGCGCCCCCTAGGTGTCAAAAGTAAGAAACTAGCCAAAAATCGGAGTCGGCTTTAGTACCACAAATATAAGGGTGTTTCCTATCTTTCTAACTCTATAATCTTTGGTTTTCATTTTAGGAATGTCAAACCTCACTATTGAGTTGTAAGTTGGCACATATCAACACTAGGGTTGTCTAATGGCGTGATATGAAAAGCATTCTCTCACAAATCTGGATAGCAAATCAGATTGCAGTATTTTAACACACCCTGCTATTGAAATACCGATAATAATAAAATCCACATAAATATTCAATTCTTCCCAGATTTCCTCCCTTGCCTCCTAACGTCTTCGGAATACAAAGTGGTATCCGAAGGGTTGGAACCCATACGTGAATTTATGCCACTGAGGGTCGCACCGCAGCACAGAAATAATTCAATCGCTTTCTGTTTATCCCAGATTGTCGTTCCAGATCTATTTGTAATTCATTAGCTCGTCATTGTGACCCTTTAAAAGGTTTCGAAAAAGTGACAGTCATCCGGAGTACAGGCTGGACAGACTGTGCGGTCGGAATTAAGATGGATGATGGATGGTGCGTTCAGACGCCCACGCGTTACGTTTAATGGGTTCCGTAGCAGCTACCGATCCCAGAGGTAATTACGGAATTGGATGTGGGGTTGATAAGAATACTGAAAAGGAACGAGGAAGAATGTAGAGTTGTTGGAGCAGCGGGTTATGATAGATCAGTGGCGTATAAGCCATGGGGTAAATAACGCCACTGCCTAGGGGTAGGAGATTTTCTATAAATCAACAAAATAAAATTGAAGTATTACAAATATCTTTCCTTCTACAAATAATCTGATATTGACTCAAACTGTGAAAAAATTTAGTTTAAATGGGATTTTGTGATCAGAATTCATATTAATCTGATTTCAAGTTGCAGAAAATGGAATTAATTTTAGCCTGTAGGCTGCAGCGCATACAGGGTGATTGAAAAAAATCGAGTAGAATAACGAAATCTTATTCCTAGAGAATTCAAGCATTTTAAGACTATCAAAACAATGTATGGCCTCCACAGGCATCAATAACAGCTTGGCATCTTGTTTGCATACTACACACAAGATTGTTGAACATTTCCTGCAAGATTCCGACAAAGTAATTCCGGGAAACACCAAATTTGGGTCCTTTCCATTCAGTTAACTGAACGATTGTATGAAATCTCCGAGATTCGACTCTGGACGGAAAGTAACTATCCGAAGGCCCTCCTGCCGCTGCGCGAACCTTGTTTTATTGCTCTCGCTTAGGTTTGAACACAGTATAGGTAGATATTTTGCCTAGTCTAGACTCTCAAGGCCTGCTGAGATCATAATGGTTTTTGAAAGGTTTTTGATACAAACAAACCTCAAAACACCCAGTATACGCCCTTTCTCTCGGCTCCGAGACAAGCCACCTTCGATCCGGCAATCCGGGAAAGCCGATATGTTTGAATATTGTTTATTAAGTGATGGAATACTAACATTTAGTGGTCAAATTCGATGTTGGGAGAGCTATATTCTATACCAGTTGTGGAGAAAATCAATCAATTATGTCTCATGTAATTTTAACTTATTACGTGTTCATTCAAAAATGGAATGGTATAAAAACTTTTGAACTATACTCTGTTCAAATTTGAGCGAGAGCCATGAAAACAAACAGAATCGTCTGGTTTGAGCACATAAAGCTCGTATTGGTCAAACGGTCATGAAAACGCTCCCTTCGACCGCCCTAAGAGACTGCCAGGATCGTACTCGGAACTATGCTCGAGATTACGGCAAAGTAATTCCAGGAAACATCAGAATTTTAGATATTTTGGTCGGAATCTTGCAAGCTTCTTACAAAGTAATTCCAAGAAACATCAGATTTGGGTCCTTTCCATTCAGTTAAAACTGAACGATTGTTTGAAATCTCCGAGATTCGACTTTGGACGGAAAGTAACTATCCGAAGGCCCTCCTACCGCTGCGCGAACCTTGTTTTATTGCTCTCGCTTAGGTTTGAACAGAGTATAGGTGTTTAATTGCATAAAACATGTATGACCCATTTACACGGAATTTCCACAGACGACCTAGTTTCTTCATCAATCATCATTTCGTAATGACCTCGTTGTAGCTAATGCAGCAATCTACTCCGAGTCATACGATGATGATGAAAAGTCTTTATCAGCAAATAATTTTACTATAAATACCGACAACTGTAATCGCAACAACAAGTTGGAATTCAAGTTCAGCTTCAAGTTCACCTTAACTCTGTACTTCCAAATGAATACCTGAAAACACCACCGTGTGTTTAGTTCTCATTGTAGTGGATTTACGCCCCTCTACAATTAAACCAACCATGAATTCAGTAGCCTTACAAAATACTGAAATCTGCACTTCTATTTCATTGGATTCACGACCCAGTGAAGAAAGCAGAAACATATCTTTTGGGATAATCTTATCTTAAAAGATACACTGAGAGAAGTATTCACTTGATATTATCGATCATGCGTTATAGTTAATAAATCATTTATTGGCCAAATCGACAAATAAATATTTCTTTCATGGAAATGAAGAATTTATTTAAGTTTTCGCAAATCACCTTCACTCAATATTATATCACATTTATTTATGAATAATAACATTCAATAATACCCAATAAAGACGCATTAGACTGAAATAAATATATTTAGTAATAATTAACAAACCGCACGAATTATGAATGAACGTTAACGTCTAAAAATTATATAGCAAAATTGAAAATTAATGGCCTTGCAGACGGAATTGAATTCTGGAATAATGTCTAGCCCGAGCAGGATTTGAACCTGCGACCCTCGAACTACTAGTCCAATGCGCTAACTAACTGTGCCATTGGGAAGGTTGAAGGTTCCATCTGATCTTCGGTTGGCGACTCCCAGAATTCGATGTAAGTTTGTTAGTTTTAATTCTTCATGAACTATGATGCTCGTGAAGAATTCTTTGGGGAGTTAGGGTTGGAAGGGGAACTCATTCGCTATCGGTGGTCATCGATGATTCGATTTTTACCTTTCATCCGATTGCGTCATTCGAGATTTTCGCGATTTATCGGCAGGAGTCGGGTAGTTGAATCTACCGACCACCGAACAATGTTAACTAGCCAAGATGACTGAAACATGTCAAATGCGGTTTGTTCATTGTTAATAAATCCTATATTTTGAGTAAACATATCGTGGAGTGGTGGAAGTTTAGAATCATTTAGTAATAGAAACCAAACGTTTGTTTATTACCAAATGAACATATGTTTTCAATTAATATATCTTATATTTGAAGAGAACTGCAGTTTAAATGAAATACATCATACCCAAATATATTAAATATTAACAAATGCCGTGTAAATAAATATTTCGTTCCATATGAATGAATTCTTTCAGAGGCAAGATCTGTTAGTTAATAAATAAATTAAAGATTAATAAGCGGATTTGTCTGTTAATGAATAATCTCGAAATAAATACTTTATTGATAAAAACAAATTTATTTCTCTCAGTGTACAATAGGCTTTTTGAAATGATGATAGTTTTTGATTAGGAGCAGTATTCGTGGTTAGCTGTCGATACCAACAAACCCCAAAACACCCAGTATACGGCCTTTCTCTAGCCGTCGAGACAAGCCACCACCTTCGATCCGGCAATCCCAGAGAGCCGATACGTTACACAAGGTTCATGTGTCCCGGACACGACGCAGGAATGTAGGAGTGGCTCACTTCAAAAAACTGTGTCACCTCTTTTCGAATGTCCCACTAAGCGACTATACATCGAAAGACGTGGGACCGATCCAGGTAGTCGGAGATCTCGACCATAACTCAATTCAGATTCAGGGACGTGTACAGAACGGCGACACTTGTAAAGCCTAAAGAAACTTCCATCTTCCTTTTCACCAGTGTGTCTTGTTACGAATCACTAGATTTGTGGTTTCTCCTCATAACAAAATTAGGGTTTTTCCAGAGGTTGCTTCTTCGACCGCTCTTACCGACCGTCGAATAAACAAGGAGTTTGTACTACAATGAGCGCTTCAACTCTTACGTCTAACGTAATAATGTTATCGCCCTTTTGCATCGGTCCAGTTACGAGCGACACAGTGACACAGTATGTGGTAGAACAAATTTTGTCACGACTGCCTATCGCGTCATGAACGACCTGAATGCCTCGCCTCATTGGAAGCGGTACATTGTACCGCTTGAGTACAGAAGTGAGGTTCCTCTTACAAACTCAATTTTAAAACGTGTACTACCCAACACTTTGCTGAGATGATAATATAAATGATTCTTGAAAGGGGTTAGCTATCGATACCAACAAACCCCAAAACACCCAGTTTGTACTACAATGAGCGCTTCAACTCTTACGTCTAACGTAATAACTTTTTCCCCCTTTTGCATCGGTCCAGTTACGAGCGACACAGTATGTGGTAGAACAAATTTTGTCTCGACTGCCTATCGCGTCATGAACGACCTGAATGCCTCGCCTCATTGGAAGCGGTACATTGTACCGCTTGAGTACAGAAGTGAGGCTTCTCTTACAAACTCAATTTTAAAACGTGTAGTACCCTACACTATGCTGAGATGATAATATAAATAGTTCTCGAAAGGGATTAGCTATCGATACCAACAAACCCCAAAACACCCTGTATACGCCCTTTCTCTCGAGACAAGCCACCTCCGATCCGGCAATCCGGGAGAGCCGATACGTTACACGAGCAATGAACTGTCGAACCTGGTGTCAGCGAATCGGGATAACAAACGAGCGTAGCGAGGCAATCAGGAACTATCCCGTCTTACAGGGAAAAGGCGGGAACGGTTGCCTTGTCGGGAGCCGGTGCTGATGCCCGACATCCACCCCGCGGAGCCGGGGCTCCCTGTTCGTTGTAGCCCGAATTGGGACAGCTGTAAAGGGGTGTCCATTCGGTTTCGATATATATGGTGTTAGCGGCTCTTCGGCGAGAGGACGACCGTTTGAACTTTGGGGCAGTTTGTTTTTACGATTGGAGGTTCATCGATGCTGACAATTCTACCGGAAACTAATGGATAGTATATTCTAAAACAAGTTGCAGAATGAGCTCCTATTCCAACATGAATGCGAAGTTCGAAAACGAGCGACTAAGGAGCGAGTTTTCGATAGCATGAGTGTTGGAATTGCCTTCTGCAACGAGTATTAGACGGTATTTTCTCTATTTCAGTCAATTTTTGTGAAATATTCTCGAAATTCGAATGAAAATTCAGATCAGTGACTTTTGTTTTGTATCTTGGCAGCTGGTGTGATATACGAAATTTGACAGATCACGGAATTTGAGTTGTTTTGATTCGAAACTGAATTCGATCGGAGATCAGTACTGACAACCATAAAACGAAACATATAACTGAAAACAATGCTGTAATGAGTTTCATTACAGCACTACTTTTAGTACTGTAATGAAACCATTACGGTACTGAAATAGAGAAAAGTCTTTTATTTGCTTCTCATTTGTGAACGTTAGTTTCCAAAAACACAATATTAATCAAGAAAGTTTATTTTATCAACTTTTTACTAGCTTGTAAAACTGACAGTTCACTTGCAACATTTTCACAAGTTAGTAGTATTATTTACATTCGAAAATTTTGTTTTATCGTCATATATGTTGAAAATCATGGTACAATTGTTATTTTCAGTAACACAGATTTTTAATGATGAAAGATTTGATACTCTTGAACCATCTGTTGACTCAGAAACTGCTGAACTCGAGGACTGCAGATCATTTGTACTCTCCTTACAACTAAATAATTTGTTAGACATTTCGATTTTTTTGTTGACCGAATCATCAACATAACTCATCGCAATTTCGGTGCTCTTCCACCCTCCTGCACGCTTTAGTGCTAAAATATCTCCACCCGAATCCGCAACCATAGTGGCTCCAGTTCTGCGAAAAGAAATGGCCGGTGTATAACTCTGGGTCTTTTCAACCTAAATATTTCGCTATTTGCTTTGGGACACCACCAATAGTGTGCTGGCCAGCTCATTTTTTCGTTTCAAAAACGCTATTACCTTTTGAAATCTGCAAATGACAACTAAACGTCATATTTCATATTTTCCATTCGGTTTCTATATATTTGGTATTAGCGGTTCTTCGGCGAGAGGACGCCCGTTTGAACTTTGGCGCTTTGGGGGAGGGGATGATGATCGAGTAGTTTGTTTTTACGATTTCTAGGAGGTTCATCGGTTATGGCAATGGGGAGTGTTCACCGATATGCAGAATGAAACTTTGAAGATGACGCACCTTTTTTAAAATGCGCTGTAAATCCACTGTTCGGAACTGAACGTGGTCATTAAATCATAAATAATTCTTTAGGTATTAGACTTTGATTGTATATAATCAAAATGAAGAAAAACTCGAACATTTTGCAAGAATAAAATGATATACAAAATTCTGATATAGGCAATCTCAATGGGTTATGGGAGAGATAGCTAAAAGGGGTTTGATATAATATGTTCACTTTTGGGAAATTGTTCTCTTTCCACAGGGTATACAAGATATTTTGAAGGATGTGCACGTATCAAAAAGTCACCTGCGACAATCCGCTGTCAATTTGGTATTTTCGTAGTGCTCCAAGCATTCATTTTCATCGAAAGTGTCGTCGTTTGTGAGATCATTTCTAAAAACGCACTCGTCAAGTCCTCCTGTATCCATTTCTCTGTTGTATCTTAAGACTATTGTAACAAGTAGGCAATTTGGGTCTGAAAGTAAAAAATATTGGGCGTCATCTATCCCAAACCCATGGGATAGATGACGCACCTGTTTAGGTTACAACAAATTCCGAAAGGAGACGTTAGATTAGTGAATATAGCTTTCATATTAACCCAACTTCCAACTGTTTTTGACAGAACGTCGAGTTCAAGCGGATTTTTAATGAACAGTTGGATCAAAATAAATACCTTGCAAACTTTTCGGTACTTACCAACTTTATATAACCAAATATCTTGTAACTTTATTGCAGTTTTGACACGATTTTTCAAGAACGGCAAGAGTAAAACGTCTGCATGCATCCATCTTAAGTAAACGGCACTGCGTGCACCGAAATCGGGAATTATCTGATTGCGTGGTCTCTCCCGCAGTGTCATGTCTCCCTGTTTTACCCTATACATAATGCTTGGAGAATAATCCGTTACTATTATTGTCAAATACCATTCAGGTTCGAAAAACTCAAAAAACTATAATGCGAATTTTTTTCAACAAAAAGCATTAGGGCAATTGCAGAAATCCTCGTTTTCGATTTTTGTTGCCATCAGCACTCATGCTTTTAGGTGAAATATTACTTAGCAACATATTGTTTCGATTCTTTTTAAAAAAAAAAATAGATTCGATTTACGATAATACTTACGAAAAAACCACCGCCATTCAGGTGGCATCAACCTAATGATTTTTTAAAAGGGAAAAGATGCCAGGTATTGATCAATTTAGGAGTTATTTTCGTACAATTGCCATTAAAAGTGACACTTTCAATGGCAACGAACAATGTTAAAATTGATTGTTTCCGTGGAAACGTATTAAAAATATTTTTAACATTAGTGTTGAAAATATTTTTATCACTCCATTTTCTTATGATGAAATCAGATGAGGAAAATTCAGCAATTGCAAAATTAATGATCAATAATTAACAATCATTAAGTGAACATTAATATTAATCGTAAAACTAGAACAATTACTAACATTGATACCCTGTGACGTTAGAGAGCTTAGCAAGACATTATTAGAATTCTCAGCACCAACAGTACTAGTAAAAACCGGAAGTACAATATTGGTTAATGATGATCGAAAATCTGTTGAGGTTGGGAGAATTTTCAGCAATGACATTTTTATATGTAATGGAATGATCAACATAGCCCTCGGCTAACGTCGTAGACTTCCATCCACCATGTTTTTTCATATCCGTAATATTTGCTCCTGATTCTGCTAGCAATGAAGCGGAGGATCTTCGAAAACAGTGTTCTTCATATTGCTTTGGTTCTGGCAGTTTGAGGAATTCGGCAACAATAGATGAAATTTTTCCAAATGTATCAATACCCACTGGATTGGCAGTACATTTATTATTCATGTATTTCAGGAAAAAAGGACGATGTTTGATGACAGTAAGGCGTAGTGCAAAGTACTTATGAAAATAGTCAACATACTTAACAATAATACTGAAAGAACGACTGACTTTCGTTTTTGTATTTGGAACTTTTTAAACCAATGATTCATATGTTATTTTGATGTTTTTCACATTACACAATTCTTCACGCCGACAGGCTCCAAATAATCCGAATATAGTTGCAAGCTTAACCATCAAGTATTTCTCATCTGGTGCCTCCTTTATAAACTTTTCAACTTGTCTGCATCAACAGTATGATTCCCCCTCAAATTTGAAGATCCTTTCAAATTTGAATTCTTTATTAAATCGGATATTTCATTCAAGGATTTAACTTTGAAATGACGTTTAAATTTTAATTGACTTTGCCGCTACTCAGGGTGTCACTCATCCTTCTTTCTAAGCGAATACTGTTCGTAATAAGCGCTATATTCCGTTACAAATTGAACTATCCAGTTACGCTGTGATTTCTGAAACGTCAGATACACGCGATCCATCACCCCAAAAACCCTTACATCTCGCATCGCCATTGGTTACCTGAGTACCACAACCGACCCCGTCGGGGTGCCAAAATTCGCATTCACACATTGTCGCATTAGGCAGGACATTTCCAAACATCCCTTTCATTAAGGGAACCATTATTTAGATTAATGTTGCCCCCTATTGCGGTTTAGAAACGCGAGAAAGTCGCATTGGTCTGTTGCCAACTGCCGGAGGGGCGACCCGCTAAAATACTACCTTTTTTTTCATCTCGCGTACATTGTACTTGGCCGCGTAAATGATACGTCTGCACCCCGCGGCGAGCCTGAATGGGCAGGATCCGAAACGAGCTGGATGCTGGCCGTGTGCTTAATGGGCATCACTTTACATCTGTCTCAATTTGGGGTACAATATGGGAACCTATGGCCGATGTTCCCCCGTGTAGAGGCAGCGATGGCGGTGATAAAGTCATACACGGTTACATATGCTCTGGAAAGCATGAATAGACAGTGGAAAAATGTGGGAAGGCATGGAATCAATTGCAATTGAAATACAACAACAATAAAAAAAATTTCAGCATGCTGTATTTCAGTGAAAAATGGTCTTATTGAAAATAAAAAACTTATTGATAAAGCTTGAGGACTTTAGTTTTCCAATTTATTGGTTAAACATTCTCAGGGTTAATTAAAGTAATGCAATTCTCGGATAAATAAGGAATAAAAAATTTTCATACCATGATTGCATACCATGATTATTCACTTCTAATTTGCTTCTTACGACCCTCGAATATGATTTTTTGTCTTCGAGATATCCAATTTTGAATGCAAAAAGATCCTTTTTCACTCAACTGCCGAAATCTCCGTAACTACTAACCGCCTATCAAACCAATAGGTGGTTTTTTTTTCAGCAGAAAATTTCCTACAAAAATCTGTTATGCCTGATTAAAAACATTTTTTTTCGCCTGTAACGCAAATGTGAATAAATAGGAAATAATGCCATTTTTCTATTTTGTCATTTTTTGGTTGATGGACTGTATTTTCGTGAGTTTTGGGGGGAAAGTTTAGGATATAGGGAAATTTGACAGTTTGATGTTCTCCTAATTCCCCTCTTAAATCGGTAGATCGATCGGTTCAGCGGTTTTGTTTGACCGATTGATTGAAATTTTGAAAAAAATTAAGGGAACAAGATTTTTGAGATATCTATTGAGTTATTGTCTGGGAGGTCTTTGAATTTTCCTGAAAACTTAATTTGGGTTCCTCTCCCAGTCTCTGAAACAAGAAAAAATAAAAAAATTTTTTTAAATGATAGAAAAAAGGCCCCCGGGTAAAAATTTGAGCACAAATTTGTCAGATGCCAATATTTACAAGATGTATTGCCTTACAATAAACAAAAAGAAAACACTTCGAACTTTGAAGCGTAACCTTTTGGAGTCTAAATCAGACTCCTTCGTCAGACAATCACTAGTTTTCATTCAACTTCGTAAAATCGTGACAATATTGTTTCTTGTTTCAGAGACTGGGAGAGAAAACCCAAACTGAGTTTTCAGAAGAAAAAACAATATTCTTGTTCCTTGAACTTCACCCTATTTTTTAAATCAATCAATAGTTACATTATTTCTTCATTCTCTACTCAAATTGTTTTTTTTTTTGAGATGAATTGTAAGAAAAAATGAGAAAAATTTCAAGAATTTCAGTAATTTGAAAAAAAATTTTAATTAAAAAAAATGAAAGAGCATTTATGCTTCACTACCATTGAAGCTAAAGACACATTCCTCAAAAAAAAATTCTGCAGAACTACAATATTTTAAAAAAACAGTTTTCTTGAAAACCGATCGATCTACCGATTCGGGGGGACTAAGCTTTATCCCCAATATTGACGAAGATTTAGTCCATTAACCAAAAAATTGAAGAATGGCAGTTTTTTCACGTTAACGTTACAGGAAAAAAAATTCTTTTTCAATTACTCATGACAAATTTTTATGAAAATTTCAGACATGAAGTAATAATATAATAATAATAATATTCTACAGAAACTTGCTGGTACGTCATGGGGTGCTGACCCGACTACTCTTCGCACAGCAGCCCTTGCCCTGGTTTTTTCCACCGCTGAATATTGTTGCCCTATTTGGCTCAATAGTGTTCATGTTCAGGCACAGCTCAATTTATCAATGAGAATAATTACTGGAACTATCCGATCTACACCTATCCAGTGGCTACCAGTGCTATCTCAAATATATTTCTTCCCCATATTCGAAGACAGTCTGCAACTTGGAATTCTTGAAATGAATTCAATTTATTTCCGGATTCCTTTCAGATAGTTTCCTACGTTCCATAAAATAGAATTCCAAGACTCCAATCCCGTAAACCTATTTGGTCGAATATCTTTCTGAATTCGAACTTCAGCTACAAGGAAATCTGGAAATCCGAATGGGATGCATGTTCTTTATCTAATAAAGATTTAATATCTGATCTATCGAATAAAATTCCTGGTTTCAACCTTCCCAGGAGAATATGGTCCCTTCTTAATCGAATGAGAACATGTCATGGTCGTACCAATGGCATGCTTTTCAAGTGGAATTCAGTGGATAGTCCTAATTGTGAATGTGGTGAATCAGAGGAAACAGTTGAACACCTAATTAATAATTGTTCGATTTATATATTTTCAGGATGGAATTAGAGCCATACACAATGTATCAAATTCATTTTTGCAATGGGTTGAAAATTTTAGATCAATTTGATAAAGTGTAAATTGAATTCTCTTGCTATTCTGTCTTTTTTTTTTCAGGGCTGGAGTTTGTGATTGGAAATCCTTCCTCCGAAGAGCCGTTCCGATAATCGTGATGTCCTTCAATATAAAATATTCAGATACAACAATTTCATTTAATTTTTTTCACGGGGAGACAAGTTTTTTCGGCTGAGCTTTTTTTCCCTGGCTCTATAGTATCGTATGATACTAGTGATATAGTATACTAGCATTTAAATAAACAGTCATGAACATGAAGAAAATCACAAATACGCACAAAAATTCTTTTACAGAATGAACCATGAAGATAAACATCTTCTCACTTTCATATTTTCCTTGGGTAATTAAAAAAAAAAAATTTAAGTGTGTATTTCGGAGGTCTTCAAACATCGACCTAGGACTCTTGGAAATTGGAGAGGTGAAGGAGCCATTTCCAACACTTGAACCAAGATTTTCCGGCAACATATTCAACAAAAGTACGGAATTTCATATAAGAAACAAATGTTTGATGGTAGCTGTAATTTTTTTCAAAGAACAGAACATCGCTAATATCTTCAAAACGGCTCATTTGCGGAACTATGTTTATAATAGATTGGAACTACTTTGAGGTTCATAATCAGCACCCAAAATATCGTAATTTTGGTTTCAACACCCTGTATTTATTCCTCCACTTGGCCGAAACAATTTTCCTTACTTTAGTGTTGAGTGAATTGAAGAAAAATCAAATTTTGGACCTTCCAATTTCATCTTGTTTCCTCATGGACTTTAACACTTATGAATCGACAAAATGATTATGTTCTTGTTCATGACAACGTTTTTTTTGGAAACCTATATTCGCCAAACTTGTTTTCCGATCGATAATTAAAGTCATTATAATAATGTTGAAATTGTATCCTGAAAATGAACTAATTATCGCATTATTTCCACCTGAACTGAAATAAATGAAACGAATAATTTATCAATCACATTAGCGTCTATTCCATCAGAGCGAACATTTTGAAATTTTCATAATTATTCATTCATTACTATTTAGCATAATTAAACTTGGCGGGAGATATGTTAGTAATTCGATAAATTGCTAATTGCGATTTTTTCATCGTTTCATTATGATTGATTAGTCTCTGATCGCGAAATCGTGTTTCTGTTCATAGGATTATTTTCCTACACACTTAACGAGCCTAGAAACTTATTGCTTGTGGTCGAATGGATATTTATAGCAATTTTTCTGTTTAATTTAGCTAGTAATTGATATGGCAGAAATTGAATCGCTTTAATTCTGAAGTTTGTCATGAAAATGAAGTGAATAACATAGATTTATACGGAAAGATCAAGGAAGGATAATGTTCGACTGATATTTTCCACAGAAAAATTGACTTTATCCGTTGTTGCCATAACTGCCACTAGCTTCGAGATGCCAAGGAAAAATTTGCATCTCAAAGGGCTTAAGAGAAAGTAAAACTGAAAATTTCTGCGCCCTAAACGTTTTCAGGCTGTTGAAGAAGTCTGCGATATTTGTTTACAGACGATAAACGTAAAAAAGTGTTGACAATTAAGCGAAACAACAGCCGAATACTCTGGTAGTGTTGTATTTTTGTTGCGAATGGCTGAACGTTCTTTCATTATGTAGTTGTGGATGCAGGGACGTATCTGCTCAAACTGTGAAGATTCTATAAATTTTAGAGAGGTTTTTCTCTTCTCCTCATTTTTACATGATGTCGAAAAGATAATATGTAGGAAAATTTGTTTTTGTACAACTGCCATCAAAAGTGACACTTTTAATGAGAGCGAACAATGTTAAAATTGATTCTCTACGCGGATGCGTGTTGAAAATATTTTTAACATTAGTGTTGAAAATATTTTTAGCACTCCATTTTCTAATGATTAGATCAGATGAGAAAAATTCAGCAATTGCAAATTTTTATTATTAATATTTAACAATCATTACTTATGATCGAAAAACTAGAACAATTACTAACAAAAATGCTCTGTGACGTTAGAGAGCTTCGCAACACATTATTAGGATCCTCAGCACCATCAGTACTTGTAGAAACCGAAAGTACAATATTGGATGATGATGATCCGAAATCTGTTGAAGTTGGGAGAATTTTTTCAGCAATGACATTTCTATATGGAATGATCAACATAGCCCTCAGCTACCGTCGAAAACTTCCATCCACCATTTCTTTTCATATGCGTCATATTTGCTCCTGATTCTGCTAGCAATGAAGCGAAAGATCTTCGAAATTATTATTCATGTATTTCAGGAAAAAACGACGATGTTTGATGACAGAAGGGCGCAGTGCAAAATACTTATGAAGATATTCTACATACTTCCCAATAATACTGAAAGAACGACTGACTTTCTTTTTTGTATTTGGAAGTTATATGACCAATGATTCATTTGTTAGTTCGATGTCTTCCACCCATAAATTAAAATATTCTTCTCACCGACAGGCTCCTAATAATCTCAAAATAGTTGCAACATTAACCATCAAGTATTTCTCACCTGGTACCTCCTTCATAAACTTTTCAACTTGTTCAAGAGTGAGAATTTTCGATTTTTCGGGACTATATCCTTCACTTTTTCGTTTTGAATATGCTATTTCCTCAAAATATTTACTGACATCCACACCATTTTTTAACAAAGGCGCTTGACTTCATCATTGGAAATTTGCTCTACAAAGTTGATGAACTCCATGTTTTCGATTTTTCTTCTAAGTATGCAAGGAAAACAGTTTCACTGAAGTTCTCTTCTACATTTTTCAATTTTCACGAGGCCAAGAATTTGTTATATGCAATATCGTACTGCTGAACAGATTTTTTAGGTAGTTCCAGATTTGCTGTTCTTACAGACTCTTCAATATCCAGAGGAACAACCAAATCGTCACTTTTATTAATAATTGGACTCTCGACACACATCAGGGAGTTAAAAACCCAAGACGACATTTGGACAGGAACGGAATTCAAATGACAGCGTTTTTTCTCATTTGTTAGTAATCATAACGTTGGCAACGTTTGCCATTCGCAACAACCTTTCGATTATTTGAATATCAAAATGCATTTTCACGTTTATTGTAATTGCAAATTCGCCAATTCAGTATCAGAATAGGGCAGATGTACAAAAAACATTGTATGGTATTTGTGTAAAAATTGATTTCATTTTGTTCGTGAAATAATTCAATTCGCTCCGCTCATCTCACAAACTTTTTCATTCACAAAATAAAACGCCACTTTCAACACTCATATCATAAATATCTATTTCCTGTTTTTTGATGATTATTCAAATGGAAACAAGAATCATTGTTTCATAGTTTCTATGAAGAAAGATTTTCTATTTCATGAAACTTACGTTGACATGGTGTCAAATGATCATCACTTAAATGAAGTTGCAAAAATGTCAAACGCATGTAAATTTAAAAGAAAAGGTGCTAGAACTGATCCTTGTGGAAGACCATCTCACTCAATGTTCTTGTACTATTTTCATCATCGAAAGTACTATACAGGGTATTTAATCTCGAAATACGTCCAATGATTCTGTTTGAGGAAACATCTTTGGCAAACTAATTATCTTTATTCTATATGATTATGAAGCAATATTTAATTGTGTAATTAGTTGGGTTTTTTGTTAGGACGATTCGCCTTTTTAACTAAACAAAATATATTCCTTATCTGTGAGAGTAGAATCTCATTCGATAGTTGATCAACTTTAGTGGATCAACAAAAATCGTTCAACCATGAGGAAATCGCTCGAAATATAATACAACGGAGGAATATTCAGTTTAATTTTCGTTGGGGATTCTTTTGGCCCTCACGTTCTTTCCGGTACGGATCTGCGCGTTCAGCGAGGCGACTTCAGCCATGAAATTTGCATGGTTTGACGTCACTCAGCTATGGAACTTTATGTCAAACGCTTCTGGGACAAAGAAGGGAATTAACTCGTCGCGCAAGGTGTCCCCGTTTTATTATTCTTTCGTATATAAAATTCTCGCTTCAGCTTTTTATTATTAATATTGTGTTAAGGTCGAATTGCATTTTTATCGCGCTTTATATGCCTTCATCCGATGTGAGTACACATACCTGCCTTACGAATGTGGTAACGATGGCAAATATCCGTTCTGTTCTGTATTCTCGTGTCATCCGCGTTATACAGGATGGTAAAATTGAAATATTATTCCCTATTTTTTATGGCTTAGTATATGGATGATTTTGTTTATTGTTCCAACGACAACAGAGATGATTGCTCGATTTAAATTACTAGGGGTAGCTAATATAATTTATTTTCGAAATCGAGCTCACTACCAAGATAATACTTTCAGAAGTCATTTGATACTTAATTTTTTTTTACAGTTTCTTGAAAGCACTCAGTCATATAGCTCTAGCACTGAAAACCTAGGTGCTTTTTTCGATCTCATAATTTTATCATTAGGGGTTGAAAGTTGGAACCCTTCATGATGTTTTATCAATTATTGGGGAGAACAGTCCTGTACAGGGTGGGCAAAATTGGTGATACCTGAACTACAACTTTTTTACCGTGGGAGATACAAAAAAATGAATGAAACGTTACGGTGGTCTTTTTTAGAGAAACTGATAATGCCTTCAACTGCATTCCCCTATCTTCTTTAGTTTTCGAGTTAAAGGCCAAAATTGAAATTTGGGCGATTTCAACTCTGGCGTTGAAATCGCCCAAATTTAAATTTTGGCCATTATTTCCGTTTCTGTTTGTGATAGGATGTTGAAATGAAAACTATACAGCCACTTTTTTCATAGCAATCCAGTAGCATTCTTTGTTTTTTCCCAAAAAGCTTTCCTAGATGAGCTATAACGTAAAGTTGTGTTTTTTCTTATGGAAACAATATTTTGAAATGGCTTAGAAACAATCGCTATTTTTTCCGTTTCATATAAGTATCATACATCGCCCCCAATTAATTCAGATATCATGAAAAAAAAATTTTTGTTTGAAATTTGAAATATTTCGTATTGAGTGGGCTGAATCACAGAATAATATGTCCCTATGTATGGTGTCATTATTATTTTGCGATTGACTACTTGATTCGATTCTCCGTGATTTGATCCCTGTTCAGAACAACTGTCAATTATTACATTCGAAGTCATTATTGAAATGTCCGAAAACTATGAGAAATATGATATCGCCCCTTGCTACAAAAGTGACACAACTCAAAATTTACTTTTTTCGGTTTATGCTATGAATCAGATCAGAAAACGAGCCTAGATTGAATCATGGAAACTTTTTATTCACATCAATGGGTCCTCCATATACCATTTAGTTACCTACATATCAAAATTGGTGCCTATTTGATGTTTCCAATTAATTAGAAAATATTTAGCATTTGAATATTTCCGACTTCTGATTTTAAGTTGTGTCACTTTTGTAGCAAGGAAGCGATATGTTAAAATGTTTAATTTTAGGGGCAATAATGACTTCGAATTGACAGTTGTTCTGAACAAAGATCAAACCACGGAGAATTGAATCAAGTATTAAATCGCAAAATAATAATGACACCATGCATGGAGACATATTATGCTGTGATTCAGCCTACTTAATACTCAATAATTCAAATTTCACATACAAACTATATTTGAACGAATCTGGGGCCGATGTATGATGTATGATATATTTCTGAAACGGGAAAAAATTGGCGATTTTTTCTAAGCCATTTCAAACTGTTCGTTTTCTAAGAAAACACACATTTTATGTTATAACTCATTAAAAAAAACTCTTGGGAAAAAACAAACTACGCTACTGGATTGCTATGAAAAAAGTGCCTGTATAATGTTTCCATTTCAACATATTAGCAGAAAAAGAAACGGGGATAATGGCCAAAGTTGAAATTGCCCAAATTTCAATTTTGACATATAACTCGAAAATAAAAGAAGTTAGAGGAATGCAGATAGAGAATTATCAGTTTCTCTAAAAAAGGCACCGTAACGTCTCATTCATTTTCCTCTTTTTTTCACGGTTGAAAAGTTGTAGTTCAGATATCAGCAAATTTGCCCACCCTCTACATGGTTATGGTTATTCGTTTTATTGATTCATCAATTATTGTTTTTGTAGGAAAAATTTTCGAAAAATGAAAAATTTTCCTCATTTAAACCTAGAAAGAAAAAGTTTTTGCAAAATTTCGATACGTTGACATTTAGGGAGTCTTCCAGACTTATTGCAGATATATTGGCCGTGGTCCATTTGGAACTATTTTACCCACATCTTCGGTGAGCATTCGAGATAACCTCTGCCTTTGACAAACTTTATTGTGTTCATCAGTAAGAGAATCTGCCACAAAAGTATATTCTAAAACAAGTTCCAGAATGGCTCCTATTCCAACACGAATGCGAAATTCGAAAACGAGCGACGAAGGAGCGAGCATGAGTGTTGGAATTGTCTTCTGCCACGAGTTTTAGACGATATTTTCTCTATTTCAGTCAAGTTTTCTGAAATATTCTCGATTTTCGAATACAAATGCAGATTAGTGACTTTTATATTGTATCTTGGCAGTTGACAGATTACGGAATTTGATTTGATTTGATTCGAAAATTGAGAGGATCTGAGGTCAGTACTGACAACCAGAACACGAAAAATATAACTGAAAACAATGCTGTAATGAATTCATCACAGCACTACTTTCAGAACTGTAATGAACACATTACGATACAGAAATAGAGAAAAAAAATTATCATACAAGAGAGTCAGGAGAATCAAATCTTTCATCAGATGGGGGCTCTGTCTACTGTAATCGGTATGAGCAATTCCCAAACAATTATCAGTAACAAATGAATTTTTTCTTTCACACACGAATTTTTGTTTTCTTGGCTTTTTCGAAAGTGACCATATGACAGTACTAACGTATTTTCTTGTGAAAGAGTAATGTAGAATACCATTCCAAATGAAATTTACATAGGATCGTTGATAAATATAAATAAAACGAAAGCGGTCCCAAGACAGAGCCTTGAGGCACCCCAACTTCAAATTTTTTTCAACTAGATTGAGAATATTCAACTCTGGCGGATGCAACTTTATCTTCCTATAGGAAGGACAGTTATAAACCGCTTTAAAACACTGGAATAATAAAGTGATACATCTCCGTCGATATCACTTCTCCTCGCCATTGTTCCCATCGGGGATGGACCAACTAGGGAACAAAGGAGGCTGGAAAAGTCGCATCAGCGATCGCGAGCACGTTCTCTGGCTTAAAAACGGTCATGAATGCACTAATGTGGATTACCGGCGGGATACAATCAAACGGATAAATAATGCAGCGTATGTCGGGTTCGCAATAAATGATTGATAAATGAAGAGGGGTGCTGCGATTGTGTTTGACGTCGTAGCCGGCTCAGATTACAGACGGTGAGGTCTGTAAGGGAGGTTGGGGTGGCTGGATTCGCACGGAGTCAATCCTGGGATCGCTCGATTTTTTTAGCGCCAGGGATCTCTATTAAAGAGGAAGCAAGTCAGGGAATCCGTTATAGAAAATGTATAGGTTTCTAGAATCTGTAGTTATTTGTTTGTCTGTGTGCTTGTGTGTTTTTATGAATATGACCGCACTCTCAATTAAGGAAATATCGAATTCGACTTTTTGGAAACTGTTGGAAATTGATTGCAAACTGTCGACTCATGTTTAAATTCATTTTTTTTTCGAAAGATTCAGGATATTTTCGATGATACTGGTACATCATTGTCCTCAATCTTCGACAGCTTAGAGTTGTCGTATAATATGAATAACTTCTTACAAAATATTCAAGTTGTCTGAATCCAATAATGTGCAACATGAAAATAAATACAATACAATGGAGACTCTTGATATATAAAAGTAAGTCGGACCTTTTTGTTGGTAACATCATTTATAACTCAAGATTGGATGCCCTGTTTTTTATGCGAAATTTTTTTTGATTCTTTTATGACGGGGTTAACATAAAATACATTGAAACTCTTAAAATTTGATGAAATAGAAAAAAAATAGGAAATAATTCTTCTTCTTGCGAATAACACCAGTAGGTGTCGCTACGGTTAATAGCGTTTTCGTGGAAGTATTATAATTGATATTAATTCGGTGAACTACATCTTCTCATAATATTTACGCATCTGAGTCCATGTTTTATTAAACCTATCTTTCTTCCGAACACTACGGAAAATTTTATGACGAAATGTTTGCAACAAATCTCCATTCAACTATTATATATGTGAACAATTACTGTCTATTTTGAGTTGTCTAAACAGATGTTTTGGGGGCGCTTGATTTTTTTGTCTGGTGACTTCCAACAACCATAGCGGGTAATTCCAAAATCGACGGCTGCCGATGAAATCGATGCTTGCCTAAAATCATCAACTTCAAATTTGGCTAGGTAATGAAGCTCTAAATCCAGTTGATTGCGGTTGGAATAGTACCAATAGACATTTGCAGCCCAAAAAAATGCAAAAAAAAAGCACCACAAAATTGTTGAAAATTGTTTTTGTAACTGCAAAAAAGGATGCAATACGTCATGTACCTTCAGAAAACTGAGTCTTTTTTGTAACGCTACATATGGGGAATGTGCAGGTATCAACTGCCAAATCAGTTGTCCAATCTTTGGCAAAGATGAAGAAATAATTGACAGTGGCGACAGCCACTCAGAATCAGATTAATTTTTTGACACAAAAAGTATTAATTTCATGTGAATAAAGTGATGAATAAATGAAAGGTTCAAGTGATATTTTCATTTTGTTATTCTGAACAGAAAGGAGTTGCTTTTAAGGGTTGAATAATAAAAATAACTGAAACTAACATTGATCCAAAATACTATTATAATATTCATCGAAATTAATTAATTATATTTATAAAGACCCATTTTTACACATGTTGATTTTATACAATAAAATTTTAATACCTAGAGAATTATTTATAATTTTATGACCACGTTTAGTTCAATACAGTGGATTTACGGCGCTTTTTATATGAAGTACGTCATCTCTCCCTGCTTCACTCTAGTAGTAAAATGTTTTGCAATTCTCTTCATGTATCACACGAAAAGCTACTGAAAGATGCATAAATTCATATTGGTATTTTGTTCGTTCCATTTCATCCTAATCAAATTCACATAGCCTTCTAAACTATCCTAGTTTGTATCCAGATGGACTTCATCCCTTGAATGTCGTTTATCTAAGCATTCATCTTCGAAACAAAAGCCCCAAAACGCCAACGTAGCTTAACTGAATCACCGAGCTGATAAAATCTGGCAACCTCCCTGTATCATAATGAAAAATTATGTAGTCTTAATTGAGGGGGCCCATATATAAAACGGGCGAGTGCTTTCGAAGTGTAAATAATAGAAAAGTGCAATTATCTGGCTGTAAGTGATCTGCACCCCCGTTGTCTCGAAACCATACAAACAATGGGGATGCTGGGGTGAGGGTGTGTATCTGATTGGACTTGGCATCTGTACTGAATTATTGAGTCTGCACGAGAGGAACAAGGCAGGATTGAGATTTTGGCTGGGAACCTCGTCAATTCTGTGTTAACAGAAGATGCGTTTGTATAATGGATTTATATGATCGGGGGATCGATTTTAAAATGATTCTTGGATTGGAGAATTTGATATAAGACAGTATGTAGAGGGTGGGAAATATTGGCGATATCTGAACTACAACTTTTACCCTCAGAGAAAACGAAAATTCAAAAGCCATCTGCATCTGCATTTCTTTATGTTGTTTATTTCGTTTCTTTATATTATTTCCCTACATATCATTCTAAGTTGAGTCTCAATCTTTTGATCTGTCATCTTATATCATGTAGTGTTTGAACTCGTGAAAGAATATTATTGCTCTCAGCAAGTATATCATAAATAACTATTCTCACATGAACTTGTTCTGGAAAATGTGACAGAATTAGAGAAATCAATATTCCCTAGTATAACCCTGAAAAATGTTTATTCGGTTCACATAATTCAACCTATTCTATAAGAGAAATTGAGAGAGTCTTCCAGGCTTATTGGTCGTGGTCTATTAGGAAGTATTTCACCTAACGTTTTGCCTACAGCTTCAGAGGTTTCTTGGTGTGAGATTGTAGGAGTGATGCTGGGTTCAATCCGAATATATTATTTGTTCCTCGGTTTTTTTTCTGATACTGGCCACCATCCTAGGATAGTTACTTTTGATATTTGAAATAACCTCTATATTGTGTTCACCTTCTAGAGCAAGTGTAGATACTTCTGTCTGATTCAGTCGACTGCATCGTTGGTGCTCCTAAATTCTCGTATTGATTCTAATGTAGACTTTGCCGCAGTCGCAAGGTATTCTGTAAATACCGGCAGCACCTCTGAGATGCTGATATCTATATTCTTTTGATTCAGAGAGTAGAAATAATACAATACATAATACATTGAAACAAAAAGGTTTGGTTCAACACAGGAAAACCATACGGGTCTGCAGTATGATTAAATGAGGAAAGGAAAAAAACCTCAGCTAAAAAAAATCCTTACCTCGCCCGTGAAAAAAAAATTACTTAAAATATTAAATATTAGAGAAATCTTGAGAGACATCAGCCTGATCTAAGAGAACATCTTCATGTTATCCGTCTATGGACTAAGATGAACAGATTCTTAATCTGAAATGAAAAAAAGACAAGGGCAGAAAAAAGTCAATTATTTAAATTAAATTATATTATTTTCAAATTAACCACCTATTTCAGAAATGCATTTGTTACTTTATCAATCGCCTCGAAACCATCTTGAAAAATATAGTCTCCTCATTTTCCCCACACTCATAACCAGGGCTCTCAACCGAATTCCATCGGAAGCGCATTCTTTTGCATGATAAACCTTGTACCTTTTTTTATTGTTGTTAATAATTTTGCTTTTTTCTTTTTTGTTCGTTTTGTTCATCTTCAACGTTTCCTGAATTTTTTCTTGAGTGAATAATGATAATTGAATAATTATATAGTAGGTGTATGTGAAGATTCTTGTAGGGCACCTACCATTTTGTTCGAAACATCAAATGGTTATGTTGGATTTTCCCGAAAATTTAATTTGGGTTTTCCCTGCCAGTGTCTGAAACAAGAAACCTTAGAAAATTTTTTTTAATAATATAAAAAAGGCCCCTGCGTAAAAATTTGGGCACTAATTCGTCAGAGGCCAAAACTTTATGAGAAGAAATTGTTGCCTAACAATGAACAAAAAGAAAACACCTTGAACTCTTAAGCGTAACGTTTCGGAGTCTATATCAGACTCCCTCGTCAGACAATAACTAGTTTTCATTTAACTTTGTAGAATTGTGACAATTCTTTGATCTTTGGATTGACATTTGTCAATATATGATGAAAATAGATCAATATTGATTACTAGGCGTAGATATCGTTATTTTATTTCAAAATTCCTTGAAACCAGTTCTTTTTTCAATAAATCCATCCAAATTCGATCTATTCCTATTGAACAATTGGCGAGATTATTAGCCTCATCCAACAAAATACAAGCTGACTCCTTGATTTTTCTTTTATAACCGTCATTAAAATTTTTGTTCCATTCCAATCCATCATGTGATTGCCGGTATTGGAACTTGGAACACACATGATCTGCTATCTGCAATCTACCAATATCTCTCTTTTTCATGTTATTTTTATCTTCACATTTTCTGATTTCTAATGTTCTTGATGTTTCTCCAGTATTAGATTTTCCACAAATACAGGGAATATTGTAAATACAATTTCTTGATTTTTGGTTCTCATTCAAAGGTTTAGTTTTTGTCAATAAAGATCGTAAATCATTTTTTGTTCTGAAAACAGTTCTTATGTTGAATTTAGAACCAATTCTTCCGATAGTCCATTTCTGATTGTTTCAGAAACTGGGAGAGAAAACCCAAATTAAGTTTTCAGAAAAATGCAGAGACCTCCCAGACAATATTTCAATAGATATCTGGTTGTGTTGGATACTACTAAGTCTAAAGATCTAAAGATCCAGAAAACCCGTACTCTCGATAATACCGTTCCACGAACATCACCCTGGGGTACTCCGCAATCGTCGTCCAGAGGGAGAAATACGGCGTTAGCTAAATCCCCGGAACAAAAACAACTACCCATAGTCCGACATCGGCGACACACGTAGCGTTTTTATTCGGCTAATCCGGCCGGCTTAAGCCTCTCCTCCACCAGCAATCAACGCGGAGGGTCGTAATTTCCAATTTCAATTAAGTGGCGCGGCCCCGGCGACCTGATATAATAAAAGATACGTATCCCGGTTATCTCGCAAAGTGATATCCAGCTCTGCCGGAGTGCCGACCAATGACTGACGGACGTGAGTCGCATTCAATTAATAACTCCGGGATCCGGAGTTAATCCTAGACTCGTGCGCCCCTGGGGAATCTATGGGATGTCATTATTATGTAGATCATGCGTTGATCCGTTTGTCGGCTCGGGGGCGGCGATAGCGGGGGGAGGGCAGGGGTCGGATATGATTGGAATATTTGGAATTCGTCGGGAAGATTTGGGGGAGAATCTTGGAGGAAAAATGCGGGGGGTTTGGAAGGAGGATGATGGAGGAGATTCGTTTGACGTCTGCAGAGGTCGGTGTTCATGGTTGTTTAGGAGGGGGATCATAGTAAATCGTTAGAGAAAAAATATATAATCGAAATGAGGCAAAACTTTTTTTTGATATTTTTAAATGAGTTCAAAATGTTTTTCGATGAACGAATATTAGACTGAGCCTTCTGTTCAGGGTATCCCAAATTGCTTGATTTTGACTGTTTCAGGTACTTCTGGACTAGATAGGTAAAAACTTCGATTTTCGTGAAAACATCATTAGTGAAAACCTTTTCACTATATCTTAACTTTTTTTTTTAATTTTGATATATTATCGATTCCGAAAATGTGCCATGAATTTTTTATTTACGGAAATATCTGAATACGATTAAAACTTTCTGGAATCGCTTTTTCATCGGAAATTCGAAACTAGCAATATTTTTTTAACTTCGTGGAAAAAACCATTGTTTGATTTTAAATACGAGAATAATTTCGTTGTTTAAATAAGAAAAATTCAAAAATAAAAAAAATTAAGAATGTCTTATTCCCAGTGGAGAAGTGCTTGTTGAAAGTTTCTATCTGTTTCAGATATTTTTAAAAATGAAAAAGTTATGGCACAACTTCAAAATCGAAAAAAATTTTAAAAATTTTTTATATCTTGAAAACAAGATATCGTGAAACGGTTTTCACTACTGGTGTTTTCTCGGAAATCGAGCCAAGGACTTCTTTCAACGTTTCCACCTATCTAGTCTAGAAGTACCAGAAACAGCCAAAGTCAAGCGATTTGGGATACCCTGCACACTGTGTCCCAAATTGGGTGAAACTGCACTGTATCTCAGCTATTATTGAAGAATGGTGCTTGCGGTTTTGGAGACCCTGTGTCACTTTTTTGTAAAACTTCCAAATCCACAAACAGAAATATTCCAATTTTTTTTATTTCTCAAATACAGGGTGAAAATCGAAAATTTTCACTTTTCTGAGATGTAATTATTTCTCAGTTACTGTACCTATGAGTTAAAAAAATAGCTTTTAATATATAGTTTCAACGCAGACGTCAGTGGCGTACTTAAAAAAAAATTCAGAGCTCTGTTTCTGAGATTGAGAACGAACGTGGAATTTTTCAGATGAAACACACTGTATATTCTGACGTCAAATTTTTGCATTTATTTTTCTGAATACATTGATGTATGACAACCTGGTCTTTAAGTGTTAGCTTCAGAAATCAGAAGAATACATATTTGTTTGTAGGCCATGAATTCTTTCACACATGAATTTAATAAATATTTTGTTAAAACGCCATGCGACTGAAACCCATTTATTTCATTATATTTAAACATAAACTCAAAATATCACTCAGCAACATAAAATTGAAAATGTTGAGAACGAAAGAAATTTTAATATTTATATTGAAATTTTTTTATGCATGTTAAACTTTCATACATGCGTGGAAGAGTTCATGTCTGACTATTGAAAAAAACATAAATATAGATTTTTGATATATCGATGTATTCAGAAAAAAAGAATCCAAAAATTTGACGTTAAAATATACAGGGTGTTCCTTTTGAAAAATTCCTCGTTTGTGCTCATCTCAGAAACAGTGCTAAAAAAAATTTTCAACTACGCCACTGACTTCTAACTGCTTAACTAAGCTTCATAATGTTCTTCGACTTGTATAGTTTCAAATTAACAGATTCTTGAAGTGAAACGAAACTATTTTTTCGTGTACCATTATTTTCTATTCAATATACATAGGTACATGAAAAGCATTTGAATTAGCTCTGGGACTTTGGTCCCCTCAAATTTCTGATATAATCATGGAATGGTCGCACTCACCGAACGAAGAACGCTACCGCTACCTAGCATAACTTGAAAGCGCTCCCAAAAATGCCCACTGCCTCAGAACGTGTTGAGTTTGTAGCGTATGTGCCACAACGGTTAAATTCGGTGAATGCGCCAAGTGAAAGAAATGAAAAAATAAACATTATGAAAAAGGTTTATTATAAGAGGACAAAAACAACAGTTTCTGGAAATGTACAAAAATTGACTAACTTACAAATAGTTGTTGAAAATTGAGCGTTGCACCCCTCTGACCTCAACCGTAGCTATGCCTATGGTTGCGTCGCAGCGCCACGTCTACTCCAGCAAGTACAGCTCTATGGTAAGCTGATTGCCTGCTCGCGTCAAATTAACCTACCTCTATGCATCAATCAGCTGACAGATCAACTCATGTTCATTCATTGAATCAATCAATTTAAGGAAAATCATTTCTACCTGATTTCAACGGAATCAAAATATGCATACGAAATTACGCTTCGAACAATATTATTAGAAGGGACATTAGATATTAGACATATTGCAGGTAGAACTTCTATTGCTGGAAGATATGACTGGAGATCACCCAGTATCAATAATCTAGTGTCCACCTCAAAATGAAGAGATTCATTAACTTTCCAAAATTTCAAAAACCAACTCATCTATCTCACAACCTCCCTTCGAGATCAAAAACAACAGAGAAACCATTTTTATGCAGATCACCGAACTTTTAATTCCGCCACCTTCTCCCAATTATTCAGGGTGATGAAGAGGGCAGCACCCGGTCGACGGTGTGGTGACAAGTGTTTTTTTGCCTTATCTACGTTGGCGCAACGGGTAATCTCCAGGTTACAGCCGAAAACATCGGTCGAAAGGGCCGAAAAAGGGCTTCTTTTCGTCCGGAACGCCGTAAAATTTGCATGTTTCGCGTAAACCCTGATTACTTGATACACTGCGTGTACAGGTTTATCTTTGTACAGCACTGGCTGAGCTCTGGCGCCGGATAAATAAAAAGTTTAATTAACGGGCTCATTTCGAGTTGGGGGTATGCGAAAAAGTATTCAAATGAGGGGGGTCCTTTGGGATGCTGGATAATGGCAAGTATCACCTTGAACTCTCATGTTCTGCGCCAGGTGGAACCAGACTGATCGATGTTTGAAATGGAAGTTACTACTTTTTTATGAAGAAGTAGCTGACCCGGCAGACTCCGTACTGCCTCCATATAAAATATTGAAAAAGTTCCCTCTTTACCTCTTAAACAAAGATAATTCTTCTGATTTATGAATAACAATGTACATACCTATTTCACTGCAATTCAATTTTTAGTATTCCTTCTTAAAAAAATCAATGTTCGCCGGGTCAGTTACCTTATCTTATGACCAATTGCCACAATTGGTCCCAACACCAGATCCCCTACGCTCTTTACTTTCAGAGATAGGAAATAATTCTGAACACTTCTTGGCCAACATTATAACATAATAAATAGTTTCAGGCTTTCACGACCGGATATATTGACATTAAGAGAGTCTTCCGGGCTTATTGGCCGTGGTCTATTAGGAATTATTTCACCTAACCTAACCTAACCTAATATGAAATAATATGAATAATATGAAATAATTCCTAATAGACCACGGCCAATAAGCCCGGAAGACTCTCTTAATGTCATTATAACATAATAGTTTATTATAATATTGAAGTAGCTTTTTCAACTATCGATTGAGGCAGTACAAAGCCTGCCGGATCAGCTAGTTTCACAATACATGTCCACACAATACTGCTTCAACAATCGACGAAATCTCAGCAACTAGTTATCAGCATTTTAATGAACCATTGAACGAAATGGATGATAATTCATCGAGCTCACCTTCTTGGCCATTTCTTGCCCTAAAATTAAATATTTCAAATTTGCCACTTTATCTATTGTAGGAAAGTCATGGGCTCCAACAGGTCGTTTATCTGCTCTAACCACAACCTTGTGATCGTCACTTGGCATATGTTCCAAAGCAGTTTTGAACAATCGAACCAATGCATGATGTTCATGAAGATGTTGCTGCAGATCTTGAAGAATTATTCTTCTCACATCTGCATTAATTGATTGACGTTGATCATCCATGTTGCCTATATGAAGTAAATTTGGAGAAATTTATGATGTGTATCTTCAAGTGGATATAATGATCCAATCCGATGGTGAATCTTGGATCTAAATAGCAGAAAAGGAAGACAAAATGTGTGATTTGAAAACATTTATGTTAATATCATATTCTTACCTTGAATGCTGGATTGAATCCACGTACTTCAATTATATCTGTTCTAAATGAAACACCCATTTTTCGGACGTTTTGTCAACTCGAATTCAAAATACACAGTAATTGTTTACATTGCCATAGTGTTCGGAAGAAGGATAGGTGTAATAACACATGGACAAAGTTCGTTAATATTATTAGAAAATGTACCGTAGCGACACCTATTGGCGTTATTTGCAAGAAGGAAAATTATTTCCTATTTTTTCCATTTCATCAAATTTTTCAGAATCCAACAAAAAATCTTTCACAACAAACAGTTCATCCAATCTCGAGTTATAAATGGTGTAACCAACAAAATGACCGACTTAAGAAAGTTTAAACCAAGCATTATTCCGCTGAAATACTGGATGTCGAAGTCTTAAAAAGTTCAGATGAGAAAACATTCACAATTTTTTCACCAAATTCTGATCACTTACTCGTTGCTGTACTTCCTATGTTTTACCAAAAAATTGCTGTTTATTCGTCAGTTAGTATGATGTACTTTTCCAGGTTGACTATAAAATAACCTTGAAGTCGAGGACAAAGTTAACACAAAATATTGAATGATAGACCTGTTATACTCATATTCGTTATTCTACTCGACGTAGAACATATTTTTCATGACTACTCTAGCTGGGAAAACACCAAAGGAAATCTCCAGATTTTTCCTCGCCAACAAAAACACAAAAACCGAATTTTCCATGACAACCCCCAATAGCCATCAACCACTCAAACCAATGACATTGCGCCACCATTATCAGTTGTTTATATGCCACAGGCCGTTTTCCACGTCCAGGAAAAGGATAATTATGTGCCCCACCCTTGATCCTACGCCCAATATCCTCATTACGTTAATAGGGGGCGGGGCTCTTGAGCATGGCCAGCTTGATGTTTCGTTGTCACGCTCTGCCGCCCGCCGATAAAAACCCGAATCGTATTGCGAAAGTTGCTAGATTTGATCTTCGTTGTGCGTTTCCTTCGCTGATCGCCATCGTGGAAAGCCTACAGGGGTGAACTGAGGCCAAACCAACACTTTTCAACCCTATCGTCGGACTTAGTACGGATTTCGGGCAATCACGGCCATCTAACAGTCCATATTCTCTACCGGTAGATCGTGAAATCAATGAACGAAGAAATCAGAATGACCAAGGTCCAAATATTTGAACAAGATATCGATAAAAAAATAATTCAAGAAGTATGAAGGGGTCATGGTGAGAATCTTGAACCTTGGAAAATTCTTGTTTTTATATGCGAATAAAAAACCTCAAATTCACAAACAGGGGAACGTAGATTTAAATTGAATGTCCTTATATCTAGCCAATCCATAGTGAAAGCAAATGCAACACTATACCAAATAAATTATTCATTTTTGATGATTCTCATAAATGTCAACATGTTTCGAGTGAATACTGCACTTCATCAGAAAAAAAACACACAATTCAGGCTGAAGAACTAGAAAAAAAGTGAAACAACCAATAAGAATAAAAATGAAGCAATAAAACGATGACAAATAAGCTCAAGTATAATGTAAAAATCATCGAAGGTAAAGAAATAACTCGAAAACATTGTTGAATAAAAGTCAGTTAGATAACACAAAAATCAAAGTCATAATAAATTGAAAAAGTAGAATGTCAAGAAACTACTGCATAAGATAATGACAGAAATTCAGGTAAAGATTAAAAAAAAAACTATTTTTTCAAAAAGAAGAACACAAACTGAAAGCTAGTCAAGAAAATTGGGTCAAGGTATAAAAGTGACATACCTCGAGGGAATATGATGGTACAAATTGAAAAGTGGTAATCTTCAAATGTAATTTATGTACAAGTTAGAATTCTGCCCCTATTTTTAGTCTCATTTCCTTCAATTTTGTAGATTTTTCATTTCATTTTGAGTTACAATATTGTTTCTCCATTGACAAAAATTTCGTATAATTGTCATCCTTTCAGCTTCCCTAAAATAAAAAAGGCAATATGGTGTCGATGCGAAACTTCAACGATCAACCCCATGTCCCCCCTAACAACGGGGCAATGATCTCTCTCGGACATTAAGAGGCCTATCGCGTTCTCTAAAAGAAGACAGTTATGGTATTTATCGACTCAGATAGCACTAATTACACAGCTTCAGGAGCGTCCTCTAATTAATTAATTGGGTTCCATCTGATAAACGCCCAGATCATTATCTTGATGCATTTTGTTCACAATCATCGCAATCAACTTGGATAAATTCGATATAAACATGAGAAAAGACGCCATTTTCAGAGTTCCAGTCGAATGAGTTTCATGGGAAACAACGTGGTTTGAAAAAAACAAGACCAGACAGTACAAAGGATTTTGAAAATATATATCGCATCTTTCATTTCATTCTATTACTCAAAAGATATTAATAAATACTTAAATACTGTCTTCATTATAACTACGTTAACTAAAATACACAAAAAACGTTCTAAACTTGCAAAAGATGATGATCATCACCAGAAGAAAATAATTCTGTAGATGGCAATCTGTTTTTTATTTTTCACTGCATTTTTTTATGAACTTGTATATGACTAGGTTTTCATGTGGCTGAAGAAAATCTTGTTTTCCACATTCATATCTAGGTACTGGAACTGTACCTCAGACACAGATGTGTAAATAATAATATCACGAAATTTTTTTCTGGCCATGTTGGGACCATGAGACTTTTCACGAGAAGACTTGAGAGCTTTTGTTTTTACTAACGACCATTAGTTCAAATTAAACCTGAGCATATTTTCTTTAATTATTGCGAAAAATACCTAGAATTCGTAAATTGTTAGTTCCTCTGTCTGAATAACTCCGATACTCTGCCAAAATCTCTTTTTTCTCGCGTCATCGTTGGATTTTCCGTTTTGCCCTCACATACACCCATCTGGATAGGGCACGAAGATTAAACATGTTAATTAAATCTTCTTCTTGGGCCCTCCAGCTACTTATTTCGCATAGCTGCCTGGAGATTGGGGTTTCAGATTGGTCGTAAATCAGGGCTAAAATAGCGAGCAATTCGTTCAGCAGTACGACGTGCAAAATCTTGCCGGTATTAACTTCGCTCAGACACTTCATGTTGTTACGCGAGTTCCGGGAGATCTGGCGTGAAGGACCAGATGGAAAAAGGGAGACGCGTTAGGCGCCACTATCTTATTTCAGTCGTTATTGTTCATCTGATGTGGGTAACTTTATTTGAGATATAATTAAGTGGAAGAAGAACAAAGTATCTCTTCAATTGGTAATAAGTGAAGGGTAATGAGTAATACAATATACTACCCAAAGACTACTGAGTGTATTCACGAATAAACCAATGTTATAACAATCAATTTTAAGTATGCAAAAAAAAAATACGAAACTGAAGAAGGAATAAGAGATAGTGAAAATTGAACTTTTCCTCATGTTTTCAACTTGAATGTTGCACAGAGAATCTTCCTCACCGACACTCATCGAAACCGCCTAGTCCAATTACTCAACACCCAATAAATCCAAGCTACAGTTTCCCAAACACGATATCCAGAAAGACGAAACATCTCGTGCCATAAAATATAAGTTCCAGACCTCAAGCCCTCTTCATTAACTATTTCCGTACACCTTGCTGAGACCCAAGACACGTATGGAAGATGTCAGTAGCACCGAATGGCACTTAACACCAGATTACTTATCATCGTTCTTCTACCATCATCACTCGATAAACGCGAAGCTTAAGGCATTTCAGAGGAGAAGAGGACCGTTTATGTGAAAATGACGTATTTGGAGATAAAAGCAGTGGTTCCAGATGGCGTTGAAGTGACGTCGAAAACATGTGCAGGTGAAACAGGAATTGGTAGAAAATAAACTGCTCCGCATGAGTTAGGGATATTGACTTAAATTGCAATAAAATATAGTTTAAATGAGATTTTGTGATGAAAATACATATTGAAATGATTTCAAGTTGTAGGAAATAAAATTAATTTCAGCCTGTAGGTCTGCAGCGTATGCAGGTGGTTAAGAAAAATCGAGTGAACTAACGAAATTTTATTCCCAGAGAATTCAAGCATTTTATGCCTATCAATACAATGAATGGCCCACACGGGAATCAATAACAGCTTAATATCTTCTTTGCATACTACACACGAGGTTGCTGAACATTTCTTGAGGAATTTGGTTCCATAAACGTGGCAGAAGCTCTCTCAGATCAATTAAGGATTTTGGGGTAGGTTGATGATCATCTAATTTTCTTTGGAGCACATCCCATGCATTTTGTATGCGAATCAAATCTTGTGTGTGCGGAGGTCATCGTCTAGAAATTGGAAAGTTTCACCAATAGCAGCGTGAAAATTTGGCAAAACATTCTCAATGGCATGCTACCTTATGTGTAAAGCGGTCATATTACTAGGACAAATATACATATAAATCTGTGCGCCCCTTGAATCATATTCTACCCCATACCATAACACTACCCCCACGGAATGAATGGACTTCTTGGACATAGCGACGATTATTCTTCGAGAATCTTAAAATCGTCCATATCTAGATTCATCAGTTTGTAAATTAACGTCTCGGCATTTTCAGAAAACTCGTTTCAAATCGAAGCCGTTGATAAACTGACTCCATTTCAAATTGAGAACATTCATGGAGGATATGCAAAGAACCAAACTTCAGAAAAAAGGCGACCAGATTGACGAAATGTCTCATACTGATTTTCATGGGATCGATTGTTGTTAATGTGGTTCAAATGATTTGAGAGTGATGATAACCTTTTTGAATTTATCCATGTTCAGAGTTTAGAGCACTAGCAATCATACCTATGAGCTTTGACATATTGAAAAAGAGCTGTTGTTATTCCAACACTGAATCATGTTACGACTGACTTGGGAAATATGTTTTCTAAAGAAAATGTTTATAGTTCGAAATTCAACATACGTATTTATTTACTTTTGGCTTCACAACGGCTGAAACAATACGGTAATGACCTGTATCTAAATTGAATCAGATGAACTTTTGTTCTTTGAAGAAGAATCAAAAGCGTAAACGTCTCAGATCTGACAATCCTAATTCTACTACCTGAGTCCGAAAAAAATTATTTCTCTAACCATTTTGATCCGGTTCCCTTTTTATATACCTAGATTCGAGGTCGTAGATTAAGAATATGCAATTAGTTTTTCTTCTAGGTCGGTTTTTTTTATAAATAAATCTATTTTTGTTGGAATTTTTCGAAGTTTTCATCAAATTTGAAACTCTGTAGCAGCCAGAAAAATCGCACTTGACGAACGCTGATTTTTTTTCGAAAACTGATTATTCACTGAGAGAAGCTTCGAATTTTTGTTTGCACACCGCGTTATTTTCAGATTTTTCTATTTTATCCGCTAAGGTCCAAAATTTCGAATTTTTCATCGACCATAACTTGAAAAATAATCTTTCTTGAAAACTTCTGTTCGCATAATCGTAATCTACGTACTCGATTTGGTCAGTGGTTTAAATTTGATATCAATCAGAAAAAATTCATTTTTTGGCAAAATTTCCATACATATGCATAGAAAAATTGCGATTTTTCGTAAAAAATTTTTTTGCTCCGATCAGAACCAAATTCATGCTGTTGAATAATATGAGGACGTAGATAACGAATATGCAAAGAGAGATTTGCTAGCAAGAATATGATTCAAGTTATATTCGATGAAATATTCGAAATTTTGGTCCTTTTTCGGAAAAAATAAAAAAATCTGAACTATTCGCGATGCGTTATTTGAAATTAGATTTTGCTCTTTTCAAAAAATGTATCAATAGGAACAAAAAATTAACACTCCTTCAGTTACATTTTTCTGAGTGCTACACACTTAACAAAAATTAACCCAGTTTCCAAAAATTTTCCAGATTTAGTGATTCATTTACCAAAATACTGATCTTCCGAGAAAAAATTCAATTTGTACATTCCAAATGATTTTCAAAAACTCAAATAATAGTCATTATTCACCATCGAATTTTGAGGAGTGAATAATGAATGTGAAAATTTTAAATATTTCAGGATTTTCGACGTTTATCATGAGCTTAGAATTTTCAGTAATCACAGACATTTGTGTCAAAGCCTTTGATAATTATTGTCACTGTTGGAAATGCAGATTAATTCGACTTTCACCGATGAAGTCTTGAACAATGTACAGTATTCTCTCCGCACATATTTTCACAATTATTCACGAGGGTCAAGTTTGCGATACGAGCCGCAAGGCGAGTGTCGCAATTCATCGAATAATATTCTATTCCGAGCGTTAATTCTCTATTTAATCGTGCCCCAGGTCAACGTGAGCTTACGAAGCCTTCAACACGTACCATTAATCATTCCATTCTGAAGAAACGCAACACGAACTCCAAAGGGTAAACCCACTCATCCACCCTCATTCACCCCGGAGAAAAAGCAACAACGACCGCCAAAAACCATCGGGCGCACACGTCAATTCGAGCATGTTTGTTCCTTTGTTTTTCCCGACAACACGGTCACGTGTCGCTCGCGAACAAAGCCCAAAAATGGCCGCTGAAAACGCGGGGGAGGGCGGAACGATCAGATAATGAATTCGGGCCAAATTAGCCGTTAAAACAAAAGTTTTATTGCGCTCCGGAACCGAAAAATCGCCTAATTGCCCTCCTTCGGTCCTTTTCGAAAAACGCCGCCGCGATTTAAATATCCAAGTCGCCGCTGACAAAGGCCTGATGGCACTCTTGATTTTTAAGGAGCGGGAAAATTAGCGGTCCGCTGATTATTTGGCGGTAATTGTCTGGGAAGTTCTTAAGACGTCATTAGCGGTAATGGATGGGACGGATCGTAGTGCGCGTCGGCGGTGGGTTCCGGAAGCTTGGCCTGAATTAATTATCGCTTCTCGATTAAGATCGATCCGGGGGGAAGTTTGGACAGGCCCCGATGCCGATCGGCGACTTGTTACGACGTGTTTTTGTGTTTCCGATGACTTACGAACTTTGGTCCTTCGGGCCGGATTTTTTCGAGAACGTGGCGGTTCGGTTGTTGTTAGTTTCCTGGTTGATTTTCGAGAATCGAAATGGGTGATTGAACATTAAGGTAGTTCAGAAATTCAGTGTCACCAAAATTTTCATTGATGAGGAATCAAATTTTTACTCCCTCATATCATAGTTGTATTTTGGCTGCTCGTTTAATAGCAGTTTGAGTTAGAGGCAAGTTCTTTTACGTTGCGTTTTTCATGCTCAGTTCCAAGAGGGTCCATTATAATTTAATGCCGCATAAAAAGATTGATCCTTCATTAAATAGGAAATTCCATTGTCGGTAGACATGGATAGCTGGTCGAAATGGATGAATTTTTTTGACTAATTCGCAATTACTCTAATATGCAATAAGATTTTTTCTGAAATCAGTATTCTTGGAAATAAATCAGTTTTCGTGGGAAATCTTCAGAAATTTGGTCAAATCTGCATTGCTGTAGGCCGAAAAATCACACTGGATGAATGCCGATCTTTTTGCCTATGAAAAAATCCTTTAAGAATAAGAAGGTAGAGTTTTTTCATTTACCTATCGCGAAAAGTTTGGATTTTCTGATGTTTTCTACGAAGGTCAGAAAGTTGGAATTTTCATCGACCATAATCAGGAAAATTAATATTCCCGGCAAATAACTGTTTGCATATTTGTGATTTACGTAATCGAATTAGTCAACAGTATAAATTTGGTTTCGATCAGAACAAATATTTTGTTTTCGAAAAATCACAATTTCTCCATACATATGGAAATTTTGCCAAAAAATTAATTTTCTTCAATCGACACAAAATTTTCACCACTGGCTAAATGAAGAGTGTAGATTAATAATACGCAAACACATTTTTTCTGAAACAATTATATTTTTAGTTATGGTCTATGAAAAAATCGATATTTTGAACCTTTGCGGAAAAAATCAAAAAATCTGAACTCTGAATTTGACCAAATTTTCGAAAATTTTCCACTAAAACTGATTCAATTCCCAAAGAAGGGATATTTGTGATCTATACGACCGCGAGTTAGTCAAAAAACTGACCCGAGTAGATAAATCTAGAAAAAAATTTTTTTTTTTGACTATTTTCGTATCTACTCAAGGTTTGTCATAAATATACCCAAGAGCAAAATCATTTTTAGAGCTATATCGACCTGGGTTATTTTTTCGTCTGATTCAAGCTGGTAGATCAAAAACAGGCAATTGGTTTTTCTCCCAAATTAGTATTTTTGGAAATGAATCACCTTTTGAGGAAAATCTTCAAAAAATTTATCAACTTAGAAGTGCTGTACCAGTCAGAAGAATCGAACTGGATACATCCTAATTTTTTGCTTATAGCTTGACCCTTTGGGCATATAAAAATCCAATTTTTGTGAGAAATATACTATTCTGAGCATTGCTGTTGAGGTTATGTTAGCACAGAAGTAAAGAATATACCAGAATTGTATGCACTTTTGTTACGAGTACAGAACTGAATCAAATTGAGAACATCAAACATTTTCTTCATAATTTTAATAGAACGCAGGATAGTTATTGTTCATTTTTAAATTATAATTCTGTATGACTGATGTTTATCTCCCTAAGAAAGGGAGCAAAAAAATGACAAACCAAAAAAAAATTACAGAAAAATGAAAAGATCTTCCATAAAATATTTCAATAGATTGATCGGTTTTTATCCATGCATGAGCATGTAATAGTCGCATCATCGACTACCTAGAAATTCAGGAATTAGTGGAGTTTCCGTGCAGAGAATTCCGTGTGCGAAAATGACTTTTCGCGAACTGAAATGCGTGTGGGAAAATGGTTGAAAGCGCACGTTTCTAAAATAAAACGACAACGAATTCTCTGCCACCATATTACCTTTGCATATCCAGCAAGACGTCACTGCATAAACCCCAGACGAACCATAGAAAAACGCGTCTCTTCTTCTTCCGAATCACGCTCGCCAAGCCATGCATCTTATTTTTTCCCCTTCCCATTATCGTTAACGAACAGTCATGTCGCCGTGTCGCAATTTTGTTTTCTCGATGTAGTTATTTATTTACGATCTACAATCCGGCCTCTGTGTTCTCGAATCTGGAGCGATATTGCCGAAGTCGTGTCGTAAGGTCGGTAACAACGGTCCCGTGATTGCCGACTGCTTTATGGGACGCAGTGGGTGGCAACCCTGATAAGCCGAGAGAGAGCCTGATTGTTTTCTGTGGTTCTGCGAGTCTTCTTGCCGAGGTGAACTCCGACCCCGGCATTTTTAGTGCCTTCGGTTCCAATTGTGCTGCTCGGTATCACTGGGATCGCGGCGTTTCGATTTTCTCATGAATGAAAGCGGTTATTCTCGTTACTATTTGCTTGTACAGGGTGTACCGTTAAGGAATGTGCTTAGTTTTGCCCTCCTTCTCGAAGAAGTGATGATACTCCGTTTTTTGTTTCCCACCAAGCCTTGGTCTTTCCAACACGAAACCTGTCTCCCTGAACCTATTTCAGAGTCGAGATATCACACAGGTTTTCTTCTCGCCTGAACAGTGATGAAACGAATCTGAGCAGGTGTAATTTTTCGTCGCCCACTAAGCCTTGGTGTTTTCAACACGGATCCTCTCTCAATGAACCTATTCCAATGTCGAGATATCACACTTTGGCTGACCTGGAGCCTTTCCGCTACAACAACCTGAATTAGGCCTACTTGTAGCATTCCGATAGCCTCAGCGTTTGTTAGTTCACGTCTTGGCATTTTCAGAGAAATAGTTTCAAATCGAAGCCGTTGATAAACTGTCTCCATTTCAAAATAAGAACATTCTTGAAGCATATGCACAGAACCAAACCTCAGAAAAAAGGCGACCAGATTGACGAAATGTCTCATACTGATTTTTATTGGATCGATTCAAGTTTGTATTGAGTTTTAAATGATTTCACAATGATTTTCTCGAAGATTTCATACTTTCCAAAACGTGTGAATACGATAGCCCTAACTCTTGTGGAGCAGTATATTTGAGGGCGGGATTCTAACCTAAAATGATTTGTCAATCTCATAGTAGTTGAAATTGTGAAAATAGGATTTCCTAGGCAAATACGTGGAAGACATTCATATTTCAATAAATTGGATAGCTTCCTCTTTTCCAAACAGAGAATTTCGTATGTATTGGCATACATGATTTTTCATAAACCATAACTAAAAAAAATAATTGTTTCGGAAAAAATTTGTTTGAGTATTGGTGATCTACACTCTCCATTTCGTCAGTGGTTGAATTTTGATATCAATCGGAGAAAATGGATTTTTTTTCGCAAAATTTCCATACATTATGCATGGAAAAATTGTGATTTAACGTAAATTTTTTTTTAATATTTTGCTGGTTTTTTTGGGTTAGGAAACGTAGAAGAATTAAGAAACCACTTCATGTATTTGTATTTACAGTTTTTATTCATGGAAACTTTTCATTTATTCAAATAACTTTTACAATTTAGTGTGAATCTGTACTTTTTTCATCTTCTGACATAGTATGCTTTTTCTAGAGCCCTGATGATGCAGAAATAATATATTGAATATATTGAATAATTTTTGGAACGAAAATTCAAATAAATCGTTGAAAACATTTTTTTATCCCGATCAGAACCAAATTGATACTGTTAACTAATTTGGGTATTCAGATTACAAATATGCGAACAGTTTTTCAGTGGTTAGATTATTTTTCAAATTCAAAATATTCGTACTAGAAAAAAATTAACTGCATAATTTACAAAAACGAAAGTCAGTCTTTCTTTCATTATTATTGGGAACTATATAGATTATTTTCATAATTCATTTGCACTGCGTTCTTCTGTCATCAAACATCGTCGTTTTTTCCTGAAATGCATGAATAACAATTGCACTGCCAATCCAGTTGGTATTAATACATTTGGGAAGATTCCATCTATTGTTGCCGAATTCTTCAAACTGCCAGAACCAAAGCAATATACAGGACACTGTTTTCGAAGATCCTCCGCTTCATTGCTAGAAGAATCAGGAGCAAATATTATGGATATAAAAAAACATGGTGAATGGAAGTCTACAACGGTAGATGAGGGCTATGTTGATCATTCCGTTGCATATAGAAGTGTCATTGCTGAAAAATTCTCCCAACCTCAACAGATTTTGGATCATCATCATCCAATATTGTACAAGTACTGATGGTGTTGAGGATTCTAATAATGTGTTGCGAAGCTGCCTAACGTCACATGGCATTAATAATAGAGATTGTTCTAGTTTTACGATCAATATTGATGTTCACAAGTATTGATTGTTAAATATTGATAATAAAAATTTGCAATTGCTGACTTTTCTCATCCGATTTCATCATAAGAAAATGGAAAGCTAAAAATATTTTCAACACGCTTCCACGAAACAATCAATTTTAACATTGTGTCTCTTTTAATGGCAGTATTATAATTATGTTATTAACAAGCTCTCTCATTTCTCCAAATAAGTTTCTCAGCAACACCCTCCCAAGACGTGTTACTTAAGCACCCAATAATTCCTCGAACGCTCATAGAAAGATAAACATCATCGAGCATGGAGCACTCGAGCATCGGTGGTTTAAAAAGGCCATGTGGCTGTTTTTCATTTTCGACACCTTGTAAATATTGATCAACACCGTTCGCTTTTCTGTCGAGCACTATCGATATTGAGAATTCCGCCTTTGAAAACAACCACTTACGTGGGAACATCGAGAGGCAATCTTATCACCAACGGATTTATCTAGCGAACGTGGTAGAGTAGATTTCGACATAACTTATACGATTTAAGAGTGTTAAGTTGAAACTGTCATTCGTCACATCGACTAGGATGTTTATAGAAGTCAACGAGGTCGATAAGTGAAGCTCATTCAATTAGTTAATATTTGATATTAACGTTATTTATTTCGGCAGTTAAGATAAATTAATCAGAGCAGCAGAAAGCTAGAACGTCATCTCGAACGGACATAATTTACAGTAATTATCAACAATGAGTGGACGATAAGAATTATTGAAACTTTGTCGGTGCTTACCTCGAAAATATTTGGTGTTTGTGTCCTTTCGGAGGCTGATAAAAGGTGGAAGTTCTTTGATGTTGGGCGGCGAAAGTTTCAATGAAATTTAATGATTTCCGTTCAGTATAAGGGATTTGTTGAATTGACACATCGTTCCGACATAAAGGAGTATTATTTTACATAAACATTTCTTAGTAATAAACTTTTAATATGTACTTGTTGACGATATTCCGTTTTGATGTAGTGAAAAGGTCACATTGTATTTGTTTTTGATGAATTTGGGTCGACTGAATTCATGCCAGTACGTAGAATATCAGCTGTCAAATTGTTTTTTTCAGAATTGCCAACACTGAACTTAATACATTCATCTAGCATAATGAAATGTAGAGTCTGATGATAATACAAAATCTAACATTGGATGAAATAGTCAACGAGCTGATATCACCTATGAAATTTTGAATATATTTTCAAGGAAAATCAATTTGAAATTGTTGGAATGTTTTTATTTCGGGGACACAACCCCCTGAGAGGGGGCGTTTCAACTCCTTAGAATTGAATAGGGAAAAGGGGTTGAGTTATACTTCATCTTGAAGATCTTGCAAGCCTCTTTAGAATGGTGCATGCGAAAAGTAAATTTACCGCAAATGAACCACCTTGAATATTTTGTTTTTTTTTACACTATATAAGCCTTTTTTACTGACCCTTTTTCGCAGACGGGAAAACAGATTTGAACAAATTTTATTGATTTATCATGCTTACAATGGAAATTAGATCTGCGTTTTCAAATATGAACACATAGTCAAAAGTCTTGATCATCCATGTGCCTAAAATAGATGCATGCAGACGTTTTTCACTTGCCAGTCTTGAAAAATCGTGTTGAAAGTGCAATAAAGCTACGAGATATTTTGTGATATATAATTGTTATAAGTAGCCAAAAGTTTGCAAGCTGTTTGATTTGATCCCACTGTTTATTAAAAATCCGCTGAAAATCAACGTTGTGTCAAAGACAGTGGGAAGTTGGGTTATTTTAAAAGCTTTATTCACTAATTTAACGTCTATTCTGGAAATTTGTAGTAACCAAAACAGGTGCGTCATCTATTCCATGGGTTTTGGATAGATGACGCAAGACGTTTTGAGATAGATGACGCCTTATATTTTATTATTTTCAGGGCCAGTATCAGTTGAGTATCAGATGAATTTCAATTGATAAAGGAAAGTATTCGTATCATTTCCAGCACCTAGATTGCTCATTTCTTGAGAAACCTAGGGGGTCAACACTATTTACGATGTGTCTGAACGTAACATCAGAATTAAATTTTTAAATCGCAATGTGTGAGTAAAATTTGCGACGACAAACGTTATTAGGGCTTAAGTTAGAGCTTTCCATCAAGGGAACGTTGCTATTCCAGTGCAGGAGCTGCTGCATTAATAACATCTCTAAATGATCCCATGTATTTTCTTGAAGGGCATTCCACTGCAATACGCTCTACAGTTTACTGATGAGCTACGCAGTCACAGGTTGGGACAACCCCCCTTTTCCTCTTATACATCATGGCATTGCATTTAGTCAGGCCTGTCCTAATTCTTCTTCATCTCCCAGCCTCTGAAACGAGAAACAATTAGAAAAAAATTTTAAATAATAGAAAAAAGGCCGCTGCGTTAAAATTTTAGCACTAATTTGTCAGGGGCCAAGACTTGACAAGAAGAAATTGTTGCCGAACAATGAACAAAAAAAACACTTTTCGGAGTCTAAATCAGACTCCTTCGTCAGACAGTTTCTAGTTTTCATACAACTTCGCAGAATCGTGACAATATTTTGATTTTTTCTTGTTTCAGAGACTGGGAGAAAAATTAAGTTTTCAGGAATATGCAAAGACAATATTAATATATAAAACTCAGTCGGCCATATTGTTGGTTACACCATTTATAACTCGAGATTGGATGAACAGTTTGTTATGAAAGTTTTTTTATTGGATTATTCTACGGTGGGGTTAACATTAAATACATTGAAACAATGAAAAATTTGATGAGATGGAAAAAAGTAGGAAATTATTTCTCTTCTTGCGAATAACGCCTGTAGATGTCGCTGAGGCTGATAGCGTTTTCGTGTAAGTACTATATTTGATATAAATTCGGTGAACTACATTTGATAATAATATGAGCGCATCTGAGTCCATGTGTTATCACACTTTTCTTTCTTCCGAACACTACGGAAATTTTTATGACGAAAAAACTAAAAATGTGGTTCATCATACAACAATGACACAGTTTTCAAATAATAATAAGGTACCGCTTAAATAAAGTGAAGTCTATTCATGTAGATAACAATGTACATACCTACCTATTTGAATGTAATAAAATTTTTTGTATATTTTGTACTTTATTTTTGTCTTATTTACCTCCTACTTGAAAATGTACCAGTTTTATAGATCCAACTTTATGAATCTCTGAGGCGAAACAAAGTTCGCCGGGCCAGTTAGTAATTCAAAAGATATCTGTCCTAATTCTATCAAGTCTGTTCTAGGAGCTTTTTATACATGTATGTTTCTCCTTTTCATTGTTATGTTTGTTGCACTTTGTTATATTCATGGTCACTGACATTTATACTTGTGAACAGATGCTGCCATTATGTCATACGATAAATAAATAAACAAATTTCAATTATTTACACGAGATGAAAACAGAAGTAAAAAAAAACTGAGAAAAGCATAGGAGAATCAATTAGCCGAAGCCACAAATCAATGCACAAACAGCGTAAATCACCCTGGAACCATCCGAAGCCATTAACAAAGCCCCGGCTAAGTCAGACATCGTGTCGTCTGCATGCTCTCCTAAATCGAAAGGAAAATATTTTTACTCCGGAACAGAAACGCGTTAAGTGGCTCGAACCTTCACACAAACATGCAAATTCGGGTAACTAATTAGCCCTCGGCTGTCACTACAATATTTCGGTCGGGTCCAGATTTCTGGAAATAGAACAACACTAGCTCGCGTCCTGGCAGTATTTAACAACCGTTCCGGCTTGGGATTTTCGGTGGAAGGTTCCAAGTTTTCAGGAGCAGAGGTCTTCGGACGATATATGACCATCGTCGGCGGCTCAGAATAATTTAACCGTTGGTGATCGAAAATCCTGATCGGATGCAAATTCGACTTCGAAATACGAATTTTTCTCGTTCCCGAGGTTCCCACATGGAATAAACACTGTTCAAAAAATTAACGCACATTATGGAAATCTCAAATTCATTCTAAAACTGAAGGTGAAAATTATTTTTATCAGAATTATGCATGTATATGTTATACACTTTCAACGTTTATCTTCAATACAGATGTTTTTTCCCAGCAGTAATAAAAAAAGATAATATTATCAGATTTTAAATGTATTGCCTCCATTCAGTTGTTCTCGATCAATTCTAGTGATCAATAGGTTTTCTTTCGTTTGATTTTCTACACTCGATCGCTATGCAACGCGAAACACGCAATTTGACCCAAGAGGAATGTGCCCAAGCGATAGTTTTGCGAGAAGAAGGGTGGACATATACAAGAATACCATATAAGTGTGTCCAGAATGTTGCAGTGATTCAGGGAGACAGGTATGAATGTCCGAAGACCAGGACAGGGTAACAACTGATGGCAGTGGTCTTCGGACCAGGACCTTGAATGGTCAAGAACGTCACTTGAGAGTTTCTTCGTTGAGACTACGGTTTGCAACCGCTCGCCTCCTTCAAAATCAGCTTGAGCAAACTCATGGGGTGCAAATTAGCACTCAGAGAATTTGATTTGAAGCCTCGTGTCGCGGCAAGAGGCCCAGCTCTTACTCCAGCCCATCGAAGGGCGCGTTTGGATTTTGAGAGAGAGCATATCCATTAGGAAGAGGCCGATTGAGAAAGAGTTCTCTTCACTGATGAGTCTAGATTCTGCTTCTACCATTGTGATCGACGTTCCCTTGTATACAGACGTCCACATGAAAGATATGCTCTGTGCAATTTCCTGAATACTACTGGTTTCGGGGGAGGATCGATTATGGTATATGGTGGAATGTCTTTGACTGCTCGCACAGACCTAGTGGTCGTTGATAATGAAGCTATGAATGATGATAAGTATATGGAACATTCTTGAAGACCATGTAGTACCATTTGCCCCATACATTGGTGAAAATTTCATTTTTATGGACAATAATGCCAGTACTTTGAAGAGGTTGAAGTCTCTCGAATGGAATGGCCATCAAGAAGTCCAGATCTCCATCCGTTTGAGCAGGTTTGGGACAACCACAATAGAAGGCTGAGAAGTTCAGAAAATCATCCAGCTACTCTTAATAAATTAGAAATCCAACTCGGAGAAACTGGGAAGGATTAGATCAGAACATTTCGAGATCAATGATTTTGAGTATGAACCGTCGTTGCTGAGCTGTAATTAACGCAAGGGGTGGGAATACCAAGTATTAAATCAGTTATCAGCATTTCAGTATTTTGATAATTATTCATTTCTCTTCTTTCACATAAGATTCGGTGAAATCCTGGAATTCTGTTCCATTCAATGGTTCTTGTTTCGTTCGAAACCTTTCCGAGAGAACATACAAAATAAGTTATAAAGTCAATGTAGAGTTAACTTTTATTAAAATTGAGATTTTCAGAATGTGCGTTATTTTTTTTTGTGCAGTCTATTATCCTGAAATACCCGATAGAAGAGCTTTCTGAAGCTGCGGAAAGAATAAAAAAAATTATCTTTTTTTCCAAAAATAATTATTTTTACCACCCTACGTCGCTTTTTGATGTATCACGATGTGTGTTCATGTGTGAGACTTAGAAATGGAACCCCTTAGACAAAAAATTTTTGAAACTATTGTTGTAGAGTATTTCAAGATCGACAACTTTTGTTTGGTTTTTTTTTGTATGAAACTAACCTTTTTTAAGAAAATCCTAAAATTTTGACCTTTGACTATGAGAAACTTTTGTCGCACACAAAAGTAATATAAACTATCACGTATGATTTCAAATATTGAAATCTGAATAAAGACGGGAACGTTGAAACGACCTAAACAAACTCTTTCCCTTCTCTTTCTGCAATTCCAGAAAAAGCGATTTAGCTACAAGCCGCAGAATTCCGGGATCCGAATCTCGAATTTGAATAAATTCGGTAAAGAAGCCGGTCGTTCTAATCCTCCGCCAATTGGCATCGGTGGGCCCAAGACGACGCCGTAAGAAAATAAACCCTAAAACCTCTAAGACACCTCTAAACGTCATTAAGTGAAGCGGCCGTAAACATTGTGGGTTTTAATGGAATGAGACCGATACTTCGCCGAAATACGCCAGGAGGCAGGGCCGGACTCCGAGGAAAATTCACAGCTTCTCGGAAAAAGAAAGATACGAGAGAAAACAATGATAATACTTTTTTTTCGATTTTAATAAGTGCACAGTTACAAGTAATAATTATCACTTTCGAAATGTAATCTATACTATAGGAACTTATTGAAGTTGTATTGTTCATGAAGTTTTTTAATTGACTTATTGAAAATACACTGCCCAAAAAAATAATTAACGCACATTATGGAAATCCCAAATTTATTCTACAACTGAAGGTGTTCTCAATGATAATTATTTTTATCAAAATTATTCATGCATATGTTATCAACTTTCATCGTTTCTCTTCAATACAGATGTTTTTTCCCAGCAGAAATAAAAAAAAGATGATATTATTAGATTTTGAATGTATTGGCTCCATTCTGAAATCAGTTGTTCTCGATCAATTCTAGTGATCAAAAGTTTGATTTTCTACAATCGATATCTAAGAAACTCGAAACACGCAATTTGTACCAAGAGGAATGTGCCCAAGCGGTAGTTTTGCGAGAAGAAAAGTGGACATACACAAGAATTACAGAAAGGTTCGGAGTTTCCCATACAAGTGAGTCCAGAATATTGCAGCGATTCAGGGAGACAGGTATGAATGTCCGAAGACCAGGACAGGGTAGACCACGGGTAACAACTGCCATTCAAGAACGTTACTTGAGAGTTTCTTCGTTGAGACAACGGTTTGCAACCGCTCGCCTCCTTCAAAATCGTCTTGAGCAAACTCATGGGGTGCAAATTAGCACTCAGACAATAAGAAATAGCCTCAGAAAATATATAATAATAATAATAATAATAATAATAATAATAACCTTTATTTCTCGAAGCAAATCATATACAAATACATTCATTGCATGAGAGCGACGTCAAGTTTAAATACAAAAGGTAATATTTCAAAGTAAATAGCCTATATGAACAATTTGTGTACTATCTTGACAATTTACATTTCTCAAAAAATTCCGGCAGGTTGTATGGTTCAGCATCCACCAAAAACTTTACCAGTTCCTTTATATGATTTAAGGCCTCGTGTCGTGGCAAGAGACCCAGCTTTTACTCCATCCATTGCATATCCATTGAGAAGAGGCAGATTAGAAAAGAGTTTTCTTTACAGATTCTTGAAGAACAAGTAGTGCCATTTGCCCCATACATTGGTGAAAATTTCATTTTTATGGACGACAATGCCAGATCCCATCGTGCGCGCATCGTTCCTTGAATGGAATGGCCAGCAAGAAGTCCAGATCTTGATCCGATTGAGCAAGCTTGGAACAACCTCAATAGAAGGCTGAGAAGTTCAGAAAATCATCCAGCTACTCTTAATGACTTACGAATCTAACTCGGAGAAATCTGAGAAGGATTGGATCAGAACATTTTTAAATCACTCATTTTGTGTATGAACCGTCGTTGCCGAGCTGTAATTCACGCAAGGGGTGGAAATACCAAGTATTAAATCACTTATCAGCATTTCAGTATTTTGAAAATTGTTCATTTTTCTTCTTTCACATAAGATTCGGTGGAATCCTGAATTTTTCTTTCATTTAATGTGTCTTTTTTCGTTCAAAATCTTCCCTAGAGAAGATAAAAAATAAGTTATAAATACAATGTAGAGTTAACTTTCATTGACATTGATTTTTTCAGAATGTGCGTTTTTCGTTAGAAAACAAAAATTCTCACGATTAGGAAAAGTTTAATGATATTGTGAAATTGTCTGATGAATAAGTCTAATATGAACCAGTTTCCACGCAGGGGCCGTTCATCTATTATTTGAAAAAGAATTTTAAATTTTTTTTTCGGAGACTGCGACAGAAAACCCTAAAAAAAATTTCAAAAGATGCAGTTCAGTTTTCTTCTCGGTTCGACCCTGGACAGCCCCCCCACCCTGACCCCCCTTTCCCGCAGCCCTTGGCCGGGGGATTACCATCGCATTTGAATAAATACATAAATATTACATCACCGAATTGTGTATAATTAAATTCGGGACGATACGAACCCGTTTTCTGGATGCTAATTTCGCGCTGATTGTAATAGATGTTCCCGTTTCAATTTACAGGAGAGCCTCTGTGTTTCCACGCCGGGTTTTATGGTCTGCGGGTTTTCTGGGGATTTTCAGACGCTGATTGATGCCCGTTTATGGACACTCGTCTTCGCGGGATCGGGGAAAATTGGGGAAACCTACTATACTTGTCCCCGAAAAAAAAGGATAACTTTACCGCAATTTCGTCAGTGTGGAACGTCTTGTGGTTGCTGTTATGTTTCTAGGGGTTTAAGCCAAAGATTCTACCCTCAAGAGGGCTTATAGTCCGTTTCAGAATTATTTGAACCTAGGACAGCTGTGAAAACTCGAAAAAATGGTGTCAGATAGATAGATAGAGAGATCCTTCATTTTAAATTAAGAATTTATCATGAAAGAATAGGAAACTGACATAGTGACATTAAAAGAGTCCTCCGGGCTTATTGGCCGTGGTCTATTAGGAATTATTTCACCTTACGTTACGCCCACAACTACGGTAGGCATCTTCAGAGGATTCTTGGTCTGAGATTGTAACTCGACCGCTGAATTTCCGGAAGTGATGCTGGATTCGATCTGTTAGCCCAACTTATACCCTGATAAATAGCGGGAGAAGGTAGTGAGTTTACGCGCGAGATGTTGATTTGTCCATCGCTCCCACTTCGTATTGGCTTGATTTTGGTCTTTTCCAACACCGGCAACCATGCGCTATGTACCAATAGGTGTTTCTTCCCTTCTGTTTATGGTATTCTTATGTTTATATTTCTCAATGGCTTCCAAGTTCATCCTAGTTTATAATTTGATATTCGAAATAGCCTCTGCCTTTAAGAACACAATATTGTGTCCATCTGTTAGGGCATGTACCCCTAGTGCGGATTTCTCTGTCTGATTGAGTTGACAGCATCGTTCATGCTCCTTAATTCTCGTATTAATACTTCGTTTCGTTGTACTAATGAAGACTTTGCTGCAGTCACGAGGTATCCTGTGAATACCGGGTTGAGAGAGTGGGACGACTTCGTCTTTTGTAGTTCTGATCATTTGGCCAAGTTTTTGAGTTGGCTTATAGACGGTCTCTATATTGTGTCAGTATTCTACCAATTCTGTCGGTGACCTTGGGGATATATGGTAAGATAGCTCTTCCATTGGGGGTGAGTTGTGACGTGTTATCATCACTTGTGGAAAGTTTTGGTTTAATTTCCCTCTGAATTTCCTTGGCATTATATCTGTTAGCGGTGATTGCATGCTGTAGATGTTCAAGTTCATCCTTCAGAAATTCTGGCTCGCATTGTAACTCCTCGTTTCTGTTGAGGGTGATGATTGGACTTCCACACTCTCAACAGAAACGAGGAGTTATGAAAACTCACCCCAATTCCTTAGCATTCATGATACAGGGTGTTTGTTCTCAGACGGGCCATCCCGTATATTTCTTATCCCATAGTAATTGGAAAAATTCCGTCGAATGATTTTAGGAAATATTTTTATGTATATTTGAGGCTTAGACGCTTAACCTCCTAAGAAGGGCCTTCATTTGAAAGTTGTTGAAACCCCCATCACAACGGTGTATAAAATACGGAATTTTGATAACCAATTTTTCCGAAAATCAATTTATCAACTAAATTTTTTGTGACCTGCCTGAAAATTTGGACAACCTACTACAAAGAATTGTGAATGTAATCAAATAAATCCAAATATGCTGAACCATATTAAAGACGGTTTTCGTGTCAACATTATTTTATGGAAGGAAAATTTTATGGAGGAAAATTTGAACATTTAATTTAATCAAAGAATAGAGCCAATAAGTGATGTTCATGGTAAATGACATAGAGATCCAACTCTAAACATTAAAAATAGAATCATCAAAATTGGTTCTCCCTGTCGAGAGAACTGAGTTAACAAAGAAAAGAGTCAAATTCAGAACCACCTCGTTTTATTGAAGTAAGATATAGGTTGAAAACTTTTTTGGTGATGCAGATGTAGATTCTTCATTTTCCAAAATTGATATTGAATTTAAAAGCACCATCGCTCACTAATGTTTTTCATCTTTAATTGAATAAGTGTCACTAAGACTGGGTCACATGACCGCGTGTAACCACCTACCATAATTATGTGGACAAGTCCATTAAATGCCGGATTAGTCCGCCATTAAAACTCGGCCTACCCGATTGGGACAGTTCTGTTCCCTTGATTACTCGTTGTCTCATCTCGGATCATTTATGGCTTGTTGACGAGTTATGATAGCTTCATCGCGGTCATTTTATCAGCGTCGTAAAACACATCGAACGCACCGAAATAGCGATGAATTTCAGTGGACCAGCACGTAGATTAAAATGGGAATTATTCGGCTGTTAATTCTGATTCGCAATTCCGTTTGATGCTGTTGAAAAAAAAATTCATCAACTTGTCTCCTGAATCTGGCAGGTTTGAATGACTCTGCTTGTTTACTACGCGAATGTATGACATCTTGAATTGCTTTGTTGTTTCTGGAGAGTGTTTATATCCATTTTTGAACACAATTATTCTACAATGTGTCTGTAAATCTACCAATTCTATATAATTTATGTTATTGGGGATCATTCAGTCAGAAAATAGTGTTTTTCTGAAAGTACGATCCAATCAATAGTATAGTAGTAAGAGGGTTTTTACTGGTGAATGGAGGATATAACTGACGAGCCGCAGGCGAGTCAAAAATCTTCTTGAGCCAGAAAAACCTGTTACCTTGCATGTATTGTTCTATATTTTATTTGTTTCTCATTTGTAAAAAGGTTAGATGAATTCCAAAAAATCTCAATAATTTGTCGTAAGCTATGGAAGCGTTGCCATGAACATGTCTGTTTTTTTTTCTTTACATTTGTTTTGGTGAAAGCGAAAATGAATGTACCAGAAGAAATTATTGAGGCAGCCAGCAGTGTAGCATCGAGTTTATAACCTGCAAAATCAGCTTCAAGGTACGAGCGAGAATACGACGACTTCAAAAAGTGGCAAAACAAAAATAGTGCGATTGGGGTAACTGAAGATGTTTTCTTGGTGTTGGTACTTGAATCAACTATAAGCTAGACTCAGCCCTAATACTTTATGGGCAAAATGCAAAATGGTCTATGCTGAAAAGCTGCTTGGAAATGAACGTAAATGCCCTTATTCGCAGGTTTGTTTTCCTTAAAAAATTTATTGGAAAATATTACGTTTAGTTGTCATTTGCAGATTTCAAAAGAAAAAATGAACTTTATACGCCAAAAAAGGCGAACGTATTAAGTAAAGAAGAGGCTGAACATGCTCCTGATGACCAATGGTTGCTGGTGAAAATTGTAAGAATATTTGGGATTTTTGGATGTTGTTGATGTTTCGAAATTCTCTCCTTAAACAAGAATGATGTAGAAGATATGGAAAAATACATTTTTGTGACATTGCGGCAAACAAAAAATTTAACAACAAGAAGATTCACCATAACCGATGATGGCTGCAGCTTCAAGCCCTGCATGTTATACAGAAAATATGTAAATTTTCTATTTCCTGGAACAGAAAGCCTAAGATTTTTTTTGACATACCGACATAGAAAGTGCATTTTCCTTAATTCTGGCCAGCACACTGTTAGTGGTGTCCCAAAGGAAATAGCTTAATATTTAGGTTTGAAAGACCCACAGTTATACACCACTCTTTTTGCAGAACTGGAGCCACTATGGTTGCGGATTCGGGTGGAGATATTTTAGCACTAAAGCGTACAGGAGGGTGGAAGAGCACCGAAATTGCGATGAGTTATATCGATGATTGGGTCAACAAAAGAATCGAAATTTCTAGCAAATTATTTGGTAGTAAGGAGAGTACAAATATTCTGCAGTCCTCGAGTTCAGCAGTTTCTGAGTCAACAGATGGTTCATCATCATTAGTATCAACTCTTTCATCATCAAAAATCTATGTTACTTGAAATAACAATTGTACCATAATTTTCAACATATATGACGAAAAAACAAAATTTTCTAATGTAAATAATACTACTAACTTGTAAAAATGTTGCAAGTTAACTGTCAGTTTTACAATTTAGTGACTTGATAAAATAAACTTTCTTGATCAATATTGTGTTTTTGGAAACTGACGTTTACAAATGAGGAACAAATAAAAACATTTTCATGTGTCTGTCATTTCCTTGTGTCACAGGAGACCAATAAATGATTCGCTTATTTATTCATTCACCTAGAGGTCATTGCTAAAAATAGACCTGTCTCGATACTAAACGTGTTTTCTAAACTCGTTGCTTAAACATACTTCCATTTCTGAATAAATTATAACATGATCTTATCTTGTCAACATTGTATCGTGATACAACTAGCCAGCCTGATGCTCAACTGTGTCTAACGACGAAGGAAAACTTACGGATATTTACGAAACATCGGAGTTCCACAGGGATCGGTGTTGGGTTCACCAATCTTTAGTTCATTAGTTAGTGACCTGAACAGAAATATCGTTCTGGCAATGTCTCAGGTGATGCAGCGATGGTGATCTAGACACCAGTCTCTGACGAATTTTAAGGTGTTTCTAGAACTTTATGTCGAATGATAAGGACAGAATGCTTCAAGAGTTCATGATGACAAGATCCAGTGTATCCATTGCATACGAAATGTTTTTAATCAACGAGAAAAACAGATCCACCTTGAAATCACTAGGATCTAAAGAACTAATAGCTTGAATTTGATCCACATATTGCAAGAAAGTGTTGATTTGGGTGCATATTCCAGACAATTCATGTTGCTTATAATCCCAGTCCCTAATCTAGACCATTCCCCGCTAACAAATTCATCCAGACAGAAATTCCCAGCAATCCGCACAAGTAGAGAGACCATCAAAACATCCTTTATTAACATTGCTCCGGGTCATGATCTAATAACTCCCGGTACTTGGAGTTAACGATGAGCCAAGAATGCCGTGTCACTTGTCCGTCGCATTCAAATGACGTGTTGAACGAAATATACGATTCAATACAAGACGTTATTACGGATCCGCGAAAAACATCTAGCTGCGTAATGGGGTTGATGAAGTATTTCATATGCACGCTGGGGGTTTTCGATTATGTGAATGGGCGAATGGTGCTTGATTGCTGTGGGAGTGTTGAGAGGAGTTGATGCTTGCGAAGAAATTTTCGATATTAAAGAAGGTTTTCCTGGATAAAAAGTGTTCCATTGCTGCTCGAAGCATGTTGGAGTTAGGTTGAGAAGTGCTGTTATGGTTCAGAATTGTTCATTTCGTTCAGAATGTAACAAAAGGATAGGTACAGCATTACAGTACCTGGATTACTATAATATAAATGAAATTATTTGCATCAAAACTCAAAAGTTTCAAAACATTCCAGATAGTGTCTTCTCAAAATTATCACAGTTATTTTAAGAGCGGATTAACTCTTTCATAAAATGATAAATGAATTCTATAGTCATTAGAAAAATAGCTCTGAATATCCTTTACGATTTGCGACCACCCATGTCGTAGAAATACCAGAGAAAATATCACAAAACAATGCTGCGACCGGTATACGGACGCAGTATTATTCAGGACGCAATGAGAACGAATATAAAATTGTAGTAGAACTTTTAAAGTTAATAGTTCATCGAAGTTTATTGATTTTCTTTTCTGAAAATATAGAGATGAAAAGGAACGATGTAGAAAATCTATGAAATTTGCATTAGGCTTAGGAAAAATTAAGAAAGTGTATGGACTGGGGATTGACAACCAAGGAAACAGAAAGAAAATTGAATTTGAAGTTTGTTTTTGATTTGATTCAAAAAAAAAAACAAAAGAAACAAAAAGAATCTTTCATTCGGAAATAATAAAACATACTTCTTGGATGTTTATTCATTTTAAGATTGAGTTGGACATGGATCTTCTAATGGTAAAAAAATTTAGCTATCTACCCTAAACACTCCATAATTTTTTTCTATTTTAGTGTTACCACTCAAAATATGCAGCTTCATTCATTTTTCTCTCTGACATCTGTTTTCTTCTCTCATAGTTTTAAAATCATCTCTTCTGCTTTGAAAAGTTCATTGAGTTTCTGTATGCAGTTTTGTCATTCATTTCATTATTTGAGTTTTGCTAGTTACTTTTCTTATACTGTTAATCCTTCTTCTGTTAGATCATAGTTCATTGCAACAGATTTTATTCGTTTTGCTGTTTTCCCAAATTTTGCTTTGTGTTATTCTGTTTCGCAAAATGGATCTGATGTGATTTTTTTTTATTTGGCATGGTTATATTTTAAGTTCTAAAATTTCTGATCTATTAAAATTTATATTATTTTTAATTCATTTCAGTTTTTCTTTTCAGATCTCTTACATTTCCCAGAGTTGAACTGACTGCCAGTTAGAAGAGTTTTGAGATCCAGAAAGCTTGCAGAGGATTCACTGATTTTTTTCAAAACAGGTTATTTAGAAGAGTGAGTAATCCTTGAATATTATAAATATCTTAGAAAAAAATAGGATTTTTTGATCTGCCTCAACCTATGTTTTTTTTGTTCAGACAATAAAAAAAATTATCTCTTAATATTTAAATGTTTTATTTTTTTTCTTTTTATCATTACATCCTTTTGAAGTTTTCTGATTTGTCACATATCGAAACATTTAAGAGTTGTTCTGATTCATTTTTTGCTGAAAAATAATTTAATCAACTTAATAATGCCATCAATTTTTACTTCGCTTCGCACCTGATGATAATAGGTATATCTTTGTTGGAAGCAAATGATGCTATCTCTGTTTATCATAAATAGCTTACCTAGTTCTTCCACGACAGAAGATAATGACATAACAAGAATCTTCCAAGCTTATTGGCGATAGTCTTTTAGGAATTTCTTTAGCTAACGTTTTGCCTTTATCTATACTGAAGATTCTCTGTCTAGGATTGAGATATATTTCGAAAAGTTACCAATACAAGAAACTTCAATATTTCGCTGGATACATTCTTATTTTCATATCCTACCAAGAAAACCACCCAATGATTAAAATAATTGCCTGCATATTTTTTTCATTCATCGTTAATTACCTACATGTGTCAAAATTACCTCTATATGAGGAACTTTAGTTGAATGACAGTGTGTCACAATTAGGCATAAATATCAAGTGGGTATTATTTTCATGCAATTTTCTGAAGAAAACTATATTGTAAAATATTTACTTAAACCAAAGACTTGGTGGCGTTATGTCAATGATTTTTTTGTAATTTGGCAATATAGAAGAAATGAATTGATAAAATTTTTCAATCATATCAATAATAAAGAACCTACAATGAAATTCACAATGGAGTTGGAACAAAATAATGTATTTTCCTTCTTAGGTGTTTCGATAAAAAAATTTTCAAATCATTTTGAAAAGGTGATTTCAGAAAAAGGACACACACAAATCGATATCTAAATTTTTATTCTAATCATCAAATGAGTGTTAAAAGAGACTTCATAAAAACACTTAATGATAGAGCGCAATTAAGTTCATCCACAATTGAAATACGAAATGACGAAATTAATTTCATCAAAGATGTTCTCGAGGATAATCGATATCCAACTAATTTCATAGAAAAAACTATTTCAAATTCAAAGAAACCAATTTTGCGTCAAAATGGTAATAACAATCAAGAACCAACAACAAACCATCAAAAACAACCAATTTTAATGAATTTGATTCCTTATGTTCATGGACTTTCAGAAAAATTCAAAGAATTGGTTCTGAATTCAACATAAGAACTGTTTTCAAAACAAAAAATGATTTACGATCTTTATTAACAAAACCTAAACCTTTGAATGAGAACCAAAAATCAAGAAATTGTATTCACAATATTCCCTGTATTTGTGGAAAATCTTATAAAGGAGAAACATCAAGATCATTTTAAATCAGGAAACGTGAACATAAGAATAACATAAAAAATAGAGATATTGGTAGATCGCAGTTAGCGATCTGTGTGTGTTCCAATACCGGCAATAACATGATGGATTGGAATGGCATAAAAATTCTAATGACGGAACCTGATGGTTATGAAAAAAAAAAACAATTCAGCTTGTATTTTGTTGGGTGAGGCTAATAATCTCGCCAATTGTTCAGTAGGAATAGATCGAATTTGGATTGATTTATTGAAAAAAGAACTGGTTTCAGGGAACTTTGAAATTAAATAACCACATCTTGTAATCAATATCACTCTATGTTCATCATACATTGAAAAATGTCAATCAAAAAATCAAAATATTGTCACCATTCTACGAAGTTGTATAAAAACTAGAAATAGACTGATGAAGGAGTCTGATTTAGACTCCGAAAGTGTTTTCTTTTTGTTCATTGTTGGGCAAAAATTTCTTCTTGTAAAGTTTTGGCCCCTGACAAATTAGTGCACACATTTTAACGAAGGGGCCTTCCTTCTATTATTTTGGAATTTTTTCTAATTATTTCTTGTTTCAGAGACTGGGAGAGAAAACCCAAATTAAGTTCCCAGGAAAATGCAAAGACCTCCCAGACAAGATTTCAATAGATAAACAAACTTCTCTGTTACATGGCCAAGGGATAGTAAAAAATATAACCTCCTGATATTAATATTGAGGAATAAGATAAAGGTTCGTATTGAGTATTGACATCATGACATCATCAGCTTTTTATGGATTCCTTGTGTTTCTGCTTAGTTTATGCCTTTATTTTGCTCTTTCTCTTTGTCGATCTATTATGTGCATGGTTCACGAGGCTTTAATATTAAGAGTAACCTCTAAAATTAAGTGTGTGATCGATTAATTCATTCACGTCTCATTATGCTAAAAATATTCTTCTTCTGCCTCACCCATCTAAACTCGGCGTTTCCGGAACCCACCCCTCGCATAGAACTCAACCCGCGTTGCTCTATGACCGCCAGCTAGCCAACAAAGCTCCGACACCGGACAAATCGAGGAAACACGCTGACACAGGTAGACTTACCTTGTCCGATCATCAGGTTACCTGAGAAAAGGCGGGGCCTACCTTTACGACCACTCCTCTGCCCGCGACGACAACCAGTTCCTAAAAAAATTCTGTTAACAAGCAGGGCCGATTTCAAGATGGCCGCCCATAGCTGGCGACAGTCTGGCCTTTTGTTTTTCCCTGTTCCTTTTTTAATTGGTGTAACATGGAGTGGAAGCGCGGTGAAGACGCGAGTTGTATCGCTTACCGGAGGATTTGGGTGCCCCCTTCCCCTTGGGTTTTTTTTCCTGATATATGTGGTGTTTACAGATCGTTAAATTTTATTTTCGATAACAGATCCTGGAGTTGCGTTAATTTCGTCTGGTTGTCTTGGGTTTATGAGCTTACAAATCGTAAAAGTTGAAGCGTTCTCTTAATTAGGGAGTCGATTCTTTTATTGGTTTCTGCTTATTGCCGAGTCTTGGTGGTCCCCACTCTTATTTCCTCCCAATATTGTGCAATTTTTCTTCTCATAATTTTTTTTTATACCGAGGGGATGATAGTACATTGAAAATTAAATATAGTTTGATGAATAAACTCATGGGTCAAAATGCATATTAACAGATATATATCCTTCCATATTGTTGTGTAAAAAGTATTGTATTTTTTATGTTTGATAATAAATAAATAAATTAAAAAAATAAGAAGGTGGTAAAATTTCAAAAAATCGCATAACGTCTAAAGGGTGAATGCAACTTTGTCGGGACATACTTATTGGCATGTAGGTTCTAAGTGTTTCTTAACGGCATCGACACAATTAGAAAATGAAATTTTCATGGCCTGTTAAAACATTGGTACCAATGAATGTTGCGATGAAGAATTCTGCTGACATCATGTGTCTACAAAAACTCAAATATGCTTAAATTTTTTTTTCACGAAAACGAAAGAAGGTGTCCCAAAAGAAATAATGACTCACCCTCAGAAGAGAAATGTGAAGGTATACTGAAAAAGTGTATTCCAACATACATTCATTCAAGAAATTTCAATCTGGTCGCGTTCACTGTTTAGAAGTTGGGGAGAAATTTTTTTAATTTTACCAACTTTGGAAGGATAAATCTCCCTTAAAATGCATGTTCGGGACATCAGTTAGGTGACAATGGGGAGCTTCGTAACACATTATTAGAATCTTCAGCACCATAAGTACTTGTAGAAACAATATTGGATGATGATGATTCAAAATCTGTTGAGGTTAGGAGAATTTTTGCAGCAATAACATTTCTATATGCAATGGAATGATCAACATAGCCCTCAGCTACCGTCGTAGATTTCCATCCACCATGTTTTTTTATATCCGTAATATTCGCTCCTGATTCTGCCAGCAATGAAGCGGAGGATCTTCGAAAACAGTGTTCGTATATTGCTTTGGTTCTGGCAGTTTGAGGAATTCGGCAACAATAGATGGAATTTGTCCAAATGTGTTAATACCAACTGTATTGGCAGTGCATTTATTATTCATGTATTTCAGGAAAAAACGACGTTCTTTGATGACAGAAGGGCGCAGTGCAAAGTACTTATGAAAATAGTTTACATACTTCCCAATAATACTGAAAGAGCGACTGACTTTCGTTTTTGTATTTGGAAGTTGTGTAACCAAGGATTCATTTTTTATTTCGATGTCATCCACGGATAAATTACACAATTATTCACGATGACAGGCTCCAAATAATCCGAAAATAGTTGCAACCTCAACCATCAAATATTTTTCATCTGGTGCCTCCTTTATAAACTTTCCAACTTCTTCATGAGTGGAAAGTTTAGATTTTTTGGAACGATATTCTTCACTTTTCCGTTTTAAATATGCTATTACCTCAAAACATATACAATCATCCAAACCATTTTTAAAAAGGGCGCTTGAATTTATCATTGGAAATTTGCTGAACAAAGTTCGTGAACTCCATATTTTTGATTTTTTTTATTTATGCCAGGAAAACCGCTTCACTGAAATTCCCTTCTATATTTTTTAATTTACAATAGGCCAGAAAATTGTTATATGCAATATCGTACTGCTGAATAAATTTTTTAAGTAGGAGTTCCAGATTTGCTCTTCTTGCAGACTCTTCAATATCCAAAGAAACAACCAAATCGTCACTTTTATCAATAATTGGACTCTCGGACAAAATATTAAGCAGTTAAAAACCGAAGACGAAATTTGGACACGAGCGAAATTCAAATGACAGCGTCTTTTCTCATTTGTTAGTACTCATAACGTTGGCAACGTTTGCCATTCACGCCCTTTTGATTATTTGAATATAAAAATGCATTTTGAAGTTTATTGTCATTGCAAATTCGCCCATTTCATTAACAAAATAGGGCAGTTGTACAAAAAACATTGTATGGTATTTGTGTTGAAAGTGATTTTATTTTGTTCGTGAAATTGTTCAATTCGCTCCGCTTTTGTCACAAACGTTTTCACTGACAGAATAAAACGTCACTTTAAACACTCATATCATAAAAAACTTTTTTAGTTTAAGAGCGTAGTTGCAGAACTGCGGAAGTTATAGCCAATCATAATAATTGGTCAAATTTCAAAATCGTCCTGTATGGTAGGTCAAGAAGACACCATATCACCTTGCAGTGTTCAGTAATTTATGTTTCTCGAAGAAAAAAACATTTTCCGGAAGACTTAATTTGGGTTAGCTCTCCCAGTCTCTGAAACAAGGAACAATTAGAAAAATTTTTTGAAAAATAAAAAAAGGCCCGTGCGTAAAAATTCGAGCACTAATTTGTCAGGGGCCAAATTTTTACGAGAAGACATTGTTGCCTAACAATGAACAAAAAGGAAACACTTTGAACTCTTAAGCGTAACGTTTCGGAGTCTATATCAGACTCCGTCGTCAGGCAATTGCTAGTTTTCATTCAACTTCATAGAATCGTGACAATCATGATTATTACTTATACAATTATTACTTATAATTATGAGAGTAGCACAAAATCATCTGAATCTGACCACCCTGTGCTGCGAAAAAAGCATTTCATTCCTCTTCCAAAAACTAATGAAAACATTTGTAAATCAGCACTTGTAGTGTGTCTATGGGTATGTAGAGTACTAATATAACTATCGAATCTCGACAAATGTTGGTAGAAAATTCAATTCAATCGAATAATTCATGAAGAAAATCACCAATTGGTACACACAAAGAGTAGCATTGTTTCGAAACTGACATTCTTCTGAAGAATCCAGTTATTGTGATTCTACCCAAGACGAAATATTTGAAGTAAAACCTTCTCCGCTCTGCCGAATGCAGACCTGCTTGGCGCTTAGACTGACCCATGTGGGCGACCAAATACCTTCATGTTCACGTCCGAATTTCATTCACAAAAAGAGTAACAATCGTCCTGGCTTGTTGCCGTGGAAACCGGCTGTTGTAGATTTAATCGAGGAATATCTGTCTGGCCTTCTTGACGCCAGGGCCCATGTTCGGTCCAATTATAACACCTCGACAAGTCGATGAGCGCGATGGGCAGGCCGACAACGGAACCCAATAAAAGTTTATGTCCCCAGATAGGGTTTCTTGGTCGTAAATCGACTGAAAAAAGTCTAGAGGAAGAGATTCATCAAAGTTGGAGATAAGGGGGACGTCTTTGGGGTAGAGCCAGAAAGAGGTCCTGTTTGCGAGGATCTAGAAGAATCTTTCTTGGCGAAATCTTGGCCAGAATGCTCGAAATTTATTTCTGATTAAATAAAAATTGAGAAAAAAAACCGACATGAGAAGAATTCTAAACGAATAAATATGAAATAAACAGTGAAACTAAAAAACTTTAGTTTTTTCTACAACTCAATAATCAACCCCTTTTTCTACCCATCAATATACTTGACATTTAGCTCTCCCAAATCGAGGAGTATTCTCCCTTCTTGTTTTCTCTTTAAGGATATTGAAATGAATTGTATTGATACAGTAAAATTTTGGGTGTCATTCTAGATAGACATCTCAAGTGGGATTCACACATTGAATATGTCAAAAAGAGGCTTCATTCAGTCATTTATACCTTTATGATTTTGAGATATCACCTAGATTCATGTATTCTAACAACACTTAACTTCGCCAATTTGCAATCTGTATCCTATGGCATTATTTTTGGGGAAGCTATTCACAAATTTGTGACATTTTTGTTGCTCAAAAATGGGCTATGAGGGTAATTTTTGGAAAGCGTTTGTCATGGTGTATTAAGAAGGCATAATATTATGACAATTTTTGGATTGTATATTTGTAGAATTTTGCTGTTTATACATGGGAGTAATGATTGTTTCACAGAGTTTCAAAATTTTGATAATACAAGTAAAATTTATCCTTATTTCTTTCCGTTACATAAAACGTCTATTGTGGAGAAAGGCACACTTTATAATGCTATACGTTTTTTCAATACTCTACCAAGATATTTGCAAAAAATGAAGTATGAAATTTTCAGAAAGAATGTTGGAAATTTTCTTATTTCATATAAACCATATTCAGTTGAGGAATTTCTAGATTATGGTAGACAACACAACATTGATTTTTTTTCTTTTATTTTGACGTGTACTCACATTCTGTATTTATTTTAATGTGTGATTTTTGAGACAAATAAACTGTTATTATTATTATTATTATGATGCAGGTAAGGAAGGTCCAGTTGTCTGATACTTTTCATTTCATTTCACTTAAGCGAACTCTGAAAAATACATATTTCGATTATTGTTTGTTAATTTTCAGTGGATCTTAATATGTTTTCGGATTTGGTTTTTTTGTTGAAATTTAAATTCGTTTTTTTTTATTTTTAGTGGATCGCCAACTAATTTGTCTGAATATGGCTGCTCCACATGAGTTAGGGATATTGCTCCCATTGCAAAAAAAATATAGTTTAAATGAGATTTTGTGATGAAATTCATATTCAATATGATTTCAAGTTGCAGGAAATTAAATTTCTGCAGCGTTTACAGTGTGGATAAAAAATATCGAGTAAAATAAGCCCACCACGTCTTGGTCTTTCTAACACGGAACCTGTCTCCCTGAACCTATTCCGAAGTCGATATATCACACTTTGGCTGATTTGGAGCCTTTCCGCTACAAAAACCGGAATAATTCCACCCTGTAGCATTCCGATAGCCCTATTGGCCTCAGCGTTTGTTAATTTACGTCTTGGCATTTTCAGAAAACTCGTTTCAAATCGAAGCTGTTGATAAACTGACTCCATTTCAAGATAAGAACATTCATGAAGCATATGCAAAGAACCAAACTTCAGAAAAAAAGGCAACCAGGTTGACGAAATGTTTCATACTGATTCTTATTGGATCGATTCAAGTTGTTATTGAGTTTCAAATGATTTTATAGCGATTTTCTCGAAGATTACATACTTTTAAAACGATTGAATACGATATTCCTAACTCTTGTGGGGCAGTTCATTTTAATGATTGTATTATATCTTCATCACCCTGTTTATCAATCAATGTTTTACTGAATTGACTCATCTCTTGTTCTGACCATGAGTACAGCGCTCCTCTTCATATTTCTTCAGCTAACAGTACAATCACTAGTTCACATTGATGAACTTCATGAAGGAAATTTCATTATACCTAAACGAATAACAGTTTGATACATCTCTGATCAATTCAAGGTTGTCTTCAGTAAAACGATCAAGGCTAGATTTGATAATATTACATTTTTTTAAATATTATATATCATTCATTGAGCTGAAGAAATGTGTAAAACTCTGATGATTTCAACAATTCAGTAGTTTATATTTATATTTTTTTAGCTGAGAAAACTTTTTTTCGATAAAAAAATTATTCATTTTAACTGACTTCCCATGAGTGCTTACGTCAGAAGAAAGAATATGGCCAACTCTTTAAAATTCAAATTACAAACTTGAACTTCGGTCATTCAGGCAAGGTCGAGTTTCAAATCAAACCACGAAAAAACTGTGCTATCCTCTCGCATTTATATTGCCCCTCTGCATCCATAGAGTCCAGATAGTTACTTTTGTTTCGTCTCGATGGCAGCCATATATCATTGCCACTAGATGGTGTTGAGATATCTAAAACACGATCTCGGTTGAGTCTCGGAACACCTACATCAAGACGACGGACTTTTATGCATTCGTCGTGGAAAAAATATAAATGAAACTGCCTAATTAGGCATATATTAGCGAGTCCCCAAACAATAAAACCTGTTTTTTATCGTCGCCAATTTTTGTCCCCGAGAACATTATGTCGGTAGTTGTTCTTGGAATATTCGATTCGGCAGTTGAGCGGATGATGTGGAACAATTTTATTGTTGGGAATGGACATTTGATGTTCAAAGTGCCTTACCCGAGCATTGGAAACACTAAAAGTTCAGATAAAGTGGGCAGTTTGGGTTCTGGCAGACGCTATTAGGTGTATACTCCTCGGATTTCGCGGTGACAGCATTTTTTCAGCGAACTGATCAGATTATTTCGATATGTTTCAATTTTATGTGCATTGAATGATGATTGAAAACAATCTGGGATAAGCTAGGGACTTCTGTTTGCTTCTGTTAGGGTGAACGATGATGATTCCAAATTTTTTTGCTGGATTCTTTATTTTGATTATAATGGAATATGTGATTCTCAAGAGTTATAATGAATCTGTACACCTACCAACCTGTACAGGGTGTGCAGAATTGGTGATACTTGAACTAGAACTTTTTAACCGTGAGAGATAGAGGAAAATGAATGACACGTTACGATAATGCATTCCTCTATCTTCTTTTGTTTTCGGGTTATAGGCCAAAATTGAAATTTGGGCGATTTCAAATGTGGTCATTATCTCTGTTTCTGTTTGTGCTAGGATGTTGAAATGAAAATATTATGCAGGCATTTTTTTCATAGCAATCCAGTAGCGTATTTTGTTTTTCTCCAAGAGGTTTCCTTGCTGATCTATAACATGAAGCGGTTTTTTCTTATGAAAACAATAGTTTGAAAAGGCTTAGAAAGAGTCGCCATTTTTTTCCAGTTTCAGAAATATATCATACATCATTCATCGCCTTCAGATTCATTCGAATATCATGAAAAATATAGTTTGTATTTGAAATTTGAATTATTGAGTATTAAGTAGGCTGAATCACAGAATAATATGTCTCTACGCATGGTGTCATTATTATTTTGCCATTGAATACTTGATTCAATTCTTCGTCGTTTGATCTCTGTTCAGAACAACAGTCAATTATTAGAATTGAAGTCATTATTGCCGACAATATGGAAATGTTCGGAAACTACGAGAATCATGATATGTTAAAATGTTTTATTTTAGCAGCAATAATATCTTCGTAGTTCTGAACAGAGATCAAACCACAGAGAATTGAATCAAGTTCTGGTTCGCCAAATAATGATGACACCATGAGAGATAAAGTGTGTTAAGTCACATTTTTTCAGACAAGACCTATCTATAATATTGGATTCACATTAGTGAATTCTAGCTAGTGGAACACATTTTTGACTCCCTAGGTATATCAAGTCGCCAAATAATGACAGTACACATTCTTTGAAACTATAATTGAACTGAAAAAATCTCTCTTTTGTCTAATTTTGATATTGTGACTTAACACACTTTACCTCTGGGGTGCTGATATTATCCTGTGATGCAGCCTACTAAATACTTTCATCACCTATTTCTGAATGAATCTGAGGGCGATGTATGATGTATGATATATTTCTGAAACGGGAAAAAATGACGATTCTTTCTAAGCCATTTCGAACTATTGTTTCCATAAGAAAAAATACAACTCTTGGGAAAAAACAAAGAACGCTACTGAAATGCTATGAAAAAAGTGCCTGTACTATGTTTATTTTAAAATCCTAGTACAAACAGAAACGGAGATAATGGCCAAAGTTGAAATCGCCCAAATTTCAATTTTGGCCTATAACTCGAAAACAAAAGAAGATGCAAAACAAAAGAATGCAGTTGACAGCATACTAGTTTCTTCAAAAAAGAATACCGTAACGTTTCATTCATTTTCCTCCATCTCTCACGGTAAAAAAAATCATAGTTCACCAATTTTGGAACATTTCTGTTTTGAAACATGCCTAAATCTGGTCGTCCACTGGAAGCGTATTGAAGCAACTACGCACTCAAGCAAAACGAGCGTTTGTAGCTGCTACAACACAGGCGGTAATGAGCTACAGGATTCGTCCACTGGCAGCAGCGAAGGAAGCGGCCTCTTGCGTTCTAATCAGTCAAAATCGATTGCCTTCGAAACAACGACATTCGTATCGTTCTTCAGTATTGAGTGCAATATGCTATGGATGAGGAGGACTTGTACCTTCAAGAGTCAAGTTTTTTAGTAAAATGACGACGGGAAACACAGAGTTACTGTACATTCTTCTTGTATTTCATTCTTGCTTCACTAGAAAAGATGATTTAGCATGAGACTACATGGTGTTGTTCCAAATATTGCTTTTCGTACTATAACATTTTTATGAATCTGTCATATCTGACGAAACCAACCAATGTTATTTGTTGATTATTTCACTCCGGAAGTTGCAGGAAAATTTTTTCGGCCTCTATTTCCCCAAATTCTGCTTCGCATCAACCCAGAGAAATACCTATCTTCGCGGACTAACCTCGGTTGTTCGAGACGTCTTGTATTGAAAACACCCCATTATAATGCGTCTTTCCTCAGCGGGACGCTAGCGTCAGGCGTCCTCGCTTCCCCGAAGAGATAAAGACGCCTGTCATCTCCACATTCTCCCTTTATACAGTACAATATTAAAGAAACCGTGTCGATCATAATTTTTATTGAAAAGAAAGGGGAGCTCCTCTCTGTGGGTGTCAAATATGTCTTCTCTTATGAAAAGGAATCAAATGCGCGGGGGATGTGCAATATACAGGCTAAAGCGTGAAGAACCAACAGGGGCTTTATAATCTTCAATGTGACAATATAAAAATCGGTCACGGAAAGTTGTGTTGGTCGGATGTCATCAATGTAGAAATACTGGTTCAACTTGATTTGTTTTAAATGGTGTCTCAGTCATCTTTCTCTCTATCCGAAACATAACTTCAATGGTAGACACGAGAGCAATTGAGCTGAAAAGTTATCCTTTCAGATATTTTTTAAAATGAAAAAAATATGTCTCATTTTCGAAATCGAAAAATATCAAAATTTTGTTATATCTTCAGAACAAATAAAAATATCGTAAAACTGTTTTCACTATTGGTGTTTTCACGGAAATCGAGCGCAGAACTCATTTCAACGTTTTTACCTGTCTAGTCTAGAATTACCAAAAACAGCCAAAATCAAGCAATTTGGGATACCCTGTATCCCAAGCCTGTATTTGTGGAAAATCTTATATAGGAGAAACATCAAGATCATTAGAAATCAGAAAACGTGAGCATAAGAATAACATAAAAATAGAGATATTGGTAGATCACAGATAGCAGATCATGTGTGTTCCTATACCGGCAATCACATGATGAATTGAAAAATTCTAATGACGGAACCTGATGGTAGTAAAAAAAAATTCAAGGAGTCAGCTTGTATTTTGTTGGATGAGGCTGATAATCTCGCCAATTGTTCAGAAGGAATAGATCGAATTTGGATGGATTTGTGGAAAAAAGAACTGGTTTCAGGGAATTCTGAAATAAAATAACGATATCAACATCTAGTAATCAATATTGATCTATGTTCATCATACAAATGTCAATCCAAAAATAAAAAAAATTGTCACGATTCTACAAAATTGAATGAAAACTAGTTATTGTCTGACGAAGTAGTCTGATTTAGACTCCGGAACGTTACGCTTAAGATTTCAAAGTGTTTTCTTTTTCTTTCTGTTCATTGTTAGGCAACAATTTCTTCTCGTAAAGTTTTGGCCCCTGACAAATTAGTGCTAAAATTTTTACGCAGGAGCCTTTCTTATATTATAAAAATTTTTTTTTATTGTTTCTTGTTTCAGAAACTGGGAGAGAAAACCCAAATTAAGTTTTCAGGAAAAAACTCAAAGAGCTTCATCGCCAAAAATTAAATTAAATTAATCAGTGCGCAGTTGCTGAATGAATTCGCTCATATGTCGAAACTTTTTGAGTCCTCAAAATTGCCAAAGTTTACGATAAAAGATAAAGCTGTCAGTTCCCAGATTGCCACACTAGAGTTGTCGAATCCACGCATACATGAGGCAACCTTTCGTAGTTTACTTCCATATGCTTGGCGTTAACTACTGACCTCCAGGATGTACGTCGTTGTGGCCGAGTTGGCTATCACTGATGAAGCCTAGTAACGTCGAAACCAGTCTGTCAAAAAAAAAAATATATGAAAAACGAAAAAATTAAAATGGCTAAATTCGACCTGACTATAACGAACATCGATCGGTCCAGAGGGGAGAAAAATACAACGAATTTTTCCGGGGTTTCGAGCCACATCATCCGGTGTTCAATATTCGTCACGCCCCCGCGGATATGTAGATGACAGCCGTCTTAATCTGCCTAGCGACAAGGAGGTAGCAGGGAGGTTGAGTCCCCAACGAAATTACGTATCTTGTAAAACCAAGCGGCCGACTCGTTTGCATAAGTTTTATACTTCCTTAGATTAACAGCTCGGGGAAGGCGGAATGGAATCGTATCAGAGAGAAGGAAGCTGGGGAGATGGGTGTCAGCTCCGTATTAATTTTTTTTCCAGGAAATTTGAAAAAAAAAATTTTTTCACAACTGCCATTAAAAGTGACACTTTTAATGATAGCAAACAATGTTTAAATTGATTGTTTACGTGGAAGCGTGTTAAAAATGACGTTAGGGAGCTTCGCAACACATTATTAGAATCATCAGCACCATCCGTACTTGTAGAAACCGGAAGTATAATATTGGACGATGATGATCCAAATTCCGTTGAGGTTGGGAGCATTTTTTCAGCAATGACATTTCTATATGCAATGGAATGATCAACATAGCCCTCGGCTACCGTCGTAAACTTCCATCCACCATGTTTTTTTAAATCCGTTATATTTGCTCCTGATTCTGCTAGTAATGAAGCGGAAGATCTTCGAAAAAAGTGTCCTGCCTATTGCTTTGGTTCTGGCAGTTTGAGGAATTCGGCAACAATAGATGGAGTTTTCCAAATGTATTAATACCAACTGTATTGGCAGTGCATTTATTATTCATGTATTTCAGGAAAAATCGACAATGTTTGATGACCGTAGATCGCAGTGCAATGAAAATTGTCTACATACTTCCCAATAATACTGAAAGAACGACTGACATTAGTTTTTGTATTTGGAAGTTGCACAACCAATGATTTATTTGATATTTCGATGTCTTTCACTGATAAATTACACAATTCTTTACGTCGACAGGCTTCAAATAATCCGAACATAGTTGCAACCTTAACCATCAAGTATTTCTCATCTGGTGCCTCCTTTCAAAACTTTCCAACTTGTTCACGAGTGAGAATTTTCGATTTTTTGGGACGATATCCTTCACTTTAAATATGCTATTACCTCAAAATATTTGCTAACATCCACACCATTTTTAACAAGGGCCCTTGACTTTATCATTGAAAATTTGCTCCACAAAGTTGATGAACTCCATTATTTGATTTTTCTTTTAAGAATGCCAGGAAAACGATGCAACAGCATTCTCTTCAGATGGAATTCGGTTGAGAGCCCTAGTTGTGAATGTGGGCAAAATGAGGAGACTATAGAACATCTCATAAATGGTTGTCCCATTTATAAATTAAAATATGGTTTCGAGACTATACACAAAGTAACAAATGCATTTCTAAAATTGGTGGTTAATTTCAAAATAATTTAATTTATTAAAATATGTAGTTGGTTTCTTTTCTACCTTTGTCTTTTGTCATTTCAGATTAAGAATTGAAAGTCGTTTTGTGAAGAATCTGTTCATCTGAGTCCTGAGGCAGATAACATGAAGATGTTGTTTCAGATCAAGGTGATATCTTTCAAGATTTCTCTGATATTTAATATTTTCGGTAAATTGTTTTTTATCGGGCGAGGTGAGGGTTTCCTTTTCAGCTGAGGTTTTCTCTCTTTCTTCATTTAATCATACTGCAGACCTGTATGGTTTTCCTGTGTTGCACCAACCTCAGCTAGGTACCTTTTTGTTTCAATATGTATTGTATTATTTTAGCCTCTCTGACTATATTGTCCGTGAATGTCCTTTAAGGAAGTACCTGGGACCATTCAGAGACATTATTAATGCGATACCTTCTGCACTGGACTGGCTACATTCTCCGGATGTGGAGCTCTAATTTGAAGTTTTAATCACATCTGTTGTCGCAAAATTCAATCACATATTTGCCTACCTTTTTACTTTTTTCTATATGAGTGTCTCTCCTTTTTATTTTTATGTTAGATGTACTTTGTTTTATATTCATGGTCACTATCATCTATACTTGTTCAATGCTGTTGCTTTGCCAAACGATAAATAAATAATAATAAATAATAAATAGAGCTCTGAATCAAAAAAATATATCAATATGGGATCCGGTGTTGAGGGATACGAAACTTCTCGACGGGATGACACCAAGGCAACTGTTGCCGGAGTAACGATGTTCCTAAATCGCCCGACAGCCTAGTCCGCACAAACTTCCTAATCTACGACACCATAAAATAAAATTCAGAAAATTGCGTGCCTCCACGCCCGGGGGTGTAGTGGATATTAAAAAACTTGCAAAAGTAATCATAACGCTATCTTGGCAAAACGGAGGCGTCGTGGGGTGCCTTTCTGGGAGGGGAGGGGCGGCAGGAAAATGTAGCGAGTTTGTTGGAACTGTTAACGAATCTGGAAATCCCTTAAAAAGTGATCCCAACTTTATAAAGTCCCGGATTCGATAGAGTGCGGCGGTCGCCATAAAAATTAAGCTTCGCACAGCATCCGCGGCATTCATTACTGCGCCGCATAACCGTAAAAAAGCGACTGGATAGGCCCCCTTTCTCGCCCTAAGATTTGCACAGGACGGGACTTATCACTTTTTCAGTCCATCTCCTATGAGTATGACCTGGGAGGGTAAACTTTTAAATCAAATGGTTTGCTTCTCTCATCGATGATCATTGGTCTTTGAGTAGGCTCCGGACATTTTTCTATATGCCTCTCATCCCATTTTTCCTGTATTTTTTTAACTTTATTTCTAGGAGAAATAATGGTCCCTCTACTTAATCAATCTTCGATTCATTTTTTTTGTCAGAATGACAATTCTCGGAATATGTCTCAGTTTTTGGTCCTGAAAAATATTCTGTTTTCTTGTGTTATAAAATGTTTGGTTTATCTATGGGAGATGATTGCCTTTCATTGGGGTCCCGTAGCTGTCTTCAAACATCTGAAGTGCCGAAAAATCATCACCTGGAAGGTCGTATCCGGTTTGAAAAACCCTCACGACCAGAGAGCAAGAATTTGTGGATTCTGAATTTGAATATCGAAGGAATGTCGAAAGACAAGTGTGATTACGTCTCCAAATTAGCTGATGAACATGGTATCGAAGTCATTCTTCTGCAAGAAACCCACACGGGAACACAAAAAAAATCCTCGTGAAAGAGGACAGTTGAAAGGTTATGTATTAATTGATTTTTCACAAGTTTAGCTTGTTATGTTGAAAAATTTTCAGTTCGTAATTTTCAACAGATCCGGAAAGGGGAAATTGATGGAGTTGATGTTTTTTAAAGTAGCAAATGCATTTCTGAAATACACTGAAATTCTGCGATAAGACCAAATATACCTTCGTTTTTTGCTAATAATTTCACTGTGTATTTTTTCATTCCTTTTTAAGAAAAAAACACAATTGAACAGTTTATTGCATCGGGAGGGGACTTGAAGTAACGATTCATTTATTCGATTCATTCATTTCGACGATAAAGCATAATTAAAACAATGTAACATAAAAAAATTTAACTCGTAGAATTTTTCATTTTAGGAGCATTATAATGTTGAAACATTATCATCATTTTCCTTCGTACAATCCAACGCAATAATAAAAAAATAGGGTTCTAATTTGACAAACGAAAGTTATGGGCCAATTTTGATTCCAAATTTTGAACCAACATTTGGAACACCCTGTGACGGTTTTCCCAAAATTCTGGAAATGTACAGTATTTCCACAGTCTTCGCCTTCAAAAATGTCAAAACGGTTTATGCTTACGATATCTAGGATAGGTATAACAAACATAATACCGAATGATCTTATCTCCCTTTTTTCTTCACTTTTTTCTCGATATTTTGGAATGTATTTTGACGAATACAACGATTTGAGTACGAATGTATTCATAGTTGCATACTGTATCAAATTCGAAAACAAAAAAAAAACAGAAAAACAAAGTTTTGCAATTTTTTTGTCTCCCTGTACCTATAACTGAAAGTGGTCAGGCTCCTAGAATATTTTAGATCCGTAGATAATGACAAACAATGACATAATCCCAATTTCCAGATCTCTAATAGGTCCAGTTCTCCAGAAACGCCTAATAGGCCGTCGAACGTGGTACACCCTGTATATTAAAACGAAAAGGTACCTAGTTGAGGTTGGTGCAACACAGGAAAACCATACAGATCTGCAGTATGATTAAATGAGGAAAGGAAAAAACCTAAGTTGAAAAAAACCCTTTCCTTGCGTGTGAAAAAAATTACTAAAAATATTAAATATCAGAGAAATCTTGAAACACATCAGCGTGATCTAATCAACATCTCCATGTTATCCATTTATAGACTCAAATAAACATATTCTACACAAAACGACTCGCAATTCTTAATCTGAAATGAAAAAAGACAAAAGCAGAAAAGCAACCAATTATTCAGAATAAATTAAATTATTTTGAAATTAACCACCCATTTCAAAAATGCATCTGTTACTTCATGTATAGTCTCGAAATCATCTTGAAATTTATAAATGGGAAAACTATTTAAAGATGTTCTATAGTCTCCTCGTTTTTCCCACACTCACAACTAGTGCTCTCAACCGAATTCAATCGGAAAAGCATGCTGTTACATCGTCCATGGTCTGTTCTAATACGATTTAAAACAGACCATATTCTCCTGGAAAGGTCGAAACCAGGAACACTGATGAAAGGATCAGAAATTCATTGAAAAAATTGAAAACATGTCATTTTCAAATTTCTTCGTCGCTTCTATTCATATCAATTAGAAAATTTGACCAAAAAGTTTCATGCGACTTCAATCTGGGCTGGGCATCTTATTATTTTTAATATGTGCTCGTTGCTATGATTTTTCATTCTTCAAACAATTTTTTCTGTCTGTTCAAAAACTGTTTTCCCTATGATTTCAAATACCTGGTCTTCTGTGAACTGGTTCTTGCTGATATGTGCTGTTTTTATTACTCTTTCTGGAGTACTTTGAAGTTTTGTTTCATACGTACATAAGCATTTGTTAGTAACCCTAGCGTTGGCAACTTTTCAATTCACAACAACCTCATTTGAACTTCAAAATGCATTTAAAAGTTGAATGTCATTCCAAATTCACTCATTTCATTATCATTATAAGGCAGTTATACAACAAACATCACATATGATATTTGTTTTAAAAATTTTTATTTTGTTCAATAATTGACTCTGCTCATTACAAAAGAAATGTTCTCTTCCAACACTCAGATCATAAATAATTATTATTTCGTGAGTGCTTTCTACAGTGTATAAAAAACCCGTAGTAGGTAGGGGGTTTTACACACATAAACTACATTCAGAATGACCAAGCCGTCTAATACTTAAACATATTTCGGTGTATATTAATGCAGCACTGAATCCATCTTAATTTATAAAGGACAAGTCCGCAGCAATGCATTAGACGGTTCCATATGGTCAAAACTATTTTAAAACGCATAATTATTTCGTTTTATCTCGGATGAAGGTGACACAGTAGCATGAGATTTCATATTTTGATAAATAATGATTAATTGTGACGCTGCATAAGAAGAGTTTCATGTTTCTCTAGTAATGGAGGTGATTTTTTGTACAAACTGTTTCAGTTCTATGTTTCAGACTCTTATTATGAACAAAGATCAAGTAATGGTCAGTTGTCTATTGATCAAACTCACATGTAGATATAAAACCATTGGATGCTCTGAAATATTCAATATATAAGGACGAAGGTATACCTTTTCAACAAACTTGATTATTTTTATTTCAGAGGATGTTATGCTATTTAGCCTGGTACCTTGAATTCTCGATTGAAGTTTGGCTGAAAATTTCAGATGGAATACTTTGTGAGATATTTAAAAAACCTTCTAATGTCGAAAGTTACAGCAATAGTCAGGAAAACGAAAACAGTTGTCCTAAATATAAATGAAAATGGAAACAGACTTGTGACTCTTATGAACATAAGATTACTCTGATCCTGAAGAATTGATGAATGGAATAAAATAAATTCAGGTTGAGATACTAGCGAAAAATTGCTAGTCAGCAGAGTATAAAGTACATCAATGCCTCAGCTGAGGGACACTGAAGAGCGATATTAAGGGCGAAACTGGTCTGTCTGCTCCTCTGGTCTTTTATCAATCTAGAAACTTGAGCTACAAGAGTCCATTTCTCACATTATATATTTTAATTTGTATTAATCAGGGACCATAATGGTGGAGGTACGATTAGACCTAAAGACTTCTTCTTATCTGCAATCTAACTGTCACATTTTCAAGTGGATCTAATCTCCAACAATATTTCTCTCTCGTATAACTCTTCAACATCACCTTCAAGAAGTTAGAAGCTCCATTGCAGCAATAACCTAAGATACTCTATCATTTACAACACTACAACAAGGTGCCTAGATTCAACGGAACCCACGCACTGAAATCTCGATAGTAATAACTCAGGCATTTATCTTAAACGATCTGTGTTTGATATCGTCTACATAGTTTACCTGTCTACTGTAAAATGTATTAAACCGGACTTGAAATACTGGACTTCTAGTCATTGTTGAATTGATCGGCTGGCAGCAGTATATTATGGATTTTTTCTTGAGGAAGGCGGTTGGCAAGAATTTATTCATGCTATTTCGCTAAGTACTGCGAATTATTCTCGACGATATGTAAAAAAGCTGTAAGCGATATAGAAAGTTGTTTTTTAGAGTTTGGTTGGATAAAAACACTCATGCCACTCAGATATTATTCACACAATATTATGTACTGAGTGAAGGAAATTCATTTTTACGTATAAAACTGAATAAAAAAAATGTAATGTCTGTAAAGTTGGCCGATCATTTTTGATGGATTTTCGAAAAACTTTTTGTTGCACTGAATTGTGCTATGTTTCCGCTGATTAGTGCCGTTGATTTTTTTTCTGACTCCATGTGATCTTTGCGAAAAATTGGATTCCGATTCGAATTTTTTCAAGGATCTGTCCAATTTCCTGCAAAATCGAAATTGAAAAAAACATAGCTCAGCATTTTTTTTTCTGCTCACGAATGAAAGGAAAACTTTGTATTTCATCTCTACTGTCTTTTGCCTTGAAAATTTTCATAAAATTCTAGGGATTTTCTGGAGAATCACGAAAAAAACATCAGCCTAAAACTCTGGATTTTTTCGATTGAAAGTGTTTCATTTGATTGTACTGCAACAAAATCAGTAGATTGTATGAAAATCAGTATACACAGCAACAATGTGTGTGATGTTGGCTCAGTCAGCACTCGTTGATTTCCGTAAAAAAAAATTTCTTACCATTTTTTGAAATATTTCAAAAACCTCATGTAGTGGGAGAAAATTTTGAACGGCACGAACAGGTAGGTTTTTTTTTCGAGAATCAATGAGTGCTTGGCTGGTATACTCATTTTCCTACAGTCTACTGATCTGTAGATTTTTCCAGAAAAGGTGAAAAAATAGCAACACAATGATATAGAAGATTTTTCGTCAAAAAAAATGTGCTGGGGTGAATATTTTCTAATTCCTTCATTTTTTGAGTTTATCAGAGGAATATTCGTAAAAATTTCAACGTCACAATTTTACCTATGAGCATGATTCTTGAATATATTTTCTTTGGGAAATTAGGATGCTGTGCTGACATATTTCATGTACATGTATACAAAAAATATTTTCAGTCATTTGAATATGATTTTCCGAAAGTTTCTGAAATATTTCAAGATACCTTTGAAATTTAGAAGAAAAATCCAACAACCGAAAGTGCTTCACTCACATCAAATGTTGTTATTGAGTACTAAGAAAAATTGAAAAACAAAAAGTATATTGGCTCAGAGAATCTTCATTGTAACAGAGACTGAGAGAAGAAATCCTAGAATTAAATTCAATTGATAAAGAAGTTAAAAACAAAATATGTGAACTCATCCTATTTCCTATTCATTTTCCAAATTGCTTGAGATACTTCTTCTGGATAGATAGGTAAAAACTTCGGAAGTTGTTCTGGGCTCGATTTTCGTGAAAACACCATTAGTGGAAACCGTTTCACGATTTTTTTTTTAATTTTTATATATTATCGATTTAGAAAATGTGCCATAACTTTTTTATTCACGAAAATATCTCAAAATGATTTAAATTTTCTAGAAGCGCTTTTCACCAAGATTGAAAAACTATATCAATTTTTTTTTCTCGTGGAAAAAGAATCACCTTTTCAGTTTAAAAACGAACACATTTTTTTCATCTTATATCGTGAAAAAAAAAATCGAGGATAAAAAAATTGTAAATGATGACCTATTCTCAGTGAGAAAGTGCTTGTTGTAAGTTTTTATTTCTTTCAGATATTTTCGAAAATGTAGAAGTTATGGCAAATCAGAAACAGCCAAAATCAAGCAATTTGGGATACCCTGTACATAATTTGCAACTGCAACTTTAGTGTCTACTAAAATATTTTTTCTATTTCAGTAAAGTTTTGTGGAAAACTCTTAAAATTTAAATAAAAATTCAGATTAGTGACTTTTGTATTGTATCTTGGCAGTTGGTGTCACTAACGAAATTTGACAGATTGCGGAATTTGAATTGATTTGATTCAAAGTACTGACAACCACAAAACGAAAAATATAACTGAAAACAATGCTGTAATGAAACTCATTACATTACACTATTTTTAGTACTGTAATGAACTCATTACGATACTGAAATAGAGAATAGTATATTCTAATACAAGTTGCAGATTGAGCTCCTATTCCAACACGAATGCGAAATTGAGTGTTGGAATTGCTTTCTGCAACGAGTATTAGACGATATTTTCTCTATTTCAGTCAAGTTTTGTGTAATACTCTCGAAATTCAAATGAAAATTCGGATTAGTGACTTTTGTATTGTATCTTGGCAGTTGGTGTGACATACGAAATTTGACAGATCACGGAATTAGGATTGATTTGATTCGAAACTTGATTGGATCGAAGGCCGGTACTGACAACCAGAAAACGAAAAATAAAACTGAAAACAATGCTGTAATGAATTTCATTGCAGCACTACTTTTAGTACTGTAATGAACTCATTACGATACTGAAATAGAGAAAATCTTATTACGTTAGTCAGATCCTTTATAAGATGATGTTTTCTCAGTGTCCTCCTGATTCTCATAGTCGTAGGAATCTCATTTGCCGTAAAAAAAAATCCGAACCAACGTCATGCTGACTGTTTTATAGGACACTTAACAAGCCACCTCAACACAATATTTCCCGTATACAACTTCATAGGGACATGAGTTATGACAGAGGAGTCCGGCTCAATTATAGAACGCTTTGAACCGTTTCCAATTTACGATTTCGAGATCATAGAGGAATTGAAATGTGGCATCGTTAGTTGAATTTCTGTGTCACATTACTTATTTGTGTTCAATGGATCTCTTCGGATAAATATGAGATACACGCCGGTACTTAGATCTTGATGTATTTCGACTTCGTTCCTAGAGATGTATACATCGTTAAGCGGAAGATTCATCTCTTGGATGCTGGATATGTTGCTAGAAATATGGAGGTTCATATGTGATGGATGGTTTTGGGGATTTGGTGTTAGCTGTGTTTGAATGCAATATTTGAGTAGGTTTTGGATTGAATAAACTGTTCCACCTGAGTTCAAGATATCGGCTTAAATTGCAAAAATAAATATTGTTCAAAAGAGATTATGTGGTGAATGTCATATTAATATGATTTCGAGTTGCAGGAAAATGAATTAATTTTGGCCTGTTGGTCTGCAGCGTATACAGGGTAGTTTAGAAAAATCGAGTAAAATAACGAAATTTAATTCCCAGAGAATTCAAGCATTTCAAAATATCAATAAAATGTATGGACCCTTTGGGCATCAATAACAGCTTGACATCTTCTCTGCATACTACACACGAGGTTGCTGAACATTTCTTGAGGAATTTGGTTCCATAAACGAGGCAGAAACTCTCTCAGATCATTTGAGGATTCTGGGGTAGGTTGATGATAATCTAATTTTCTGTGGAGCACATCTCATGCATGTTCAATGGAATTCAAATCTGGTGAGTGGGGAAGTATTGGTAAATGTAGAGCTCCTCACGAGCATTCTCAACTATGGCTGCACGGTGCAGTCTAGCGTTATCGTGTAGAAATTTAATAGTTTCACCAATAGCAGCGTGAAGATATGGCAAAACATTGTCAATGACATGCTCCCTATAGTGTAAGTCGGTCATATTCCCAGGACAAATGTGTAGATCTGTGCGCACGTTGAAACATATCCCGGCCCATACCATAACACTAACCCCTCGGACTCGGAATGGATGGACTTCTTGGACATAGCAACGATTATGGGGTATGCGTGCGATTGTCCATACCCTTATTCTTCGAGAATCTGAAAATCGTCCATGTCTAGATTCATCTCATCATTGAAAAGGACACTACGCCATTGATCGTTCCAATCTATTTGTTGCCTTGCCCATTCCAGTCTTTGACACCTATGGTCACGTGTTAATGGAACTCCTCTTAATGGATTACAATATACTAATCCCAATTTTCAGATTTCAAATAAATCCAGTTTGCCAGAAACATCTAATATGCCGTCGAACTTGGTACACCCTGTATATAACAGAATAGGAAATTAAGACGGCTTAGAAATATGAATGAGAAATATTTCTCTCTCTCTCTCTCTCTCTCTCACACACTCATACACACACTGGGCACTAGACTATCTTGCACGAGATTCCCACGGTACCCTAAATTATCCCAGTCCCAGGTGCCCAAATACCTACTTACGAGGAATGACTCAGAATATTTATTTTGATTATTTTTATGCAACAAATTGGGAAGAGTGACATGATTGTGACTCATTCAAAGCATTCCTTAATAAATTTGGTATAGATTTGTCGTCATTATTCATATTGGACATGAATGAACATTCCTTTAGATTCAAGGTGTTGGCAATTGTGTCATCTATGAGGGTTTCTTCCTGATTTTTTTCTCGGTTCTTCTTCTTTATAATTGGTCAATTTTTATAAGTTCAGAACTTCTTGAACACAAAGCCTCCAATTTTTTCTTATGATAAAACAAACAATAAAACTTTTCATAGTTGTAATTCTATATCGTTCCTCATGCTGGGACTTCTTCGTCTAACTTCGTTTCATCTGATGATTAATTTTAATGGATTAGTCTAGGTGTATAACCTAGATTCACTTCTCTCAAACGTCGTCTCATGGTTTAGATGAAAACTTAGATCCCATCTGCAGTTTGAAGAGTATTCCGTAGCATTCTACACGTAGATCTAGGCTTTCTTCTCGTCGAAACGGTGATGAAACGATCCTGAGCAGGTGTTGTTTTTCGTCGCCCACCAAGCCTTGGTCTTTCCAACAAAAAACCTTTCTCCCTGAACCTATTTCAAAGTCGAGATATCACACTTTGGCTGACTTGGAGCCTTTCCGCTACAACAACCTGAGTGAAGCCATTCGTAGCATTCCGACAGCCCCATTAGCCTCAGCGTTTGTTAATTTAAGTATTGGCATTTTCAGAAAACTCGTTTCGAATCGAAGCCATTGATAAACTAACTCAAAATAAGAACATTCATGAAGCATATCCAGAGAACCAAACTTCAGAAAAAAGACGTCCAGATTGACAAAATGTCTCATACTGATTTTGATTAGATCGATTCGAGTTGTTATTGAGTTTTAACTATTTTACAACGATATTCTCGAAGATTACCCACATTTCAAAACTATTGAATACGACGTCCCTAACTCTTGTGGAACAGTATATTTACCTCGATGAACTATACAGTTGCCAGGTAAAAACAGGTATGTCGATACCAATTCCCTTCACTTTTGTGATAATATTAAGAATTTTATATCAGCATAAGCGCTGTTTTATTGTGAACACAGGTTTGCGAGTTTTAAAGATTGAAATATCGATGCGTGTGAGAATGATAGAGAAGTCCGAGGTTAGTATACCGTGTAAAATAATAAAGTACCGAACATGACACTCGTGTGTGATGATTTCTTCAGTCTATTTTTCTTGTTATTTTATTATTTAAATTTTTGACAGGGGTTTTTTTCATGCAGATTTTGTCCCTGAGAGATTTTGGATACTATTGAGGCTAAATAACGCCGAAACCAGTCTACTTCTTCTCTCAGTGACGAAATCTGATTACATGCCTCTAGTCCTCATGATGAAAAACTTGTGAGCCTATAATTTGTAGATGTCTCCCTTACCCTGTTCCGGAATCGAGATATCACATTTTGGCTGACTTGGAGCCTTTCCCCTACAACAGCCTGAGTTAGACCACCCTGTAGCATTCCAAAATTATCGCAGAGTATCAAAGTCCACCTCGATGAACTTCCTGCGGTTAACCGCAGGACAGATCCGGGTCCTGCAGGACCTCCGCCTCTATCCCTAATTATTATTCATAAGCCCCGGATCTGGATGACCGCACCGGACCGTTCTTACATTAATTCATTCACTTAACACGAATGCTGTAGGATTAGGAGACGCGGGAGGGCTGATTGTGTATTCCAGGGGTTGTAACATACTCCGTTATGTCAACACGAAATTGCCTCCTAGATGGAGATATTCGGCATTAGAGGGGCTTCGTTGAGGAATCAATGGGGACAAGGGTTTGGACTAATTCAGGGTAGCGAACGCAATTTTTACTTGTACTTACAGATGCTGAAAGAAATGGAGGGAATTGATTGAGTGAGAAATGGACATGCAAAAAGTTGAATGATCACACAAAAAAAAGATGATTTCGGGATATTCCATTTCCTAAATTGGCATAGTTGTTACTGAGAAATGGTCTTTTGATTATTTTTGTTTCATAATGTACCATTTTTTGGAACAAAGCAATCAGAGGCACAAAGTAGTTTTTTTCGCAGAGCATTTACTCTGTACTCAAGGTTGAAATTGATTGTTTACGAAGAAGCGTTTTAAAAATATTTTTAACATTAGTGTTGAAAACATTTTTAGCACTCTTTTTACTTATGATGAAATCAGATGAGAAAAATTCAGTAATTGCAAATTTTTATTATCAATATTTAACAATCATTACTTATGAACATCAATATTATTTGTAAAATTAGAACAATTATTAACATTATTGCCCTGTGACGTAAGGGAGCTTCGCAACACATTTTTAGAATCCTCAGCACCATCAGTACTTGTAGAAACCGGAAGTACAATATTGGATGATGATGATCCAAAATCTGTTGAGGTTGGGAGAATTTTTTCAGCAATGACACTCCTATATGCAATGGAATGGGCAACATAGCCCTCAGCTACCGTCGTAGACTTCCATTCACCATGTTTTTTTATATCCGTGACATTTGCTCTTGATTCTGCTAGAAATTAAGCGGAGGATCTTCTAAAACAGTGTCCTGTATATTGCTTTGGTTCTGGCAGTTTGAGGAATTCAGCAACAATAGGAGGAATTTTTCCAAATGTATTAATACCAACTGGATTGGCAGTTCATTTATTATTCATGTATTTCAGGATGGTGACAAAAAACGCAGTGCGAAGTACCTATGAAAATTGTGTACATACTTCCCAATGATACTTAAGGAACGACTGACTTTCGTTTTGTATTTGGAAGCCGACAGGCTCCAAATAATCCGAAAAAAGTCGAAACCTCAACCATCTAGTATTTCTTATCTGGTGCCTCCTTTATAAACTTTTCAACTTGTTCACGAGTGAGAATTTTCGATTCTTCGTGACGATATCCTTTACATTTCCGTTTTAAATTTGCTATTACCTTAAAATATCTACTAATATCCGCCGCAACATTTTTAACAAGGGCGCTTGACTTTATCATTGGAAATTTGCTCCACAAAGTTGAGGAACTCCATATTTTTTATTTTTCTTCTATGTATGCCAGAAATAAGTTTCACTGAAGTTCCCTCCAATATCGTACTGCTGAACAGATTTTTTGTGTAGGAGTTCCAGATTTTCTCCCCTTCCAGACACTTCAATATACAGAGGAACAACCAAATCGTCACTTTCATTAATAATTGGACTCTCGACAAACATATCAAGCAGTTAAATACTCAAGACGAAAATTGGACAGGAACGAAACTCAAATGCCACAGTCTTTTCTCATTTGTTAGTAATCATAACGTTGGCAACGTTTGCCATTCATAACAACCTTTTGATTATTTGAATATTAATATGCATTTTGAATTTTATTGTCATAGCAAATTCGCGCATTTCATTATCAAAATAGGGCAGTTGTACAAAAAATATTGTATGGTATTTGTGTTAAAAGTGATTTTATTTTGTTCTTGAAATTGTTCAATTCGATCCGCTCATTTCTCGAACCTTTTTACTCACAAAATAAAACCTCACTTTCAACACCCATATCATAAATAACTATTATGACAACGTTTAGTTCAAAACAGTAGACTTACGGCGCATATTTCAAAAGGTGCGTCATCTCTCCCTGTTTTGTATATTTCTGTAGCGAGTATAAGGTTCCACAAGAAAGATGTTGTTTCACTAAACTCTTCGACCCCCCAAAATTTGAGATTTTTAAATCCACTTCTGACGATTTCTTCCAGAAAATGCTTGGAGGTCATTTTCCCGGCAAGCGGGGTATTAAGTGTACTAAATTATTCAACTGATGAAACAAATTCCGGTATAAGGAACAAAATGAAATCAAATTTGGAGTTCTAGAGCGACTCATCTTCCTCAGGCTACAAGGGAAAACAATGACCGTTTGGTATGACAAAAAAAAACACTTCAAATATTTATATATGAAACAATCACAATCAAAAACAAAATATAAACAATTCTCTGCAGGGAGACCGACTAGATTATTTCTTGAATATTGTTCTTTATTTCCCACCTGAGGTTTTATCGTCATTGTCAAACAAGCTGAGAAACGAATAATAAATCATCGACTTCAAATTTGTTGCGATTTATCGCATATTTGCCGGCGATATGTTTCGATGTTCTGATGTTCCTGCACCCTGACGAAAATCCGAACAAGTTCGGAGTTAATCCGTTTTCAGGCTTTTCTAACAATGACACGATGACGATCACAAGTGTTTAATCCAAGTTACTGAGATCGCGTAACATTTAACGTTACTTCTTCGGCAAATTTCGATTGGGTATCAGCGAGCTGTAATTCTTGATTACTGTTTCCAATAAAGTAAATCTACTTCACGCTTTTAATCCATGAGTTGAGATTTTTCAATGCACTTTTGGGGATTATTTAGAAAAAAAATATTGCAGATAATTTTTTCTGCAATCGGTGTATTTATTGTACTGAATTACTCATTTCCGACGCATCAGCTGCCCAAAACTTCGTACCTTTTCGATCCGAAGCATCCCCTTTTTTGCGCCCGCCATAAATTAACATCGGCGTCGGCTAAAAAAATCCCGAATCGGCCGATTAGGAATTCGACACGTCGAAGACAATGCGATGCACTTTAGCATTCAAATCAGGGCCGGCGAGGAGGCAGACAAACAATTTAAAAGTTGCCCGAAAGGCCCGAATACATCATGGACGGCCGCGAAAAAAGGCGAACATCGCCGCTGTTCTTCTTCTTCGCTAGACGGACTCCGCGACATCGGCGCAAAAACGGTGGTGTTTCTTTTATTTATGGAGGGCTTTGAGAGTGCCGGTGCTAGGTGCTGGAGTAATTAAGAAAAGCTCGCCACCCATTCTATGCAGAGGGCCCTCGTAAATCTGGTGGCATCGAAAACAGTGGCAGCGGAAGACCTTCTTGGTCTTAGCAGGGACCGTTTTGTCCAAGAATTCTTTCAACATAGGGTCTTTCATGATACGACAAACTCTATAGCCCGGTCAAAAGAGACATTTCGAATAAAAAAAATTAGATGGGATCCAAATTTTGGTAGACACTAGAGTTTACCATTACGAATGAATTGTCAAAACTACCCATCGATCCAATGTGTGCGTTGTTAGTTATTCGGGGTCGAAGGTCGATAATTTTTTCAATTTTTCTCAGAAACGACTTGCTTTTTCGAAAAAGGTCAGAATAAAAGTTGCAGATCTGTAAATTCCCTACAAAAATAGTGTCCATGATTTTTTACCTCATAGCTACAATTCCTGAGATATCGCCATTCTAAGATCCACATCATTCATGATGTGCACACATATTTTTACCGTGGTTTCCCCTGTAGGTCTAGTCCACTAACTATCATGACAATTTCAGGATAATTCAAGGGGAAAATAACCATACAATGTTTTTTGTACTACTACTCCCCTATTTTGACAATGAAATGGGCGAATTTGCAATGACAATAAACAATCAAAAGATTGTTGTGAATAGCAAACGTTGTCAACGTTATGATTACTAACAAATGAGAAAAGACGCTGTCATTCGAATTTCGACCCTGTCCAATTTTCGTCTTGGGTTTTTAACTGCTTAAAATGTTCGTCGAGAGTCAAACTATTAATAAAAGTGACGATTCGGTTGTTCCTCTGGATTTTGAAGAGCCTGCAAGAAAAGCAAATCTGGAACTCCTACTTAAAAAATCATTTCAGCAGTACGATATTGCATATAACAATTTCCTGTCCCGGTGTAAATTGAAAAATGTAGAAGAGAATTTCAGTGAAACTGTTTTCCTGACATACTTAGAAGAAAAGTCAACAATATGGATTTCATCAACTTTGTGGAGCTAATTTTCATTGATAAAGTCGAGCGCCTTTGTTAAACAGATTTTTAACATACTTCCACGTGAATAATCAATTTTAACATTGTTTGCTATCATTAGAAGTGTCACTTTTAAAGGCAGTACAAAAAAAAATTTTATTTCACAACCGATTTTATAGAATGAAATTATATCCCGTAATATAATTTTTCATCAATGTAAAGAATCTTCGTGAACACAAAATTTCGCTACATGTTCTAGTTTCTTCACTAAAACTAAAAAACGCCATCACATTCCAAGGTTTGCAGATTCAGAAAGTAAGCTGAATTCGATTCAATGAACATTTAGAGGTTTTTTGAATAGAAGTTATTTGACATTTCCTCCTGAAATTATTTGAATTGAAGAACATATTATGGATGAATGCAACTCTGTTAAAATTATTCAAGAAATTAGTTTTTTTCTACGTTATTCCCAATGTTGAAATGAAATATCTAATGTTTTAAAAAACTTCAGTGAGCATATATGAAATGAAATTTGTATCACTCTCTCAATTTCTCCATAGAATTTCGATGTGATTTCAATCATGACCTTTGCACTTTTGCAGATCTCGCCCTTCTGATAAGTGGAGTAACGCATGGAGCTGTTTTGAGAACCGTGAAGAAAAGCTTCGACATAATCGGTCACAACTGTGAGTATTTTTTTGAGTTGCATATCGTAATCACAATAACAAAAATAATTTAAGAGGCGCTTCTTTTTGAATTTGGTGTTTTATTTTCATCAAAACTTGAAGGAATTTAATAATATCCTACTTGTTTTGAGTGGCTGAGTTCTTTTTTTACTTCCTTGTACATAATTCTGGGCTCGTGCAAGTTAGTCTAAGTTCCACAACGATTATGAATTTTTATCTATTCTCGAACAGCTGTACCCTAATCCCATTCATTAATCCAAGGTATCGCCCAAAATACCCATTTTTATCTCCCGTCCCCCGAGCACCATCGTTAAAATAGCCCATCAAGCGATAATGGGTCGACATCTCGCTACAAAATGATATTTCTCAGAAAAACGCCCGTGTTCTCCAAACCGTACAAGATAACAACAACGGTCTGGACCAAAACTCTTATCGACTCCTACGGACCCATTCCCATGTTCTACGCCTCTGCACCTTCCGGACCATCCCAATTTCTCCTTTTTTTCCACGGCGAGGGACACCTTATACCACCACTTGTCCAATGTGATTTTCGTGTTCGTCTCTTATCTGGCGAGAGATCTGAATCCGAAAGTATCGCGTCGCATCTCTTTGTTTCCTTTTTTTACCGACAGTGGCGCCAGTATCTGCTCCTCATTAAATACACCACGTATATTTGTGTCATCTTGTATTCAGGCTGACGACCAATAAACCCTTGCTGACAAGTTTCTTTCGAATTAAGGCACTTCTTTTTTTAAGGGGTTATTATGGGCGTTTAGAAGGGCCTGGACGGGTATCTTGTTTCTTCGATGGGAGATTCAAATGCGATAATCAATATTCTATAGGCACCTGTAGGAAATGACCGGTATTCGTCAGGTATCGGGAAAGATTCGGGTCGGCGGAGTTACAAAAGAAACCGAGATTCGATGGTATTTGAAGAGGATTTGGAAATGAAGCAAGCAGTTGGATTAAGGTAGTTATTCAGATTCTTGTTATGTGGTTCTTTCCTGTTCTCATTGGGTGAAGTTAATGTTACCCAATAGTTGTTGAATTCATTCGATTCATTCTTTAACTTCGCTGTATTAAAATTTCTTCGAATGAACTCACTACAGAAAAAGATATTGATAGCTTGAGACGCGGATGACCTCAGCCTCAGAAAGTTAGAAATCTGCAAAAATTATGGGTTTGCTCATTTGGAAATGAATATGGCGAAATCAGAATACATGACATAATCAATGATTGCATAGGAGAAAATTACAAAGTTACAATATTATATTCTAAAACAAGTTGCAGAATGAGCTCCAACACAAATGCGAAATTCGAAAACGAGCGAGTGTTGCAATTGTCTTCTGCAACGATTATTAGACGATATTTTCTCTATTTCAGTCAAGTTTCGTGAAATACTCCCAAATTCAAATAAGAATTGAGATTAGTGACTTTTGTATTGTATCTTGGCAATTGGTACGAAATTTGACAGATTACAGAATTTGAATTGATTTTATTTGAAAATTGAGAGGATCAGAGGTCAGTACTGAAAACCAGAAAACGAGGAATATAACTGAAAACAATGCTGTAATGAGTTTCATTACATTGATTGGATTCGTTCTTAAACTTCGCTGTATCAAGATTTCTTTGAATGAACTCACTACAGAAAATCACTGCGCAAAAAAATTAACGCACATTCTGAAAATCTCAATTTTAATGAAAATTAATTCTACATTGACTTTATAACTTATTTTTTATGTTCTCTGGGGCAGGTTTTGAACGAAACAAGACACATTAAATGGAAGAAAAATTCAGGATTTCATCGAATCTTTCGTGAAAGAAGAGAAATGAACAATTTTCAAAATACTGAAATGCTGATAAGTGATTAAATACTTGGTTTTTCCATCCCTTGCGTTAATTACAGCTCGGCAACGACGGTTCATACTCAAGATGAGTGATCTTAAGATGTTCTGATCTAATTCTTCCCAAATTTCTCCGATTTGGATTCCTAAGTCATTAAGAGTAGCTGGATGATTTTCTGAACTACTCAGCCTTCTATTCAGATTGTCCCAAACCTGCTCAATTGGATTGAGATCTGGACTTCTTGCTGGCCATTCCATTCGAAAGACTTCAATCTCTTCAAGGTACTCCTGAACGATGCGCGCACGATGGGGTCTGGCATTATCGTCCATAAAAATGAAATTTTCGCCAATGTATGGGGCAAATGGCACTATATGCTCTTCAAGAATGTTATTTATATACTAATCAGCATTCATAGCTCCATTATCAACGACCACTACGTCTCTGCGAGCTGTCAAAAATATTCCACCCCATTCCATAATCGAACCTCCCCCAAAACCAGTAGTATTCAGGAAATTGCACTGAGCATAGCTTTCATGTGGACGTCTGTATACATGGGAACGTCGATCACAATGGTAGAGGCAGAATCTAGACTCATCTGTGAAGAGAACTCTTTCACAATCAGCCTGGTCTAGCCTGTCTTCAGACATTCATACCTGTCTCCTTGAGTTGCTGCAACATTCTGGACACACTTGTATGGGAAACTCCAAACCTTTCCGCAATTCTTGTGTATTTCCACCCTTATTCTCGCAGAACTACCGCTTATTCACATTCCTCTTGGGTGAAATTGCGTGTTTCGCCTTGCATAGTGATCAAGTGTAGAAAATCAAACGAAATAAAAACTATTGATCACTAGAATCGATCGAGAACAACTGATTTTAGAATGGAGCCAATACATTCAAAATCTGATGATATCATCTTCTTTTATTCCTGCTGGGCAAAAACATCTGTATTGAAGAAAAACGTTGAAAGTGGATAACATATGCATGCATAATTCTGATAAAAATAATTATCATTGAGAACACCTTCAGTTGTAGAATAAATTTGAGATTTCCATAATGTGCGTTAATTTTTTGCGCAGTGCATTTGAAGAAAATTCTGGATTCAGTTGTGCGATTGATCTTGCATAACTTGTGATTGTATAAGATCATCAGTTTCCTGATAGGCATCTCTTGTCTGAAGCAAGGTTGAGTATCTTTTTTCGCAGGTAACTGTCTAGGTGAGTAGACACACTAAATACATCTCATTCCTTCTCCTATAACTCGCAGGATACCCACATAAACCCTGTACCCCTCAGGCGGACAGCACTCATAACGGTCTACGCATTCCATACACGAAGAACAATATCTATGTCGTACATACACGGTCTCCCAACATCCGCTGCCAACAACCTACAAATGAAAACATGTAAGCAGTAATTCGTGTCGGAGCTACATAGAACACGGCTGCCTAAACCAGGCACTGTTTATTATATCGGATAGAACGGGACGGGAAAGCATCAAGGAACCGTTGTGAAACACAGTGTTGCATGATGAACAACCTCTGATCGCCCCCTGAGGGTACCCGCGGCTAGTATGGACATTGTATGGCCGTTGTTGACGAAGGAATTTGGATCTGATGCTGTCGGCGGGTTGTTTATGCTCGAAATTACAGGGAAGTGCTTGTACGGATGCATGAAAGAGGATCGGTATGAGTATTTCGCGTAATGGACATCATGTAGGACCCGTGTACGCCTTGTAGATAACATAGGTGTCTAATGCAGGGTTGCCAGATGGAAATAGAAGGGTTATCGCGTATTCCTTCTTTTAAATCTGAGAAATAATGAAAATTACTTATAAAAACAAACTTAATTGACGATGAAAAGGTGTTCGATGAAAAAACATATTCAAAAACATAATACTTGCTGGAGAAAAAGGTGTAGGCAATAAGAAAATGTTAATTAACAGAAATCTCCGTCAAATCACAAAGCTTATATCAGAGTCGAATGAGGAGTGAGTTTCGGAAGATTACACCACAGGAAAAACATACAGGTCTCTAGTATGATTAAATGAAGAAAGGGTGAAAACCTAAGCAGAAAAAAACTCTTACCTCGCACGTGAAAAAATATTAAATATCAGGAAAATCTTGAAAGACATCAGTGTGATCCTCTTAATGTTATCCGTCGATGCACTCAAATAAACAGATTCTTCACAAAACGACTTCTTAATCTGAAATGAAAAAATGCAAAAGAAGAAAAGAAACCAGTTATTCAGAATAAATCAAATTATTTTGAAATTAAACAGACATCCATTTGTTACTTGAAGTATGGCCTCGAAACCATCTTGAAATTTATAAATTGGACAACTATTTATAAGATGTTCTATAGTATAATATCTAAAGCTGAGAATATATTCTCATCTTCTAAATTATGTTTTGATCAAAATAGATTAATTTTAAACAATACCAAAACAAAAATAGTTATATTTGATACAAATAGATCTAAAAAAGAAAAAGCTGAAAATGTCAACTTGGCTCATTTTGATTTTGAAGTATCTGAGTCAGTTAAATGTCTTGGTATTTGTATGGATCAATTTTCGAATTGGAGACAACATACTGAAAATTTATCCAAAAAATTGAGTCAAACTTGCTCTGCCCTAAGATCATCATCAAATTGTATGAATGAAAGTACAATGAGAGCAATGTATTTTGGTGTCTTTGAATCAAATATAAGATACGGTATTATTTTTTGGGGAAATAGGGAAAATTTAGAAAAAATATTTTTAATTCAAAAGAGGGCAATGCGCATTGTTTACAAGTTGGGATATAGGGAATCTTGTAGGGGTCTTTTTAGAAACCGAAATATATTAACAGTCTTTGGTCTTCATTTGTATGAGTGTCTCATGTTCTTTCACAAAAATAAACAAAAATTTACAAACGACAATGTAAACACAATTTATAATACACGTACATTGAATTACAACTTTCCTATACATAGACCAACATTAACTGAGAGAACCCCTGCTTATATGTGTATTAGAATTTTTAATAAACTCCCTAATGAAATTAAATGTGTTAGTGTATATAATATGTTTAGAGCTAAGGTTAAAAATTTATTAGTTGGTATGGAACCATATAATTTGGCTGATTTATTGTGAGAACTGTAATTATTTGAAATAAAAGATATTATTATTATTATAGTCTCCTCGTTTTTCTCACACTCACAACTAGGGCTCTTAACCAAATTCCATCATAAGAGCATGCTAAAGCATCGCAAGCAGAAAACGCAAGGCTAGAGCTGTCTTACCAAGTGTTTTTGCATCACCGCCTCCATGAGATAGGATCAGTGTGATCCTCTTCATGTTATCTGTCGATGCACTCAGATGAACAGATTCTTCACTAAACGACTTCTTAATCTGAAATGAAAAAACACAAAAGCAGGAAAGAAACCGATTTTTGAAACATAGATGAATTCAAAATAGTAATCATCGAAATGAATAACATTTTCAATTCCCAGGCTCAGAGATCTTTTATCATGAGGTTGGAGAAATTATATTAGATTTTGTCACTGAGATGAGAGATATACCGGTTTCGGCCTTGTTAGGCCTCATCAGTATCCCTCACATCTCAGGACAAAATCTTCATAAAAAACTTCAGAATTTATAGCAATTGGTTGTGAAGTAATGAGTAAAATATTACAAAGTACTAAGGTGGTGACATCCAAATGCGTCAAAATGAAGTTTCACATCTCCAATCAAATGCAAAAAAAAGAAATCTGTACTTCCTCTTTCACTGAATGAGATTTTAGCAGTGGCTCTATTCGTAAAGGCAAAGAATTTTCTTTTTCTTAGGAAACCGATTATTTTAAATGAATCAAATTATTTTGAAGTTAAATGTTGATACCAAAAATTTTCAATTCCTAAATTATTATCTGATCATAAGAAAATGATCAATAAACACTCACTCCAAACACCAATAGCTGTCATTAACAGTGTTACCTTCAATGGCAGTTGAACAAACAGGAAGTTCTCAGATCAATATTCCTGAAAAAATTTAAACCCACTCCAAGATCTTCCCGTATCATCGTTTCTGGAAACAGGAATCAACTTGTGTCGTCTCGGGAAACTTCCCCCCCCTCCCGTCCCAAGGAGGAAAGGTTCTCGTGTCCAGCTCTCTTCCAATTAGGACGAGGCAGGCTAAGTAGAAAAGCTTGTAGCGGGCAGCGTCCTGAGTGATGGCTGACAGCTGACCAAGGACGTCCCCGTGACCAAGACAAGGGAAAGTTGAGCCGATTTACCCGAGGAGGATATTTTATACATGTTACACCGTTAACATTGTCATTTGCTCTTCTTCGTTCCTTTTCGGTGACCGATGCGTGGGTTGTCGTATGAATATCAGATGAAAGAGGTGATAGATTCCCTCATAGTTATTCGGGATATGCTATTTTTACACTACAAAAATTGTTGACCACCCGAAAACGAATACGTCCAAATCATAACATCAAATATAACTTGAATACAAATCCTTTGAAAGAAAACTAAAATTTATGATAACTAAAAGTGCATATTCCTTTGACGCTGACCTGATGATGGCTTAGAGCCGAAATCGATCGTCAGAGAATATAATTATTTTAATAAGTGTGTTTTCTTTCTCTCTTCTATTTGTTGAAACATAGATCTGGGTGGTCAAAAGAAAAATGAAAAAAGAGCACGTGTGGCACTCGAGGAGTGCCGCAGTAGAGCTACTGCATAGCATCTATTCAAAAATAAGAAGATATATATATATATATATTCTTATGAAAAAGAGAGCTAAAATAATACAATAAATGTTGAAACAAAAAGTAAGAAGATAATAGTGTTCAATTCGTTTTATTACGAAACATTCGCAGCACGATATCAGAGCATCTTATCCTCTATACAACCTTAATACGACCATATGGTCCTATTGTGTTGCGAAGGAAACACTATTAGGGCAACTGCAAACCAAATCGTATAACCTCACTATTCAGGAGTTTCAAACTGGAAAAATCGTTGATTTTTGCTTCATTTTCTAGCTCTGTAAGCCAGTTGATCCTTACTTCCTATTTATAAGCACTTTAGCACTGAGCTTCATTCCACCAAACCTCACTTTCTATATTGGATACAGTGAGTTCTGTATCAAAAATATTACGGGTTGCTTCGCTCTCACAATTATTTCTTTTTTCTTCTACTGATCGTAATATTTTCTTGTAACAGTTAGACACTTTCTGCCGAAATGCTCCTCTATGTTTCATTTATCTTCCATGAATGAAATTGATAAGACATGTTGACAACGATATTTCACATTCAGAATAAGTCGTATAAAGAATTCCTAACCTACACATATCGGAGAGTCCTATTGCAGACATATAACTGTTGCAAAATACATGTTCTCTATTTCAGTATCGTAATGAGTTCATTACAGTACTAAAAGTAGTGCTGTAATGAAACTCATTACAGCATTGTTTTCAGTTATATTTTTCGTTTTATGATTGTCAGTACTGACCTCCGATCGAATCAAGTTTCGAATCAAATAAATTCAAATTCCGTGATCTGTCAAATTTCGTATGTCACACCAACTGCCAAGATACAAAACAAAAGTCACTAATCTGAATTTTCATTTGAATTTCGAGAGGTTTTCACAAAAATTGACTGAAATAGAGAAAATACCGTCTAATACTCGTTGCAGAAGGCAATTCCAACACTCATGCTATCGAAAACTCGCTCCTTCGTCGCTCGTTTTCGAACTTCGCATTCGTGTTGGAATAGGAGCTCATTCTGCAACTTGTTTTAGATTATACTATTCTCTATTTCAGTATCGTAATGAGTTCATTACAGTACTAAAAGTAGTGCTGTAATGAAACTCATTACAGCATTGTTTTCAGTTATATTTTTCGTTTTATGGTTGTCAGTACTGACCTCCGATCGAATTAAGTTTCGAATCAAATCAATTCAAATTCCGTGATCTGTCAAATTTCGTATGTCACACCAATTGCCAAGATACAATACAAAAGTCACTAATCTGAATTTTCATTTGAATTTCGAGAGTATTTCACAAAAATTGACTGAAATAGAGAAAATACCGTCTAATACTCGTTGCAGAAGGCAATTCCAACACTCATGCTATCGAAAACTCGCTCCTTCGTCGCTCGTTTTCGAACTTCGCATTCGTGTTGGAATAGGAGCTCATTCTGCAACTTGTTTTAGAATATACTATTACGAAATCTAATCGACAACTAGATGTCATGGACGGAAATGTCGTATTAGAATTGTGCTGTAAACGTTTATAGAACAACCTGCAGAAAGGTTCTATTAGTATCCTAAAAAGTAAAGTTTTTGGTGGATGCTGAACCATACAACCTGCCGGAATTTTTTGAGAAATGTAAATTGTCAAGATAGTACACAAATTGTTCATATAGGCTATTTACTTTGGAATATTACCTTTTGTATTGGAACTTGACGTCGCTCTCATGCAATGAATGTATTTGTATATGATTTGCTTCGAGTAATAAAGGTTATTATTATTATTATTATTATTATTGTTGTGAGAAGAGTTACACGATAATTTTATACAACTATTTAGTTCTCACAACAAAACGGTTCCCATCAGAATACTTACATGACAAAAAAGTATTGTGGGACAATGTTACAACATTTACGAGGTAGAAATGTCTACTACTTACATCAATGTGAAAATCCTTTTGTAGGTAGTTGGAAATTTCGAGATTTTGAAAGAATTGATATAGTCACCGCCACTAATTGAACTCATTTCCTTTATTTCCAAAAAAACAAAACGAGATTTTCATTCAAATGACATTAAATGACACATTTGATGACACTCGAATTAATGTATGTCTTTTTCTATATCTATCTGTTCATTGCTGGGACCATACCAATTGTTTCAAAATCTCGCAATTGCCAGCTACCTGCAAAAGGATTTCCATATTGATGTAAGTAGTAAATAATGTAGCACTACCATGATCGATTGTACCTTTGTCAGTTTTTTCCAACAGGTTTGACTTTCATTTTTAGCAGCCCTAATGAAGGAGAGGATACTCCCCGAAACCTCGGCAATGGTTCAATACAAAGAATTTGAATTATTACCTTATCTGACTGCCAAACCCAATAACTTTTACCTAGAAGAGTTAGATTAATTTGGCGCGAGCAGTCAATCAGCTGACCATACTTGCAGTGGAGTGGACTTGGCGATGAGACGTAACCATAGGCGTAGATTGAAATGAGGTCAGAGGGGTGCAACATTCAATTTTCTGAATTTGATATTTCAAATGGTACTGGGTAGGTTTGTCCCCTGAATTCGTTTGTTATTTTTCTTCGTTTTCAGCATAATACTTGACCTATGCAACTCATTATTTTCCTCCCATGCCTTCAAGCTTGTCTCAGAGTATTTGATCTACCACTACCTTTCTCTCCGCTCCCAAAACCTCCAGAATCGATACTCCCCCGGTTAAGCCGGCTCTAATGAAAATACATCTTGGTAGTGCTACATTATCTACTACTTACATCAATGTGAAAACCTTTATGTAGGTAGTTGGCAATTTCGAGATTTTGAAACAATTGGTATGGTAACCGCCACTGATTGCACTCATTTCAATTTTTTACAATAAACGAAAATTTCATTTGAACTGTTTGATGACACTCGAATTAATGTATGTCTTTTTCTATATTTCATCTTTTAATTGCTGAGACCATACCAATTGTTTCGAAATCTCGAAATTGCCTATGAAAGGATTTTCACATTGATGTAAGTAGTAGATAAAGTAGCACTACCATGATCGATTGTACCTTTGTCTGTCTTTTTCAACATGTTTTAACTTTATTTTTAGCAGCCCTGATAAAGGGGAGGATACTCTCCGAAACCTCGGCAATGGTTCAATAAAAAGAATTTTAATTATTACCTTATCTGACTGCCAAACCCGATAACTTTTACCTAGTAGAGTTAGATTAATTTGGCGCGAGCAGTCAATCAGCTGACCATACTTGCAGTGGAGTGGACTTGGCGAGAGACGTAACCATAGGCGTAGATGGAGATGAGGTCAGAGAGGTTCAATCTGAATTCGTTCGGAGTACCCCCAATTATTTTTCTTCGTTTTCACCATAACACTTGACCTATGCACCTCATCATATTTTCCTCCCATGCCTTCAAGCTTATCTCAGCGTATTTGATCCACCACTACCTCTCTCTCCTTTCCCCGAACCTTCAAAATCGATACTCCCTCAGTTAAGCCGTCCCTAATGAAAATACATTCCCTTTTCTCTCTTTTATATAGCGTCGAGAGTGTCGGGCGTCGACAAGTCCCTCCTAAGCCCTTCGGGTCAGCCGGGACGAGGGATACATTTGTCGGCCCTCGCGGGAACACGAGGTGACACGGCCGTCGTCGGCTTCTTGGCGTATCCAGCTCGGCCTCCCTGAATAATGGATGGACGGCGGCCGGACACGGGTCTTCCGCACTCTATTACGGTTAATGATTCACGGAGATCCGGGGAGACAGTGACGAAAGGGGATTTGGGGGTTGGGGGTGGGTTTGTTGGTCGGGTTTGGAGTGTGGGAGACACTGGCATGTTGGGGAGAAAGTTTAAATTCAAAAATACAGGGTGTCGGTGTAACTAAATACTAGTAAAAAATTTGAGGATTTGATACCTCATCGAAAAAAAGATAGGATCTTGCATATAAAGGAACTTCATTGGAGCATCCCCTGTTAAGATACAGCCCCTTAAAGGGGGTATATAAAATTTTATAACATTTTTTTTTCACAAGCGCTAAACAAGTTATAATATTGAAATTAACCTGACGTTTTTTTCTACCAAAAAGGAACTTCGCCAGTAATTTATTTGGTTTATCACAGCAAGGGCGGTCCTAAGGAGGTAATTACCCCCCTCCCCCAAAACACCTCGACCATTTCGAATTTTTTGATCCATTCATGAAATGAAACTAACAAATATATAAAACTTATTATGATTAACAAAAAAATTTAATTAAAAACAAGAAAATAAATATAAAATTTTCAACAAATTGGCGCGATGATATTGAAATAGACAGGGTGTCCCACAGGGAGTGTCCATTAGAAGGTTATTAGGAAAAAAAATATTTCGATCACTTTCAAATTTTGTGTGTTGATATTCATTTATGATATATTTTTAAATATCAAAGATTTCACCGGAAATGGTATCAACATTCTTATTTCTGACATTAAGAGAGTCTTCCAGGCTTATTGGCCGTGATCTATCAGGAATTATTTCACCTAACGTTTCGCCCACAACTGCGATAGGCATCTTCAGAGGATTCTTGGTCTTAGATTGTAACTCGACCGCTGAATTTCCGAAAGTGATGCTGGATTCGATCCGTTGGCCCCACTTATACCCTGATAATTGGCGGGAGAAGGTAGTGGATTTACGCTCTCGATGTTGATTGGTCCACTTCGTATTGGCTTGATTTTGATCTTTCCCAACACCGGCAATCATGCGCTATGTACCAAGAGAGTTTCTTCCCTTCTGTTAATGTTGTTCTTATGTTCATATATCTCAATGGCTTCCATGTTCATCCTAGGATAGACTCTTTTGATGTTCGAAATAGCCTCTGCCTTTGAGAAAACAATATTGTGTCCATTTGTTAGAGAATTCCGCTAGTGCGGACTTCTCTGTCTGATTGAGTCGACAGCATCGTTCATGCTCTTTAATTCTCGTATTGATACTTCTCTTCGTTATACCAATTCAGTCACACAATTTGCTTATAGGTAAACAGTCTCTATATTGTGCCTTTAAAATATTCTAGAAAAATTTCGATCAGAACTACCAAAGACAAAGTCGATCCACTCCCTCAACCCGGAATTTACAGGATACCTTGTGACTGCGGCAAAGTCTACATTGGTACAACAGAGAGAAGTATCAATACGAGAATTAAGGAGCTTGAACGATGCTGTCGACTCAATCAGACAGAAAAATCCGCATTAGCGAAACATGCTCTAACAGATGACACAATATTGTTTTCTCAAAGGCAGACGCTATTTCGAACATCAAAAATTTCTATCCTAGGATGAACATGAAAGCCATTGAGATATATGAACATAAGAACAACATGAACAGAAGGAAAGAAACTCCTTTGGTACATAGCGCATGGTTGCCGGTGTTATAAAAAACCAAAATCAAGCCAATACGAAGTGGGAGCGACCTACCAATCAACATCACTCGCGTAAACCCACTACCTTCTCCCGCCAATAATCAGGGTTAAGTTGGGCCAACGGATCGAATCCAGCATCACTTTCGGAAATTCAGCGGTCAAGTTACAACTTCAGGCCAAAAATCATCTGAATATGCCTACTGCAGTTGTGAGCGAAACGTTAGGTATAATAATTCCGGCCAATAAGCCTGGAAGACTCTTTTAATGTCAAGAATCAAATTTTCGACAAAAAAGGGATTTTCCTATATGCTCAAAAAGGAAACAGCTAGATAACAATTTTTTCTGATTCTAGGGGAGACAATAGTTCAACAAATGGTGTCAGATACCTGATTTTATTGCTCCTAAGAGGAGACAATCGATCGACTCTGAATTGTCCGTGGACGCGAAAAAATCTCCGTATTATTTCCACTGACGAAAGCACGATTTAGATAGGTTGGAAATCTTTAGTGAAGACTTCAACTAGATAACATGAAGATAACGGAAAATGATCGTAAAATAAATATGAAATGTTTAGCTTGCAGAAAAGTTCAAAACAGTTGAATGTATAGATTCTGAAACAACAGATCCCAATTATGTAAAAACCTAAGAGAAAAATTGTGATGTGAGGTTGATGGAAATTTTAAAGTCGATTATTCCCTCTCAGAAGCTATCATATGCATCAAAATATCTGGGACCATTTAGATACAGTTATATGATTGTTATCCAGCATTATGAAAAAAAAAATTTACTTTTCCTATCAATTTCTCAAAAGCTGAGCCTGAACTTTAATCTCAGTAAAGATTTGTGAATAGAATGAATATCATGCAAAAGATTTGACCATTCTATTACTCTCATGTCAAAAGTTATGAGCTTAGCAATTACGGGGCTTCATAGTAAACCACCCTGGATCGATAATTCACAGATCTTCACAAAATTCGAAAGCACGTTCAATAAACTTACTAGATCTTTGCTACTGCGCACTAACGTAACATACAAACGAACGACGAAAACTCACTCTGTATACTTCCAACAGTCAAGTCAATCATTCTGATGAAACAATAAACTGATACTTATTTTTTTCTTACGCAAGTACATATTTTTCAAAAGGATCCTGTATTAATAAATGCACTTGTATGCATCACAATATTTCCTCTCATGGAGTACTCATCGAAATATACATTACGAAATAATAAAGGTGTAAAACGCTGTGTTCAATTACTGATGATGAACGCTTTGTAATATTTACATTATTGGTGAAAATGCTTGGGTCACCACATACAAAAGGTTTCTCTAGTTAGGTCCAAGATCACATGACCCCAAATACCCAATAAGGGTTAAATTCGACCGTATATGAAAACCAAAGTCCAAGCAGAGGGACAAACAAATATAAGGAAAGTGCTATTACTCTAACTCGTAAGCATTTCGTGCCAGAATACTTCCCACCACATAGTCAACATTAAATACGAGTTATATAAGGGATGAATTTCAATAAACGACTTCATACTCTCCTAACAGGGACTTCAATTTCAATTTATATGATTCAGACAACCCCGTCGGCAGGGGTAGCAACCTCATCGTGTTCCCCCTTGTTTGCAGTAAGAGAGTTAGAGACAGTTAGACACTTTTAATTATGAGCTCTAAGTGTATCGCAAACACACTCGGCTCTTTTAGTGCCTGTTGATGTTGCTCTGTGTTCTCCGTAAGGGGATCTAAATGAGATTGCGCTGCGTTCCGCTGTAGATTCGAAATGTTGACTGAACGGGTTGGAATATGATATTTAGTGGAGGTTCAATCGGAGTGGATTACTGGAGATGAGTGTAGGTTATGGAATTGGACAGAAGTTGCACGCATTAGTAGAGTCTTCGGAGAAGTATGCGAATTCCTTGAATTGGATTTGTGTGGCTTGGATTTCGAATATTTCGAGAAATGAAGATTTTTTTTCACGTCCATCTTGTGATTGATATAGATGAAGAAAAAACTGAAGAATCATTTATTTTATTCAGAGTAGCTCCCCTCAACACAAATATTATTCAGCTGAATAGGGGGATGTTTAGTCACTACAATTTGTCCAACTTATGAAATCTGATTTGATAGTTACCTCAATAACATATTTAATAATTTAATTCAAGGTTCTCATCCATAACATCAATAAATAAGACAGTATCGGGAATGTGGACCTTTATTTTTGCTGAAATCACAAAACTGTTGCTGACGTTTCGAGGAAAATTTTCATTCTCTTGCTGTTGACTATACAAAATATTGCCTTGAAAAAAAATATGAAAATTGTCCTGGAAACGTCGGCAACAGTTTTGTAATTTCAGCAAAAATAAAGGTCCACATTCCTGATACTGTCTTATTTCTATTTGATAATTAAAAATGTGAAAATAAGTTCATTATTTTTTCTTGGAGCTTTAAATCGTCTGAAAAAAGTTTTGGCCCATAGAAAGTGTCTGACAATTATGAAACTATTTTAGAAATAATATTTAACAAAACATATATAAAAATCAGCCATGTGAAAATAACTTACGTCATACAGCTCTGGGATCTTGGAGTAATAATTATCATCGGTTATTATGATCGTATATGTGCATTTCAAAAAAATTTGTTTACTCTTGTCACATTTGCAACTATTCCATCCAGTTTCACAGCTGCAGCAGAGTTTCTCAAATTTCTTAGGCAATCTACCATTCAGTGTATATGTATTTGTTTCATGTCATTATCCAAAAAAATTTTTAACTAAAAATAAACTCACTGACTATTACACTGCGCAAAAAAATTAAGGCACATTATGAAAATCTCAAATTTATTCCACAACTGAAAGTGTTCTCAATGATAATTATTTTTATCAGAATTATGCATGCATATGTTATTCACTTTCAACGGTTTTCTTCAATACAGATGTTTTTTCCCAGCAGGAATAAAAAAAGATGATATTATCAAATTTTGAATGCATTTGGCTCCATTCTGAAATCAGTTGTTCTCTATTAATTCTAGTGATCAATAGTTTTTCTTTGGTTTGATTTTCTACACTCTATCGCTATGCAACGCGAAACACACAATTTGACCCAAGAGGAATGTGCCCAAGCGGTAGTTTTTCGAGAAGAAGGGTGGACATACACAAGAATTGCAGAAAGGTTTGGAGTTTCCCATACAAGTGTGTCCAGAATGTTGCAGCCATTCAGCGAGGCAAGTATGAATGTCCTAAAACCAGGACAGGGTCGAATACGGGTAACAACTGCCATTCAAGAACGTTACTGATGATAGCATCATCAGTATCCCATACATCTCAAGGACAAAATCTTTATCAAAAACTTGGATATTTGAAGCAATTAGGTGTTATGTACTGAGTAGAAATTAAAAATTAAAAATATTAAACTATTGAAAAATCAATCAAATTATGACGAAAATACAATGTACTCACAATTATTGCTATTCTTTGAGTCGGTTATAGCCAAGGACCTACATTCTTAGTTGGCTGACATTGTCTCCAAAAATAATAATTGTGAGCACCTACATTATATCGTTTTTGGTTTGATTCTCGAGTATTGTCACATTTTTCATTTCATTTTACGGAAATATTTTGCTCATTGTTATTCATAGGAATGTGTTGATTTCAATTTTAATTTTGTAGGTATCTACCTGAATTTTCGTGTGAAAAAATTGCAATTTATCTTTCCTTTAAACTGCAAATTTGTTTTTGAATTTCGTTTTTGAAGTCGAATTTTCATTTCGAAATTTTTTTAATGAAAAATATTATCATCACTCGACCCTCTGCGTCCAATGTTGGACTCAGTTCTTCAGTATTCCATTCAATGCTCTTCTGTCCTGTGCTGTCTCAATCCAGGTATTGGACTTTTTCCATCCAACGTGTAGGTCGATGTTCTCTTCTTCTTTCATCTATTCGCGATCTTCACTCAAACAATGAGTCCCATTTCCTTTTTTGCTGTTATCGCTTTCATGCTAATATCAAAAATCCACCACCTATTGAAATTCCCTTCTTTCCCCACTTCTACTCTTCTTAAACCCCATAAGGGACCTATCCAGACATATCTATCCCAGCTCTCGAAGGATGCAACGCAAACAACACATTCGCAATCAAAGACGAAAAGTATCCGATGCTTCCCAATCAATCACAATAAGTCTGGGATCGGATGGTTGCAGCACGCCCACGTACGTGCCGTCAGACCTGGCAAACCGATTTTGCAAGTCAATATTGTCCGTTATCCGATATCGGACGTGCATTAATGTCTGGACGCCTGTTGATGCGCAGCTTTCTGTGTTTAGCGAAGAGGTTGCCGAGTGCCTATTTATGGGGAAGACTTCGGGTTGTAATCGCTTGGCTGAAGATTTAATTGAGGCTGGTTAAGGGTAGACGATGATGAGAAAAGTTTAGGTGGGATTGGAGAAACGTTGAGTTGCACTGATTCCGTGATGATTGGTATTCCACAGGGTGGGGTTCTTGGATCCATCTAGTTCTTCTTTAATGACGTTATTTTGATGGCTTTGACAAATATTGATGAACACGTATTCAGATGATTTTACAAGAATATAGTAGATCAACTGCGAGGAATCTAAATTTATATACAGGGTCCTGCAGCTATGTCTGCAGAAGAACCATGATACGACCAACATATTGCAAATCGTAGGGTGATTCAGTATCTCTCTTCATATAACAAAAAAAGGGAATGATTGAAGTTTGCGATCGGTGCAAGGCATTGCTCTTGTAGGTGTGAACTTTTTTACAATAGCAGTTGTGATTCTACGATTTTTTTGCATTGGGTTCAAGATGAGAAAGTTATTGAAAAAAGTTCACTTCATAGGTGAAGTCATTTATAATGCAGGTCTCAAAAGAAAATTTTTTTTGCTTCAAATTTCACAGGTATTTGGAGTCATTAAGGCAAGAATTTGTGCCACAAGGCACAAAAGTTTTTGTACCTCTGGACAGTATCATGGTACAGGTGAGGTATATGGTAGAGTCTTAATTTATTTTTGTAGTTATCAACTTTTTATACTTTTCATAACTAAATTTTTTTCCCAGAGAATTCAAGAATTTTAAGACTCTTAAGAAAATGTATGGCCTCCACGGGCATCAATAACACCTTGCATCTTCTTTGCATATACTACACAAGAGGTTGTTGAACATTTCTTGAGGAATTTGGTTCCATAAACGGGACAGAAGCTCTCCCAGATCATTTAAGGATTCTAAGGTAAGTTGATGATTATCTAATCTTCTTGCATATCTCATGCATATTCTATGCAATTCAAATCTGGTGAGTGCGGAGGTATTAGTAAATGTGGATTCCTAGGACAAATGTGTAGATCTGTGCGCCATTTGAAACATATCTGAAAATCGTCCATATCTGAATTCATCAGTGAAAAGGACACAACGCTATTTATCGTTCCAATTGATATGTTGCCTTGCCCATTCCAGTTTTTGAAGTTTATGGTCACGTGTTGATGGAACTCCTCTTAATGGACGTCTGGAACCTAGATTCATCTCTCTCACACGTCGTCTGATGGTTTCGATGGAAACTTCAACCCCATCAGCATTTTGAAGAGTATTCGATAGCATTCTACACGTAGATGTTGGCTTTTTTCTCACCGAAACGGTGATGAAACGAACCTGAATGGTGTTGTTTTTCGTCGCCGACCAAGCCTTGGTCTTTCCAATATGGAACCTGTCTCCATGAGCCTATTCCAAATTGAAGATATCACGCTTTGGCTGACTTGGAGCCTTTCTTCTACAACAACCTGAGTTAGGCCACCCTGTAGCATTCCAATAGCACTATTATCCTCAGCGTTTGTTAATTTACGTCTTGACATTTTCAGAAAACTCGTTTCAAATTGAAGCCTTTGATAAACTGACTCCATTTCAAAATAAGAATATTCATGAAGCATATGCAAAGAACCAAACTTCAGAAAAAAGGCGAGCAGATTGACGAAATGTCTCATACTGATTTTTATTGGATAGATTCAAGTTGTTATTGAGTTTTAAATGATTTTACGGCGATTTTCTTGAAGATTACATAATTTTCAAAACTATTGAATACGATATCCTCAACTTTTGTGGAGCAGTATTTTAAAATATAGGGTACATGGAACTCCCTTACATCAAATTCCTGCATTTCTTTCTCCTATGTTAGAAATGAACGACTTTTTGTGTTTCAAGTAGAAATTGAAATCAGTTCTCGAAATATTTACAATTCTGAAAAAAAAGTTTTACAGTTAAATTCACATTCCAACTATGTTTTGAAATTTGTTTTCGTTTATGAATCTCAATCGATTAGAAAACTGGAGTCACGTACTACATAAATATTTAACACCAAATTTTCTGAAAGAAATTCAATGTATGCACGATAAATCCATTCTTGTACTCTATTAGCCAACTGAAAGAGTGAATTTTAATCGTATTCATCTGTCGAGAACACATACATTTTTCAAATTGTGGGAGAAACTCAGTTTTCAGACAATTAAAAAAATTTTAATATAAACTACAAACTATAAAAGTGTGTATTATGCGAATCACGATTCGAATAATCCATTATTTTCATCTGATTTATCATTCCATTTATCCGCTCGAAACACGAAAATCGAATTTATTCATAAACAGCGCTAAAGCTCCGGATATTCGAATCATTGTTATCGGAATGTGGATGTTTCAAACATTTTTAATAAATTTAAATTTGATCGGGGAACGAATGAATATTATATGAGTACAATGGTGGCCGATAAATATTAAATCGAAAAATGAAAAGTTGTCACGTTAATTTTGGACGTGAACAATCGGCTTTTAATTCTGATTCTCTCATAGAGACAGTTACGGGCTGTGCCAACATTTGGAGGATTATGAAGTACTAGGAAACATACAGAATTTTTTTTGAACATTCATACAACGTCTAAGAATATCTGAATATTAGGAGAGTCTTTCATCAATATTTTCAGTGAATTCTCTTGTCATATTATCATTTATTTGTTCGCCAGTACTTTAAATCTGTAAATTCTATCACCTTACATTATGAATATACGAAAACGACTAGAACGAAAGTTTGATTTTTTCATCGAAAATCACAAAAGCAATTTCACAGTCAACAAAACACTTCGGCGCCAAATTTAACCTGTTTTGAAACAAAGAGCAAGTGAATATTTCGATACCTTCATATTTGCGTACATTGTTGTGTTTTACGATCACGTCAAGAAATTGATAGAGTCGTTTCTGTCGAGTGCGATAATTTACTCACCTTGTTCTCATATTAATTTCTGAAAATGTTGCCAAAGCTATTACAATAACTAATAAAATGCCGTTGGAGAAAGAGGGCAGGATTGGTCAGGGTCGGACTTGTAGTATTTTCTCACTGCTGTTCTTGACATTTCTAGGAGATTTAGAATCTCAAATAGTATAACTGTTACAAAGGGTAAATCTTTGATTGTTGATTTATACAGGGTTTCCCATAATAAGACCAACAACCTTCTAGTGGATGTTCTAGACATTATTTGAGACACTTTCGACGAAAATCATATAGTATAAATATGCTTTGTTAAGGTTCTAGGGCCCTCTAGAAATGACTTTGAGGCAAAACTTTTTGTCACATATCTCCAAAACTGGGTGAACTAAATTGTTGAAATTTCATGCATTGGCTACGATCAAGAATACGAGTGAATTTTTTTCATCGAGTACATGTAAAGAAGTTACTGTGTGAATCTTTAGTTCTATCTCATTTGAATTATTGTGATGTTTCATACAGCCCCTGTTTGACTTTATATGATAAGAAGCGTGTTCAGAAACTTTAAAATACTTGCCTTCGTCTAATATTTGGCATTAAAAAATTTGAAAGGATAAGCCACACTCTAGGACTTGCAAACTGGATATAAAAATGGACAATCGTAGACTCTTGCACTCTGCCACGGTTTTCTTCAAAATACTTCAGTCTGGCCTCCATGACTATACAAAAAAATATCATATCGCTCCGATGTCCATAACCTCAATATTCTATTTGAGGGTCCACCTATGCATAGAACTGAGCTGTTTCGAGATGTTTCGAAGATCATTCTCATATAATCTACTACATATAATGAAGAGTTTACCTCCTAGCATCGTTAGTTCTTGTAGTATAAGTGTTTTTTAGCCGAAACTATTCGACAAAATCATGAATGAGCAGAATGAGGCTGTAACGGGTTGTTCGTGTTTATGCAACTGTTTGTTTTGTGTTCTATTTCTTTTGTATTCAACATGATTTGTATATCATATGTGCGACCAAATTCTATTTTCGTCATTTCTTCATCGAGTTGACTTAGTTTTAGTTTTTTAAGTTTTCCTTTTTCTTTATTCTTAGATATATCAGATACTCGTGTTATTTTCTGAAATGAAGGCTATTGTTTGACATTGCCTAGTTGTACCGTTTTTGAAAAAAATTGATTTGGAATTTTCATTTCGTTCACTACTCAAAGCCTACATGAAAAACATATAGCCTTTTTATTTAACTTTCATAAGGATCTATGCTACACCTGGATACATGCCACTCAAGTTTTTATTCTTGATGTTAGATCTACCGCTTGAACCTTTCAGAAAAAAGCCTACCCTTATTTGTCAAAAGTGCCAAATATTCTTCAAGTAGCATTCAATTTGCTTCCAAGAGTTAGGTCTCTTTAATTTCTGGTATAAATATTGAATATAATGGTTATAATGTAAAAAAAAAACATGTGAGTGGAATTTCATTTTCATAGAAGATTCGCTACATGATTCCAAACTTGTATTTAGACAAACAATTCATCTATCGACTAATTAACGACGTATGTATTTGTAAATCCCTTTTATTTCGAATAATTTTTTTTCAACACCCTGTATCCCAGAAAAAATGTATCAGAAACTCATAGTCAATAAGAATTTTGTGTCATAAAATCATCTGAGGAATTTACGGAAACTCCTTCATTATGTAAAACTTTAAAACTCAGGGACAAATTTCGCAGTACGGTCCTGGCTGAATCCAAAACGGTATCAGAAATGAAATTGCTCACATAGTATATATATGTGACACGTGTTATGAGCGTCTAATTGTCAACATGCGCGCAAACGTCCGAGCTATCCATAAATGCGACTGAAATACGATTGTCCTTATGTTTTTGCACGCCTTACAAATTACGATGGAGACTGACCTGGAATTTGCCTTCGCAGATCTGTCCAAAGCTGCTGCGACGCTGTTTGTACGGAAGGAGATCCATCTGTTTATTTTGATGAGGAGTTGTGGATAGTTGAAGGTGTAAAAAGTTCACTTATTCATTTTCACGAAGATGCCGGAGAAGTTGACTATACGACAAAGGAATTCCTGAATTTATTTAGTCAATGAGCATTTCGAAATGCACTGAATCTACTTCAAATTCCATCAATATCATTTTCAGAATGTAATCGCTATATCACATAACATATGACATTTCAGTTCATAACTAATTCCGAATAGTTCTATATAAATGACCAATGAATTAGTCCCAACACTGTTCCTTGGGGCACTCCATTGAAAATTAGAATTGGAAAGGAAGCTTATCAGGGGGCACAATAAGATTGCAGTGGACTGCAAATCCTTTCAAATTGTCCTGAACTACCAGTCCAAGTACAAACGGAGTTTTTCTGGAGGTGAAATTGCAGATATTTTGCATGATACCGTTCTGAAAACAAAAACACTGAAAAAATTTAATAAACTGCTTCACATGTGATGAAAATTCATATTTATATGATTTCAAGTATCAGGAAATGAAATAAATTTCAGCCTGTAGGTCTGTAGCGTATTTTATTCCCAGAGAATTAAAGTATTTTAAGACTTAAAATACAATGTATGGCCTCCACGGACATCAATAACAGCTTCACATCTTCTTTGCATACTACACACGAGGTTGTTGAACATTTCTTGAGGAATTTGGTTCTATAAACGGGGCAGAAGCTCCCTCAGATCATTTAAGGATTCTGGGGTAGGTTGATGATTATCTGATCTTCTTTGGAGCATATCCCATGCATGTTTTATACAATTCAAATTTGGTGAGTGCGGAGGTATTGGTGAATGTGGAATACCAAGCTCCTCGCGCGCATTCTCAACTCTGGCTGCACGGTGAGGTCTAGCGTTATCGTCTAAAAATTGAAAAATTTCACCAATAGCAGCGTGAAAATTCAGTAGAACATTGTCGATGACATGCTTCCTATAGTGTTAGGTGGTCATATTCCCAGGACAAATGTGTAGATCTGTGAGCCTGTTGAAACATATTCCGGTCCATACCATAACGCTACCCCCTCGGAATGGATGGACTTCTTGAACAAACCGACGATTACGGGGTATGCGTGGGATTGTCCATACCCTTATTCTTCGAGAATCTGAAACTCATCCATATCTGGATTCATCAGTGAAAAGGACACTACGCCATTGATCGTTCCAATTGATATGTTACCTTCAAATCACCTTAAATTTTGTGTGAAGATATAGGAGAAGTCTTTATTCATGAAATTTTTTTAAATATCAATGATTTCCGCTTTCACAAAAAATGGTATCAATTTTCTTATTTATAATGGAAAACCCTGTATATTGAGACTTTTTCGGATATATCTTTGAATGCCACAATCATTTTATGTTATATTTTCTCAGATCGGTTTTTGAAATGGGTTACCTGAGGTGGAGTGGATTAAAGGTTTTCTTTATCTAAACTGTACCATTTTCGAGATATTCAGTAATAACTGTTTGCTACGAGCATAATATTGTATGTGAGGTGGGTATTGAATATAATCAATGTTCGCCCTTTCATAAAAATCTCTCTGACTTTTTTCAAAAATATATATACGGATATAAGGAACCCTTGCAAAACTCCACTCATTTTTTATTTACAAATTGATATTTGGGTGAAAAAATTCTATTTTCTTATGAAAAATCGAATTTCTGGCTATTTTCGAATTCCAACTTTGGGACTCTCATTTTACCTTCCAGTATTTTAAAACTTTATGTTCTTCACGAAGTAATGTCGGATATCTTTTCAGTAAACCATTTCAAAAATCAGATCTGAGATAAGGCATTTCGCTTTCATTGGATCTTCATCATCTACAAGCCTCAATTTATAATTTTTTTCAAGAAACAGTGAATCACACGAGAGCGGTTGTAGATGACCATAGGAAACAACGAAAAATGAATGTGGCATTCGAAGATATATCCGAAAAAGTCATAATATAGGATGTTCCATTAGAAATAAGAAAGTTGATACCATTTCCGATGAAGGCAGAAGGAAGCCTTTGATATTAAAAAATATATGATAAATGAACTTGTCTTATATCTTCACACGAAATTTGGAAGTGATGGAAATATTATTTTTTTCCATAAACTTCTAATGGACACTCCAATGGGATAGCATGTATATTTCAATATCATCGCGGCCATTTGATAACTTGTGAAATAGGGAAAGGTAAAAGAATTGCCACGAAAAATACCCTTTGCCCCACCAAAATGATATGCTTATGTTTGACATGAAAGAGACATGAAGAGCCACTTATTGAAAGGGTTTAATTTATTTTATTGTTTTTTATTAAATTTTATTGTTGATCATAATAGGTATTATATATTCGTTAGTTTCATTTTATAAATTTGAAATGGTTCCAAAACGAATCCGTTGATAAACTGACTCTATTTCAAAATAAGAACATTTATGAAGCATATGCAAAGAACCAAAATTCAGAAATAAGGCGACCAGATTGACAAAATGTCTCATACTGATTTTCATTGGATCGATTCAAGTTGTTATTGAGTTTCAAATGATTTTACAGCAATTTTCTCGAGATTACATACTATTCATAACGATTGAATACGATATCCTTAACACTTGTGGAGCAGTAGATATATATACTTAACACTTGCTATACACAATCAAATGCTCGACACATATCCATGCAATTAATGACAAATCAAGGTCCTAAAACTGTGTAGAACGTGTAGTACCCCAAGAAGGGAAGATCGGGTTTTAGGTTTTGTCCTTCAAGATGTTCCCGAAGAACCCCATGTTAATCATGGGAACATTCACAGTCATATCTGGAAGGAAGCAAAAAGGCGCTACAACCGAGGCATTAAACCCGATGTATATATCCGTTGTTGCACCGGGGAATTGATATCGTCGCGACGCGTCGCAGGCGTCGGGGGGCGCGATAATGGGGACCCTCCCCGGGGACCCAGCATTAGGGCTCTCTCCACCCGAGCGCGGGGGGCTCACTCTGTTAATGCGTCACTTCATCCTGTATTGGCTTATAAAGAATTAAAAGACTCCCCCTCGGTCCTACAAAAACGACGTTAATTGATACATTAGCCCCGGTGTGTTTTCCATGGGAAACGCCAATCAGTCCCGATTGACATGATTTACCGCCTCTCGGAGCAGGAGCCGATGTGATTGGGGCCTTTCCAACGATTTCATCGACTGTGGTGAGCTGTTCTGCTCCTGCATTGACCTCATTCTTCTGAATCTGGAAACTTACGGATATCCTCTGCTTAAAAACATTACATTCGTATGGCAATGTAATGTTTTTGAGCATAAGTAATGCAGGAGCAGAACAGCTCCTGCAAATCTACAAACGAACCTCAGCAGAGTAGATAAAATCGACTGCTTAAGGAACTGTGGTGTTACACCTCCACTCTTGGGTGGTTCGTTTGTGAGTTATGCAGGAGCAGAATTGCTCCTGCAAACGCGTTACTATTACGTCTGTCTGAATCTCAAACGTTACGTACATCACTGCTCAAGAAACTATGGCGTCCCACATTGACTCTGGTATGGTTCGTTTATAGATTAGCATCGCTCCTGCATGCTAACTGCAGGTTTTTACTAATTTAATATTTTTGAGCCTTCATCCTTCATGACTAAAACATTTTGGAACAAAATGAAAGGGATTAGAGCATCACATTCGTAAAGTGATTTTTCCACATCGTTTGTCAAATCCTTAATATTTTCCCATTCGAAACGCTAAATTCCATTACTTTCAAGCAGGAGCTCATGTTTTCAAGAGGCTCAAACAATTCCGCCGTTCCTGCTGAGTTCTTCTGAATCTGAAGCATCTTGTATTTCGATTCAAGGGGTCATGGCGTTCCACTTCTCTAATCGACTCTATCCTGATTCGTTTAAATGTTGCGGTTAATTTCTTTGATCCTGCATATTCGTTGTTTCTGATGCTAAAATCATTGGATTCATCTGTCATGACTACAACTTCCTTGAAGGAAAACCGACAGGATTGAAATATCCTCAGAAAATATATTGAATTATCTGTAGATAGAACTATGGCGTTCCACTTATAAAATCGAGTCTAATGTTGTCTGTTGGTATGTTAGAATTGCTCCTGCATTGTCATTGTTCCTGCTAAACAAATCTGCTTGAGTCTACATCTTTGTGTAGCAGAAGTAGATGCGATTAGAATATATTCACAGATTATCTTGATTTTCTGTAACGAACGATGTTTTTTCACATCGTCACAGTTCCTGCTAAGTTTGTCGAAACATTAGGTTTGAGCCATTCAATCGAGTCCAACGAGTTTGGTGCAGTTTTTTCATGAGTTAAGTCGGACTGCCCTACTCCTTTTACGTCATCGTCGCTGCTAGATTCTTCTGTATTGTTAGGTGAATATTTCGTTCCAGGTGTTGCTCATGTTTTGTCATTGCTCCTGCTGAGAAAGTGTGTCTACAAGCTCTCGGAGCCAAAATCGATATTTTCACAGGTTGTATTAATTTCGTAAAAAAGCACAAGACACCTCTTATTTCGTCGCAGTTCCTGCAAAGTTATTTATTCTCATTCGCAACGCCACAGTGTACAGGGTATCCCAGATTGCTTGATTTTGGCTGTTTCTCTCGTCTGGTTTGCGCACAATAAAGCTCGTATTGGTCAAAGGGTCATAACAACGCTCCCTTCGACCGCCCTAAGAGATTGCCAGGGTCGTACTCGGAACTATGGTCGAGATTGCGGTAAGGTAATTCTAGGAAGCACCAGAGTGTTAGAGATTTGAGACGGAATTTTGCAAGATTCCGACAAAGTAATTCCGGGAAACACCAGATCTGAGTCCTTTCCGTTCAGTTAAAACTGAACGATTGTATGAAATCTCTTCGATTCGACTCTGGCTGGAAAGTAACTATCTGAAAGCCCTCCTACCGCTGCGCGAACTGCTCTCGCTTAGGTTTGAACAGAGTATAAACTAGATAGGTAAAAACGTTGAAAGGAATCCTGAGCACGATTTCCGTGAAAACACCAGTAGTGAAAACCGTTTCACGATATCTTCATTTGTTTTTAAGATATAACAAAATTTTGAAATTTTTTCGATTTCGAAGATGTGCCATAACTTTTTCATTTTCGACAATATCTGCAAAAGATAAAAACTTTCAACAAGCTTTTTTTCACTGGGAATAAGACATTATTTTAATTTTTTTTATCTTCGAATTTTTTTCATGATATGAGATGAAAACGTATTTCAAATAAAAAAGTGTTTTTTTTTCCAGGAGAAAAAAAAATTGAATAAAGTTCCTTATTTTCGGTGAAAAAGCGCTTCTAGAAAGTTTCAATGGTATTCAGATATTTTCGTAAATAAAAAAGTTATGACATTTTCGAAATCGATAATATATCAAAATTATAAAAAAAATGAAGATATCGTGAAACGGTTTTCACTAATGGTGTTTTCACGAAAATCGAGCCCAGGATACCTTCCGAATTTTTTTCCTATCTAGTCCTATCTAGTACCTAAAACAGTCAAAATCAAGCAATTTGGGATACTCTGTACAGCAGGAGCTGATGTCATTAGATGTTTTGAAGGTGACTTTTGTATTGTATCTTCCAGTTGGTGTGACATAATTTGAAAATTGACGATCTGACAACTTGACAACCACAAAACGAAAAATATTACTGAAAATAATGCTGTAATGAGTTTCATTACAGCACTACTTTTAGTACTGTAATGAAATCATTACGATACTGAAATAGAGAATAGTATATTCTAAAACAAGTTGCAGAATGAGGTCCTTCTGCAACGAGTATTAGACGATATTTTCTCTATTTCAGTCAAGTTTTGTGAAATACTCTCAAAATTCAAATAAAAATTCAGAATAGTGACTTTATATTTCATCTTGGCAGATGGTGTGACTTACGGAATTTGACAGATTACGGATTTCGAATTGATTTGATTTGAAAATACAGAGTCTGAGGTCAGTACTGAAAACCACAAAACGAAAAATATAACTGAAAAAAATGCTGTAATAAATTTCATCATAGCACTACTTTTAGTACGGTAATGAACTCATTACGATACTGATATAGAGAAAAGATATTTTCGAAAATACAAAAGTACCCTGTTCACAGTTTCCTGTAGTACCAAATGTTCAAATGCTCCAACTCGATTTATTTGTGTTGTTTCCTTTGAAAATATACGCCTGTTGTGAAAATACGACCGAAAACCCACTGAATTTCAACGGTGTATAATAATACTGCCGAACAAAATCCCCGCAAAATCATTCATTAAAATCCAATTGCGATGGACCAGCTTTTCCGCTTGTCGCACGATTCCACCCCCTCCAAACCCTCCCCGCCAACCCCTGGAATTACCAACAATCATGAGAACTTAATTTTTAATTCCACCGATGTGGAAAACAGGCTTAGAGGATTGTCTGTTATGGAGAATCAGTTTGTGCGAGCGTAGGGGGCGGGGCCATCGCCCCACCCATCGCGCCCCGCCCATTATCGTCAGTTACGGTATCGTGGCGCCATCTGTTGGCTCGTACGCGAGGCAGCAGAACGCCGTCTCGCTCTGTTCAATGGTTTATGGAGATTTTATTTGTTGTAGCTGCGGAACTGGTTCGAGCTTGTGAATTGAATTGGAGCTGGTTTGACGATAATGACGTGAACAATTTAATAGTTTGCCCCGCTGGGAAATGGTGGTTTATTTAATTAAATGAAGCGTTGTGGGGATCGGATGCATGCGAAACGGGCGACTCGGTGGTTATTATTCCCGATAAAAGGACGCATATGAGTGTTTCGAATGTCGCTCAGGCGATAAAACGACGGAATTGGTGCGATGTTGTGGAACGCATCCCAGGCAATACCGTGTCGCGATCATAGAAATGGAACGTAGTGTCGGTCGACCGTCGAATAGTTTGGCGTCAGTCACAGAAGAAATTCATTCTATAGAATATGTTTCTGTTTTTTGTTCAATTTATGTATTACAATTTTTATTTATTTCATCTGATCATTGGCGGTCGGAAATATTCACAATGATGGATAGTATTGTAATCCTCTCTTTTCATGTTCTATTATCTATCTTTCGTGTTAGCTAGTTTCACAACACATTTTTCAGAGAATAGTCGACAAATCTAAAGGAGCCTTGTATATACAGAACAGTCTGACGTTATTAAAAAGCAATAAGGTAGGAGAGAATCAGGAAAAACACTCTACAACCAACAACCAGTTAACGACCTAGAATCAGAACAAGTACCTAAGTGTACACATCTTTAAACTTTATATAACACTGTGCATACGCTTGATAAAAAAAAACATACAATTATTTTAGAGATGATTATGAAATTTCGGTACCACGTTCACATGCATTCGGAGTATCTTCATCAACTAAATCAATAAAACATCTCCTTTTTTCACATTATGTAGGCATAACGTCATAAGTTCTTCTATTCCTGCAACAATCTTAAAAAACACTTTTTTTTAATAAGGCCATCAGAAGAGCTTTTCATATTATTCTGATCCCTTTTTTATTGGATACCTGTGATTTTGTCACTTTTCATCTATTTATTCACTGGTGAACCATTAACTGTACAAACCAATTTTTCATTGAACCCATCATTGTTGACCCTAAAAAATCTAGAGCAAATCAACACTGAGTTCACTAGCAAAGAATGAAAATAAAATGAATAATATTCTTTATCCACTCCTATTGAAAAATGTATTCATTATTCAACAGCATTTGAGCAATTAATAGTATCTATGAACAAACAGTGGGAGTTATAATAACTCCCGCCTATAACTCCCTGTGATTTATCAGAATAGACTCATAGAATTATTTTACAACCGAATATCAAGCTACTTTTGTGCTTCTGTACGAGCCGGTTGACAGAGAGGTTCCCTCTCATTATTGTTATTGGTGGGAGCAATGTCACTTGAATAACTCTGATGTTTCCAATTTAGTTGACACCTAAATTATTGTTGTGAATATTTTTCTGAATAAGACCTCCGATAGTGAGGATGAAATATTATGAAGGTACACTTCCAGAAATATGAGAGGCAGCTAGTGCTACAGTTGGTACAGTATTTATTGCCCACGAGAAATCCCAAAACAAATATAAAGGTATATCAAAAATTTTCAAGAATGATGTATGGTAGTAAGAATGTATATTATTATAGTTGTGGATAAAGTATAGTATTCAACTTGCAGTAATGGTCATAACTCCCTTGATGAATCACAGCACTCGCCTGCGGCTCGCGCTGCAAACTTCATCTGCGGGAGTTATGACTTGCATTACTGCTCGTTAAATAATATAGGTACTATTAAAGTTGATCACAGAATATTTAACCTTTTCTTGAAAACATAGGTAAGCAGTCAGAAAGTCCAATGCTTGTTTGACAGTTATCATAAATGGGCACAAAATTGACAATGCGTAATCGAACAGAGTCGGGAACAACAAAAGATAATACAATTAATTTTGTTAACCAATGTTTCATTGAAAAAAATGTGTATTACCGAAAGATCTAAGGCACATCAACACTGTCTTAGTTCACAAACATGCATACTCATATTTTGATGATTGCAAACCATCAAATACTCAGTGATCTAATAGAGGCAGTGATAACTTCAAAATGGATTTCGTAAAATACAGTTATTGTTGCAGTATTCTTATCATCGAAATCCCCTTCAAAATGATCTGTTATATTTTTAAACAACACTATGTGTTTTGTTTTTATAAATATCTGCCCATTCCAATAATTTCCTTTTCATGAATAAATATTCATTAAACTAACTAATTGTATGAATAGTATAAATAACTTGTAACATTGAAAGGCGTCACATCAGAATTGTCATTTTTACTCGTAATACATGTGCAGAAAGCACCCATTTTTAATAAACGGATGTTAGAATAAGTCTTTTATAAGAGTATTATACTTTATTTTCTTTAATTCATTGAATTTTTATTGAAATCAGAGAATTATTTCCATAAATATCGTTCGGTAAGTTTTGCATTGAAAAATATTGATCAGCAAAACTGTTTTCTCTGGCATAAATTTGGGACATAATAATTAAGTCCATGGCAAGAGGCCAACATGTAATGAATAAACATTACCACGAAAGCTATGCGAGAATGAGAAATTCTAGAACGATTTTGTTCTACAAGATATGACAGAATGAACGAATATGACACAGAATTAGAAAAAATAATATTGTATCATGATCCTTCTCGAACCTTAATCTGATTTTTTTTAATATCATTCGACCTTTTCCAATTGTGTTACTCACAAACGATTCGCTCAGTTCTAACTACGAGTACCTATCTACGAGTCTCCCCCATGGGAAAAACGTCCAAAAACCAAGCTTCACTCTGTGAAAGGTGTGCAAGTTATCCATTCAGCATCGGTATATACTTACGCGATGGAACTGCCCGTAGAGTGTAAGCAAATAAAGCGGAACTTAGCTGGCGATTAATGGGCAAACAATGAACTGAGGCGACCGGTGTGCTCTAATCTGTTGTCTACATCCCCTTCCGAGGTACTCCAATATTTACAGATGGATCGTGAGGTTTTAAACACTGTCAACAATCCGATCTTTTCAATGGAAACCCGCAGGGGTATGTGCACTTGGATTTGTGTACCATTTTTTGGTTGTGTTGCTTCGTTTTGGTTGAGGTTCAGGGATTTTAAGACTATTTACAACAATTCTTTACATATCCGAATCTGAATGTTTACCCGTCGAACTAAATTTTTGCCCAAGGTTTTATAAGTTTTATACTTCCAGATGAAAATCTGGATTAGTGACTTATTTTGACCAAGGCATAGAGTTTGTGAAATAAGGGCTTGTGAAGTTGAAGAGTGTTGAGTACACAGCTTGGCTCTACATGAGGTTTGATCACTTTTTGACAATGCGGGAAATACTGCCTCGTTTTGGAAATATTTTACATGAAAATGTTTTTGGTTGGATATATTTTCAGTATTTATAGTATAGAATCAATTTACTCGAAAAAAATGAAGTTCAGTAATGTTTTCCTTAAATATTTACCAGAGCCTCACCACTTTCTAATTCATCATATTCCTGAACGGTTTTTTTTAAGTACACTTTTTCTTATTCACTCAAATCACGCTCAAGGACCTCTCGACACATCATGCAATTGTTCTCGGGGAAATATCAATGAGTTTTTTTCGCAATTCATCAATTTGAGGGGATATCTTGTACGTAAAATCAAGAAAACATAATTGAAAACACATTGAAAATTGAATAATCGGTGTCACATTTTAATTTTTTCAAAGGATGTCATGTGCTCTTGTGATATAATTCTTTATTTAACACTGGCCCGCGCAACTTCGTCTGCCCAAATCGGCTATTGAAATTATTGTTATTTTTATAAGTCCAATATTATCTTCAAACACGAAAAATTTTGAAGAAACCTAGATTCTGATTGCCACATCGCCTACCAGATCCAATTATATTTCTTTAACTTTTCGTATATTGACGAAACTATATTGCTATAATCAAATAATCAGTTAACACATGGGCCCTTCCGTGATGCGTTTTCTTATATCAGTTCTTCTTCTTCTCGGCATCGCAAATTGAAATCATCCAAGTTGATAAAAAAGTTCTCGCACACTTTGAGGTAAGTTGTATCTATCACAAAAGATCAACTACAATAAGAGGACGTAACTTGAAATGAAAAAATGCAAAACCAGACATTTAACAGTTTCCGAAAAAATGAGTTGAGGAAGGATTACAATAGAGAAAGTTGCTGACACTCTATTCTTATACCCTCAGGTTCATAAGTAGACTTTTGAAAGGCTCTATTCGTAATTCAAATGGTCAAAACTAGGAGTTTTTCAATTCAAATCTATGATTTTGGCAGGTGTTTCTCTTTTTGCTCAGAACGGCTTATATATCAAATGTCTGGTTTTGCATTTGAACGCTTCAAATGTCACTTTTACAAATGATCACCTAAGCCGTCATTGACATAGATATCCGAATATGATACCCGATGTTTATTGAAATATTAATTAATTATTTATGTATTATCAATTGATTATATTAGTGTTTTGTGCGAACTTTGCGTCGTCCTAGCTTGAAGAAATTATTAAAAAAAGAAATTGATATAACGATGTTATGAATGATGCAAAATCAATTTTAAAACATTGATGTTTATTTGTCAAACATCTATGATCATCGAGTATCAATGATAATCGATCACCTCCATTTCTGAAAGAAAAACCATATTAAATACCTTGCATTTTCATATTTTCTCATCTTTTAAAACTTCCCTGGAATAATTGAAGATCGAAATAAGCATACTTAACGCACAGCAATTAATTTTTATATGAACAGATGATGATAATCTCAAGACCCTCCTCAAATTCAATTAAGAAAAAGAATCAGGTATATACGTGAAAAATTCTAGAGTGCTCGGGAAAAGGAGTATAAGTCATTAAATGGCCAAAATGAGAGATGTCCTTATTGCTCATATGTATGTCCATAAATAATGAATTTCACCTTATGGGTTGCGTTCATAAACTTACTCAGAGTAAGCTCTCCTTACTCTGAAGCGTTCACAAACTTACTTTGCCTTCCTCGGAGTATACTCTGTGAGCGTTCATAAACTTCCTCTGAGTAAGCTCTGCTTACTCTGCTATTTGGGAGAGTAAACACATACTCTGACAGCTGTGACGTACGATTTTCATTCTGTCTCGCTCCCGCAGACTTTTTGAAACTTGAATATTACTCGAATAAGTATTTATTTATAGTTTTGTTTATACGACACAAATAATTTTCCACGTGAAACAACCATTCTGTAAAATAAGGAAATATAGGAAAGAATTACTTTAATGATTAATAAATTTGATAAAATTGCTAGCAGTGAATTAACGAAGCTCAAAGTAAACTTTACCAGATAATGCAGTTTCGAAAAGAGTTTCTGACTGTATTGCAGAACCTAAAATGGTCCGTATTCAAGTTCAAATAAATCGAAACATAAAGTCCCACAATAACTGTTTTTTGTACCTGATTAGAAATCAACGTTGATATTTTGTTATATTCAAGAGTTTAGATCTGTCAAAGTTCATTCATAATCTGCTTAATCTTTTATACAATATTTTTTAACTTCTTTTTGTTAGCTTCCTTAAATGAAACTATTTCCGGTTACGAAGTATTCAATTTTTTCTGGCGTTGAGTCAATGAAACAACAAAACATGATGTAACATTTTTAATTTTCTTCTTGCAAGAGAAAATTACAGACAATGATATCCTTTTTCATTGTTTCTGTCCCATGAGAACATTTATCAGTTCCTTCACAATCATAAAAAAAAACGGTTGTGCTCTGCTTTTATAATAAAATAAAAATAGACTATACTTCGAAGATGCAACTAAAAATGTACAACTAGAAGGAATTCTTTTCTTAAACTTCTATTATTCATTCACGATAGAACTAATTCAATATTAAAATGATATATAAAAAATGTATATGATGCAGAAGTATTATTCATAACCTATACCTATGTTCACATTTTCGAATGACATTTGGCAGAGTAAGATTGTGTAAAGACCAAGTATATTTCTGATCATATGGCCATACTCTTACTCTACTCTCTGAGTAAGTTTGTGAAGCCCTGGTAAAAAGAGAATAAGTCTTCTGCAATATAATGAAGTAGAATATAACTAAATTCAAAAGAATTAATTATAACAGTCCTCCCAAAAAAAAACAAAGAGACTCGAATCACCAAAAACCACCAATTTTGACTTATTCTCCAAGCACTCTAGAATTACTAGAATAAATGATGAATAAATAATTCGGGTATTCGACGAGATTCGAAAGGTGATGCTGTCTCTCGTCGAAGGGAACACGAATGGAGATCCAGGTGTGTTTGTTTAGGTCCAGATTTGTCAAACGGCGGCTTCCCCTTTGATCACCTCTAATGGCGTATCGACGATGACCCGTCACAGCTTTTTCGGCTCGTTGGAAACGTTATTGGCGATTCTGTCGAGGACGGCAAGTGCGAAAAATAATATTTGCAAGCGGCGAGGCTCAAAGATCGACCGAAATGTGGGCGAACGCGGATCGGTCACGTTCTCCCTGACGGATGAGCCTCTGATCTGATGAGTTTCGGCGATAGGTGATCGGACAGGTCGATGGATTGGGGATTAACCGGATCTTTGCGGGAATGCGCCTACATTCTGACCCTTGATCAAACACAAACTTTACAGAATATTCTGATTTACTCAGAAGCCCCCAGATCTTGAATTTCATTAGATATCGGAAACTGGAAGGCGAGTTGTAGAGGGTGTGGTGGGAATAGCTTTAATATATGAAGAGTATCCATTTTCAGAGGGCACAATTGAACATAAGGTGGCAGTAGACAGTGACGAATATTTATCGTGAAAATCAGTTAGAAAAAAACACATCTTCGGCAAAATTCTCTTGGAAGTATGAATCTTGTTCAAGCAACGTTAACGCTTAATTTTACATATTAAAGCTTTTAAGATGATTGGACATATCTTTTTACTGCAATCATCAAAAACTGTTGACATTTTTGTACTATTTTCAGGTGCAAAAGCCATCAATTCCCTTACCGTACAAAAATTTGCTCGTTGCTTAGCAATAATTTTAATCCTAGGATTAAAAACGCTATTTCTAATCCTAGGACTAAAAGTAATTGCATTTGAGCTCTCTAATTGAAATTTGAAGAAAAAAACATTATCTCCTGCAAACTTAGTAAAACAAACTAATTGGGAAACTATATATAGGTATTTATTTGTTATTTAAGTGACATTGAATGTACAATTGAAACAAACGTTGCAAAAATTCAAAGCACCATTGAAATTATCACTAACAATTTTCGAACAATTCAAAAGATTTTCATTAATTTTAGAACAACTCAAAATATTTTCCGTAACTGTTGATTAAACATTCGAGGATAAATCTGAACAGATACTTGTATCTTTTTTGTCAGGTTGCAATATTTTTCTGGCAGTATTATCTTTGTTCTTCAATATATCCTTCTGCTACCCTACTCGATTTCCAACCTCCATGTCTTTTAAGCAGGCCCCTCTTTCGCCTAGGGCACTTTGGGCAAGTGCCCAGGGCCCCGCGATCGATAGGGGCCCCGCTCAGATTAATTGTTCCGAACTGAAAGGATCGAAGATTTCCTCAATAACATTTGGAAATTCCCCATTTCATAGAAAATTCCCCTATATTATTATATAACTGATTTATTCGAAAAGACCTCAACTGTTCTTTATTTCGAAATTACCTTTCGCGTACTAAAATAACCTTCAGGTAAAAAGGCAGAAGTGATCATTTACAATAATTCCAAATGGATTGGAATTCAGAGTCTTTTATCAACAAGTTCTCGAAGGTTGCAATTTTTATGACCCTTGCTCATTCATACTGGTATACACTAGATAAGAGCAATTATTAGTTTGTGTTATTTGTTGGGGTGGTTAGCCATAAAACATCTGTTCGAATCGGGTTGTTGATCACATTCTTGTATTCATTGGAAAGCTTCCAAGGAAATCCCCATTTTAACTACATAATTTCAGACAGCGCTACAAGACAATAAATCAGTTGCGTACTTATCAGAGGGCCACGCAGAACTCGCGGTGCAGGGAGGTTCGGCACCAAAGGGGCCCCCAAGTCAAACTAAAAGCATAAAATGACGCCCCAATTATTTCATTCTATTGAACTTGCCGGTTCGCGAGATTTTTCCCATGATATAATGAACAAAACTCATACAAAGAAGGTAAAATTATCATTCCTAAAAAATAGAGAAATACTCCTAAATTATAAAAAAATATATGAGTTTTCCAGTAATTCAATTCGAAAGTTGAATTATCACTCAATTACTTCATGTGCTACCCTGTTTTCAAGGGTTTTTTAATATACCGTCAAGCTTTTCGGGACTCTCCTTAAATGTGTCGCAAACACGTCTATCATACTTTTGAGCTTACTTAACTTTGGACAAAAGTGGCCAGAAGCTTGGTTATCGACAAGTTGATGGATATGTTTGCACAGAAAAATTAAAAAACGTGAATGCAATTTTGTTATAAAATTTTTTTTCAAATTCTTACCATTTCCAAGTGTAATTCAGAAACCGTCAAGTGTATTTCAGATTAGTCACTTCAATTTCAGAATGCGTCAATTGAATTTCAGATTAGTCAATTAAATTCCAGAAAACATCGAATGTATTTCGGATCACTCATTGAATTTCATTCGATATTTTCTGAAATTCAATTGACAAATCTGAATAACATTTGATGTTTTCTGAAATACAATTGACTAATCTGAAATACAAGTGATGCCTGAATATCAACTGACGGTTTCTGAATTACAATTTTTTTCATATTTTCCAAAATATTGGAGGTATCGAAATTGTAATTGCATATTCGTAATCTGCGACCTCGGATTAATATAATCTATTCATCTCGTTAGTATAGAAAGAAAAAAAAATTTTTTTTCGAAAATTTAAAAAAAGGTATACCGAATATGAAAATTATTCCGAAAAAATTTTTTTTCATTCTATATTGATGAAGTGAATAGATTATATTAATTCGAGGTCGTAGATTACGAATATGTAATTGGAATTTCGATACCTCCAATATTTTGGAAAATATTACCAAAATTCCAAAATTTTTCTGGAAAATCGGTAAACTTTGAAGAGCAGATATAAGAAAAGTATGGATGCTATAGTTCTGGTCTTTTCCCCATATTATAGTACGTTTCTTTGAAAATAAAATGGTGTATTCACCTTTTTTCTATTAAGGATATTTCAGATTTCGTTACGTTTTCCGCAAAGGTCTATTTTTCGGATAATTCAAATCGTTATAATTTCTACAAAAAATTAAAAAAAAAAAAACGAATAGCATATTCTTGATCTACGCCCACGAATTAGTTTATAATCTCAATTTGGTCGATCAATTAAAAAAAAAAATTTTGGCCAAAAATCGCAAATTTTTCCATACATGTATGGAAAAATTGCCAAAAATTCGATTTTCGAATTTATCGACCAAATTCATGTTATTAGTTAATTCGAGGGCGTAGATTAAGAATATGCAATTACTTTTTTTATAAAACGATTTTTGTAGAAATTATAACGATTTGAATTTTCCGAAAAAAGGGCCTTCGCGGAATAATTTACGAAATCCAAAATATCCCTCGTAGAGAAAGGATAAATACACTATTTTATTTTCAGAGAAACGTACTATAATATGGAGGAAAGACTAAAACTATAGCATCCATACTTTTTTTATATCTGCTGTTCAAAGTTGGCCGATTTTTCTAAAAATTTTTAGAATTTTTCGAATATTTTCCAAAATATTGGTAGTATCGAAATTGTAATAACATATTCATAATCTACGACCTCGAATTAATATAATCTATTTATCTCGATAATATAGAAAGAAAAAAAAATTTTTTCGGAAATTTTAATAAAGGTATACAGAATATGAAAAAAAAGGTATACAATTGGAAATGGTTAAGTTTCTAGTTACTTTTATATCAGAATTTACATTATTTTGTTTAGAAATTTTTGTTATTCAATATATAAATTATTTTCATAACATTTTTGTCATAATTTCCCTTTGAAAAACTTCAGAGAAATCTTATCATGAATAATAGATCTATAGAGGGGAGGCCGAATTTACGCCACGCCACCACAAGAAATTTCAGGGGATTCCAGGCTAAAAAATCCCTTCCCCCTTTCGAGTATCGAAATTCCGTAAATCGGCAAAATTCTCTCGATTTGATAATTAAATTACATCACGGCATTTACATACAGTGGCTATGTGTACCGTGAATAAAGCTTCTCGACGGTAGGGAATTCCCCTGTATTTGTATTTTGTATGTGGTATTGTGGGTAGGGGCCCCATTATCCTAATGTGCCCAGGGCCTCCAAGAGGTTAAAGACGGCCCTGCTTTTAAGACGAGTAAGGTCACTGCCACCATCAATAAGAAGTGTAGCAGATGTTCTTCTTAGCGAATGTCCAGTATACTCCTTCCAATTTTCTAACTTTAGAAATTTTGCAATTTCTTGAGGCGCGGCTTTAATTTTGTGAATACCAACAATCATTTTTTGACACTTCCCATTAACATACTTCAAAAATAAACTATGTTCCTGTATATTTGATGGCCGTAGTGCAACATATTTTCAAAATAAACGCAAATAATTATCGCCAATAATGGTAATCAAACCAGGTTATTTGTGTTTTGTCTGCAAAATTTATACGACCATCAATTTTCAAATGAACTAGTTCGTCACAAGACATATGATCTCAAGTTCATAATACTAGAACATAACTATTTTACTAAATTCCATATGTCACCACTAATCAACTAAGCTAAGCTTAAGCCATCATCCACTGTGTATGATGATTATATTACGAGCAATAACTTTTTCAGAATTCATTTTCATTCAAACTATATCATTTAAAAAACCATGGAAATATATCCATTTTGCATATGTGTTAAAAACACTGACAAGCCAATACTCATTGCACAACTAAGAGCGAAGGAAATTCAAACACCTCATTCACCTGTTCTTAAAGCTTCCAGACATCTACTTTGGAAGTTTGCATTTTTTATTGCCAGAGTAAACCAACATATTCTCTCAATTGACGTTTAACAAATCAACTAAGATGATCTTCTCGGAATCCTCAACCCAAGATTTTTTGAAAAGTAAATATATTATGTGAGTTCTTGGCCAATTTTTACATGTTGCGAATGGATCGGTCAGCTTTAGTGAAACGTTAAGCACTGCTTCATTGATCTTTCGTTTATGGTCACACCTTGAGTTGTTTTTAAGGTGATACAATAAAAGACAGACAAACGACAGACTTATTGATCTTCGACCAACCATCCAAAGAAGAGCAGGTTCGACTGATCAGGCAGAGCTTGTACAGTCCCTGCTCGGGCGCCATTCTATAACAGGCGTGAGATGACCTTTAGCGTCAAAGTGTTTTATGATCTATTGGATCACAAGAAAACTGAATTCACATGAAAGTACTAATTATTCCTAGAATTGAATTGAAAATATATATCGGGTGTTTTTTTTTTAGAGTGATACAACTTTGAGTTGGCAAGACTGCTTTATTTTACAACCTATTCAACATTTGATTGTTGCATTTTGTTTAGTTGGGTTTGACATTTCTTTGGAGGGGGTAATTCGAAGAATAATGGAACCTTTTTGAACCAACTTCAGTCTAACACAGTTTCTATTATCAGTGAGATTAAAGTTGGTCCAGAAAGCTTCGAAATGCGATTATGTACACCATGAAATGTACGAAAAGCGCGATAAGTTTGACGAACAGAACCATGAATTTGATGAAAACTTTCAACAATTAGCAAGCCTTTTTTTCTAACAACTCCCTCATTTTCGAATCATAGTCAGAGGATTCCTTCACTACCGTCGCTTTTTTGATCACAATGCTTGTATCCTCATTGAGACTCTTTATAGCTTGCCATGCCCTGAAATTTATCTTGATTTTTGATTCAGACTCAGTGATGATTCTTGAGGCTTCAGTCTTCACCCAAGCCTCATGTAAAGACGGAATTTCTGTCTCAACATTGCCTAGTATATTCTAAACCAGGATTTTCTTGTCCGACGAACCTTACAGAATGACTGCTCGTGTCAATTTCCCAATATAATCCTCCCGATCGTCTAGCGAAGGAAGCATCTGTTCTTGCCCACTTTGAAACATGAAATATACTTTCAATAACGCCGCATCGGACCGGGAATATCGCCGATCGAACGGCCAATATCTCGAAACAAATGTCTGATCCTTCCTGAGGATGACATAACTCAGTCGTAACGTCGCGTAACACATCTCGCACATGGGCCGATATTAAAAATACACCGTCCCCCCGTTCAATTTTAAATTTTACACTTTTCGACGTATAAGTAATAACAGAGGGTGGGTATCCGAGATGCACACATGTCCGTGACAAGTGGGAAGGAAGGGTTCCGTAATTATCGGAGCCCGGTCCGCTTTTTAGCATACATATTATCAATTCGCGATCGCTTCGATTCGGCCCCCGATTTCAAACCCTAAGGGATGATCAGGAATAATTGTTTTTCGATTCGGTTCGTTCTGACGAATTTTTGAATATGTATTAGAAAAACCATTTTTTCCTAATTCATAAGGACTGATGAAACAGCAGAGGACTCGAAAGATCTATATATAAACAGGGTGTTAGGTAATTTCAGGAGGTTATTCCTTGAATTATTCTGAGGATATTTCATCTCTTGATTATTTTTGAAAAAGCGCGTTGTTGCGAAGATACAGGGTGAAGCAAATTTTCAACAAATAACAATTTATTACTAATATTTCACATAACACGTTACAAAAATTGTTTAGAATGGCTACCTCCACCTGGGATGCTACCATCCAATCAATTATTATGTCAACACTAACGCAAAAATAGAGTAGTAGCGTAAGTTCAGAACTATCTACCTCAGAGGGGTATGTCACAACATGAAGCGGGAAAGGAGCATGGAATGCTGGAAATTTGTTTATCTTATTTTGAATATGTCTATAAAAGAATAAAGATGACCTTCTAATTCGCGTAGTTGTCCTTCAAGATCCTTCGATATGCAGCAATAACCTCCTGAATTTTTGCTCGTAAGTTACCTAACACCTTGTATATATATATATATATATATATATTTTTTTGATTCGGAGAGCTGAAATAATACAATACATATTAAAACAAAAAGGTACCAAGCTGAGGTTGGTGCAACACAGGAAAACCATACAGGTCTGCAGTATGATTAAATGAGGAAAGGGAAAAAACCTCAGCTGAAAAAAAACTCTTACCCCGCCCGTGAAAAGAATATCACAAAAAATATCAAATATCACAAAATTCTTGAAAGATATCAATGTTATCTGAAAATGAAAAGAGAAAAAACCAGAAAAAAAAAACAATTAATCAGAATAAATTAAATTATTTCGAAAATAACTACCCTTTTCAGAAATGCATTTGATACTTTCTTATAGCCTCGAAACCATCTTGAAATTTATAAATGGGACAACTTTTTATGAGATGTTCTATAGTCTCCTCATTTTCCCCACACTCACAACTAGGGTTCTCAACCACTGGCGTCGATACGGGGGGGGTTAAGGGGGGTAATTACCCCCCCCCAGGAAAATATTTACCTTCGAAAAATAAGTTATACAATCATTACATAGAAACATATCATGACAATATACTACATCCTAATTTTTTTTACCCCCCCAGAAAAAATCTCTAGCGACGCCCTTGTTCTCAACCGAATTTCATCGGAAGAGCATGCCGTGCATCGTCCATGGCATGTTCTTATGCGATTTAGAACAGACCATATTCTCCTGGGAAGGTCAAAACCAGGAACTCTGATGGAAGGATCAAAAATAAGATCTTCCAATGCATTGAGATTCCTACATTTCTTTGTCGCTTCTATTCATAGCAATCAGGAAATTTGACAAAAAAGGTTCGCGACTTCAATCTGGGGACCTTATTATCTGGGATATAGGTGAGTATGGGGAAATGAATTTGGAAAGGAATTGAATTTGTTCTATAAATTCAAAGCTCTTGTCTCTCTGAGAATATTTGGAAGGACAATTCTTGAGAGGACTGGTAACCAAGGCGTAGGTGTAGACTTCATAGTACCAGTAATAATCCTCATACAAAAATTTACTTGGGCATACATTTTTTTTTACATGAACACTGTTCAACCAAACATGGCAACAATATTCAGCATCAGAAAAAACCAAAGCTAACGCTGCCGTACGAAGTATTGTTGCATCAGCACCCCATGAAGAACCAGTTAGTTTTTGAAGAATATTGTTTCGAGTTTTAAGCTTCAAACGCAGATCATCTAAATGGGCGTTGAAATTTAGAGAGGAATCAAGTTTGATTCCCAGGTATCTAGGATTGAAATTATGTTTTAACAGAGAAGAATCGAAAGTTACACTCAATTTTCAATATTTCTGATAAGTATTCAAATGAAAACACAAAACCTCGGTTTTATTCTCATTCGGGCACAAATGTCACTTTAAAAAATATTTTTTTATTATATCCAAATCTGCGGAAAGTTTATTTCCCATTGTTTGGAAATTAGAATGAGGAAAAGCCTGAGCAATATCATCACCAAAAATAAATTTTGAAGTAGTTGTAGATTCTTCTACGGTGGGGTTACCATAAAATACATTGAAACTATGAAAAATTTGATGAAATGGAAAAAAAGTATGAAATTATTTTGCTTCTTACGAATAACGCCAATAGATGTCGCTGAGGTTGATAGCGTTTTCGTGTAAGTATTATATTTGATATAAATTCGGCGAACTACATTTTATAATAATATTAGGGCGTCCATGTGTTATCACACCTTTCTTTCTTCCGAACACTACGGAAAATTTTATGACGAAAAAACTGAAACTGTGGTTCATCATAAGGTACAACAAAGAGACAAGTTTTCAATAATAATAAGGTACCGCTTAAATAAAGTGAAGTCTATTCATATAATTAACAATGTGCATACCTACCTATTTCAATGTAATTAAATTTTTTGCATATTTTGTACTTTAATTTGTCTTATTTACCTCTTACTTGAAAAAGTACCAGTTTTGTTGATACAACTTTATGAATCTCTGAGGCGAAACAAAGTTCGCCGGGCCAGCTAGTACAAATATAAATTGAATAGAAAAGGACTAAAACTGACCTTTGTTTGAGACCATTATAGAAGGATCAGTAATAAGATCTTCATTGAAAAAATTCCATACATACCATTCAGATTGCCAAATTTCCTTGTTGCCTCTATTCAAATCAATTAGAACATGTTTCCAAAAAGGTTTACGCGGCATAGAGAAATCAATATCGGCGAATGTTGAGCTTCATGAGTTCTGGTCTGAGGATTTAATTATTTGGCTAAGAATCTAATTCTATCAAGCTTTTGGGTCAATATAGTGTCATCATTCAAGAGACTCTTCAAAAATTCATTGAAAGGTCCATTTCCAATAGAAATTTTGTTCACTTCGAGCTTCCCAATATAACTCAACGAGTTGCCGGCGACAAAGACCAACCACCAATCGACAAAAACGTCTCGTTTTCTCAACATTTCCCTCGATTTTCCACAGGATGAATCCGATACAGGGAACAGAAAAGCGGCTAAAAGCGCGACCAAAATTGAACGCACCAGAGGCATAAAACGTCCCCCGTTGTGAAACACGGGCATTTTTGGATGACCACAAATGGCGATTGGGTTGTTCAGACACAAAATGGTCGGTCCGCATGTTTTTACAAGAGCTTAATCTGCCGCCGGCAGTTTGCGGCGAAAATTTAATATGATCGCTGCGATATTTCGGGCCGGGCATGCAACTAAATATTTGTCCATTTCGAGCTGGATGAGGAGAGTGTACATGCTGCTCCTAGGATTATCCAGGGCGGGTCTCCCCAAAAATGATTGAAATAGAATTCGATAAGTTTTCCGATGGTCAAATCTAATTAAACGAGCAATTCTTTTATGTATATTTATCGAATTACAAGCCTATCATTGTTAAAAAATATTTGGATGATTTGTTTTGCATCGTACACACATATTTGCTTCTCAGTGTTGTTGACACTCTCAATGCTCAAGATCGGAACATAAATTTTACTTATGAACGAGAGGTAAACTCTACTCTAAGTTACCTGGACATGAAGTTGACACGCAGTGACGATGACAAGGTGATTATTGATTGGTATCAGAAACCAATGGCTTCTGGTCTTTACCTAAACTTTAAATCTACACACGACTTCAAACACAAAATTAACCTTATACTAGGCTTAAAAAGTAGAATAGAAAAATTGGTGAGCCCTCATCTCTTGCAATCTAGCCTCCATAGATTATATCACCTCCTCACTGAAAATTCTCATCCCAGAAGACTCCTTAAAAAATGTTTATTCAACACCCCAGGTCACATCGCAGAATCGGATTCTGACGTTGAACAGAATATCGTTCCGACCACTGATGAAGAGGGTTCAGTGATCCAGAGAAAATTTTTCTCAGTGCCTTACCATCCTGCTATCACACCTCCTATCATAAGAACTTTTAAAAGACATGTACCTGACGATAAAGATTTGGTAATTGCTGCACGCATGCCCTGCACTGGGCAAATACGTTTTCTCAAAAATGCATGCGATGAATAAGAAAGCCCCGCCCCCCGACCGGGGTTATATAAGGAAGTACAATCTGCGTCCCCGTCACACTCAGGCAGTTCAGTCCAGTGAGAACATCTCCTGAAATATAACTCCTGAAGATGCCAGACACTCGAACTGGCGAAACGTCGAGAACTAATCTACGACGACGGCCTAAATGCTCGAAAGAACATGTCACATTGAACGATGGCCGCGAAAGCCTCAACCAATTCAACAACTTGAATATTAACACGGATTTTAATGAGATTAATTCTATTTGTTGTAATATTGTCGAATTGATTAACATGAGTAAGATGAGATAATTCTGCCACAACAGAATGACTTGCGCTCCTTAATTTATGACGTCACTTGTCATTTCTTTCCGTTTATTTTGTTTGTTTATGTTTCATCTTTTGACATTTTTGTTTCATGTGTCTATTGACGTGCTTTGTTATTATTTTAAAATCTATCAAGGATTCTTACTGAATAAATATTTATGGAAATTACATTTTTGTTAATTTTACTATTATTCAAGTCTCACATTGTTGTAAGTTTTATTAGTTACACATACTTTTTGATGTTTTTTATAATGTAATGTAATTTTCCAGTAGCCCTGAAGAAGGACAAGAAGTTGTACGAAAGCTTAGTTCATACAGTAAAGAGCTGAAATTTTAAACAGATTGACTACATACCCGATAACCTAATCCATTTGTATAAGTTAATAGTCGAGAAAAACAACCGATTTATATACATATATTCACGAATATGGCTCTATAGAATATTTTCAGGAAAGACATAAGATTCAGGATTGAATTTCTGAAGGTCAGCTTCGAGTAAGAAGACGACTTCTCGTATATTTTTCGAGGTTATAGGACTATTCTTTTTCAAATGGAAAAAAACATTTTTCATTGCTTGAATAGATTCTCCATTGATTTCTGAGTCTTTTTGATTTCAAAAGTTTGAATTTTCCTAAGAAAATTCTCTTTAAATGAGGAAATACGTAAAAAAATCTCACTATTGAATTCTGTTGATATACAAAAAATTTCGAGGTTTTTTCATTAAAAATTCTCATTTTTGAGAATCTTCGAGAAGAAAAGCTGATGCTTCTTTTTCGAGAGCTCGATTTTCAGAATATGATACAGGAGGTTACAAATTCTTTGTCAAAGTTAGAAGTGACGAAACATCAAAAAATCTTTTTTTAAATTGGAACCCCATTCTTTCGGAGCATTTTCGAAATTTTCGTCAAAAAATAATGGGAGCATACGTCGAAAACTTTTATCCGAAAATGAATATTTTTCAAGATATTCAGAAAAAACGATTTCGTCTTCAATTTTCAATCTAATTCAGAATGTGTTTTTTTACTGGAAAAGAATAAGCGGTCAAGAGAAATTTTTGGAAATCTCTATTATTGACAAAATATTTTATACAATTCAGGCTAGTTGAGTTCTTGAATTATCATCTGTAATGCGAGAGCAACGCCCCCTTCGACCGCGCTAAGAGATTGCCAGGATCGTACTCGGACCTATGCTAGAGATTGCGGCAGAGTAATTCCAAGAACAACCAGAGTTTTAGAGATTTCGGTTAGAATCTTGCAAGATTCCTATGAAGTAATTCCAGGAAGCACCTGATTTGGGTCCTTTCCTTTCAATTAAAACTGAACGATTGTGTGAAATCTCCCTGATTCGACTCTGGACAGAAAGTAACTATCCGAAGGCCCTCCCACCGGAAGTGTATCATGATATATTTTTGAAATTGCCTAAGAAAAGTCTATTGAAAATCATCATAGCACATTTCATTTGAAAAAAATTAATTGAATAATTTAATTTCTCAAAAAATTTGAAGGAACACTAATATTTTGAGGGCACTGGTAAAAGTACTGAAAAAACTCAACAAAAGATGTTTTTATTTCGAGAGTGTAGCAGCAACACTGGGGAAGTTATAGCAAATTAATAGAATAGAATAGAAAAGAATAATTGGTCAAATTTCGAAATCACCCTGTAGCATGGAAACTAGACACCTCAGGGAATTGCGGTTTTCAGCAGTTTGAGTTCCTCGAAAAAAGAAAACGTGATATGTATATTACTTTTTTTGTATCTCTCTTGATTTAGGAGATGTAGTACTAAAACATTGAAATCTGACCACATAATATATTCACATCCTCTGGGTCCTGAATCTGTGTCGAGTACGGCCCTGCGAAAACTGCATTTCCATGCACCGATCCGGTCCTCTATTATGTCCCCCGTATTCATTATTGTCCAGTTCCGTGTTTTCGAAATATTTGAATGTCCAACGGTCGCATAAATGATATTTATACTTCGTCAGTTAGCATTGTCGCGCGATTTTATTTTTTGAGTGTGTACGATCGTGAACGCTGCACTTCATCACAGAGCGCATCGATTCGAAAAAGGCCATTGTGATTTTTCGGACCGTACACGACCGGATGAAAAACGGGAATGAGAGAATCCTGTCTGTTTTCGGACGGAATAATGGATAGAAAAAACATGGAGATTGTTCCGATTTTTTTCGTTGATTTTTAACATGGAGCGTATAATGCATTCTGATGATGATGCGGTTGTTCGATACCACTGAATAAATGGTGGAACTGGTAGAAACAAAAAAAATTGACTCGTATTGCAGCAGAATCTTTCAGTAAGAAGAGGTTCAGAAATATTCTCGACAAGTGTCACGTATCATTTTAAATATCTGAGATCTAATATAAATTCTTCATTTCATTTTTGTTTTGTTGTTCACGCCGACGAGCTCCAAATAACCCGAAAATAGTTGCAACCTCAACCATCAAGTATTTCTCATCTGGTGCATCCTTTATGAACTTTTCAACTTGTTTCGATTTTTTGGGACGATATCCTTCACTTTTTCGTTTTAACTATGCTACCACCTTAAAATATTTTCTAACATCCACACCATTTTTAACAAGGGCGCTTGACTTCATCATTGAAAATTTGCTTTACAATTTACTATATTTTTGATTTTTCTCCTAGGAATGTTTCCTCTTCTTGTTGACTCTTCAATATCCAGAGGAACAATCCAATCGTCACTTTTATTAATAATTGGACTCTCAGCAAACATATAAAGCAGGTAAAAACTCGAGACGAAAATTGGACAGGAACAAAATTCAAATGACAGCGTTTTTTCTCACTTGTTAAAAATCGTAACATTGGCAACATTTGGCATTCACAACAACTTTCTGATTATTTGAATATTAAAATGCATTTTGAAGTTTATTGCCAATTCAAATTCGCCCCTTTCATCATCAAAATAGGGACAGTTGTACAAAAAACATTGTATCTGTGTTAAAAGTGATTTATTTTTGTTCATGAAATTGTTCAATTTGCTCCGCTCATTCCACAAACGTTTTCACTCACAAAATGAAACGTCACTTTTAACACTCATATCGTAAATAACTTATTCGTCACAAAATCTCATTGAAACCATATTTTTTTTACGATTTCAGTCAATATCCTCAACCCATTTGGAGCAGTTTAGTTCAAAAGTAGAAGTTTTTCATAGAGATTTTGTCCCTGAACAAATTCAATTCTCTAGAATGAACCTTTATAAGACCTTTTTGTTCATACCTGTAATTAAACTTTCTATGAAATCAAAAGTGATGAGAAACCAAGGAACTATGTATATCATTTTCAGAAACTTCTGAATTTAGTAGAATCAGCATCGGATATCTCTCTCAATGGAGGATCCGTTGCAATACAGGTCATGTAATAACCCCCCTTTACGGAGTAACTGCTAGCAAACATGCAGTACGGTAATTGGCACCTTACACACGGCACTTACGACGTGGCACTTCGATTAGAACCTGCTGTCAGTCAAAAGTGAGCGAACCTGAGCTCACTGTGAAAATCAGGGCAGTACTCTAAACAGAATCCGAATATTCCATTTCGAATTTGTGCTTCTGGTTAAAAACCTTCTGTGGAAAATGAAAAGGTATCACACTAAGGAGTTTCAACAGAACAGAAAGAGAATTAACATCCATGAAGTCTAGACAGGTACTGCAATTCATCAGAACTGTAGAAAAACAGAACAAGAAAGCTATAAGACATTAGGGAAAAAATCAAATGAAGACTAATGGCATACGTAAATATGATGAGAGAAGATTCTGTATCATGTATGGAAGGATTGAAATTGGAAAAGTGTGAAGAATGAGATGAACAGATTTTGATAAAACAAGAAATGGTGAATTAAGAAAACGTTCTTATTGAAAATTTGGGATAATTGGTTTAATTTTGAATGGAGGGATTTTTTATGGATCAAGTTTCGATGGTAAGTAGCGAGGATGCTGAGGTACTATCTCAAATTCTTTTTGGAATATGGTAGGGTTTATTACCTGGTCAAGTTTATGAATGAATTTTTTCATCAATTTCTTCCTTTCGTTTTCAGATTTGTGTTTGAGAACAATCAAGATATCCTCCTATTGATATGTTGGGTTCTGGGTAACTTGAAGAAGCTTCACTGTAATAATAATGGAAACGCTATCTGGTAAGAGGACTTCTTTTAATTCTTCTGATTTTTCTACATTCCAACCCCCAATAAAATTTCGGCAGCAATGCATAAAGAAAATCTCTTCGCAACTGTAACATTGAATATGCTCAAAGAAGGGAAAATCAACAAATGAAAAGCACGAAAATGACACACATAATTGTCCTTAATTTTTTCGTTCTTTGCTATATTGATATTATTGGATGTTGTTATTATTGAAAGTTTTTTTTTGTTGAATTTTGTTCTCATCGATGAAAATTGTGCTAGACAAAGCTCGAATACTCACAAAACGTAGGTGATGATTTTTACGTAGAATAATCAAACATCATAATCATTGAATATTCAGGAGAAAACTGAAAGTTATCGACCTAATTTTTTTTCGAAGAAATTCTTTGAAAATTGGAATTGTATGCTAAAACGAATATCGGTCGCATTCTCTATTGTAAGAATATTGTATCTCATTATGTTTTGCTTCCTATTATGTATACCCTATATTATTATATCTTATTTTGTTGTATTATATTATATTTTTTTATTTTTGTTAGTTATTTAGTATTTCTTTCTCTAGCCCCCAAACCGAGATAAATGAGCGGATAGGTCCAAAAGTATAATTCCGGTCCTGAACCTTCCCCAATCAGGACCTTTCAAGAAAACGGCCAACATTTTAATGAGTATAATTGACTTCTTAATTTCGTGTGTTTTTCCATGTAATTTCGCAATTGTGGCCTGAGCTCATGTCACACAAACGAGAAACCCAACACTTAACCCATCATTCTACATGATTCCGATTGTGCTGGTTAATTATTCTATCAATGTTTAACGAAGTATATAACTGCAGTAGGAATATGTATGTTATCGAGAAAATATTTTCTTATAGTTCAGACGAATTTTTTGAAAAAAATTCTTTATTCTGGAGAATTGGTTACATGTTCTATTAATTATTTCTTCAAAAGCATTAAAACTTATTACAAATTATTCCTGAGAATTTCTCACGTTGACGTCCCTACTATTCACATTGAGAACTTCAAATCAATTGTTGCTCTCGCATTACAGATGATAATTCAAGAACTCAACTCGTCTGACCTATAAAAAATATTTTCTCGATAACAGAGATTTCCAAAACTTTTACTTGACCGCTAATCATTTTCCAGTAAAAAAATACATTCGGAATGGGATTGGAAAATGGAGACGAAATTGTTCTTCCTGAATATCTCGAAAAATATTCATTTTGGGATATAAGTCTTGGACTTGCTCCTATTATTTTTGACGAAGATTCTGAAAATGCTTCGAAAAAAATGGGGTTTCAATTTGAAATAAACGATTGTTTGATGTTTCGTCACTTCTAACTTTGACAAAGAATTTGTTACCTCCTGTATCATATTCTGAAAATCACGCTATCGGAAACGAAGCATCACTCTCTTTTCTCGGAGATTCTCAAAATAAAAGCAGATAGAGGAATGCAGTGGATGGCATTGTCAGTTTTTCTAATAGAAAAGACCACCGTAACGTATCATTCATTTTCCTCTATCTCTAACATTTAAAAATAATTTTGCCCACGCTGTACATGTCGGAAACTCACCCTGTATAAAAATTCATTTGAATAATTTCAAACGTGAATGATGATTATTATGAATATAAAATGAGAACCATATATCACATGAAGGATTGGAATATCACAAAAATCCTGATGACGGCACCTGATAACTATAACAGAAAAATGAAGCAGTTGGCTTGTTTATTTTTCGATGAAAATTATGATCTGGAAAATTGATCGGTGAGAGTTTACGTATTTGGATTGAGTTGTTGAGCAAGGAACTGATATCAGGAAATTAGAGATGAAATAGATTAATGTAGCCATTATAGCATTCTGGCCACCATGTATTGACGAATGTCAATAAATTTTTTAGACTTTTAGACTTTATTTCTTTTTTCATTGTAAGGCAACAATTTTCTGAAAGGAATGGGTCACTGACAGTTTTTTGCAGTTCTACGCAGGAGCCTTAATTTTTTTATTTAAAAAGAAAATTCTAATTGACTTTGTTTACAGAGACTGAGAGAAGAAACCAAAAAAAATTGGCTTTTTTTTACGACATTTTTTAAATTCGTGGGTAGTATTGACCTATCTATACTTGAGTCTTTGGGGCGGTTCACCCTAGCTAGTCAAAAAAATATTTTTCTTTTCATTCCCGATTTTTTTTTATTTCTTGTAATGACTGTGAAAGGGGGTTACGTCCGTCATACGTATATGCAGTGGTTATAGTATATTCTTCTCGACTCCTTGGACTCTATACCCTATTTTTCCCATCATATCCCAACGAAATCAGAATGGGAAAAAATAATCTCGACTTTTTCCAACTAAGTTAAACACAACAGAAAACACGAGGACAAATATTGACCAAGTTGTAGCACGGGATGCGATTGCTAGTGCGCTATCGCATTCTCACGTGTCCCGTTTGCATTGCAAATCTAAAACAATCAAACCTAACACCGCACTCCATCCGGATTATGAAGAGATATCGGGGAAAATGGTAAATATACCCGTGTACAGTAGTTGGCGTCCCAGACTATAATGGGGGTGCGATTACTACCAAATGAAATATCGCCGACAAGTGCGGCTGAAGTTTTTATGGGCCGGGAAATAAAATATGTCCGCGGACTTGTTTCGCATAAATTACAATAGCCGAAACAATCATTCATTCGGATGAGGATTTGTTGATCGTAAAACTGCAGCCAGGAAGAGATCTGGTTACCGGCGGACACTAAAACAGATATTTTCATTTGACGCCGATCCGGTCTATTTTCATCAGAGATTTCCCATGGCTCACTCTGATATTTTACGTTTCAACTACGTTCAAGAAGTTTTTAGAAATTACCAAAAAGGTACAAGACAATGACACGAAAAAGAGGCTTTTAATGAAAGAAGCCATCTCTATTTTCAGTCGAAGACTCACCCTGTATTTATATATAGAGTGTATCACCGAAAAAGTGTAAGGCATGATTCTTAGATGAAAATCAAGGTGGGTTTTTGGTATAATATGATTTGAAAAACTTGTATTTCTTTTTTATTTTCCCTCCTCATTAAGTTAAAGATACGGAATTTGGTCAATCTTATTTGCCAATGAAGCTATGCATTCTGGAATTTTTCCATCCCAGAATTGTGCTGAGAAGGGGTTGAAATATAACAGAAAAGAATAGTGTTCATAGATCCAAAAAACATTAATAATATAAATATTCAAAAGAACATAATACAATACCTCTGTTTTGGAAAATATTAGTAGATAAGGAATGAAAACACACAAACTGGCACGAATGAACTTGATACTTTTATAAAAATTATAATAAACTTATTAACAGCAGGTTAATGTGGTAAAGACATCATCCATTCATTCAGCAATTGAATAAAAACACTTCTTAATCAATAGATCCTCTATACCCCCTTTGCTCGACTTGAAATTTAATTTTTATCTTGGTAACCCCAATTCTCTCGAAAACGTCCGAATATTTTCTCATTCTGTGAATGGCGTTTTGAACAAGTTAATATCGACTTGAGATGCACATGAAAATTTGCGAAATAAATAAAGACGCCAGGCGTCGCGGCGCTATCAACAATTTTTTCCCCAGGAACATACCTTTTTTATCATGTCATTCGAAAGATAATTCCATTCAGAATTTTTTTTTCGATTTCAATTTTCATCCATTTCTAACCGTCAGCGATCTGCAGCGTGTTTTATGTTAGTTTTATTCCATTTATTTCTTTCTGTATTGTGGTAGTATACCTTCATTTGGAGACATAGATATGATTTTTTGCCTTGAATTCAAGGAGGCGAGCTTTCCAAACAATCTGCCTCTTCAAATAAGATCAAATATGCAAGATGGGGCTCCATGTCACAACGCTGCCATTGTGAAGAGATATTGAGATCAAGAGTTCGAAAATAAATCGACCATATGTACTATGACCAAAGTAACTTATAGTGAAATAGGGAGATGATATAACTTATGTATTTATATATGATTTTCGTATATTCTATATACCGGTCATTATACTTCATACATCATTTCCTTATTTCGTTATAAGTTACTTTGGTCAAAATATAAGCGTCTACTTGGGCACATGCGTTTCTTATCTTTATGGTCCAAGTTATTAGAATCCGTTTGGTATACCATATTTTTTAGATTACCCCTCAGAAAGTAATCCATGAGCGTTAGACCTGGTGATATTTGATGGGTCCATTGGTTCCTATCCATTAATTTTCGAATTCTTGATCAAAATATCTCTTCACAATGGCAGCGTTGTGACATGGAGCCCCATCTTGCTGTAGCCACATACTTCATTAACTAGAAAATTATCCTTCCTGAATTCAAGGCACAAAATCATTTCTATGTCTTATTCATTATCCTCTATCTCTCACGGTTGAAAAGTTGTAGTTCAAGTATCACCAATTTTGCCCACCCTGTACAGGATGTATTCTTCTTATGTCAATATTGGAACGATATCGAAGTTCTCCTTTTATTTTTATTTTCAAAAGTATACCCATCGTGTTACACGAATGATGATAGTAATTTGACATCCGACGGAGGATACTCATACCGACCAAGAAGCTTCTCTTGTCGTTTTCCAATTCCTCAACATCCCATTAACCTTATCAGATCATGTCGCCAATCTTCACCAAAAAAAAAAAAAAAAAATTATCCAGCTATTCGACCGAAAAGATTAAATAAATTGCGCTGGGATAACCGTGGCGTCCACCCGAGGAATAACATATTAACCATTATTTAATCACGAAAATCTTATCAGAAATTATATCGGGTTAATAATGATCAGTTTGAATCAGGCGAGGCCTGTAATCAAGCAATTACACGACCGGGTGCCTGGATGACAGACCTTCTTCTGCTTGTTTAACAAAATCGACAGCCATCGAGGACTCGAAAATCGGCGTTTAGTTAGGGCGATCTTGTAAACTTAATTGAGAAATAAATTTCCTCAGGTTGGTCTCGTTTGGTATGCGAGGCAGGCGTAGTGCTGCTAAGATTAAAATATGAAAATTGCGGGTATCTGACGGTACCATCTAGGTCTTCAATTATTTCCATGGTTGGCGGACTTGCTTGCTTTCTTTATCAAAGTTCACGCGGGAATAAGCTGTGGACTCTTCTTAAACACCAGATTAACAGACAATCAGAAAGTCGAAGGTACAACTTATGCCGACGTATATTACATTATAGAATTGCTAACTGCCTTACAGGATTTAACTTCGCAGAATTCAAAAATAGATAATAAGGAAGTATACTTCAAAAAGAATATCAAAAAATTTCAAACTTGTCAAAGAAACAAAAGTTTTCAGAACTATGAAAGATGTGAGTAACTTTATACTATTTGAATACGATGTTTTGACTTAGCAATAGCGAAGGCTGGCAATAAAATTTAATGATAGTTAAAGTATATTTCAGAAAAAGTTACAGAATGAGTTCATTTTCCAACACGAACGCGGAAAATTAGCGTGTTTTCGTAAACATGAGTGTTGGAAGTGTCTTTTGCTACTGTAGTTAGACGATATTTTCTCTATTTCAGTCAAGTTATGTGAAATTAACTGCTCAACATGAGTTAGGGATATTAACTCGAATTGCAAAAAAATTATTTTAAAAATGTGATTTTGTGATGAAAATTCAGATAAATTTGATTTCCAGCTGCAGGAAATAAAATGAATTTTAGCCAGTGGGTCTGCAGCGTATCTTTCCAGAGAATTCAAGTAAAGAAATAAAAAATCACTTTTAAAACTCACAATATAAACTGCTCCACATGCGTTGGTGATTTTCCCTTGAATTGCAAACAAATGTAGTTTGAATGAGATTTTTATTAATATGATTTCAACAAAATGAAATTAATTTTAGCCTGTAGGTCTGAAGCGTTTACAGTTTGGTTGAGAAAAATCGAGTTAAATAACACAATTTTATTTCCAGGAAATTTGAGCATTTTATGCCTATCAATATAATGTATGACCTCCACGGGCATCAATAACAGCTTGACATCTTCTTTCCATATTACCATTGTTTATATAACTCTAGTTATTCAATGGTAAGTAGTTCGGGGAGTTAGATTATAGAGGGCGCTATAATTTGAGATGCTTATTGAATGAATTCAATTCAAATTGGACACTAAATGCGATTCTTAAAAATCCAATGTTACAAATGTTATATTAGAGAAGACAAAAATCAGATTTTATCACGACAAATATAATAATAAAAGAATTGAATAAAGCGCCCTCTATCAGCGAATTGTACTAGAATTATCCCTCAATAATATTTCGTTGAATAACAAGAGATTTATATACAAGGAAACAACACATGAGGTTGTTGAAAATTTGAAGAGGAATTAGTATCCATAAAAGGGCAGAAGGTTTCTCAAATCATTTAAGGATTCTGGGGTAGGTTGATGATTATATTTTCTTCTTTGGAGCATATCCGATGCATGTTCTATGAGATTCAAATCTGGTGAGTGCGGAGGTATTGGTCGTGCACTATGGCTGCACAATGCGGTCTAGCGTTATCGTGTAGAAATTAAAAAGTTTCACCAATAGCAGTGTGAAAATTTGGCAGAACGTTGTCTATAGTGAAAAGCGGCCATATTCCCAAGACAAATGTGTAGATCTGTGCGCCCGTTAAATATATCCCGGCCTATACCACAACACTACCCCCTCGGATGGGAATATCCATAGCCTTATTCTTCGGGAATCTAAAAATCGTCCATATCTGGATTCATCAGTGAAAAGGACACTACGCCATTGATCGTTCCAATTGATATGTTGCCTTGCCCATTCCAGTCTTTGACGCTTATGGTCAAGTGGTCATGAAACTCCTCTTAATGAACGTCTAGAACCTAGATTCACCTCTCTCAAGCGTCGTCTGATGGTTTCGATGGAAACTCGAACCCCATCTGCATTTTGAAAGGTATTCCGTAGCATTCTACACGTAGATGTAGGCTTTCTTCTCACCTATCTCTGAACCTATTCCAAAGTCGAGATATCACACTTTGGCTAACTTGGAGCCTTTCCGTTACAACAACCTGAGTTAGGACATCCTGTAGCATTCCGATAGCCCTATTAGCCTCAGCGTTTGTTAATTTACGTCTTGGCACTTTCAAAAAACTCGTTTCAAATCGAAGCCGTTGATGAACTAACACCATTTCAAAATAAGAACATTCATGAACCAAACTTCGAATTGACGAAATGTTTCATACCGATTTTTATTGGATCGATTTCAAGTTGTTATTTTATTTCCCTTTCAACACGATTTTTCAAGAACAGCAAGAGTAAAACGTCTGCATACACCTTACCTAGGCATGTCCCTGTTCTCCTTATAATAGATTTTTCCATCACTTCATTCCAAATTTCAGATATTAGAAAGTATGTACCTATTCCGCAGATTTGGAAATCTTAAAAAATTTGTGGGCTAATGATAATAAAACATGAACTAGTGATGATCAAATTTTGACAACTGTTAGACACAGGAGTAGGTCTAAGGTGTTATGCAGAGAAGTAGGTCTAAGGTAAAGTGACAAATAGGACTCTATGTTCGACAGTGAGTGGAGACGCGTTAAAGAAAGAGGTTAGGTTAGGAGAAAGTGTTATGTAGAAATTAATAAATGGAAAAAAACCGAAAAGTTTATGTTTTATGCTCTCATCCCGATAAACTAATACATCCATTTTTCGGCATCTAAGAAAACTTTGGATAGATAGGAAAAAGAAGTGATTGCTGGAACTCTTTCGCATGCAGAATTGACTTCTTCCACCTAGAAACATGTGACGGAACGCACCCCTTCTTCCTTCATGCATCCGAAGTGGAATCCGATCAACGGGACGACACCACAGAACAATGATCCACTCCAGAACGGGATATCTGTGTTCTTCGACCCCGCAGGGCAGCCAACCACCCGCGACGACCCCGTCCATTATACTCCCAGATAAAGTCGATTCAATTACAGGCGACCGCATCTGCCATCTGCCGGCCATTATGGTCGCCCATTCGTAGACCTAACGTGATTAACTCCGCCGGTAATCTGCACACGGCAGCTTGGCTCTGTGCTCCGTCTCTCTCGCTCTGTGTTTCGCCCGATCGTTGTCGCGATAAGACGCGTGGTAGGCCGTGACGCGTCCGTGATCTGTCCGGGGGCATCTTTATTGCCGATTTTCGCGAGAGGGCGCTGTGTGCCGGCTAATGATTTCTTTGTTTATTGCGGCGGACCGGATATTGGACGCAGGATCTGGAACGGATCATTGGGGTCATGAATGACGACGAGATAAGTGGCGTCGGTTTCGGCTAGACGCTCGTGAGGGATGAACAAACGTTTTGGAGAAATTCCCCAAGAATGTTGCTTCTCTGAACACCCTTATATACCGATCCATCAAAATAACTTCTTGGGGAGAACCTGGATCAGAAAAGATTTCATATAAAAGTTTCTTAATGTTCAAAGGGGATCGAATGCAGACATACGATATCAGCTTGGAGTGACATGGCAAGGTCATTTCAAGGACATGTATATTTTGTTAGCAAATAAACAGTTTTCTTAGCAGTATTCAATTCTTCGGAAAAAACTAGAAATATTTTGATTCTTCAGATTTTTCTATTGAATTCATAGTTATTGTGATATTAAGTGTTTTATCCTCAGAATGGTTGCGATGGTTCTTCTTCTTCAAATTCCTATCCGTTCCGGATGTTGGCTACCATGCATGCTATTTTCATTTTGTTTACGGCTGTTCGGAATAATTCTGTGGTGTTCATATCGAACCAGGTCCTGAGATTCTTCAGCCACGAAATCCGTCTCCTACCAACACCTCTCTTTCCCATAACCTTACCCTGACTCTCACAAAAGCAGTTTGATTCCAGTATAGATCTGATATTATCTTTATATTTCTACCATCTTATCCCACCTTCCTAAGAATTTCCACCAGTTTTTGATGATCTACTGTGTCAAACGCCTTGTGGTAGTCGATGAAACAAGCATATACATCACAGTTCATGTCTCTGCACCTCTGAAACAATACTTGTATGTTGTAAATGGCCTCTCGTGTACCCACTGCATTTCTGAACATAAACTGTGTAGGCGCTATCTGTTCTTCACAATCCTTGTATATTCTTCTATGTATGACCCTGAGGAAAAGCTTCAAAAGGTGACTCATCAAGCTTATAGTTCTATAATCTTCACAGTTTTCAGCCCCTGGATTTTTCGGTAAAGTAATGAACTCTGATCTGAGCCACTCATGCGGAATCTTCCCAGATGAATACACCCTGTTGAACACGCAAGTCAGCCATCCCACGCCCTCATCATCCAATAGCTTCAAGAACTAAGCATTCACATTATCCGGTCCTGGAGATTTCCCCTCTTTCATAATCTATATTGCCTCTTTGACTTCCTCTACTAAGATCTCTAGAAGAACATATTTGACCGGTATAATATTCATGGGGGACACATATCGAATTGAAAATGGAATGAATTGTCCAATCAAACGATATAAACATAATTAAACTCAAAGCCTTTCGACGGTTGATGAAAGAACTTTTGAAAATTGAGCATTGCACCCCTCAGACCTCATCCGCAGCTGCGCCTATGGTAACATCGCAGCGCCACGCCCTCTCCACCCCGTACAGCGCTATGGTCAGCTGATTGACTGCTCGCGTCAAATTAGCCTCCTGTATGTATTAATCAGCTGACAGATTAACTCATGTTCATTAATTGAATCAACTAATCCTCAAACGCAAAGGTGAATAAAACCAAGTGAACTTCTCTGAAGTATTCGAATGATCAAGTAGCTCAAACATTGTCTTGATTGACAGTCCCAGCTTCACGGTCTCCCCAAATATTGATAAAACCATTCAACTGGTATGATTTCCTCATTATAAATAAGAAATTCTCAATTTCATTCATCTGAAGCACTTAGCAAGTAAAATCTCGAGCCTTCTGCTGTCTGTAAACCAACGGGTTGGTGGTTTTAATTCATACATAGTACTCTCATGTTATAATCCTCATTATTTTCAATTGTAACCTCTATTTTTCCGACGAACACTAATCCTGCTTACTAAAAGCAGTTTGTCACTCTAAATGTCGTCTCAATTGATTACTCAGCATTCTCTTTATAGACCAACGTTATATTTATTATCATAAATATTGATTCCTCTATTATGATATTCCCACATTTGTAATAATCTCAATGAAGAACAGACTTAGACTACTAAGTTTTCAGCACACGTATCTCCTCTAAGGCCTGATCTCACTTTTATTACAACTTAGCCTACTCTAACAATTCATTATTCAACCTTCTGTTTTCCTGATAAAATAAAGAGGCTGTTGAGTTTAATTTTGAATTAGTGGAACTATCTCAAAGTCTAAGTCTGACTTCATCTGACCTCCCATTTTGAACATTCCTAGATGACCATTGTTTTTAGTTGAATAATTCACTCTGAGTTAACAGATGCCTATAATATTTGTATTTTTACTGTATCAACTTTATGCGGGTGACTTATTCATTTTATGATTGTGAATGATGTCAGTAAATGTTTTTACACTACCATCTCCAACTCAATTATCTGGATACAGTCCTAAACAGTATTTTACAAAATCAGAACAACCCCGAATTTGAACAAAAAAATTTCTGCATTGAGATTTCATTATCAACAAACACTATTCTTCCTTATTGAAAAATGGATACAATATAAAAAATAAATGATTCTATGAGGAAAAGCTTCCAAATACACCGATCACCTTGAGCAAGGGGAGTGCTTCCCTGTTGTATTGATTAGTTAATATTGTATTTTTCCCTTCAATCGAGTGAGATATGTATCTTCTGGTAAAGAACGAATTATTCTCATCATTTCGGCTTGCAAATCATTCCCAAATCCTTCTAGAAGACTGTTAAAACAAGATGTAGCTTTGGAAACCCGGTCCTGGACTTCCCGAAGACGTGCCGTCCACTCAGCATCCACTCCGTAGCATTTTCCCGTCTTGGGGTTGGCGAGACTGGCGATTACCCGGCACCGATCTCACGTGACCGGCATACCGACCCCTATCTTTACGATAACGCCATTCATCAAATACGCGTTTTATACACTGTTTCGTTATAAAAGTGAATTTGATGCTTTCAGGGTCCTCCCCCGTGTTTTTATGAGCCGAATCTCTGGCTTCCCCGCTTTTTTCCACTCGGGGTTACGATGTATGGGGCCAGGGGCGTAGAAGGGGCTCGCAAGATTGGTTATCACCTTGTCAGGCTTCGAAATTAGGAATGTCATATTGTTGAAAATTGAACGGAGCTTCCCTCTGACTTTCATTTCCATCTACGCCTATGGTTACGTCTCATCGCCAAGTCCACTCCACTGCGAGTATTTCTTTATGGTCAGCTGATTGACTGCTCGCGTCAAATTAATCCAACTCTGCGAATTAACTAGCATATTGAATCATGTTAATCAATTGAATTGATTATTCTCCCTCTTTTTCATGCTTCAGCTCCGATTAAGAATAGACCTCCTCTTGTGCTGATATAGCGAAAAGAATCTCAAAAAATCACCTCTCTCAATAATTGTTCACCTCGTTCATTTTTGATGTAAGTTCTTCTCAAACAAGGTATGTAGTAAATTCTCAGAATTATTGATTGTTGCATTTCCATGTTATTGTATGGTAACGTTAATCCCGTATTAGGGTAATGTACAAATTGGTGAGGGGTACGAAAAAATCTAGCCTTTCACTGAACATCTCCCCGTCATACCCCTTACCTAACATGTCCATGTTATTCTCATGCTTTTCGTACGGTATCAAGATGTGTCCACGTTTTAGATCATGAAAATCTATAAAAATACTGTTAATCATCTCGCTTTATTCAAATAAAATTTCTTTTGGGTCAAAATATTGTATTTGAATCCTCCAAGATATATATTTTGTATTATTTTTGCAATTCTCATAGATTTTTCAAATATTTCTAAACTTCCTACATAGAGATGATGACTTGCTCTAAGAATGAACATTCTTATGAATACAATGAATACTGATTCAGTGTATTATCATGTTCTTCTCACTTTTTCAATCTGGTCCTTTCATTTCTCTAATATTCACCTCTCATAACTCTTGCCAATTATTGTTCTCGAATTTCATACGGTTCAAAATCCTCCATCACAAAGGTGAACCATGGAATCAGTCTATTCTTGAATAAAATGAAGCGAATTTCTCTTCAATAGTTCAATGATCAAGTATTTTAGACAATGCACCTGGTTGACAGCCTCAGTCCGTGTTTCAACTTGAGCAATCTCCTCTTATATTGATTCAACTAATCAACTGGTATGATCTCTCCATTATCAACTTGGAATTCTCAAATTCATTCATCTGATTCACTCAGCAAGTAAGATGTCAAGCCTTGTGCTTTCTCAAAACTAAAGGATTAGTGGTTTTAATGCATACATAGTACTCTCATGTCATAATCCTCAAGTTTTCAATTGTATCCTCTATTTTTTTGATGGACACTAATCCTGTTTCCTAAATGCAGTTTGTCACTGTAAATGTAGTATCGATTGATTAATTTTGCACTCTGTTATAGACAAACGTTATAGATTGATTGTTATAAGATTATCTTCTCATATTGTAATAATCTCAATGATCACTAGACTTAGACGATTGAGGTCTAATCTCACTTTTATTACAACTCAGCTCACCCTGATGATTCATTTTTCAACCTTCTGTTTTGCTCATCGACAAAGATGCTCTCTTCATGACTTCATTTGACTTCTTTTTAGAAAGTCTCTAGATTACCTATGTTTTCAGTAGGATAATGTCACTGTGAAATTATAGATGATTTTAGTATTTATATTTATTTACTGTACCTATTACCTTCAAGGCGGGTGACTTATTCGTTTCATTATTGTGAATGATGTCAATGAATGTCTTGGACTTCGACTACCATCTCAATTATCTGGATAAAGTTTTAATTTTGCAAGATTTTAACAACCCTGATTTGGAACACATATATACGCCTTCGTCACATTTCAATTGCTGAATCTGCTGATCAACAATATTTATAAATCAAAGTAGACGTCTGAGAGTATAGATGGCGCTTACGTAACTGTGATCGCGTCGTTTCCAATCTTCCTTCTCTAAACAGAGAATTCCGCCACTTCCTGATGGCCTTGTTTACATAGTCGTCAGGATAATGTAACGATTCAAAGATCAACGATGAAACATCCATTGACAATCTTCCGCAATCCCCGATACCGACATTCAGACACAACTCTCCCGTCTCTACGTCCCATAGAAAACCCCCGCAACCATAAATCATCCCCGACTGCAAATCGATCATAGATAATACGCATCAAACACAGAGTAAGTAGATATTTATATTGACACCCCACACTCCCCGGCCGTCTTTGTTTACACTGTAGTAATAAATGCGGTTTAGCGACCGGAATATGACATATCGATGTGTGCGGATTAACATACGAATCGGATTTATTATATATTTAATGTTTGCTGGCCGCACGCTCTCCCTGGCTGAGGCCGGGACGTGGGAATCGCAAATAGAGGACGCTGGAGAGAGTGCGAATGATTATTATTTATGTACCGTGAGCTACTGTACACTCCAATCCCATTGTTTACACGGGCTCCTTTGATAAGGGTGACTTTCGCTGATGGAACGGGAGAAGTGGCTATATTTCCAGTGTCGCCCGTGAACTTGACACATGTTCCTCGATGGGTGTTTTTAATGGTCGCAGGCGACGCTGGAGTGTCCTCCAGTTTGAATCGCGGAATTAGATATGCAGGGGTGTGGGTGATGGTTATGGGAATGTTGTCTGACAAGACGAAAAAGCTTTGTGGATACGCCGTTTTAACCGACTCAAAAATAAGAAGAAGAGCTCAATGAATAACGTTTGAAATTTTGAATATTCCTTGTCTCTATATGAAAAAATTTGTTTCCCAGGCTAGCGATGGATTCATGTGACGTCACACCACAACGTTAATTTAGAACGTAGCTCGCGATCGCAGGGTTTACAAAGGATTACCGTTCGGAATCTCTTATCCAAGCACAACAAAGTCATGGGTTGTTCCAAAATGTTAAAAACCAACTGACAATACACCGGAGAAGTTGTTTTTTTTTTTGTTTCTATGGTCGTCTCAATGAGAAAGAAATGGATGTATATTCTTTTGATACAGAGAGCTAAAATAATACAATACATATTGAAACAAAAAGGGACCTAGCTGAGGGTGGTGTAACACAGAAAAAACATTCAGGTCTGCAGTATGATTAAATGAGGAAAGAGAAAAAACCTCAGCTGAAAACCCTTACCCCGCAGTTGAAAGAAAAATTACTTAAAATATTAAATATCAAGAAAATCTTGAAGGAGATTAGTGTGATCTTCATGTAATCCGTCGATGGGCTCAGATGAACAGATTTTCCACAAAACGATTCGCAATTCTTAATCTGAAATGAAAAAAGACAAAAGCAGGAAAGAAATCAATTATTTAGAATAAATCAAATTATTTTGAAATAAACCACCCATTTTAGAAATGCATTTGTTACTTTATGTGTAGCCTCGAATCCATCTTGAAATGTATAAATGGGACACCTATTTATAAGATGTTCTATAATCACATCATTTTCCCCATACTCACAACTAGGGCTTTCAACCGAATTCCATCGGAAGAGCATGCTGTTGCATCGTCCATGACTTGTTCTGATGCGATTTAGAACAGACCATATTCTCCTGGGAAGGTCAAAACCAGGAACTCTGATGGAAGGATCAGAAATAAGATCTTTATTGAATAGGTTGAATACGATCGGAACGACAAGCACAGTTCATTGTTACGAAGATCATTTTGACCTAAGAATTATTATGACTCCTTCCATATTTGATTACTACAAGGTGGACAAAATTGGTGATACCTGAACTACAACTTCCTAACCAAAAGATATAGAGGGAAATGCAGCAGAGAAACCTTTTGGTATAAAACATAGACCTTCACTGGATTGCTTTGAAAAGAATGGTCTCATTCACCGGACGTGACGCTGCAAACCCAGCACGTTCTGGAGCAGTGGGCATTTTTGGGAACGCTTTAAATTTATTCTAGGTAGCGATAGCGGAATCTTCGTCCGGTGAATGCGACCAATGTTTCTATAATGTTTTCATTTCAACGTCCTAGCACAAAAAAGGAGATAATGACCAAAGTTGAATGAGTCCAAATTTCTATTTCTATCTTTAACTCGAAAACAAAAGAATAGGAATGCAGTTAAGGGCATTATCCTGTTTTCCCTAAGAAAAGACAACCAACCCTTTACAAAATTTCGAGAAGCTGCCGGATTTTATGGAATTTATACAAAATTCATCAAACATTCGGGCAAAAAGGTGATGTCTTAGTTATAATTTTTTTATAATGATGAATTGAATACTAGCTTTCTGAATTTTGCAATGCCAGAGAGGTAGCAATTTCAAAACGTGAAAAAAAATTCTTCTGATCCAAGTAGTTATTGCCCTATTGGTTTATTGAGTTTTATAGGAAATAATTTTATAAGAATTGAATCAACTATGGAAAAATCTTCACAAAATTGTCAGGGAGATATCAGTTGGAATAAAAATTATTGTGATTAGGTTCTTAGTCTCACCACAATTGGTCATTATCTCCATGTTTGTGTTACGATTTTGAAATGAAATCATTATAGAAATACTTTTTTCATAGCAATCCAATAGCGCACTATGTTTCTTTCCAAGAGGTTTCTTTACTGAGCTATAACTCCAACATAAAATTGTGTATTTTTCCTTTTGAGAAAAAACATCGTGACTGGATTGCTATTAAACTAGTGTCTGTATAATTTATGCTCTATTTCAGTATCGTAATGAGTTCATTACAGTACTGGAAGTATGCTGTCATGACCTCATTACAGCATTGTTTTCAGATATATTTTTCGTTTTGTGGTTGTCAGTACTGATGTACCCTCCTATCATTTTTCAAATCAAATCAATTCAGATTCCGTAATCTGTCAAATTTCTTAACATTCAAACCAACTGCCAAAATGCAAATAGAAAAGTCACTACGATGAATTTTTATTTGAAATTCGAGACTATTTCACTAACCTTGACTGAAATAGAGAAAAAATTGTCTAATACTCGTGGCAGAAGGCAATTCCAACAATCATGCTTTCGAAAACGCGCTCCTTAGTCGCTCGATTTCCAATTTTCCATAAGTGTTGAAATAGGGTCCCATGCTGCAACTTGTTTAAGAACATACTCTTCATTTCAACATCCTAGCACAAACAGAAACGGAGATAATGACCAAAGTTGAAATCGCCAAATTTCAATTATGGCCTATAACTAGAAACCAAAAGAAGATAATCAATGCAGTTGATGCCATTATCAGTTTCACTGAAAAAGACGAACACTATGTGTGATTCATTTTCCTTCATCTCTTTCAGTTAAAAAGTTGTAGTTCAGGTATCACCAATTTTGCCCACTCTGTACACATAAATATGCTGTTGTTCAATTAATCAGACCAGAGATACAAATATCGATTGAATTATGTTCCTTTATTTTTCTAAAAACATATCTGTTATTACAACAGTGACTCTTAATGTTTAGATAACTGTTCCACTTCTTATGATATCTTCATTCAGTTGACTAATCAGGATTCCATATAAAATCGATATGGCTTCAATCCTCACCAGATAAACGACAGATTTCGTTTTTCCGAATGAACATTGCTGTGTAACACGCGTTTTTTCCACCATTCCCATACCGTAATTTATAGAGGTAGAACAAGCTATTAGTTATAATTATATTGCATGCAGAGGACTCGGATCTTGATAAGGTCTAGTTCGAAATTTTGTTCCACAGTAAGTTATGGCATCAGATTAGTGTCTGATTTGCATTTCTCAGTGCTCGGCACGCCAACTTTGCAGATCAGGGATAAAGTTGTGCGTTTCTCAACATCACCACAATGCGGAAAACAAGAAGGTCCTAGGTTGCGGCTGTTACGTGGGTCTTGGATCGTTGTGGTGAGTTTCCTAATAGAGATAGGTATGGAATTTCTGAAAAAAAGGACAGAATTATGCTTCTACGAATCCACAAATTCCATCGATGAGAAGATCTATTCTTCATTGTTTGTTCCCATGGAATTTTGTGAAATAGACAGTTCTATTTCAAGAGTTAGAAAGATAGGAAACGCTCTTACATCTGTGGTACTAAAATCCGACTACGATTTTTGGCTAGCTTCTTACTTTTGACACCTAGATGGCGCTGAAAACATAATTCAGTACAGAAAACTATTTTAATAGGCGCGAAATTCGAATTATACTTTTCATAAATTTCCATTGAAATGAGTATTCTTTGTCGAGCTTTTAGAGAAACATCTTAATCGACAAAACAACAGCAGGGCTCCAGTTTTTGATCAGGATTATATTTTCGATCTACACATTGTTTTGAATCAAATGAAATACGTTTTGGATTTTTCATATTTTCATTTGAAATGATTGTGTAAAATCAACTACAATACAATCATTACGAAATTGAGAACATTTCAAAAATTTGTTCATTTATTAGAGAATAATTATAACAATTTCAAGAACTTATTCATACAGTGAACTCTCGATAAATCGAACATCGATAAATCAAACAGTTGTTCTGGACCCGATTCGTACATATCTTACTCAGTGTATTTTAACCTCAATGAGTCCAGAGGGTCTAGTAGATGAGTCGAACTGCTTGAAGGGTCGTCAAGAGAACCACAACCTCTATAAGTCGTTCTTCTGACCACCATTGCCCATATGAGTGGAACTTCTTGATCTAATGAAGGAGACCGAAGAAAATTCGGTTCGTAAACAAATTATCCAGAACAATATATTTTTGCCCCGAAACCTTTATCCATTTGAAAACACTGAAAATAAAAAACCATGAACAAGACAGTTACATGATACGAGTTTAAAAACTAAAATTTTTATTCTCTTTGGTAATGAAAAGAATGCACATTCAAGATTATTCTTTCTATTATTTCTGCAATTAATCACCATGCATTTCGAATGTCGGCCAGTTTCTAACACAAAATTTATAACAGAAAAACATACAAACTAAGAATATGGAGTGAGCTCCTCTTGTAGATTTCGAGTTATTTCAGTGGGAAATACACGAGAAAATGGGGTTCCATTTTGAAATAAGAAAGATTTTTTGATGTTTCGTCAATTTTAACTTTGACAAAAAATTTGTGACCTTCTGTATCATATTCTGAAAAATGAGAATTTTTAATGAAAAAAACTCGAAGTTGTCTGTATTTCAACAGCGTTCAACTTTGACTTTTTTTTTCGTATTTCCTCAATGAAAGAGAATTTTCTCGGGAAAATTCAAACTTTTGGAATCGAAAAGACTCAGAAATCAATGGAGAATCGATTTTTGCAATGAAAAATGGTTCTTCCCATTTGAAAAACGAAAGTTGATGTCACTTCCGGAAAAACCGGAAGTCCTAGAATCTTCATAACATATACGAGAAGTCGTCTTCTTACTTGAAGCTGAATCTTGTCTTTCCTTAAAATATTCTATAGAGCCATATTCGTGAATAACCCTGTATTCCGACAAGAGAATGTTTAATATGAGAACGAAGATTGGCATCGAGTAAAAAAATTTCGATCCAGCCCTTCTTCAGCAATTTCCTGATACCAATTAGACCAGAATACTGCCGCCCATATCGTCCCAATTAATCGATACAACGTCCGTAGTATCCGATATGACAGACGCGTAGAAATGCTTAAAAATATCAGTTATTCAATAATTCAGCAGCGGACAGCTGCCGAGAATTATAACTGCAAGTTATCGGGATGCTCCTTGAGACGAGTTTACAACCGCCTGAGACCATCAGGCCCAGAACATGCTCGTATCGCCCTCTACGTATAAAATGGAGTTAAGTGGTTGTTTTGCACAGCAATCGTTATGTTTTACTCGGTATAAAATCTGGTGTTTGTGGCTCACTTTGAGAACGTCGATATGGAGTATATTATCTCATCATTTTTTCAGGAGATAAAAGAAAAGACGAATTAGGAGAAAAGATATATTAATTTAGTTAAGAGACATACAGAATATTAGAAAACAACAAAGTGTTGATATTCGGTTTCGAAATAGGTGAAAAAAATTAAGTTTCCACCCCGAATTTTGAGGTTTGGGATGGAAAAACGAAAAAACGCTCAGACAGGTCAAATTTTGTTGAAAAGGGGACAAATAAGGGTGTTCAAATGAGTTTGATATCACTACCCCTCTAGCTGCAACCCCTAACAGCTCTCATTTTTTAATAGGGAAAAGGGGTCGAGCAGCACCTTGTTAGACAGACAATTTAATTTCCTGCATGGGTGTATTTTTTTCATCGCTTTATTATCATTATACAGAGTGACGAGCCGCAGACTACTCAGTTACCTCCTTGAGTCAGTAAAACCCGTTACCTTGCGTGTATTGTTTTATATCTTTTTTGTTTCTCATTTGTAAAGAGGTTAGATAAATTCCAAAGAAATCTCAATAATTTGTCGCAAATGCCGTAAGCTATGGAAGCGTTGCCATGAATATGTCTGTTTATTTTTCTTTACATTTGTTTTGGCGAAGGCGAAAATGAATGTACCAAAAGAAATTATTGAGTCAGTCAGCAGTGTAGCATCAAGTTTATTACCTGCAAAATCAGCTTCAAGTAACGAGCGAGAATACGACGACTTGAAAAAGTGGCAAAACAAAAATAGTGTGATTGGGGTAACTGAAGATGTTTTGTTGGTCTACTTGAATCAACTATCAGCTAGATTCAGCCCTAATACTTTATGGGCAAAATGGTCTATGCTGAAAAGCTGCTTGGAAATGAAAGAAAATGCCCCTGTTCGCAGGTTTGTTTTCCTTGAAAAATTTATTGAAAAATATGACGTTTAGTTGTCATTTGCGATTTCAAAAGGTAATAGCGTTTCTGAAACGAAAAAATGAGCGTTATACGCAAAAAAAGGCCAAGGTATTAAGTAAAGAAGAGGCTGAACTATTTCTTTCACATGCTCCTGATGACCAGTGGTTGCTGGCGAGAATTGTAACAATATTTGGGATTTTTGGATGTTGTCGATGTGACGAAATGCTCTCCTTAAACATGAATGATGTAGAAGATATGAAAAAATACGTTATTGTGTCATTGCGGCAAACAAAAAATTTAACAACAAGAAGATTCACCATAAGAGATGATGGCTGCAGCTTCAAGCCCTGCATGTTTTACAGAAAATATGTAAACCTTCAGTCCCTGGAACAGAAAGCCTAAGATTTTTTTTGACTTACCGACATGGAAAGTGCATTTCCCTTAATGCTGGCCAGCACACTATTGGTGGTATCCCAAAGCAAATTGCGAAATATTTAGGTTTGAAAGACCCAGAGTTATACACCGGCCACTCTTTTCGCAGAACTGGAGCCATTATGGTTGCGGATTCGGGTGGAGATATTCTAGCATTAAAGCGTGCAGGAGGGTGGAAGAGCACCGAAATTGCGATTAGCTATGTAGATGATTCGGTCAACAAAAAAATCGAAATGTCTAGCAAATTATTTTGTAGTAAGGAGAGTACAAATGTTCTGCAGTCCTCGAGTTCAGCAGTTTCTGAGTTAACAGATGGTTCATCATCATCAGTATCAACTCTTTCATCATCAAAAATCTGTGTTACTGGAAATAACAATTGTACCATGATTTAAAACATATATGACGATAAAACAAAATTTTCTAATGTAAATAATACTACTAACTTGTAAAAATTTTGCAAGTTAACTTTCAGTTTTACAAGTTAGTGACTTGATAAAATAAACTTTCTCGATTAATATTGTGTTTTTGGAAACTGACGTTTACAAATGAGAAAAATAAAAGTATAGTAATAGTTGAAAATTGATTTATTCTCTGGTTCATTCTCGTGATTTTTTTCACCCTGGATGATTAATTGAGAAATAACGACCAGGGTACCTCTTGAACTTTTGTTGCCCCCTTGAACGATTTTCTCATATGCAAAGCCATCTTCACACTCGACCAGATAATCAGATCATCTCCTCATTCGAACGCACCGAGGTAAAAAGCGAGACTAATTCTTCTTCCGAACCTCCCTAAAAGGGTCCAGATCCATTTTTTCAGCGAGACGAATCCCGCCGAGCCACATATGCAAAATTAACTCATTAGGCGTCACCTCCGGGGTGGGCTAGACGGCGATTCATTTATTATTTCGTCCAGGGTGCTGCATACAGAATCCCTAATAAATATGATGGACGACCTCACGAGGTCGCTACTGTCGCATTAGCCAGTTTTAAAATCTGTCGCAGACATTTCGCGGCACATTAATATCACATGCGCGATTAAGCGTGAACAGAGGCAGCATCCTTCGATCTGGACCGCGATATCGGGGATGGGTCTTCTCCGTGCAGGGCAGGATCTCGACGAATCTGTCCCGGCAGACTTCCTACTGCCTCAACCGAAAAAAAATCAAAACAACCTTAACCATTAAGTATTTCTCATCTGGTGCCCCCTTTATAAACTTTTCAACTTGTTCACGAGTAAGAATTTTCAATTTTTCGGGACGATATCCTTTACTTTTCCGTTTTTAATATGCTATTTCCTTAAAATATTCACTAACATCCACACCATTTTTAACAAGGTCGCTTGACTTTATCGTTGAAAATTTGCTCTACAAAGTTGATGAACTCCATATTTTTTATTTTTTTTTCTAAGTATGCTAGGAAAACAGTTCCACTGAAGTTCCCTTCTACATTTTCAATTTACACCAGGACAGGAAATTGTTATATGCAATATCGTTCTGCTAAACAGTACTGCGTATCGTCTTGATTCGGGTCCTGACCAAGACAGTCAACCATGCGTCATGTATCAAGGTTGTTTCATCGTTTCTATTCATTTTGTTTTTATTTTCATAAATTTCGATGGATTCCATATTCATCTTAGGATAGTAACTTCTGATGTCTGAAACAATCTCTGCCTTTGACAAAACCATATTTTTTGGCATCATTTTCGTTGGCGATAAATGCATGCTGTAGATGTTCTAGTTCATTCCCCAGAAATTCTAGCTCGTATGAACGTCGGACTATTTCTACGAGAGTTTTGATAACTCCTCATTTCTGTTGTGGGTGATGCTTGTACTCCTTGTGTAGATATCTGTCAGTGTGTGGATTTTCTATAATCCCTGTGTCCTTTTTTCTAAGTAGTCTTTCTGAATAATAAGACGTCTAGGAAGAGTTGAGCACATTCTTTTTCAAATTCCATAGTGAATTGAATATTTTATTGCCTACTAGCTGACCCGGCAGACTTTGTACTGTCTCTTTCGATAAAATATTAGAAAAAGTTCCCTCTTTACCTCTTCAATGAAAAAAAATTCTCTTGATGTATGAATAACAATGTACATACCTATTTCAATGCAATTGAATTATTTGTATATTTCGTACTTTTTTGTATTCCACCTAATAAATTTCCTTCTTAGAAAAAAAACCAATGGTTGGTACAACTTTATTCATCTCTAAGGCGAAACAAAGTTCTCCGGGTCAGCTACCTGATCTAATTGCCAATTGCCTGAATTAGTCCCACCACCAGATTCCCTACGCTCTTCAGTTTCTGGGATAGGAAATGATTCTAAACACTTCTTGGCCAACATTATACCTTAATAGTTTATTATTATATTGAAGTTGCTTTTTTATTTATCGATTGTGGAAGTACGAAGTCTGCTGGGTCAGTTAGTTTCACAATGCATGTCCCCACAATACTGCTGCAACAATCGACGAAATCTCAGAAAATAGTTATCAGCTTTTTAGCGAACCCTTGAACAAAATCAATATTAATTCATCGAGCTCACTTTCTGGGTGGTTTCTTGGCCTAAAATCAAACAATTCAAATTTGTATTAAGTAGACATTTTAAATTGTAATAAAGGTACTGACCATTCAATAGATTTATCATCTTGATATCCATCATCACCTCTCCAAAACATTAGCGGGTATTGTAGAGCATCGTATGAACGGTGTGTTTCATATATTCGTTGCAGTTCTCCAGTATTGCGACGCGTAAGAACAATATCACGCGTTTCCAAGTTTTCACCTTCAATTATAATTGCTACTTCCTCTATTGTAGGGGCGTTGAATTGGCGTCATGTGCTCCAACAGGTCGTTTATCTGCTCTAATCACAACCTTGTGATTGTAACTTGGCATATGTTCCAAAGCAGTTTTAAACAATCGAACCAATGTTCATGAAGTAGTTGCTGCAGATCTTGAAGAATTATTCATCTCACATCTGCATTAATTGATTGACGTTGATAATCCATATTGCGAGTATGAAGTAAATTTGGAGGAATTTATTATGTGCATCTTCAACTGGTTGTTATATCCCAATTCGATGGTGAATCTGACCTTGGATCTAAATAGCTGAAAGGGAAGACAAACTAAGTGATTCGAAATCATAAATGTTATTATTATATTCTTACCTGCAATGTTGGATTGAATCCACGTCCTTCGATTATATCTGCTCCAAATAAAGTCATTTGGAAACACCCATTGTATTTTTGTGGGTTTGATAGAAAATGTCAATGTTTTGATTCGGACGTTTACTTTGTATGTTCCACCAAAAAAATTGAAATTCAAACAGCTTTTACTGGGTGTTTCAATCCTTTGTCAGGAAGTATATTTATTTTAATCATTATAGCCTCTATTACAAAGATGAAACAAATCAATTTCATGTTCTATTTCTAAACTATAGAAGCTTAACTATTCTTTGAAATTACAAGGTTCACGATCAATCATCAATATGCGGATCACTCCCTTGAAACTATGAAATTCTTCAATAATCTGAAACTTTCTGGGTAACATGTTAAACACTTTTATTGCCATACAAGTTTTTCATAACTTGTGAAAAAATGTTTCGGAAAACTGAGAACAAATACGTCTCATTTCGTTTTCTTTTTTATAATTTACAATATATATCTATAATCGATATTCATATACAGACCATAAATAGTTTAGATGTTGTTTTTCTTGAACAGTGAACGACAAGTCTCTCTATATTTGAGTCTGAAAATCAACCTGATTGCTCATTTTTGAGTGAAAAACAATGTATCAAGATTTGAAGAACTACAAAAAAAAATAATATACAAAAGCATGTTGAAGACTGAAAATTGCATGATAAATAGTCATTAATATATCGACATCTACTTGTTTTTTTACTACATTCAGGTTGTAGATTACTTAGTTCAATTTCTTTCTTAATTGATCGATATCGGGAAATATTGAATCCTCATTAAATAAATTCTCATCCCTACACGATAACTCTCTACATGAGAAATCTTTTGGGGTGGTACGGCCCTGTCCGATTTCATCCGGACTGGCCCCAATTGATATCAATACTGCCTTCCAGGAGAGTGTAGCTGACACATGGTCCGATAGACACGCCTAGTTGTAAAAATATTAAATTAATGTGTTAATAATGGTCTTGAGAGAATAATAATATATTCTTCGCGAGAGGGAATCAGATAAAAGGATGATTGATGTTTTACTGCACGATGTTTGAGTTTATTGTCTTCTATATGGCTCTGAGAATTGGCCTGAGATTTTTTTTTTCTCTAAATTAGTGTGGCCTAGTCAACGTTTCTAAAAGGCAGGACTTGTTTTGAAAATTCTGTTTTTTCAGAAGAGTATTCTGCTCTCTCAATTTTTAACATCTTCAACGCTATAAAAACTAATTCCATATTCGTGATCTATGACTTGGAGTTAATTAAAAAAATTACCTGGGTCGATATAGCTTGAACATTTTTTTTAGGCCCAAAATGTAAAGAGAAAAAATTTCGAAATTAAAATTTTTTTATAGCTTCATCAACCAAGGTCTTCTTTTTGATATGAGAGGAACTCTGTCATCTGTCATCAGTATTTTGGGTAATAATTTTTTTTTTGTGTAAAATTTCCGAAAATTTTGTTAGTCCTGAAGTTCTCTCGCACCCACAAAAATCACACTAGAGAAATGCTGTTTTTTTTGCTGATAGATTGATTGTTGAAGATTATAAAGGTCCAATTTTTAATCACCTATCTCGGTCCAAAATTTCGTATTTCTTAGCCACCATAATTTCAAAAATAATTTTTCCTGGACAAATCCGTTGGCAGATTTGTAATCTATGTATTCGAATTAATCAACAGAATGAATTTAGTTTTGATCTGAGCCAAACAAAATATTCCGAAAAATCGCAATTTTGCCAAAAAATGAATTTTTTCCGATCAACACCAAAATCACTGACTAAATCGACAATGCAGAACAAGAATATGCAAAACAATTTTCTCGAAACAGTTATTTTCTTAGTTATGGTCCATGAAAAATTAGAAATTTTGGACCTTCCTAAAAAAAATAAGAAAATCTAAATAGTTTGCTGAAGGTTAATGGAAATTGCACCTTTATATCCATGCAGGATCAATCTATGAACAAAATAATCAGCATTAGTTCAGTGTGATTTTCCTGGCTGCAACAGCACTTCAAAATTGACCACATTTTTCACAACTTTTCACAAAAAGTTATTCATTTATCGGAATACCGATGATGTAGAAAAACCAACTACATATTCGTGATGTGAGAGTTGAATTCAATTAGAAAATGACCCGGGTAATTATTTCTCGAAAAATATTTTTTTTCGAAATAAGCTTTGAGACTCATATGAGAATAGTGTAAGACCAAAAAAAAAATGTTTGAATGAATCTTAGAAAAAACAACGACACAACTAATCTATGTACTCAGTCCATCGACATCTACAATTCATAACAACACAAAAAAGGTATATAAATACAATTTTCCATTATCTTTGGTATTCCGAATGAAAAAATGAATCCCATAAGCTGTCATAACATTAAAGATTTTTGTTTCTATGATTAAAATTATTCGTAAAAGAGATTTTGACTTGTTCCATATCAATTCCAGAAACAAAATATTTGTATTATCTGTAAAACAGGTGACTCTTCACAAATTTTGAGAGATCTTTACTAATTTTACTATATATAAGATAAGGCTTCGGACCTTTAATCGACCCATGAGGAACGCCCCTTTCAGAAGATACCATACCACCCGAAACTCCAACCTGAGATCTCCTTGTCAGAGAAAATCGTAATAGGTCTAAACTAAGAACAAACTCTATAAGAATACAACAATTATGCCTCATTAGGATCTCCTGGTGAAATACACTGAAATAACTTTCTTCAGGGGAGTCACCGTCCTTTTTGTTTCCTCCCTCCATGCCTGGCATCTCTGCTCTGACTTCTACACTGAAATTTCCATCTTGGAGACAACGCGAGGTATCGATCCTCCAGAATATAACTCCTCAGTTGTAACTATTAGTTATCCCCGGGTTTCAAAGAAACCGTGCGACGGCGCGTCTTTTACACAGTGTCGACAACGTCATCAATCATAACAGCGCCTCGACAGTGCTCTGTTCTGCTCATAATTCATCAGACTCACACTGCAAGAGAGGCAAGAATCGGGAGCAATCTGAAGATGGCGACATGAGAGCTTTTGTCTCATCCTTCAAGGAGGTGTACGAGATGTAGCTGTAGGAAATTGTACTCTTTCCAGGCGTACACTTCTTTTTACCATTGAACGAACAATGACTGTTGGAATTTACGAAAAAAACATCATTGAAACCATCATTATTCTTCCAGGCGACGAATTTCGGGGATTTTCATTCATAAGGATGGTAGCGTTCCACGAAGGATTCAAAAACATTTGTCAAGGCAACAATATCGAGAGAATGAACTGGCCAGTAAACTTTTGATTATGTAGAAAGGTTCCTTCGCTCTGAATAATAGAATGATAGAAAGCCCGAGCGGAATCATAAGCTTCAATGAAGTGTTCGAAATATATATATTCTTATGAAAGAGAGAGCTAAAATAAAACAATAAATGTTGAAACAAGAAGTACCTGAGCTGAGGTAAAAAAAAGGGGTATCATAACATTCTTTGTATGATACTATAGAATCATACGATACTATCAACACTAGTATCATACGATACTATATAGCCAGGGGAAAAAACCTCAGCCGAAAAAACCAGCCTCCCCGTAAACAAAATAACATAAAATATCAAATATCAGGAAAATCTTGAAAGACATCAGTGTGATCATCTTCATGTTATCCGTCGATGGGCTCGGATACACAGATTCTTTCCAAAACGACTCGTAATTCTTAATCTGAAATGAAAAAAGACAAAAGCAAAAAAGAAACCGATTATTCAGAATAAATCGAATGCATTTTGGAAATGCATTTGCTACTTTAAAAAAACATCAACATTAAGATTTCTTGGCCAAATAATGTTCGGAGGTTTATGAATATTTATGACAGAAATGTCACAAAATTTGAAAGAAATGACAAGAAACTCCATAAATTTTCCCTTTCCGAATCTGTTGAAAGTTACGAAACTGACAATTTTTCAACATAACAAGCCAAACTTGTAAAAAATCAATTAATACATAACTTTCAACTGTCCTCTTTCACGAGGGTTTTTTTTTGTTGCCGTGTGGGTTTCTTGCAGAAGAATCTCTTTGATACCATGTTCATCAGCTAATTTGGAGACGTAATCACACTTTCCTTTCGAAATTCCTTCGATATTCAAATTCAAAATCCACAAATTGTTGCTCTCTGGTCGTGAGGGTTTTTTCAAACCAGATACGACCTTCCAGGTGATGATTTTTCGGCACTTCAGATGTTTGAAGACCGCTACGGGACCCCAATGAAAGGCAATCATCTCCCATAGATAAACCAAACATGTTATGACACAAGAAAACAGAATATTTTTCACGACCGAAAACTAAGACATATTACGAGAATTGTCATTCTGACAATGTATGTTCGAAATAAGCATTTGGAATATCACACAAATATAAATTACAGAGAAGAGATGCTAAAACTGAACCTTGTGGGTGAATAATTTCACCTAACGTTTCGCCTATATCAGCGGTAGTTGCCAAAGAAATTCAGAGGATACTAAGACCAAAAAGTTCCACACGTGATGATAACACATCACAAATCACCCCTAATGGAAGGGCCATCTCACCATACATTCCCAAGATCACAGATAGAATTGGTAGAATACTGAAGAACATCGAGACCGTTTATAAGCCGACACAAAAAGTTCGGCAAATGATCAGAACTACCAAAGACAAAGTCGACCCACTTTCAGCAGGACACCATGTGACTGCGGCAAAGTCTATATCGAAACAACAAATAGGGGTATCAAGAATTAAGTAGCAGGAGTTCTTATTTGTTTCTCATTTGTAAACGTCAGTTTCCAAAAACACAATATTAATCAAGAAAGTTTATTTTATCAAGTCACTAACTTGTGAAACTAACAGTTAACTTGCAAACTTTTTACAAGTTAGTAGTATTATATACATTAGAAAATTTTGTTTTATCGTCATATATCTTGAAAATCATGGTACAATTGTTATTTCCAGTAACACAGATTTTTTATGATGAAGGAGTTGATACTGATGATGATGAACCATCTGTTGACTCAGAAACTGCTGACCTCGAGGACTGCAGAACATTTGTACTCTCCTTAATACTAAATCATTTGCTAGACATTTCGATTTTTTTGTTGACTCATCGACATAACTCATCGAAATTTCGGTGCTCTTCCACCCTCCTGCACGCTTCAGTGCTAAAATATCTCCACCTGAATCCGCAACCATAGTGGCTCCAGTTCTGCGAAAAGAGTGGCCGGTGTATAACTCTGGGTCTTTTAAACCTGAATATTTAGCTATTTGCTTTGGGACACCACCAATAGTGTGCTGGCCAGCTCATTTTTTCGTTTCAGAAACGCTATTACCTTTCGAAATCTGCAAATGACAACCAAACGTCATATTTTTCAAGGAAAACAAACCTGTGAACAGGGGCATTTTCTTTCATTACCAAGCAGCTTTTCAGCATAGACCATTTTGCCCATAAAGTATCAGGGCTGAATCTAGCTGATAGTTGATTCAAGTAGACCAACAAAACATCTTCAGTTACCCCAATCACACTATTTTCGTTTTGCCACTTTTTGAAGTCGTCGTGTTCTCGCTCGTACCTTGATTTTGCAGATAATAAACTTGATGCTACACTGCTGGCTGCCTCAATAATTTCCTTTGGTACATTCATTTTCGCTTTCGCCAAAACAAATGTAAAGAGAAATAAACAGACATGTTCATGGCAACGCTTCCATAGCTTACGACATTTGCGACAAATTATTGAGATTTTTCTTAAATTTATCTAACCTTTTTACAAATGATGAATAAATAAAATATAAATCAATACACGCAAGGTAACGGGTTTTACTGGCTCAAGGAGGTAACTGATTTGCCTGCGGCTCCTCAGTTACATCCTCTTTTCGCCAGTAAAAATCCCTTAACCTTGCTAGTAATGTTATATACTATTCCGTTTTTCGGTGACCCGGAACAGCATATAATTCTGTGGAAAACCCATCGGAAAATATACCTAAACGACAAGAGGCAGACAAAGCCTCCGCAAACACTTTACATTGTAAAACTTTCCCGTTATATATGCATTCAGAATTTGTAGGGCCCTCAATCCATCCCTTTATATGCGAAATTCAAATATGGCGTTGTATGGCGTCGTTCTCGCGCACAGGCGAGAACTTGCCGGCAAACTTATGTCGCATAATCGACCGAGTTGTTTTCGAAAGTTCAGCCTGTTTTTCCCGGTTGTTTGTTTATGTCTTTCTTGTTTTAGCGCCAGTTCTTGACGGAATCTATTCAGTCTAGGGCTTTGTTGAATATATCTCATTTTCTTCGAGGTGTTCCCCACCCCCTACCCCTATTATGGCCGACGGGTTTGTGGAAATTGGCATTGTCGGCACTTGGGTAATGTTCGTTCTTCGGAAAGTTGTGTATGGGAGGAGAGAGGGGGAAGATATGGGGGAAAACTATGAGGGATGCAAAAACGCATTGATTTATCCCTAAAGATATTGATAAAGCATTTCCAAAATTGTTTTTAATTCAAATTGTGGAAAAATAGTCCGACTGATATTGAAAGATTCCTGAAAATTAAATTTGGGTTTTCTCTCCCAATCTCTGAAACAAGAAACAATTAGAAAAAATTTTTAGATAATAGAACAAAGGCATCTTCCTAAAAGTTGAGCACTAATTTGTCAGGGGCCAAAACTTTACAAGAAGAAATTGTTGCATAACAATGAACAAAAAAAAACACTTCGAGTTTTCATTCAATTCGTAGAATCGTGACAATATTTTGATTTTTCGATTGAGATTGGTCAATATATGATAAACATAGATTAATAATGATTACTAGATGTTGATATTGTTATTTTATTTCAAAATTCCCTGAAACTAGTTCTTTTTTCAATGAATCCATCCAAATTCGATCTATTCCTACTGAACAATTGGCGAGATTATCAGCCTCATCCAACAAAATACAAGCTGACTCCTTGATTTTTCTTTTATAAGCGAAATTTCGAAATCACTGTGAAGCAATAAGTTTCAATTGTTGGAAGATGTTAAATTAATTTTATTTTTTCAATGATATTAAATATTCTTCATAAACAGATGAAAACAAGTTTCACTACAAAAAGCAGGGAAGGGGAACAATTCATGAAACAAATATATCTGCTATTCTAAGTTTTTCAAAACTTAATCGACTATCAAAAATCATTTATATTTCCCGAAAAACAGTCATGGAATACGACCACCATAATACAAATACGAAGAGAGTTGAGAACTTGAAAATTGTTCAATCGATGTCGGGGCAATGGTTGCTGATGACTCTATTTCTTCATGTGAAGCTGTTACCGTTTTCTCCGGCATTGTTGAAGCCATTTCTTCATTGACATCTTCACTAGTTGGACTATTTGTGCTGAATTCACTTTCTTCTTGCGAAGGCAGGTCGAAGATTCGTTTGCCTGTCGAACTTCCTCTCATGCTTGATAGTTTTCTCATCGGTAATTTTTTTAATTTGCGGTTTCTCTTGATTATTCCCATTGCCTCGGGTAATAGACAGAAGATTGGTGGGTGATAACGCGATATGAAACAAATTTTTGTTTACTCCACAAGACTGATTGACATTAGTTGTCGTATTTCCAGATAATGTCAGGACACAGAAGTGATATGAAAAAATCATCGATAATCTGTCACTGATCTTCGAATTATGAAAGTAACCTAGATTTGATGGGAACACTTACATCCTAATTTATTAACATTGAATAGTTATTTATGATATGAGTGTTAAAAGAGACGTTTCATTTTGTGAACAAAATAAAATCACTTTTAACAGAAATACCATACAATGTTTTTTGTACAACTGCCCTATTTTGGTAGTGAAATGGGCGAATTTGCAATGACAATAGACTTCAAAATGCATTTTGATATTCAAATAAACAAAAAGTTGATGTGAATGGCAAACGTTGCCAACGTTATGATTACCAACAAATGAGAAAATACGCTGTCATTTGAATTTCGTTCCTGTCCAAATTTCGTCTTGGGTTTTTGACTGCTTGATATGTTTGTCGAGAGTCCAATTATTAATGAAAGTGACGATTTGGTTGTTCCTCTAGATATTGAAGTCCGCAAGAAGAGCAAATCTGGAACTCCTACCTAATAAATAAGTTCAGCAGTGCGATATTGCATATAACAATTTCCTGGCCTGGTGTAAATTGAAAAATGTAGAAGGGAACTTCAGTGAAACTGTTCTCCTGGCATACTTAGATGAAAAATAAAAAATGTGGAGTTCATCAACTTCGTGGAGCAAATTTACAATGATAAAGTTGTTGAAAATGGTGTGGATGTTGGTAAATATTTTGAGTTAATAGCATATTTGAATTGGAAAAGTGAAGGATATCGTCCTAAAAAAACGAAAATTCGCACTCGTGAACAAGTTGAAAAGTTTATAAGGGGGCACCAGATGAGAAATACCTGATGGTTAAGGTTGCAACTATTTTGGGATTATTTGGAGCCTGTCAGCGTGAAGAATTGTGTAATTAATCAGAGGAAGACATCGAAATAACAAATAAAGCATTGGTTATACAACTTCCAAATACAAAAACGAAAGTTAGTCGTTCTTTCAGTATTATTGGGAAGTATGTAGACTATTTTCTTAAGTACTTTGCACTGCGCTCTTCTGTCATCAAACATTGTCGTTCTTTCCAGAAGTACATGAATAATAAATGCACTGCCAATCCACTTGGTATTAATACATTTGGGAAAATTCCATCTATTGTTGCCGAATTCCTCAAACTGCCAGCACCAAAGCAATATACAGGATATTGTTTTCTAAGATCCTCCGCTTCATCGCTAGCAGAATCAGGAGAAAATATTACAGATATAAAAAAACATGGTGGATGGAAGTCAACGACAGTAGCCGAGGGCTATGTTGATTATGCCATTAAATATAGAAAAGTCATTGCTGAAAAAATTCTCCCAACCTCAACAGATACAAAATGATTTTGGATCATCATCATCCAATATTGTACTTTCGGTTTCTACAAGTATTGATGGTGCTGAGGATTCTAATAATGTGTTGCGAAGCTCCCTTACGTCACAAGGCATTAATGTTAGTAATTGTTCTAGTTTCACTTTTAATATTAATGTTCATAGGTAATGATTGTTAAATATTGATAATAAAAATTTGAAATTGCTGAATTTTTCTCATCTGATTTCATCATAAGAAAATGGAGCGCTAAAAATATTTTTACACTAATGTTAAAAATATTTTTAACACCCTTCCACGTGAACAATCAATTTTAACATTGTTTGCTGTCATTATGAGTTTCATTGTTAATGGCAGTGGTACAAAAAGATTTTTCCAGGGTTATTGGACGTGGTTCATTAGGAATAATTTCACCTATAGTTTTCAATATAACAACGGTAGGCATCTTCTGAGGATTCTTGGTCAAAGATTGTACCTCGAACGCTGAAATTCTGACAGAATTTCATATTGTATTCATATGTTCTGAAGGATTCTTGGCCTCGATTTTCATCATGTAGTAATTCGGCTAACATCGATTATCGTGTTATTTTTCAATAAGCGAATATTTTCCGGTTTTCAAAATTTCTCCTGTGCATTTCTGTGGACAATCAATTCGGACGCCCTGTACCATTTGGATGGTACATCCCGACCTTCCGATCCCTCTACTTTGCCTGAGCTTCCATTTCATCACATCTGCAAGGGGATTACCCAAATAAAACTCGATCCAAATCCTCGTTGCCAGGGGATCGAATCCCTTCCTCGGAAAACTAATTAATACACTCTTTCTAACCTTTTAATCATAATTGGATAACTATTAAACAAGCTGCCGAATATCCGAGCACACCCGCGCCATCTCTGGATCCGCTCCGAAGTTATAATGTCTTGTTAATTAAGTTTGGCACTCTTGATGCCGGGACTAGGGATTCTTAATCCCGGATTAAGTAGGCATATTTGTCCTTCGAAAGTTGGTGCAAAGATCATTCCTATTTAAATCGTTGAGAATCTAGATTCTGAATTTTGCAAGCCACATAAAGGCGCTATAATTGGAAGTTTTGATGTAGCATAAATAATAGATAATTAATATCATAAAAATATACTTTAGGATAATCAGTATCCAGTGGATCTGACGTTTTCAGCTTCATCCGTAAGTCATCCAAATGTGCTTTGGAATTCAGAGAAGAATCTAATTTAACACCTTAGTATTTGTCAGAATGACAATTCTCGTAATATGTCTTAGTTTTTGGTCCTGAAAAATATTCTGTTTTCTTGTGTTATAACATGTTTGGTTTATCTATGGGAGATGATTGCCTTTCATTGGGGTCCCGTAGCGGTCTTCAAACATCTGAAGTGCCGAAAAATCATCACCTGGAAGGTCGTATCCGGTTTGAAAAAACCCTCACTACCAGAGAGCAACAATTTGTGGATTTTGAATTCGAATATCGAAGGAATTTCGAAGGACAAGTGTGATTACGTCTCAAAATTAGCTGATGAACATGGTATCAAAGAGATTCTTCTGCAAGAAACCCACACGGCAACAGAAAAAAATCCTCGTGAAAGAGGACAGTTGAAAGGTTATGTATTAATTGATTTTTTACAAGTTTAGCTTGTTATGTTGAAAAATTATCAGTTTCGTAACTTTCAACAGATTCGGAAAGGGGAAATTGATGGAGTTTTTTTTTCATTTCTTTCAAATTTTGTGACATTTCTGTTATAAATATTTATAAACCTCCGAACATTAGTTGGCCAAGAAATCTAAATGTTGATGTTTCTTAAAGTAGCAAATGCATTTCCAAAATGCATTCGATTTATTCAGAATAATCGGTTTCTTTTCTGCTTTTGTCTTTTTTCATTTCAGATTAAGAATTACGAGTCGTTTTGGGAAAAATCTGTGTATCCGAGCCCATCGACGGATAACATGAAGATGATCACACTGATGTCTTTCAAGATTTTCCTGATATTTGATATTTTATGTTATTTTGTTCACGGGGAGGCAGGTTTTTTCGGCTGAGGTTTTTTCCCCTGGCTGTATAGTATCGTATGATACTAGTGTTGATATTATCGTATGATTCTATAGTATCATACGAAGAATGTTATGATACCCCGTTCTTTTTTTACCCCAGCTTAGGTAGTTTTTGTTTCAACATTTATTGTATTATTTTAGCTCTCTTTTTCATAAGAATATATGTATTTGGGAGTAAAATCATGTTTCAACGGAGAGATTCTGAAAAGGACATTAAATTTTCTAAATTTTTGATGGTTGTTCAAATGAAATAACGAAACCTCGGTTTCATTCGGATTTGGACACAAACGCCATTCGAAACGATAATTTTTCAAAATAGTCAGGGACCCACAAAAACCGTCAGAAACAACCAATTTCATCAAATCTGATTAATCATTTTCATGGACATTCGAAAAAATGAAAGAATTTTTTCTGAATTCAACATATGAATCATTTTCAGAACACAGAATGATATAAGATCTGTATTTAACAAAACTTAACCTCTGAATGAGAAACAGAAGTAAAAAAAATAATAGAAATACAGGAGGAACATCAAGCCCTTCAGAAATAAAAAAGCGTGAACATGAAGAGTTGAGATATTGATAGATCGCAGATCATGTGAGTTCCGATCACACACGGTGATCACATGATGATAACATGAGAATTCAGCATGTATTTTGTTGGATGAACTGATAATCTGAGCAATTTTCCGGTGAAGGGTTTTGGAAAAACTTGTAGAAATAAAAAAATTAGTAAACGAATAAGGCTTTTCAGTCATGTTTTTAGAAGGAAAATTTTCATGAAAAAAAAAAGTTGGGAGACGGAATACCTTTCGGTTTGACAATTTTAACCCCTATTCAGCAAACTTCAAGGAACAAAAAAAATTCCGAAATAAGTAGCTTTATCGACAAAAAACCTTCGCCAAGTTTCCTGTCCCCAACGTATTATACAGGGAAAATTATAAGAAGAACTATTTTTTTTGTTCATCTCCGGAGGAATGTAACTTCTTCAAAAAATATCAAATTAATTTTTTTCCAATTATCATCCCTCACATTTTTTGGTGTTATTCAGATAAAAATCACCCACATATTCGAAGTAAAAAACAATACAGTTCTGCGTGTGATAAATAATATATTATCAACTGGTGATTAAAGTCGCGTAAACCTTTTTGGTCAAATTTTCTGATTCATGTGAATAGAAGCGACAAAGAAATTTGGCAATCTGAATGGAATGTATGCAATTCCTTCAATAAAGATCTTATTACGGATCCTTCCATCAGAGTTCCTGGTTTTGACCTTCCCAAGAGAATATTTAATATTCCCAGTAATTTTTTTTTCACGGGTGAGGTAAGGGATTTTTTTAGCTGAGATTTTTCCCTTTCCCCATTTAATTATACTGCAGACTTGTATGGTTTTCCTGTGTTGCACCAACCTCAGCTAGGTACCTTTTTGTTTAAATATGCATTGTATTATTTTAGCTCTCTGAATCAATATTTTAATTTTTTTTTTGAATGATATCCGCAGAGTGTCCAGATCGATATTTCCATAACGCCCCCATTCCCCTGATATCCGTTATCGTAATCCAGAAAATCAATCAAAGCCGTTCTTCCCTAGACTATACAATGAATGTCTAGCAGTCAGGCCCGCTCTCCACCTTATTATTCATATACAAGGCAGTCCGGGTGTATAATCTCTGGGTGTTACGTCCAAATGACGTGTATATTGGAAAAACGGATTAGCCCTCGCGCGGAGGAGTGCCCTTGGGACAAACTATCGCCTAAAACACTCAGAACGGTCTCGTGGGGGACTTTTCACCCCTCCCGGCCTGCATTTGTGGGGTGTCTATTACTTTGCGCTGCACCAACAACTGTTATCTGGATGTACACATGTATGAAATTAATTTGGAGACACTCTGTTCGGCTTGATTTGAATTTTTTAGGTCGCAAATTAAATTGGGGTAGTTTTAACCCCTTTCGTTAACTTCTAGGTTTTTTTGGCAGAATGGCAACACATCATAGTTTGTCGTTTTTTTTTGGAAATATTTCTTTCTGTTTCTGGAAGGGCAATGTTACTCAGTGGCAGTATACACTGTGATGCCAAAACAGTTGTCCAATCTTCTGAAAAGACGAAGAAATAATTGACAGTGGCGACTGCCACTGAGAATCAGATTAATTTTTTGACACAAAAAGTATTAATTTCCCGAGAATGAAGTGATGAGTAAATGAAATGTTTAGATGATATTTTGACCTTGTTGCTTTTAGGGGTTGAAAAATGAAAATAACTGAAACTAACATTGATCCAAAAGACTGCCAAAAAAATTGATTGAAATTAATGAATTATATTAATAAAGACCCATTTTCACACATTTTATGCTGAAAGGGGGTGGTTTATACGGTCTTGAAGTATATGAAGACCCTCATTAAACTTCATAAAACGCTTCTGCGTCCCAAAAATTACTTTGATTTACGTTAGAACAAGTTTCTTTTAATTTTGTATAAAGCGGTTCTTTTCACCCCTTATAAATAATAAGCATAAATCGGCATGGGGTAAGAGTAGGAGACAAATATAGCTTATATCCACAATTTTATCAAAATCGAAGCATCTTGATAGAATTCGGAGGTAATGCCTAATTTTCGCCCTCCTTGACTAGACTAATTGTACAGGACAATTTTATGTCTACTTTCAAGGTATTATACCATAATAGTTTTCTATAATATTAAAATACCTTCTTTATTTATCGATTGAGGCAGTACGAAGTCTGCCGGGTCAGCTAGTTTATTAATAGTTTGCTTTTCTGCAATCTCGATATACCAGGAAGAGTCTACGAATTTCTCATTTGAACTGTTCATATGATTGCATAATTAGACAGATAAAACTCGAAAACAATTTAAAATATACTCCATACCCCGGAAGGTTCAACGATTTATGAGTTATTATGATATGCAAAAAATAGTGACGATAGGGACTTTATTCAAAATGTCCACAGAGACAAGTTATTTACTAAACATTTTTTCATATTGAATATTTTGGATGAGCAACATGAGTATGTAGAAATGGTGTATCTTGATGAGTTTTACCAACTGGCAAAAAAAAAGGTTCACCTTCCAAAACACCCTGCATTTTCAATTTAATGTTCTTACGATATAATTTTCTGGAACCCCCCATGTATAAGGAACAAATTCATTTTGTTAAATAGTTTCAGGCTTTCACGACCGGATATATTGACATTAAGAGAGTCTTCCGGGCTTATTGGCCGTGGTCTATTAGGAATTATTTCACCTAACGTTTCGCCCACAACTGCGGTAGGCATCTTCAGAGGATTCTTGGTCTTAGATTGTAACTCGACCGCTGAATTTCCGAATACCATATATCCCCAAGGTCACCGATAGAATTGGTAGAATACTAAAGGGCCACAATATAGAGACTGTCTATAAGCCAACTCAAAAACTTGGCCAAATGATCAGAACTACCAAAGACAAAGTCGACCCACTCTCCCAACCCGGTATTTACAGGATACCTTGTGACTGCGGCAAAGTCTACATTGGTACAACGAAGCGAAGTATCAATACGAGAATTAAGGAGCATGAACGATGCTGTCGACTCAATCAGACAGAAAAATCCGCACTAGCGGAACATGCTCTGACAGATGGACACAATATTGTTTTCTCAAAGGCAGAAGCTATTTCAAACATCAAAAGTTTCTATCCTAGGATGAACATGGAAGCCGTTGAGATATATAAACATAAGAACAATATGAACAGAAGGGAAGAAACTCCTTTGGTACATAGCGCATGGTTGCCGGTGTTGGAAAAGACCAAAATCAAGCCAATACGAAGTGGAAGCGATGGACCAATCAACATCGCGCGAGTAAACCCACTACCTTCTCCCGCCAATGATCAGGGTATAAGTGGGGCCAACGGATCGAATCCAGCATCACTTTCGGAAATTCAGCGGTCGAGTTACAATCTAAGACCAAGAATCCTCTGAAGATGCCTGCCGCAGTTGTGGGCGAAACGTTAGGTGAAATAATTCCTAATAGACCACGGCCAATAAGCCCGGAAGACTCTCTTAATGTCAAATTCATTTTGATCTTAGTTTTCATTCGTTATTGAAAATTTACTAGTAACTGAATTTAAGAAAGTCTATCTAACAATTCATGATATTTATTGAAATATTTCATAAGTGGTATTTGCTTTTTTCGAAAGATTTCTGAAGGTTTTCACTCCCAGTTTCTAAAACAAAAATCAATGAGAAACATTTGGAAAATAACAGAAGAAAGGCCCCTCATTAAAACTTGTGCACTAATTTGTCAAAGTCCAAATCCTTTCAAAAAATTGTTGCCTGAGAATGAAAAAGAAATAACACTTCGAACTTTCAAACTTTGAAACGCTGAAAGGCAATTAAAGGGCATTAAAAATTTTTTATTGTCTGATCAGTAAAAAATCAATTAATATGCGCCCCTTGATTTTTCGCTTCTAGTTTTGTGTCACCTAGTGTATATATTCAAAAAATTCTATACATAATCATATATATCCAATTCATAAATGACAAGTGTAAAAGTTCTGTTTTTTCGGATAGTTTCATAACGAATTTTTTTCTCTTCATTGGAATTAGATACATTTTCATTCAACCAATATTCTTCTTTCAGATACATTTGTTGTGCTCTATTGCTAATTTCTTTTTGATTTGATGATCGCATCACTATTTGTATCATCTCCGAAATTTAGCATAGGAAAGATAATATATGTTGAAATTATGATATTTTTTTCAATAACTCCACCAGAAGTATTGACTTGAGGGCTCAGGCCTTGATCTCATTTCACACCAAAATGTAACAAAAGGTCACTAGATTTCGTCATTTCGAGTTTATACCTATTATTCTTCAGCTTCAACAGTTTTGTCGCCTGAAACATTCTCAACGTATGTGGCCCTTAGAAATTGCGAATTACAAAAACGGGAAACGTGTTTTGATCCGATTCCAATCGGGAGAACAAGGGGGCAACAATCGGATCGGATCAAAACATGCATTCGCAAGAAGTTAACACGTCGTTGCACAATAAAGGACATCGGTTGACTCTGAGGACGACGACAGATGCTCCAAATAAGAATACAGAGTGGCTCGTTTTGATTGACGTATTTTCCCAGAGGCTCTGAGCTGCCGCTTGACGGGACTCGACCCCGAGGAGTTTTCTCCAGGACCGGCTCCAGGGAAAATTTCAACTCAAACCATGATTTTTTGATTGACCGACATGAAGGATTTTTTTATACCTATCCATTGGAATATATTACGGAAGGTCTCTGCATTTATTTACGGTTTTCTCTCCCAGCCACTGGCCTAAGTCGATGAAAAGAAAACAAAGTACCAGTGAGAAAAAAAACAACTTTGAAAAACTCCAAAACGAATTAATATGCACTGAAAGTGAAGGAGGTATTGCGTTTTTACAACTATTATTGTTGTACTAGCTGACCCGGCAGACTTCGTACTGCCGCAGTTGATGAATAAAAAAGCAACTTTAATATTAAAATAAACTATTATGGTACAATACCTAGAAAGTGGACATAAAATTCTCCTGTACAATTAGTTCAGTCAATGAGGGACAAAATTAGGCATTACTGCCGAATTCTATCAAGATTCTTTGATTTTGATGAAATTTTGGATATAAGCTGAACTTGTCTCCTACACGTACCCTATGCCAATTTTTATTTATAATTATTAAAGCGTGAAAACCACCCCTTCATCCAAAATTAAAGGAAACTTGTTCTAACGTACATCAAAGTAATTTTTGGGCCCCAGTAGCATTTTATGAAGTTTAATGAAGGACTTCATATACTTCAAGACCGTATAAACCACCCCCTTACAGCATAAAATGTGTAAAAATGGGTCTTTATAAATATAATTCATTAATTTCAATCAAATTTCTAATAGCATTCTAGATCGATGTTAGTTTTAGTTATTTATATTTTTCAACCCCTAAAAACAACCCCTATCTGTTCAAAATAACAAAATGAAAATATGATTCAAACATTTCATTTATGCATCACTTTATACTTTTCGTGTCAAAAAATTAATTTGATTCTGAATGGCTGTCGCCACTGTCAATTATTTCTTCATCTTTGCCAAAGATTGGACAACTGTTTTGGCAGTTAATACCTGCACATTCCTCACATGTATCGTTACAAAAAAGACTACGTTTTCTGCAGGTGCATGACGTATTGCATTTTTTTTTGCAGTTAGAAAAAATCATTTTCAACAATTTTTGTGGTGCAGGTGTTTTTTTGCATATTTGTGGGCTGCTAATATCTATTGGTACTATTTCGAACGCAATCAACTAAATTGAGAGCTTCATTACCTAGCGAAATTTGAAGTTGATGATTTTAGGCAGCATTTATTTAATCGGCAGCCGTCGATTTTGGAATTACCGGTAATAGTTGTCGGAAATCACCAGACAAAAGAATCAATGCGCCCCCAAAACATCCGGTTAGGCAACTCGAAATACACGGTAATTGTTTACATATATAATAGCAGAATGGAGATTTGTTCAAAATATTTCGTCATAAAATTTTCCGTAGTGTTCGGAAGAAAGATAGGTGTAATAACACATGGACTCAGATGCGTTAATAATATTAGAAAATGTAGTTCACCGAATTAATATCAAATATAATACTTTCACGAAAACGCTATTAACCACAGCGACACCTACAAGTGTTATTCAGAGGAAGAAAAATGATTTCCTATTTTTTTTTTCATTTCATCAAAATTTTCAGAGTTTTAATGTATTTTATGTTAACTCCGTCGTAGAAGAATCTAAAAAAAATCTTTCATAACAAATAGTTCATCCAATCTTGAGTTATAAATGGCGTAACCAACAAAAGGGCCGACGTAGTTATATATATTAAGATGTATTGTCTCAAGTAGCTACTACATACACGACAGGGTATCCCAAATTGCTTGATTTTGGTACTTCTAGACTAGATAGGTAAAAACGTTGAAAGGAGTCCTGGGCTCGATTTTCGTGAAAACAATTTCACGAGATCTTCATTCGTTTTGAAGATATAACAACATTTTGAAATTTTTTCGATTCAGAAGATGTGGCATAGCTTTTTCATTTTCGAAAATATCTGAAAAAGATGAAAACTTTCAACAAGCACTTTTTCACAGGGAATAAGATATTGTTTTGATTTTTTTTATCTCTAATTTTTTTATGAAATAAAAGGAAAAAAACTGTGTTTGTATTTGATATAAAAAAGTGGTTTCTCTTCACGATAATAAAAAATTGAATATATTTTCTTATTTCCGGTGGAAAAGCGCTTCTAGAAAGTTTCAATCGTTTTCAGTTATTGTCGTGAATGAAAAAGTTATGGCACATTTTCGAAATCGAAAAAAAAGAAGATATCGTGAAACGGTTTTCACTTATGGTGTTTTCACAAAAATCGAGCCCAGGACACCTCACGAAGTTTTTACCTATCTAGTCCAGAAGTACCTATAAAACAGTCAAAATCAAGCAATTTGGGATAACCTGTACATATTTGGCTGAATCGCTCGTTGTTGTATATTTCAAATCCTATTCCGAGGCTTGTTGAATAAGAAAGTAAGCAACATTATCAACTCCATTACTGTTAGGTTGCTGGTATAACACCCCAAACTTCAGCCTTGGAGAGCCTAGAGATTTTGCGGTTGAATTTCTGGTTTGTCACATTGACTTGACAATGAGGAATGTTCACATTTTTCAATTTCTACATATTCCTATTCTCCGTAGAAAATGAAAATATTGTGTCCAAAAATTATTTGAATATTTCAAATAGCGCCCGAGATATCGAGTTATAAACATGAGTTCGATGGATCCGTGTGACGTCACTTTACATCCAACGACTTGCGAGGTTCAGTACGTAGCCGGGTCCAATATAAGGGCCTCTCGTCTCACGGAGTGCGATTTGCGAATGTAATATGACGTCATATCGCTGCGAGGAATCGAATATTCACGGGGTTGTGAAATACGAACTACTAGGCCTTTTCGACTGAAACAAAAACTAGTGATTTCATATACATATAGGTTATACTGTGACGAAGTTTCGATCGATTTTGCATACCTGTGAACATTCCTCATTACCTCTTCATTTTCTTTGTTTTCTGAATGACCAAAAACCCAGAGTAAACGACCTTGTTAATTTTGCTCATTTCGTTGAGTTTATTGCCCTCTTGCCAGAAGCCACCCCTGCAGAGCTTCGCCCTGTTTATTAAGAGAGAAGCGCCGGTCTTGTCCTGTGTGTCAATCAACCAGCATACACACCGACAGCAATGAGACGGCCATTTATGGAAGTGCAGTGACGCAACTCGGCTATTTTGTGCATTATTATTTGGCCCCGCATGTTTATAAATTAATCTGTCAATCTTCAACGTGCCATTGTTGACGAGGTGTGTTCTCACTCTTATTCGAATGTCGACGGGGGGTTGTTGTAGCATTGTGCACGTGTGAACGCGGCAAAATTGCTCTTTTGGAAGTTGCGATTAGTGTCTAGATCAATCGAGAGTGGCTCGAAAATCTTTTTTTAGCTCTGAGAGGTGTTTCTTTTTGTTCAATAACCTCGGCTTCTGTTTCAATATGTATTGTTTTATTTCAGCTCTCTCAATCAAATGAAAATATAATATATTCATACAAAACTAGCTTGCCCACACAACTTGGTCTGCCCAAATCGGATATCAAAATTATTGTTATTATTATTAGTCCAATGTTATCTTCAATCACGAAAAATTTTGAAGAAGCTTAGATCCTGATTGCCACACAGCCTACCAGATCCAATTATGGTACACCTCCATTTTCTCCCTTGTTTTTGTAGCTATATTTCTGGAATTTTGAACATTGAATATACTCACTGTAGGGCACTTTTTGACATATTCAGAAAAAAATCCAATTTCTGGTTTTTCCGGAAATGACATCAACTTTGGATTGAACCGAGAAGATACTCAAACTTGTCTAAACTCCATTATCGTGTTCGTTTTGGTTACCAGAAAAATAGTTGATATGGATGGATACCCCACCGATGGTACTTTCGAATGACGTCAGAGTACCATTATGCTAACATTTGACAAAACGGAGTTTCGAGTGAAAAAAAGTTTTGGTACACTTTTTTGGCAGGTATTTCGAAACCACGATACTTTTTAAATCGGAATTACTATAGTGTATTATTATTTTGATTATTTGGAATAATTTTAGAGAGTTCAAGGCTCTCTAGATCGAAAAATAAAATGGGCGTTCTAACGAATGAAATATCAACTATGAGGTATCATTAGATTGAGAAAATTATAGAGATTTCAAAAATGTAATGATATACCGGGCGTCCCATTTGAAAATCGAAAAATAATGTGATTTCCGGAAAAACCAGCAGTTAGATTTTTTTCCTGAATATGTCAAAAAGTGCCTTGTAGTGAGTATATTCAATGTTTCAAATTTCAGAAATATAGCTACAGAAACAAGGGAGTTTCTGAGGGTGTACCATGAGTCTGTGTTACCCTGTATATAACCGGAATTGAATAAATCGAGTTCCATAAATATTTAAGGCAAAACTGTAGCCGCAGAATGAAAACATTTTAAAATAATTCGAATTGTGAGTAAGTTTGAAAACAGACATAGGGGACTCAGAGGAAAACATGAAAGGTGAGATGGTAGATCAGATCGAGAATAAGTCAATGAAAAAATGAATAAAATTTGTTCTGAATTCAACATAAGGAACGTCTTCAGAACACAAAATGATTTGGAACCTGTACTAAACTAAACTCAACGTTTGAATGAAAAAGAAAGGTAAGAAAATTGCGTTTTCTATATTTCCTCTATTTGTGGAACAATTTATACAGAAGAAACATTAAGACCCTCATCATCATAATATTTTCCTGATTGACTAGGAGAGAAAACCATAAAAAACTATCAGAAAATATGCAAAGACCTCACTTAAAATGTTTCTATAGATGAAGATGAGCAAAATATCACATAAAAAGTAGAATTAACCTACTGACTCAATCTGTCAAATTTCTCTTTGGTTGCTTGTTTCCAATTCTGCGTTCATATATTCACGATAAGTATCTTCTTCATTGTTTTTCTTATCTATCGAACAATTCAACTGTGTCTTTCATTAACATTTTTTTCTTGTTCTTGCCTGCGAGTGATCCACCCATAACGTTAAAACTGAGCCAAAACGTTCAAAAATCACCATAACACTAGTTATCTGGTATAATATTCAAATGGGGCGTATGTGAATGCTTATTTACATCGTATCATAATATTGTATGGTAAACAGCTGATTTAAATAATGGCTATGGGCAGCTTTTGATGTTATAATGATCTTAATTGACGGTTTCAGTACCGATCCCGAACCAGCTACTGTGAAAGAGAAATTTTTATTCGTGTTACCATGCCATAAAGGGTATTTTATGCTAAAACGGAATTATGTTCTATATCTAATTTCTAATGAGTTGGTAAGTGGTGTTAACTCGATAAAAACTATCATAAATTCGAATCGTTATGAAGTATCTAGAGGAGTTGTTTGTTCCACTGGCATGATTAAAAATGCTTCATAAAATAAACAGAATAATACCAATTTTTGATGAAACAAGCAATGTACTTTTTCGTTCGGTTTGCATCAGTTGTTTTATTTTAGATCAATCACTTGAATCACTACGATAAGTCATATAACTATGATTAGATGCTATAGGGGCGGGTTGGTTTTCGAATTTTTTGTATTTTCAATCATTCCCATTGTTTCCTTTAGTATTATTGATGGCACATGTAATGTTTGATGAGTTGGCAGTCTTATTTTTCATAGAATTGTCTACATTACTCTCGGTCACTACTGTCTCTTCATCTACTAGAATTGAGGTAGAACAACACCAGGAGCATGTTGGCAACTTTGCATATTCCAACACATTGCTTGGTGCATTTTCCATTTTGTAGGTAATTCAAAATGAACAGGTTCATATTGTCATCTAGAGTGTAGAAAAATGTTTCGATTATTGGAAAATTCGATCAGATAGGAGATTTTATTTCTAGTTGATAATTGTTTGAAAATTTCATTCTAACACTAAATGATGAATTAGAGGATGTTTAGTTTCCAAGGTCTGAAAACGGAAACTATTCCTTAATGATGAAAAATGCAGATATAATAACTGTGTTCCGTCAGCAAATTCTCAGAGGATGATCCCTAAATCTCTGGACGAATTATGCCCTGTGAAACCCGGGATCGAATCCAGCAAAGTTGGAGACGAGTTTGGGACAAAACAACCTAATGAATGGAAAACTAAAACTTGCAGTCATAATTCCTATCTGCAGAAATGGCCCGTTTTCGTCTGTCTTACAATTTGTACCACAAAAGGACCCTCAGAAGGGAATATTTCTCTTTGGTCGAAGAGGGATTCTACAATCTTTGGGCAACATGAATATTGGAACTTCGCAAAGTTTGCACAAAACACCAATGTTATCAATGAACAGTAAATAATTTAATAATAACTAGTTGGCCCGGCGAACTTTGTTTTGCTTCAGAGATTCATAAAGTTGTATCATCAAAACTGGTACTTTTTCAAGTAGGAGGTAAATAAGACAAAATTAAAGTACAAAATATACAAAAAATTTAATTACATTGAAATAGGTAGGAATGTACATTGTTATTTACATGAATAGACTTCACTTCATTTAATCGGTACCTTATTATTATTTAAAAATTGTCTCATTGTTGTACCTTACGATGAACCACATTTTTAGTTTTTTCGTCATAAAATTTTCCGTTGTGTTCGGAAGAAAGAAAGGTGTGATAACACATGGACTCAGATGCGTTAATATTATTATTAAATGTAGTTCACCGAATTTATATCAAATATAATACTTACACGAAAACGCTTTCAACCTCAGCGACATCTACTGGCGTTATTCGCAAGAAGGAAAATAATTTCCTAGTTTTATTACATTTCATCAAATTTTTCATTGTTTTGATATAGTTTATGTTAACCCCACCGTAGAAAAATCCAACAAAAAAACTTTCATAACAAACAGTTCATCCAATCTTGAGTTATAAATGGTGTAACCAACAAAATGGCCGACTTAGTTTTATATATAAAGATTCGATGAATATTGAATGCGATGAATTATTGTTGCGTGAAGTGTATAATGAAATTTCAAAATTAAAAATGTTCTCTATCTTGCTGCTTGAGTAGTTTTATTTGAAGAATCTTAAATTGGGAGTTGTTGTTCTAGAAATACAGAGTTTATTTGTGCTGCTATTCAGTGATTTGGTTTCTGATGGAATTTTATCAAGACAGCAGTGAATATATTTATGGTGGTTCAAACACAAGATGATTACACCATAGATTTTATGGTTTGTTATTTGGAAATAGATTACGATGTAAATATAATTTTACATTGATTGTGAGTATTTGTCCATTGTTGAAGTTACTTCAGATTCATGTCCTTGTGTTCGTTTTATATTTTTGGACCCTGAAGAAGAATTTTATTACTTTAGTAACTCTCGAAGTCGAGATTTCTACCTGAGATGTGTATATTCGTTGAACATCACCACAAGCATGGTTGCCAAGTGTGAGATTCATCCTGAAATCCCAGTATTTCAAGCTGGTTGGTCCCATCTGCCCCCAAGATTATTTCCTCGAAAAATAACCGAATTAAGAAAAGTGACAGCTTGAACCAAGCCCCTCCTAACCCGCCATTATTCAGTTTATAAACTTATCGAAGTGGATTGTAAATGAAAGTGCAACACGTGTATCTGAAGCCTGCGAACTGCGCCAGAGGCTGAGAATACCCCAGGAGCCCTGTCTGAATCCCATTTCAATACTAATAAGGAAAATCTTATTAGCGGATGCGCGGGGTGGGGGTAAGGGGTAGCGAAGGGGTTGAGCAATAAAGGACCGCAAGGAGCTGGCTACCCCCCAACTTCCGACTTTACAAATACCGGCAAACTTCTTCGCAAGCCGTTCCGAGCTTATTTTAATGCCGACGCCATATGACACAGACTTCGATGTGACGATTCTTGAGCCGACTTGGGGAACAAAGGAGTGGAATTATTGTGGGGGTGGAGGAGAATGGGTTTGATTAAGTGCGGGAAGAAAGTAATAGGTGGGGGTGGTTGCGACACACGCCGAACTCTTACAAGAAATTTGTTCATTAAGTTGGCAATTGGAGTTGTGCCCAATTCGCTGTAGTGCAGAGTGAATTCACTGTTCTCTGAACGTTTTTATGCAAATGTTGAAGATAGAATACACTTTGGGAAACAATTGAAGGAACCGAAAAATTTTCAAAATTTTGAGGGGATTTTCAACAGGCTGTATATCATTGAAAAATGATCCTCTAGGAAATGAAATGAACTACTTTTATTGGAGCTTGAAGACTCTAGTTTCTTAATTCGTTGATTGAATTTTTCGGAGTACCGGTAGCCACTCAATCTTCGGATAAATCGGGAAAAAAAAATTTTCTAAATTTCTCAAATTTTTATTATCAATATTTAACAATCCTTACATGATGAACATTAATATTGATCGTAAAATTAGAACAATTACTAACATTAATGCCCTGTGACGTCAGGGAGCTTCGCAACAGATTATTAGAATCCTCAGCACCATCAGTACTTGTAGAAACCCGAAGTACAATATTGGATGATGATACAAAATCTGTTGAGGTTGGGAGAATTTTTTCAGCAATGACATTTCTATATGCAATGGAATGATGAACATAGCCCTCGGCTACCGGCGTAGACTTTCATCCACCATGTTTTTTTATATCCGTAATATTTGCTTTTGATTCTGCTAGCAATGAAGCGGAGGATCTTCGAAAACAGGGTCCTGTATATTGCTTTGGTTCTGGCAGTTTGAGGAATTCGGCAACAAAAAATAGAATTTTCGCAAATGTTTTAATACCAACTGGATTGGCAGTGCATTTATTATTCATGTATTTCAGGAAAAAAACGACGATGTTCGATGACAGAAGTAAGCAGTGCAAAGTACTTATGAAAATAGTCCACATACTTCTGAAGAATACTGAAAGAACGACTGACTTTCGTTTTTGTATTTGGAAGTTGTATAACCAATGCTTATTTTGTTATTTCGATGTCTTTCACTGATAAATTACACAATTCTTCACGCCAACAGGCTCCAAATAATCCGAAAATAGTTTCAACCTTAACCATAAACTATTTCTCATTTGGTGCCTCCTTTATAAACTTTTCAACTTGTTCACGAGTGAGAATTTTCAATTTTTTGGGACGATATCCTTCACTGTTCCGTTTTAAATATGCTATTACCTTAAAATATTTACTAACATCCACACCATTTTCAACAATGGCGCTTGACTTTATCATTGAAAATTTGCTCCACAAAGTTGATGAACTCCATATTCTCGATTTTTCTTCTAAGTATGCCAGGAAAATTGTTTCACTGAAGCTCTTCTATATTTTTCAATTGACACCAGGCCAGGAAATTGTTATATGCTATATCGTACTGCTGAACAGATTTTTTAAGTAGGAGTTCCCGATTTGCTCTTCTTTCAGACTCTTCAATATCCAGAGGAACAACCAAATCGTCACTTTTATTAATAATTGAACTCTCGACAAACATATTAAGCAGTTAAAAACTCAAGACGAAAATTGGACAGGAACGATATTCAAATGACAGCGTCTTTTCTAATTTATTAGTAAACCTAACGTTGGCAACGTCTGCCATTCACAACAAAATTTTGATTATCTGAATATTAAAATACATTGTGAAGTTTATTGTCATTCCAAAATTCGCCCATTTCATTATCAAAATAGGGCAGTTGTACAAAAAACATTGTATGGTATATGGTATTTGTGTTAAAAGTGATTTCATTTTGTTCGTGAAATTGTTCAATTCGCTCCTCTCATTTCACAAACTTTTTCACTCACAAAATAAAATGACACTTTTAACACTCATATCATAACTAACTCTTCCAGCTTCTTTGTATCGGGTGTTTTTTTCAAAGGGTCACAACTTTGAGTTGGTAAGACTGCTTTATTTTATAACCTATTCAACATTTAATTGTTGTTTTTGTCAAGTTTACAAATTTTGAAATTTTTCATCAAAATAATGGTTTTGTTAGTCAAACTTATCGTGCTCTCCGTACATGGTGTACATAATCGCCCTCTGGGGATGGTTATTCGAAGGTTCTTGGATCAACTTTACTGTCAGTGATAATTTGCAGCTTGAGACTTCCATATTTCTTCGAATTATCCTCTATGAAATGTATGATTTTTTTCATTTCATTTTTCTCAAGAGATCTCTAATAAATATTTTGCCATTGTTTGGTATTGATAGATATTTGGTGATTCAGATTTGAAGTACCTATCAACCTTTTTGTATGTTGAAACTGTTTCTAATTATATTTTTCTATTTAAGTGTACATATCTTTGTTTGTTCTCGATATTACATTTTTAGAAATCGTTGTTTATCGTGAATTTTTTCATTTCTTTTCATTTTTCCGTTCGAAAAATATATTTCGGTAAAATTTATATGGTTTTATTTATAGAACACATAAAACGGACTATATCCATTATTAATCGCATAGGTCATTTTTTTCAGATCTGCAGATTGGAACTTATAATTAATCAGCTAAAAGAAATTTCTGTCATGAGATTGTAAATTGAGGAAGAAACCTGAAACCCATCGGATTAGCTGTGTGATGTTGGTGCAACATACGGCAATTAGTGAAAAGATAAATGGACAATGAGCTGTGGGAGACAGGTGCTCATTTCTTATCTCTTTCGAATGAACTCAACAGCTGAAAATCATAGGCAACAGTTGTTTCGATGAAATATATGTCTCAAATTGCGAATTTTGAGAAGAAAATGGCCTGAAGTAATGAGTATCAGTTTGAAAGTTAAAAATTGGACAGCCCGGCAGTAAGCACAATACATTTCGTAAGAAAAAGACCGGAATATCCACGAATTTTTCTTATCATTTTCATATTGAAGATACCGATGGGATCCAATTGAAATTCATGTAAAACTATCCGACGAATAAAATGGTATCAAAACTCCATCGGATCATCTTGACATTCAGATATTGAATAATAATAAAAATCAAATCATAAAATTGTATACAATGGATATATCCTGAACTCTGTACACTAGTACAGCTCTAAGTCCTCAGGTTATCACCGTCCCTGTGGCGCAGCGGATAGCGCGTTGGACTTCTAATCCAAAGGTCGTGGGTTCGATCCCCACCAGGGATGTTCACTTTTTGATAACATGAAACATTTTTTTCCCAATCAAAATTTTTTACGTTCCTTCATGATTTTTTTCTGTTTTCCTTAGTTATTTCGTTTATTCTCAAACGGAGGAGATGCTGGGTGAATTTGCTTTTGGAACGTTTCTGACGGGTCGACGCTGACCTTGGACTTTGTTTAACCGTGTTTGTTTTATACGTTACTCGAAAGTTATTCACACGGCGATTTAGGTTAGGTTGATATTTGTCGAGAAATACTGGTTGCTTGATTCGAAAAGTTTAAGTTCATCACTATAAAATATTGATATTTCGTTCTATAGTTATAACAACTGGGCACAGTTACAAAACATAATGAATTTTCTATTATATCATTTTGATTCGTTTAGTCTGAGATACATTCTTTTGATAAGGAGCCGCAAATAAAACAATCAAGAGAAAAATAGAATGTGAAATGTGAATTGGTTTGTTTTTGGTTGTTCGGATTAACGAGACTTCACTGTTATAGTAGTTTCTTTGATTGTTTTTTGGGATTGACGAGTATATCCATTATGAATACATCATTAATAATACATATCTAGAAGACTCGATGAGAAAATTGAAGATTATCCCAGAAGTTCTTCTTATTCCGTTGTTTTCAACCTTCCAAACAACACATCAACAACAAATCGACAAGAGCTACCTATGTGTCATCGGCAATTTCGCAACAGAAAATCCAATCTCCACGCTTGAGCAAATTCCCAATAGTATCATCTGACGAATTCGATAGGTACTCTAAAAGTCGACAGGTATTAGTTCCGAACATAACCAAGAAGAAAGAGGACAAGGTGCAACCCATGTCGAGGTTTTGTCTCCTTGTGGACTTCACAAAACGGCTGGCGGTGTTGTGTTACAATTGCGTATGTGGAATGCTGACTTCGGTGGAGGAATTAAAGGAGGCAGATCGGTAGCAGAGAATTCTGAAACAGAAATTTTGTTGGTTTTGGAGATTTTTAAAAATGTCAATATGAAATTGAGGATATAATTCAGATATCCCTTGAAATATTTGATGAGAGATCTCTGCATCTGTCTGAAAATTTTAAAGGGTTTTTTCTTTCACTCTGTTTAGGATCGCTCAAAATTTAGCTTAATAAGTCTGATATCAAAAAAGTTATGTTCAAAACAACTTGGTACGAACTGTGTAACTAGCGCCCTCTATGAGAGTCAGACATCAAAACACATTCAATAGATGTATTAGATTCTTAAACATGTTCGTATAAAATTTCATTACAATGTTGCATTACAGTAGATTCGGAAAAATCGTTAAAATGTGTAATTTTTTTTCTTTTTCAACGCCCTGTATCTTGAATAAGAATGGCGATACGAAAATTTTTTACCAAAAAACTCCTATTATTTTTCAGCTTTCTTTCTATCATATAGAGGTGGTCCCTTTTTTTTTGAAAAAACTTGTATAAAATTTCGAGTAGAAGCAGAATCGTTTAATTTTAACTGGCAATCGAATTAAACGTTTCGGCTGAGTTTGAAGCGCCATACTGAAGCTCAGTCTTGAAAATAACATCTCTGAGCCCTTTCTATGTACATTTGCACTGTTTCTTATCCTCTATTCGCAATAGAATCCATCGTTTCGTAAAGAATATATGTGAGGAATCGTTGGACATCGAGTACGTCCCTGACCGCTTTAGATTCGGTGAAGAAATGAGCTAAACTCCCATCTACCAGTAGATGTCAATCCGGGTCTTAGCTCAGTGGTGTGGAAAACTGTCAACATTTGATGTGGGGCAACCATATGAGGTTTTCATCTGGCAGAGTGGCGACCTAGATCGACCTTAAAAAAAACTTGAAAAAGCTCTCGTTGTTACGCCCAATTCTAATCTGTCTGGGACTAATTTGGATGTCGGCATTCAGCGAAGCGCGAGTAACTCGACCATTAGGGATCTTCAATCGAGATACCCTTCTCTGGAGGGTATTTGGGATGTTGATGAAGATGTCTTTTGGGATGGAGCACATACGACTAGTAAGCTCAACCTATACATGATGTTTTCTTTGTTCTGTCTCTGAAACAAGAAACAATTTCTTTAATAATAGAAGAAAGGCCTTTTCGTGAAAATTTGAGCACTAATTTGTCAGGGTCCAAAACGTTACAAGAAAAAAATTGTTGCCTAACAATGAACAAAAAGAAAACACTTTGAACTCTGAAGCGTAACGTTTCGGAGTCTAAATCAGACTCCTTCGTCAGACAATTACTAGTTTTCATTCAACTTCGTAGAATCGTGACAATATTTTGATTTTCTGATTGACATTTGTCAATATATGATGAACGTAGATTAATATTGATCACTAGATGTTGATATCGCTATTTTATTTCAAAATTCCCTGAAATCAGTTCTTTTTTCAATAAATCCATCCAAATTCGATCTATTCCTACTGAACAATTTTCGAGATTATTAGCCTAATCCAACAAAATACAAGCTGACTCCTTGATTTTTCTTTTATAACCATCAAGTTCCGTCATTAGAATTTTTGTGCCATTCCAATTCATAATGTGATTGCCGGTATTGGAACACACATGATCTGCTATCTGCCATCTACCAATATCTCTATTTTTTATGTTCTTGTTTTCTGATTTATAATGGTTTTGATGTTTCTCCTGTATAAGATTTTCCACAGATACAGGGAATATTGTAAATACAATTTCTTGATTTTTGGTTTTCATTCAAAGGTTTAGTTTTTGATAATAAAGATCGTAAATCATTTTTTGTTTTGAAAACAGTTCTTAAGAACCAATTCTTTTAAATTTTTCTGAAAGTCCATGAACATAAGGAATCAAATTTATTGAAATTGGTTGTTCTTTACGGTTTGTTGTTGGTTCTTGATTGTTATTATCGTTTTGACGCAAAATTTTTCTCTCTGAATTTGAAATAGTTTTTTCTATGAAATTAGTCCGATATTGATTATCCTCAAGAATATCTTTAAAAAAATTAATTTCGTCATTTCGTATTTCAGTTGTCGATGATATGATAGAGCGTTATTAAATTCATCGACAACTGAAATACGAAATTTATTCCATTAAAGATATTCTTGAGGATAATCAATATCCAACTAATTTCATAGAAAAAAACTATTTCAAATTCAGAGAGAACAATTTTGTGTCAAAACGATAAAAACAATCAAAAACCAACAACAAACCGTCAAGAACAACCAATTTTGATAAATTTGATCTAATCTATGTTCATCATATATTGACAAATGTCAATCGAAAAAATCTAAATATTGTCACGATTCTACGAAGTTGAATGAAAACTAGTAATTGTCTGATGAAGGAGTCTGATTTAGTCTCTGAAACATAACGTTTCAGACTTCAAAGTGTTTTCTTTTTGTTCAATGTTAGGCAACAATTTCTTCTTGTAAAGTTTTGGCCCCTGACAAATAAGTGCTCAAATTTTCACGCAAGTGCCTTTTTTCTATTATTTGAAAAATTTTTCAAATTGTTTCTTGTTTCAGAGAGTGGGAGAGAAAACCCAAATTAAGTTTTCAAGAAAATGCAAAGACCGCCCAGACAATATTTCAATAGATATACATGATGTAAAATGAAGTTTTGTAGAATTAGGAGAAGGAAGACTAAATTCTTAACTTCATATGAAGTGACGTTTCCCAGATCTACACCTGCTTCTTCAACTCTTAAAAAATGTTGATGAAAATAAGACATTATTCTCAAAAGAATACGAAAAACAATTAAACAAAATTTCTCTTAACATAGAAGTATCATTATCTTTGACACGACAACAAACAGAATTAAATGAGACTATACAAATTCTTCATCACCCTGTCCATTCTGATGGTTTTAGAGTGGAGCAATTCCCAATATTCTAACAAAACAATAGCTATTTTTTTTAACAACAAGCTCGCAAAGAGAAAACAATAATGAAATACCATAATTAAAACCTAGTGATGCTCACGCATGCAGAGGCCACCTGATGCGAAAACACGTCGGAAATAAACTCGATTTAAATGATACAAAACGATATTGGTCAAGACATTTCTTAATGATCGATCATTACAATTAATTGTGTCAGATGCCTTGTAGATGGCAGTATGCGGTCGACTCAACCGGTCTGTGAAGTATGAAAATTGCAATTAAAAAGTTATAAGGACATTGTCGTCCTCCTAATTGGAGTGGTATGCTCGCAGAGCATGGGAGTGGTTATTTTGAGTTACTTGGTGTTGAATTTCTGAACACACTATCACAGGAAAAAATACTGCTCGTTATATCAATCACCTCAGGTGATTAACCATATGAAAATTATCATGATGTATTTTACATTGGTGCAATGTCAAAAATTCATTGGAAATGATGAATTTGACTGATCGGTCAATCAATAGTTTCATTGATACAATGAATTTCAGAGCATTATCATAATGTCCTGATGTCATAGTAGTAACTTCAAAACTTCGAACAATGGTCTTTCACAAGGATCTGTTTTAGCACCCCTTCTATTCAATTTATATTTATGCGATATTCCTTGTACTTCATCTGAAAAATTCATTCACGCTGACGATATTGCACTCGCTTTCCGACATTCTGATTTTCAAAGTATTGAGGAAAATTCAACTTCTGATCTGAATATTTTGAGAAATTATCTTTTCGAATGGCGTTTGTGTCCAAATCCGAATAAAACCGAGGTTTCGTTATTTCATTTGAATAACCGTCAAAAATTTAGAAAATTAATTGTCCTTTTCGGGAACTTTCCTTTGAAACATAATTTTACTCCCAAATAATTTGGTGTTATATTAGGTTCCTATCTGAATTACAAAGCACATTTGGATGACTTACGGATGAAGCTGAAAACGAGAAATGACATTCTACAGAAACTGGTACGTCATGGGGTGCTGACCCGACTACTCTTCGCACAGCAGCCCTTGCCCTGGTTTTTTCCACCGCTGAATTTTGTTGCCCTGTTTGGCTCAATAGTGTTCATGTAAATCGACGCACAGCTCAATTTATCAATGAAAATAATTACTGGAACCATCCGATCTACACCTACCAGTGCTATCAAATATAGTTCCTCCCCATATTCGAAGACAGTCTGAAACTTGGAATTCTTTGAATAAATTCAATTTATTTCCGAATTCTTTTCCGATACTTTCCTACGTTCCAGAAAATAGAATTCCAAGACTGAAATCCCGTAAACCTATTTGGTCGAATAACTTTCTGAATTCGAACTGCACCTACAAAGAAATCTGGAAATCCGAATGGGATGCATGTTCTTTATCTAATAAAGGTCTTATATCTGATCCGTCGAATATAATTCCTGGTTTCAACCTTCCCAGGAGCATATGGTCCCTTCTTAATCGAATAAGAACAGGTCATGGTCGTACCAATAACATGCTTTTCAAGTGGAATTCAGTTGATAGTCCTAATTGTGGATGTGGTGAATCAGAGGTAACAGTTGAACTATTAATTAATAATTGCTCGATTTATAAATTTCAAGAAGACAGTAGAGCCATGCACAATGTATCAAATTAATTTTTGCAATGGGTTGAAAATTTTAGATCAATTTGATGAAGTATAAATTGCATTCTCTTGCTGTTCTTTTTTTTATTTTCAGGTGGGAGTTTGAGTTTGGAAATCCTTTCTCCGAAGAGCCGTTCCGATAATCGTGCACACTGAGAGAAGTATTCACTTGATATTATCTATCATGCGTTAAAGTTAATAAATCATTTATTGGCCAAATGGGCAAATGAATATTTCTTTCATGGAAATAAAGAATTTATTTAAGTTTTCGCAAATCACCTTCACTCAATATTATATCACATTTATTTATGAATAATAACATTCAATAATACCGAATAAAGACGCATTACGCTGAAATAAATATATTTAGTAATAATTAACAAACTGCATGAATTATGAATGAATGTTAACGTCTGATAGCAAAATTGAAAATTAATGGCTTTGCAGACGGAATTGAATTCTGAAATAATGACCAGTCCGTGCAGGATTTGAACCTGCGACCCTCGAAATACTAGTCCAATGTGCTAATCAACTGTGCCATTAGGAAGGTTGAAGGTTCCATCTGATCTTCGGTTGGCGACTCTCCCATAATTCGATGTTAGTTTGTTAGTTTTAATTCTTCATGAACTATGACGCTCGTGAAGAATTTTTTGGGGAGTTAGGGTTGGAAGGGGAACTCATTCGCTATCGGTGGTCATCGATGATTCGATTTTTACCTTTCATCCGATTGCGTTATTCGCGATTTATTGGCAGGAGTCGGGTAGTTGAATCTACCGACCACCGAACAATGTTAACTAGCCAAGATGACTGAAACATGTCAAATGCGGTTTGTTCATTGTTAATAAATCCTGTATTTTGAGTAAACATATCGTGGAGTGGTGGAAGTTTAGAATCATTTAGTAATAGAAACCAAACGTTCGTTTATTACCAAATGAACATATGTTTTCAATTAATATATCTTATATTTGAAGAGACCTGCAGTTTAAATGAAATACATCATACCCAAATATATTAAATATTAACAAATACCGTGTAAATAAATATTTCGTTATATGTGAATGAATTCTTTCAGAGGCAAGATCTGTTAGTTAATAAATAAATTAAAGATTAATGTGGATTTGTCTGTTAATGAATAATCTCGAAATAAATACTTTATTGATAAAAACAAATTTATTTCTCTCAGTGGATATCCTTCAATATGGAATATTCAGATACAACAATTTTATTTGATTTCTCTACAGGGAGACAGGTTTTTTCAGCTGAGGTTTTTTCCCCTGGCTCTATAGTATCGTATGATACTGTACACTGAAAGAAATAAATTTGTTTTTATCAATAAAGTATTTATTTCGAGATCAATCATTAACAGACAAATCCACTCATTAATCTTTAATTTATTTATTAACTAACAGATCTTGCCTCTGAAAGAATTCATTCATATATAACGAAATATTTATTTACACGGTATTTGTTAATATTTAATATATTTGGGTATGATGTATTTCATTTAAACTGCAGTTCTCTTCAAATATAAGATATATTAATTGAAAACATATGTTCATTTGGTAATAAACGAACGTTTGGTTTCTATTACTAAATGATTCTAAACTTCCACCACTCCACGATATGTTTACTCAAAATACAGGATTTATTAACAATGAACAAACCGCATTTGACATGTTTCAGTCATCTTGGCTAGTTAACATTGTTCGGTGGTCGGTAGATTCAACTACCCGACTCCTGCCGATAAATCGCGAAAATCGCGAATGACGCAATCGGATGAAAGGTAAAAATCGAATCATCGATAACCACCGATAGCGAATGAGTTCCCCTTCCAACCCTAACTCCCCAAAAAATTCTTCACAAGCGTCATAGTTCATGAAGAATTAAAACTAACAAACTAACATCGAATTCTGGGAGAGTCGCCAACCGAAGATCAGATGAAACCTTCAACCTTCCCAATGGCACAGTTGGTTAGCGCATTGGACTAGTAATTCGAGGGTCGCAGGTTCAAATCCTGCACGGACTGGTCATTATTCCAGAATTCAATTCCGTCTGCAAAGCCATTAATTTTCAATTTTGCTATCAGACGTTAACATTCATTCATAATGCATGCAGTTTGTTAATTATTACTAAATATATTTATTTCAGTGTAATGCGTCTTTATTCGGTATTATTGAATGTTAGTATTCATAAATAAATGTGATATAATAGTGAGTGAAGGTGATTTGCGAAAACTTAAATAAATTCTTTATTTCCATGAAAGAAATATTTTTTTGTCCATTTGGCCAATAAATGATTTATTAATTTTAACGCATGATCAATAATATCAAGTGAATACTTCTCTCAGTGTAGTATCATACGAAGAATGTTATGGTACCTTGTTTTTTTTACCTCAGCTTAGGTACTTTTTGTTTCAACATTTATTGTATTATTTCAGCTCCCCTTTTCATAAGAAAATTATCACAATATTACATTTGTTCATTCCCAGATGGTCTAAATGAGGAACTTTAATGGGCCATGCATGGGTATTTTGCATCCACTACCACGTTGATCAGGAATGATGTAGCGAGAAAGCCAATCAACATGAAATTCTCCATTTCGGATTCACAAAATGGATTTGTGTGCTCAAGGAAATGTGGAATGAGTAATTCAAGAAGTGTATACATCGACTACATCCTCGACTATAGTCGAGGATAAACGAAATTTGATGTGTGTGCTTCCCTACTCAAATTTACAATGTATTTTATCGGCTACTCCACCTGTACCAGGATAATAAGCTGCAAATTGAGTCGTCTTATATCCCCAATGATCAAAATAAGTCGTTAAATTCCAGTCAATATCGTATCAGCCTCTTAATCGTAATTTAAATGTGGTCGGAATGAATTTAGCCAAATGACAAAATATTGTCACCAGTGGCGATAACGGAACCCTTGGCATCGGTAATAACCTCTGTCATTAACGCTAAGCTCGCAAGATTGCCCGACTACCTTCGAAAATGAGTTGTAATGATATGCAAGCTCTATCCCGACGCTTTTAGTAATTGAACAGCTGTAAAACAACACCTGTCTGTCACCTACGTGTTGCTCTCGAGAATTCCGAGTACGAAAATACGACAAATTCATTTGGAACTCCTACAGGGATATCTTCTTTGTTCTGTCGGGAGAAAAACAAAAAAAAACTTGGTACCTTGATTTTCCAACGTTGCTGAGAACATGTGGAAAATTGCTACATTTGCGAGGAACAACTTCATCGCTTATCAGATTGTGAATATCAAACTGTCAGATCCAGACTATGTTTGAATCAAGAAATTTTTTGTTTCCTAGCAACGTCCTGACAAGCTGCTGAGGCAGATTTCGTACTGCCCCAATTGATTAATAAAAAAGCAGATTATTTCTATTAAGATTGATGAATAATATGTTTCATCACAAATTAAATTTCTGAACACAAACATAATACTTGAAATTTGACGACCAACAAATAGGTCGATCCTTATGTCGACCGATACCTCTTATGACAAAGAGTTCATCTTTCTATCTTTTTGAGTGACGATTACCTCTACGTGCGCGAGAACTTTATTTTCTTCGGTGATCCTTCGTGATAGTGACATTTAATTCGTTACAAAACATAATATTCATCAATCTGAATAGAAATATTTATCAATTGGGGCAGTACCAAGGCTAAAGGGTCAGCTAGTTTTAATATAAAATTTAATACTACGGCAAACTATTATGGTTTAATACCTTGAAATTATCCTCTACAATATATGTTGCGCCAAACAATGTCATCTGAAAGCAGCTGTTATATTTTTGAATGTTGGCCAAGAAGTGTTTGGAATCATTTCCTATCCCAGAAACTAAAGACCGTAAGGGATTTGGTGGTGGGACCAATTGTGGCAATTTTACTTTGCCTTCAGCACAACATAAACCAGTAGATTCACCACTGTATTCCAACGCCTTACAATATTCTTACATAAGTATCTACCACAAAGGTGGTAGATACTTTTTGCAAAAAAAAAGGATGTAACTTGAAATGTCACAAATGATCACCGGAGCCGATAATGACATAGATTACCAAAGATGATACACGATGTTAATCGAATTATTGGTTAATATTTTATTATTAATTGATAACATTGGTGTTTTGTGCAAATTTTACGTCGTCTTCACTTAAAGAAATTATCGAAATCGAGAAATAGATGTCAGGATGTTGTGAATAATGCAAAATCAATTTTAAAACATCGATATTTAATTATCAAGCATCGATGATCATCGAAAATCAATGATAATTGATCACTCCTACTTCTAAGGAAAAACCATATTAAATACCTTGCGTTTTTATATTTTTTCACCTTTTAAATTTTCCCTGGAACTCCTCGAATAAGTCAAGACTAAAATTAGCCAAATCGGTCCAGCCGTTTTCAAGTGTTAGCGTACTTAACGCAAAGCAATTCATTTTTATACAGGGTTTACCAAGTTCAACGGCCTATTAGGCGTTTCTGGAGAACAAGACCTATTTGAAATCTGAAAATTGGGATAATGTTATTGTTTGGCATTATCTACCGAGCTAAAGTATTCTTGGAGCCTGACCACTTTCCAAAATTTTTTTTTTCTGGTTTTTTTTGTGTACGAATTTGATAGAGTATGCAATCCTACATACAGTCATATTCAAATCGTTGCATTCATCAAAATACTCTCCGAAATATCGAGAAAAAACTGAAGAAAAAAGGGGAATTAGAGTAGTCGATATTATATTTGTTATTCCTAACCTAGATATCGTAAGCACAAACCGTTTTCACATTTCTGAAGGCGAAGAATGTGGAAATATTGTACATTTTCAGAATTTTGAAAAACCCGTCACAGGGTGTTGCAAATGTTGGTTCAAAACTTAGGATCAAGATTGACCCATAACTTTCGTTTTTCAAATTAGAACCCCATTTTTTCATGATTGCGTCGGATTGTGCGAAGAAAAATGATGATAATGTTTCAACATGTTTATGCTCCCAAAATTTATTTTTCTTAAGTTAATCAAGATTTCCTGATTTCATGTCGTACGTATCGTCAAATTCATAGAATCTGTTTCATATCAACAATGACCTTGGTCATAGAAGATAAATTATTCAAATAATTTAATAGTGCCTACCTCTTTTCGGAATTCATTTACCATTGTTGATAAAAAACATATTTCATGAATGAATTAAAAAATCCTAAATAACTCAAGAATTAGTAATTTTAGGAGCATCAACATGTTTGAACATTATCATCATTTTTCTTCATAGAATCCAACGCAATCATAAAAAATAGGGTTCTAATTTGAAAAACGAGAGTTATGAGCCAATCTTGATCCCAATTTTCAAATCAACACTTGGAACACCCTGTAATAGGTTCTTCAATATTCTGAGATTGTACAATATTTCCACAGTCGTCGCCTTGAAAAATATGAAAACAGTTTGTGCTTACGATATCTAGGTTAGGAATAACAAACATAGTACCGAATACTCTCCCTTTTTTTCTTCAGTTTTTTTTTTCTCGAAATTTTGAAAAGTATTTTGATGAATGCAAGGATTTGAGTATGACTGTATTTGGGATTGCATACTCTATCAAATTCGTAAATAAAAAAAAATAAAAAAATTTTTGGAAATTTTTTTTCTCTCCCTGTATAACTGAAAGTGGTCAGACTCCAAAAATATTTCAGCTCGGTAGATGATGCCAAACAATAACGAAATCCCAATTTTCAGATTTCAAATAGGTCCAGTTCTCCAGAAACGCCTAATAGGCCGTCGAACTTGGTACACCCTGTATACACAGACATCATGATGGGAATCATTGCAAACAATGAATATCATGAAAAGTTAATTATTGATGTGAGAATTTTTCAAAAATTATTTTTAATCAAGCTAAAGGCGACACAGTGGTACAACTTTCTATTTATATGTATTTTCATATCTTCTAAGTACATTAATTTGGATTCAGTTGTGGTAAGAAACACATTATTTTTAGTGATATAGAGTACAAATCAGTTCTTGAATAATGGGAAAAACTGGTACATTTGTCCATTGTAGTTCTTTCCTTCTCATTATCAAAAGTCATATATAAGTAAGAGAGGGCTTGGAACGAAAATTTCGTAAATTTAAAATAGAATCGTTCAGTCCATATCATTTTCAGAGTGACTAGTTCATTCCATACAGAAGTCCGTACAGTTCTTAATTTCGCAGATGAAGTTCAAGGAGTGCATGCAAGGCATATCATTCCAAGAATAATCGTCATTTCCGAAGTCTCTGATTTCTATGCAATCCTCATCGTTATAATTATCTGGAATGGATGGTTTCCAAAAGGTATAGGTGAAAGGTTGTCCTGTAGCTAGCCAAGTATAGTGTCCTTCCGAAGCCAAGTCGTTTCCGGAAGTCCAGAAGTGGTCGATGTTATTATCTAGAAAACCAAGAGCCAATTGAAGGGAGAAGATAATGGTTATATTTATCAAAACTTGACAAAATAAAAAATTATTCATCAATAAGACAATGAGAGAGGGAAAAGATTAGCTTAGACTTGTTGATATTAATATAAGGTATTCAAAATATTCAATCGACTTACATTTTTCTTTGATATAGTTTATTATATTCCTGTTTTCAGCTTCGGTTTCGATGCTCAAAAGGTCCATTCCATGTGTCTTGCAGAATTGCATGGCCTCGAAGTAATTAGACTGTGGAAAAGTGGAGATTTTCAAGCAAAATATTATCAATATTTGTGAATTTTTTTATGAAATTTGAGAATTTTCAACTGGAACATCTTCAACATTTTTTTTTTCTAAAAGTATAAGACTTTTCTGATATTTTTTTGTTGTAGATAGATCGCCATGAATTGTACTTTTATACATAAAATAACCAGCATCGTAACTCTGATAAAAATCATGAAAATGTTGGTCTCAAGTGAGAAAGTTACGTATTTTGGATCATGATCTAAATTTTCAAATTTAAATTAAAAATGTAAACAGGTTACTTCATGGTTTTTTAGTAGGCTTAAAAACTGCGCTCAACACTCATCTTTCAGAATCTTTGATAAAAAATGGTACTCAACGGTCTACTTTTGCTAGAATTAGCCTTCAAAGTCAGCGAGGTAGAAAAAATCAAAGAAGTAGACGTTTACTCAAAAATTATTTTTTGCCATTTTGAGATTTTTCTGATCAAGATATGATAGAAAATGCTGAAAATCAATGAAAATTAGCTTTATAAGAAAAGTTTTAGATAAGAAAAAGAAAAAGGTAATGCAATAAATCACACATCATGTAGATAAAAAGAAATTTATTTATAAAATTTACAATAGGTTTTATGCGACTGAAAGAAAATTTTTTGCGAAGGTGTAGAATGTGTATTGAGGCTCGAGGTAGCCACTTTGAAAACCTATTGTAAATTTTATAAATAAATTTCTTTTTATCTACATGATGTGTGATTTATTGCCATACCTTTTTCTTTTTCTTATCTAAAACTTTTCTTATAAAGCTGATTTTCATTGATTTTCAGCATTTTCTATCATAGCTTGATCAGAAAAATCTTAAAACGGCAAAAAATAATTTTTTAGTAAACGTCTAGTTCTTTGATTTTTTTCCACCTCGCTGACTTTGAAGGCTAATTTTAGCAAAAGTAGACCGTTGAGTACCATTTTTTATTAAAGATTCTGAAAGCTGTGTGTTGAGCGCAGTTTTTGAGCCTACTAAGAAACCATGAAGTAACCTGTTAACATTTTTAATTTAAATTTGAAAATTTAGATCATGATCCAAAATACGTAACTTTCTCACTTGAGACCAACATTTTTATCATTTTTATCAGAGTTTCGACGCTGGTTATTTTATGTATGAAAGTACAATTCCTGGCGATCTATCTACAACAAAAAAATATCAGAAAAGTCTTGTACTTTTAGAAAAAAAAAATTTTGAAGATGTTCAAGTTGAAAAATCTCAAATTTCATAAAAAAATTCATAACTCGGAAACCGTGAAAAATCGGATAACATACATGGGGGTGATTCGAATACCCCATGACATGAGGGACCTGTTTTGTTTTTTTTGACGTCAATCGTCCGGCCACCCTGTATAATATACAGGGTATTTCAAAAAAAGGTGACCATCTTTCTAGGACGAATAGAATACTGAAAAATAATAAAGGATCGTTCAGTTAAATATTTGCCACCATCCAAATTCAAGAAACAGGGCGTTGAAAAAAAATACACATTTTAAACGATTTTGCCGAAACTACTGGCAGCATTGTAATGAAATTTTACACGAATATGTTCTGGAAGCTGATACATCTGATGAGTGTGTTTTGATGTCTGACTCTCAGAGAGGGACATTGTATCGGCACGGATTATTCTTCTCAGAATGCAAAAAATTGATATTCCGTACCATCAAAAGAAAAAATATTATGATCTCCCCATAAAGATTCAAAGTATGATATCGTATCGAAATATTAAATACAGAGTCTTTCGAATTCATACAAATTTTTACAAACTCATTTCGCTACAACATAATGAATTTCAGGCAATTTGATTCAGGGCAAATTTTTGCTTGATAATTTTGAGGTGGTTTTTGGTGTTCTTACCGTCTTTTTTGTCTCGAAGTAATAGATACCGCCATCGATATAAACCAGGGTTAGGGACGATTTCTGTCTTATTAGGGCAACATCCTCCTCCTGACTCAAACCTGCAAAATATTTAAAAAGGTTCATCAACAAAATGAACGAATTGTTAGGAATGGAGGGTGAGTTTTTGACAGAAGATTCATGAAGTCGAAATGATCAACATGGTTTCCGATTTAGTTTGATTGAATAGATACAGGAATGTTGAAAATCCGTGAAATAAAATTAATTTCCAAATTTAATGAGTATTTGGCCATTTTTCAAAATCAAATTGTCTGATACGCCTTTTCTAGATAACTCTAACTCACCTGGGGTTTTTCTCCTTGGACAACCTACAACACTACTTGATCTAGCATCCTGTATCTGAACAGTTGCATTTCCATTGACAATTCCCAATTTTAACTGTAAAATCCATTGTGGGTCTTGATATCCGATGTTGGGCATCGAGAAAATTCCTGAAAATAATATCAATTTCATGAAAATTTCAAGAAAACTTGGTCAAAAACACTATATGTCATCGTTAAATATTTGTCAAACCATTTAGAAAAAATGCCTACCATTGAAAAGACGAAAGTTGAAACTAATAAAATCAGATTGATTCAAAAGAGATTTGTCATTTGACACGCATGAAAACACAGAGACATTGATTTAATTAATTTGGAAACGGTCAATTGTTTCTTCAATCAATTCGCAATCGATATATATTTATCTCAAACTTTTGAGGGTTTTTTTCTTTCATTCTCTGGGACATATAAAAGCAAAATGTAATTGTTTCTTAGTGCTTAAGATCCAAGAATGCGTAGGACAATGAACACCATATAAATTGGAAAACGAATCAATTTAAACATTTTTTCAATAGAAGAAACTTGTGCACAATTTGTCAGGGCTCAATTATCCAAATTCTCTCATCCAGAGTAGCCTCTTTGATTTTTCGCTTATAATGGTCTTCATCTATCAACTCTGAATTTGAATGTTCACATTTCTTATGTCTATTGTCTCTTCATGTGTGAGTTTTTCCACAATTACATCTTTGTTTTTTCTTCAACGTTCAGTATGTATAGATTCAGTAAGTATAGATCTTAAATCACTTTTTCCCCAGAATCTTTCTTGTACTCGTGAAAAAAAAAACTAATTGATACAGAAGAGACAGATGCCCTACCCTATCGAGATAAGAAAGCGTAATTATAAGAACAAATTGAACCAGATCAAAATTCCGTCATTAATTCAAATATTTTTCAGCTTGTTCAATTTATATCTTCGAGAATTTGAAACATAACTTTAGTTTTACCTTATTGTTACCGTTCAATTCATATTTTTGAGAATTTTAAACTTACCATTTTCGCCGAAAAGAACTATCAAGGCGACGAATATTTTAAACTTCCACATGATGATCTGGATTATTCGGACGATATGACTGTATTTGTCCGTGAACCTTCTTTTATGAGTAGAACATTATCTTAGTTGTTTTTGTTTCGTCTCATTCCAATCCTACTGAATTATAATTAATATCATCTGGGGGGAATTATCAACTAACAATTAAATTGGTGTAGGTTTCATAGGTCTGTGATATTCGAAGAGATATCAGTTATATGAAATAGTACTATAGCTTTAAAAAAACCCTCAGTTCATAATTAACAGCTTATTTTTTTTTTTTGAATGAATAACAATCTACCTGAATTTGTAGGGCCAGGCGTCATCCATCATCCACTGGAAGATAACGAGGTGGACCTCAGCAATGAATGAATATATTAGATAAGAGATTGGAAGAATTCAAGCACATCACAGTAGGTTAAAAAAATTTTTTCAATTTGAATTTTCTAATGATTTGTTTTTGTATATTGATCTTGATCATTTTTAGAATAACTACCATTTCACTTAGTATCTCGATAATTATAACTGCAATTTTGATATATTGCATTATAATATCATTAAATATCATATAACTGTCAGTAAAAAAAGGAAGAAAGTTTTTTCTTCATATCAGAAGTTTCCTTCGAAAATTTAAACTGAAATAATATATTTATACATCGAATGACAATTGAAGAAAGATATGATTCAAGAGAACAGGCCTCAGTATCCTAAGAACTAGCAACAAAAGACTGCTTCTCAAATTTGGGAGTACTTCGAAAATAATAAAAAATGAATTTTAGTCACATCTTCTCAAGTGTCATATCTCTGGAACGGTGGGCTGAGGGAACTTTGTTATATGAAAAAACCATCCTGAATCGATGAGGGCATGAATTTACAAACACCCTGTGTGTATGTGTATGATGTATATTCAAATTTTGGTTCCAACTGTGTCAAAATGGTTCTTTCATAGAAGCAAAAGGATGAATGAAAAAAAATTCATTAGTTCAAGAGAGAGTCATTTAATCCATATCCGTTGAAGAGTGAATTTTTCTATAGGAGCTAGTTCAGTCCATGCAGAAGTCCGTACAGTCCTTAACTTCGCAGATGAAGTTCTGGGCGTTCATGCAAGGCATATCATTCCAAGAATAATCATCGTGGCCGAAGTCTCTGATCTCCACGCAATCCTCATCGAGGTAATTATCTGGCAAGGATGGTTTCCAGAAGTTGTAGGTGAAAGGTTGACCAGTACCCATCCAAGTAAAGTGTCCTTCTGCCGCCAAGTCGTTTCCGGAAGTCCAAAAATGGTCGATGTTACCATCTAGAAATCCCGAAAAACAGAATTAAATTTAACAATAAATTATTCTTCAACAAGACAATGAAGGGAGGAAACCAGTAGCTCTGGGACTTGTTGATATAAATATTCTTCAAAAGATTCAATGGACTCACATTTCTCTTTGATATAGTTGATTATATTCCTGTTTTCAGCTTCGGTTTCGATACTCAAAAGCTCCATTCCATGCTTCTTGCAAAATTGCATGGCCTCGAAGTAATTTACCTGTAGAAAAGTTAAGATTATAAGGCACAATAAAAGCGTTTTAGGTTAGTTGAAATGAAACAAAGAACTCATGTCCAATTTCATTTCTACTTGGTATAATACTTATTGATATGGTTTTAAATACAACGACATAATGAATTTTCAGCCAATTATCTTTCCATGGAGATGAAAGCAGTACCCAGCAAAAATATTTTGAAAACAAAAGTGAAATTCTTTTTGAAGAATCATAGTAGCGCTATAATTCACAAGTTAATAGAGCCATATAACTAGATTATAAAGAATGTTTGGCCTGGTTTTCAGATCAACTACTTGATTTTTGTTCATACACTGCGTCGATATGAAATAATTCTGCCAAACTTGTTTGTATTGAAGATATACTCACGCTCTAGCACTGCCTTAGTGAGTTTAACTTATTATTTCCTGTTACATGTTGAAGAAAAATATGTAAAAGAACATCTTCTTGTGAAAAATTGTAATGGTAACTGTGAAGATTGTGATTTGATCGGTTTAAATATATTTCTAATCGATAACTTGGGAGTGGATTATTTTTCTTACCGTCCTTGTTTTCTCGAAGTAATAGATACCGCCATCTATATAAACTAGGGAGAGGGAGGATTTCTGTCTGATTTGGGAAATATCCTCCTCATGACTGAGACCTGTAAAAAATTTGTATTGATATTGATAGTACAATTAGCTGGAGGAATATAATTTCTTTTATCTTTTAGGCTGAAGGATCTGGGTCACTGGTACCAAATTGTTGTTTTTTTATTATCATCTCCAAATAGATAATACATGTTTCAGATTTAGAGGCTGGGGGAGAAAATTCTAAAAAATTTCCACAATAATGCAGAGATCTCCCTTTAAATAGTTCTATAGATAATTTTCCATTTTTAATTTTCAATTTAATACTGCGTTTTGTTCTCTGGGACCGTTCAAAGATCATGGGGAAACAATATAAAATGTTTCAATAGTTTTCCACTCACCTGCAGTTTTTCTTTTAGGACAACCTACAACGCTTGATCTTTCATCTTGTATCTGTACAGTTCCATTGCCATTGACCATTCCCAATTTCAACTGCAGAATCCATTGTGGTTCTTGATATCCATTGCTGGGCATCGAAAAAATTCCTGAAAATAATTTTGTGATTTGAAATTAGATAAAGGATAGTTTTTTATGAAAATTTTTAAAAAAATAGGCGAGAACCATTGGAAAAAAATTGGTATCCACCATAGGATAAACAAAACAACTCAAAACTAACAGAGGACAAAATGTAGAGTTTCGAAGTAAATGTCAGATTGCTTCAAAGCCAATTTAACATTTGTGAAAACAGGGGCACATTGTTGAGTCAATTTGGAAACTGTCAGTTTTTTTCTGAGTAATTAAAAGAAATTTTATGAATGAAACAAGAGCTCATGCCCTTACTTGTCAGGGGGCCTAAAAGTTGTTGCTTGAACAAGAAACAAGAAATGACACTTCGAAAATTTTTCTAAGGAGTTTTCATTCCTTCACCAGACAAATTTCAGAAATCATTAAAATCTTGAGAATCGTCAAAATTGTTAGATTAATCACTTAACATTCTAAGTGTTATGTTTTGTTTCATTGTAAGGCAAAAAATTTTCGGAAGGATTGAGCCTTTGACAAATTTTATTTTCTTTTATTACTTGAGACTTTTTCTAATGATTCTTGTTGTTGTTTCTTTACTTTTGTTCCCTTAGCTAATGTAAAAATCACTAAAGTAGGTATATAAATCTCAAATTATTTCTTGTTTTCAATACTCTTCCTATTTCGGACTTATCACCTATTAATCGAATAACTTTTGTGAGTTTATGAACATAAAGATAACAAATTATTTCTGATTTATTTTTACTTTAATTGAAGATATAAATAAGGAACATAAATACTCCTCGAGTGAGGAGTTGCATCAAAGCATATCTTGATCATAAAGCATAAATATAAAAACGAATTGAACATTTTCAAATTATGTCATTTTTTAAATTATCTTTCAGAACTTACCTTCATTTTCGCCGAATAAAACCAACAAGGCGACGAATATATTAAACTTCAACATGATGATCTGGATTGTTTATTGGATGATATGACAATTTTTGTCCGTGAACCTTCTTTTATAGGGATAACATTATCATAGTTGTTTTTGTTTCATCTCATTCCAATCCGACTGAATTAATTAATGTCAACTAGGAAGAATTCTTAACTGATAATAAAATTATATTTTATTATAGTCTTTACAGGTCTGTGATACGTGAAGAGATTTTGAGATAGTTTATGAAGATCTCCGTCAAAAAATTTTCGAAATTACTGAGTTGAATGATTTCGATGTTTATCATTCCTTGTCTTTTGTTTGTGAATTAAATTTTGTGGAAACTATAGTTCAGAAGATCAAGGTTCAATATTTTACAGTTTCAACAATATTTTGGCCCAGCATTCACAGCAAAACGTTTGACAAGGTTGAGTTTTGTTGCCTTCGTTAATTGTTATAAATCTTAAACATATACAGGGTGGGCCATTCATAACTTTCCACCCCGAATTTTGAGTTTTGGGATAGAATAACGAAAAAACGCTCGGAAAGGTCTAATTTTGTTGACAAACTTTCCTTCTGAATTGTTGTTTTGTTTTTATTGAATATACAAATACCCCATTCCCTTTTTGAACACCCTATATGAGGAAAGTAAACGGGTAGGATAATCCTTCAGCGGAACTATATACATGCCCTGATTAATAAAGACCAAAAATTATTCAGAATTAAAAAATTCAAGAAAATTCATAGGGAATTTTCAGCTCTCCATCTTTATATCCCCCATCCGTAAATCAATTTATTTCCTCTTTCACCCATAAAATCCGGCTTTAGTCCGTCTTCGCATTACCATATTCTGTCACTACCCAAGACGTTATCGAGCTCGAAATTTGAATATCAGGAGATTCGCCGGCAGATAAAATAATTAAAATGACATTCGGACCAGGATATAAGAGACTCGTCTCTGATGGAATGATCTCTATGATGGGACCGTCGAATATTTTCGCATTTTCATAATTACGACCCGGGGAATATGAACACAACTTCCGTAATGTCATTTTAACGACGCCAAGGTGTTGTGTACGGACATAGACATTTCTGACATCTCCGAATCCGTCTTGAACATTTATCATTGCTCCTTACATGAGTATGAAATGAACTGTTCCACATGAGTTAGGGTTATTGACTTAAATTGCAGCAAAATGTAGGTTAAATGAGATTCTGTGATCAAAATTCATATTGATATGATTCAAGTTGCAGGAAATGAAATTAATTTTAGCCTGTAGGTCTGCAGCGTATACTGGGTGGTTAAGAAAAATCGAGTAGAATATCTAAATTTAATTCCCAGATAATTCAAGCATTTTAAGACTATCGATACAATGTATGGCCTCCATGGGCATCGATAACAGCTTGACATATTCTTTGCATACTACACAGGATTTGTTGAATATTTCTTGAGGAATTTGTTCCATAAACGGGACAGAAGCTTTCTCAGATCATTTAAGGATTCTGGGGAAGGTTGATGATTATCTTATCTTCGTTGGAGCATATTCCAAGCATGTTCTATGCAATTCTAAGCTGGTGAATGCGGAGGTTTTGGTAAATGTGGAATACCAAGCTCCTCGCGCACATTCTCAACTATGGCTGTACGGTACGGTTTACCGTTATCGTCTAGAAATTGAAAAGTTTCTCCAATAGCAGCATGAGAAGTTGGCAATACATTGTCAATGACATTTCTCACGTAGATATGTAAGCTTTCTTCTCGCCGAAACGGTGATGAAACGACACCGAGCAGCTAAACAACCTGAGTTAGGCCACCCTGTAGCATTTCGATGGCCCTATTAGCCTCAGCGTTTGTTAATTTACGTCTTGGCATTTTCAGAAAACTCGTGACAAATCGGAGCCGTTGATAAACTGACTCCATTTGAAAAAAAGGAGCACATGAAAAGAACTAAACTTCAGAAAAAAGGTGCCCAGATTGACGATACTGATACTAATTTTTGTTGGATCGATTCAAGTTGTTATTGAGTTTCGAATGATTTCACAGCAAATTTCTTGAATATTACATACTTTTCAAAACGATTTAATACGATATGTCTATTTCTTGCGGAAGAGTATATTTTCCAAACGACTTTTATTGCATTTTTGCTGTTTTCTCTATTCGTTTCTAGAGAATTAATTCCCCCCTTTACTCAGTTGTTCTTTTCAGTTTCACTGTGTATTTTGGTATTAAAAGGCTCTTTTATCAGCTTGTTGATTCAAAAATATGGACAAAAACTACAGGAATATTCCTTCATAACCACAATATCAAAGATTATAATTTTAGTATATTTTCATTGGAACACTTTCTGGCCTTGTACATATTAACAAAACCTTTCTTCATCCCCATAGAAACTACCTAAAGATCATCACCTGATACTACACAGTCTTTCCGAAAAGAACTTTCAGTGTCCTCATTTGATCGTTTCTACGTTCTTTCATTCTTTGATCCATTTCTTCTGTATGTTCGAGTAGTATTTCCTCTTTAGTTTTAATTTTCAGTTCTTCTCTGATCTGTTTGTTGCTGATCTACCATTGAAAACCAAGTACTTTTCTTTTAAGTTCCTTTTTATTATTCAGATCTTGTTTTTGCTCCCTCTGTTTTGGAGAGGGTATGAACATCGCTGTATTTGTCTTGTTTAATTATTTATTTTCCACCATTTCTTTGTTGAATTTCAGCTCTAGGTCTATAATGATCTCATTATATACTCCACGCGGTTTTTTGGCCGTATATTGTGATATAACAACGATTTTGTTTTTTATCACTTCAAATCTCCATTTCTTGAAATATTCTTATATGAATTCCATATCTATATGGAGTTGGTTGCTCACTGACATTCAGAAATTTTTTTTTTCATTTTTAGTAAATGTGGCATGTGTTATATTGAATGAAAGTTGACATACTAAACCTTTCCTGACTGCATTTATCTTAAGACTGTGATGATTAAAAAAACGACAAAGTCATTCGAGAAAATGTAGATAGTTTCCCTGATTTCTCTTGTATTTTTGAATCATTTCTCCGAATCTAGAATTAGAGTGGGTTACAAGATACAAGGATAGAAAAAAATTGAAATTGAATTGATATTGATTTATTTCAAATCGTGAGGAGGCCTTGGAACATCATAACTTTCGAGATCAACAAATATCAAAGTCCTATTCGAATAGTGATTCATCAAGTCCCATCTGAAAATAAGAAATGAAATGAATCCTGGATGGAATTGAGAAAAGAATTTGAAATAAATTTTTTCTTTCAATTAAGGAGAAACTGTCATTAGCAAGAAAATTTATATTATTTAGAAATAACATGAGAATTAAAATATATTCACCTCTCTGCCTTTCTTCACAGCACACTGGACCAATTCTGTTGCGTACTTACATTTATCCTCTTGGGTTTTAACTGTAACATACAAAGATGAAAATGAAAACATAAAATGATATTATTAGTTGCAAAAGGAAGAATACAAGACGAACAACCAGTTATAATAATATTATACCGCAATTTTGTTTTTTTTCTCTGAAAAAGATTGATAATTCTTCAAAATCACAAATTAGATTACATAATCTTATTTTTTCATAGGAACAGGTTACATCACAAAAACACTCGATATTTCAGAAAGATTAATCGCACTTCAACTCAAAGAAATTCGCATAAATCACTGGGTTTTGGTTTTTTGTAAATGAGTGTACTGAAAAACTCACCATCTTCAGTACAGTGCCTTCCGATGGTCATAAACTTATCGTACAGCTCTGGGTCGTCTTCCTTCAAAGGTTTCATGGTTTCAATGGCTCCTTCAGTGTTGATTGTCCCATCAGGGTGCATCTGAAAAATATAGAAAAAGCTCATACTCACAATTCTTCTTCTTATTGAATTTTGAGGTGAAGATTTTAACAAAATTGACACTAACCATGTTGAAACGTTTATGAAGACATAAGATTAAACATTCTCCTTCATGCCTTGACGGAAATTTGTGAGCTTTAAGCTCACTCACGTCATCTGAAATAACAAAGGTTAAAAAATTTGGAGGAGGATGTATAGTTATAGTATATAAGGTCAGAAATAACTCTCTCACCTTCATTAGCTCCGACCTCAGCAGCACATTCGTGTCCTTCCTTATTAAGTCTCTCGAGAAACTTCTGCTTCAATTCTTGGCTGAACTGAAATAAAAAAAAAATCATAAATGTCCCATGAACTCAATGAAAATTTCTCCACAAGAGTTGAGGATATCATATTCAATCGTTTTGAGAAGTATGATATCTTCGAGAAAATCGCTGTGAAATCATTTAAAACTCAATAAAAACCTGAATCGATCCGATAGGAATCAGTATGAGACATTTCGTCAATATGGTCGCCTTTTTGCTGAAGTTTGGTGCTTTGCATATGCTTCATGAATGTTCTTATTTCGAAATTGAGTCAGTTTATCAACGGCTTCGATTTGAAACGAGTTTTCTGAAAATGCCAAGACTTAAATTAACAAAAGCTGAGGCTAATAGGGCTATCAGAATGCTACAGTGTGGAATAACTTAGGTTGTTGTAGCAGAAAGGCTCCAAGTCAGTCAGAGTGTGATATCTCGACTTTGGAATAGGTTCAGGGAAACAGATTCCGTGTTGAAAAGACCAAGGATTGGTAGGCAACAAAAAACAACATCTGCTCAGGATCGTTTCATCACCGTTTCGGCGAGAAGAAAGCCTACATCTACGTGTAGAATGCTGAGGAATACTCTTCAAAATGCAGATCGGGTCCAAGTTTCCATCGATAATATCAGACGACGTTTGATAGAGGTGGATCTAGCTCTTTTAACTTTGGCTAACATTTAGTTCTTTTCAATCGAAGGTTGGTTTCATCAAGGAAACCCTTTGAATCCTTCAATTGCAAATTTCTTCATAGAGACCACAATTTTAAATAAAATATCGTAAAATGGTATAAAACCAATACAGGAGCTGGCGGCCGGATTTATGGGGCTAAAGCCAGGTGAGCACTGTCGGATGGCTCCTGTATGAGTGTTCTTCAAGCAGAAAAATTAGCTATCGAAAGATGTGAAGACTTCAAGCTAGAGAGAAAATATAAAAGGTGCGTTATAGCTATTCACTCATATAGTCAAGCTGTGTTTGACTCAAATTAGACTTGGGAGTGCCAGAGCAAACTCAAGAAAGGAGTTGCTGAAAAAAGAGAAAGCCACTCTAGAGGAATCTCCCAGGAATGAAAGACTCCAAAAAGTTCCTTCGGATCTTTAAAATTTCAAGATCCGAAAGATATCTGGATCTGAGTAAGAACCAACTACTCCACTTTGGATTCCTCACGGGGCATTGTCGCCTCAGGAAGTATCTGATGAGAATGGTCTTATTGCACACTCACGAGTGAAAATTCTGTGGGGGGGAGGAAGAATCTTTTATTCAACTAGTCAAGGAATGCTTTTCCATTGTAAGCCAAAGGAAACAATGCCTGATTCAAGAAATTTGTAGGAATTTCCAGTATTGGATTGCATTATCTCTGGAACTGGAAGACTAGCTGTAAAGAGTGTGGTGAGAACAGCTTTGCCAGAGGGAATAATAGACCATAAGGTCGCAAGTGGAATTGTAACCCCTCTAAAACTAACTAACTGTGTAACTTCAAATAAACACGATTGTAAGACAATATGGTTTTCATTAAGACGAATCCCGTTTTTTTCCATTTTCCTATCCCGTTTATTTATTTATGTGGATATGTTTTCATGCAGATAACATGTTTTCTACTTCGTCCCCTTTCTTTATTTTGATTCCTGTTACAAATTTTGCTGGCCATCATTAAGTTTCGTGAGGAATTCCTTCATGTATGCGTATACGATTTTCAAAAAGTAACACTCACCCCATTCACAGCAACAACAGCAACCGCAACAAACAACACAAATCTCAACATTTCGATTTTTTATTGTACTCGAACCGAGACTGATCAATCACTGCAACTCTTTCAACGACACTCGATTTTTTTTCTTTTATACCTGCAACGAACGATAATTTCCTCTGTAATTGCACGTGCAACCCTCCAAATCAACAGGTTATTAATCATACCTGTAATTCATCCAATGACTTCTAACGTTCTTCATTAAAAACGAATTTGCAGATTTTCCGACCATCGATTTCAATTAAAAAAAGATTAGATCGGCTGTACGACAATGGGATGTCATCACGGAGAGAAATGTTCAATTAATTTCGATTTGATTGTCTCTTATTTATGCTGAATATGAGAGGTAACTATCTATGCGCTATTGCAGTGGAAAATTATTTTGGGTTGTACTCAATATTCAACCCGAATCAATTTTCGGAAGTAATTGCACAAGTGCATCAAAATTACCGATAATTTTGCACGACAGCGTGTTGTCTAAAGTCTGCATGAGTTCATTTCTCTTTCTCCAAAAATGAAAATGACAGAATGCAGTTTTTCAAAGACAACACGCTGGAATGAAGAATTATCAGGTCATTTTGATGACGAGTGTGATTCGGGTGAATATTTCTCGAAATTGCTATGGATACGCACAGTGCAATTATCGCAGGGATCTTTCGCTCTCTACAATACAATTATCGCTGTAATTTTCGATAATTGCATTCTATTTACCTGAAGTTTATGACAGAAGGGAAATATTCTGGAATAGAGACGTATCAGAATCGCGAAACTACTATCTTGAGTCTCAATAATTTCGAGATTTTTGAATGAAAGAAACTAGGTAAGCATCATAGTTTCAGAAACTCTTCTTTTGAAACTATTATATCTAACCAAAAACATATTCATGTAGAATTTTGCCAAGACGAGGCCGTATTTCTAACATTGTCAAAATGTTGTTAGATCTCATGTAAAGCCAAGCTGCTAACTCTACACTCTTCATTTTCACAGGTCCTTATTTCACAAACTCTATGCTTTGGTCGGAATAAGGGACAAGGCCGATTCTTTTTCGCCAAGTGAGCGCAAAGTGAAAAATTCTTTCGCTGTTCATAACTTTTCTGTTAAACAATAGTTTTTATACACTGCGCAAAAAAATTCACGCACATTATGGAAATCTCAAATTTATTCTACAACTGAAGGTGTTCCCAATGATTATTATTTTGATCAGATTTATGTATGCATATGTTATCCACTTACAACGTTTTTCTTCAATACAGATGTTTTTTCCCAGCAGAAATAAAAAACATTGTATTATTAGAATTTGAATGTATTGGCTACATTCTAAAATCAGTTGATCTCGATCAATTCTAGTGATCAATAGTTTTCCTTTCGTTTGATTTTCTACACTCGATCGCTATGCAATGCGAAACACGCAATTTAGTTTGTAGTTTCCCATACAAGTGCGTCCAGAATGTTGCAGCGATTCAGGGAGACAGGTATGAATGTCCGAAGACCAGGACAGGGTAAACCACGGGTAACAACTGCCATTCAAGAACGTTACTTGAGAGTTTCTTCGTTTAGACAACGGTTTGCCTCCTTCAAAATCAGCTTGAGCAAACTCATGGGGTGCAAATTAGCACTCAGACAATAAGAAATCGACTCAGAGAAAATGATTTGAGGCCTCGTGTCGCAGCAAGATGCCCAGCTCTTACCCTAGCCAATCGAAGGGCGCGTTTGGATTTTGCGAGCGAGCATATCCATTGGGAAGAGGCCGATTGGGAAAGAGTTCTCTTCACAGATGAGTCTAGATTCTGCCTCTACCATTGTGATCGACGTTCGCTTGTATACAGACGTCCACATGAGAGATATGCTCACTGCAATTTCCTGAATACTACAGGTTTCGGCGGAGAATTGATTATGGTATGGGGTGGAATATCTTTGACTGCTCGCACAGACCTAGTAGTCGTTGATAATGGAGCTATGAATGCTGATAAGTATATAAGGAACATTCTTGAAGAGCATTTAGTGCCATTTGCCTCATACATTGATGAAAATTTCATTTTTATGGACGATAATGGCAGAACCCATCGTGCGCGCAACGTAGGAGTACCTTGAAAAGGTTGAAGCCTCTCGAATGGAATGGCCAGCAAGAACTCCAGATCTCAATCCGATTGAGCAGGTTTTGGACAACCTCAATAGAAGGCTGAGAAGTTCAGAAAATCATCCAGCTACTCTTAATGACTTTGGAATCCAACTCGGAGAAATCTGGGAATGATTTGATCAGAACAACTTGAGATCACTCATTTTGAGTATGAACCGTCGTTGCCGAGCTGTAATGAACGCAATGGGTGGAAATACCAAGTATTAAATCACTTATCAGCATTTCAGTATATCTTCTTTCACATAAGATTCGGTGAAATCCTGAATTTTTTCTCCATTTAATGTGTCTTGTTTCGTTCAAAACCTTCCCGAGAGAACATAAAAAGTAAGTTATAAAGTCGATGTAGAGTAAACTTTCATTAAAATTGAGATTTTCAGAAGGTGCGTTAATTTTTTTGCGCAGCGTAGTTACGTAAGGGCCAAGTCACTTATTTTGACTAAGGCAAAGAGTTTGTTAAATAAGTACTTGTGAAGAGTCAGTTGGTATATTTTCGATGATTAACTTCTGTTTTTCTTTTCTGATGCCGAAATTTCAAGAGCAACCCACGTACTCTTGGACATTTTCGGCTTTGCCTCTTCCAGTTTGATTCCGAATTCCCACGATCGGCAAAATCGCCTCAGCTTCTGTAGCAGACCCACCCAGTTGCCGCGGCGCAGTCATCGACTTGTCCCGAACGCGCAATTAACTAATTGGCCCACGTCGGAGAAAAGCGAACGAAACAGGACGATCTCGCGATACATCCCAAATGAGCCTGCCGAATTTATGCCGCACGTAATAAACCAAGAACAGCCAAGAAAAACAGGATGTCATACATATTTCCGGATATAGGTCCCCGCTTATAAATCAAGCTGCCGTTGCCCGGCCGATGGGGCCTACATATTTATGAAGTCCGAAAATGCGACGAAAAAGCGCCCGTCGATCGTATCTGGACGTCTTAGGTGGCTGGGGGACATGCTGAATTTACGTTCCGTTTTTGCGAAGTCGTCTGTTGCCGGTCAGCTCCGGTAATGAGATTAATTACGATCGGAAGGTTGGATCGACGTCTGTGGTCGACGAGGAGATCTGATTCATTTTTATGACTCAAGCATAGTCACATTCACACCCATCTCCAGAAGAGATGAGGTTGGAGAAATTATATTAGATTTTATCACAGAGATGAGAGATATACCTGTTTCAGTATACCATACACCTGAGGACAAAATCTTCAAAAAAAATTCGATATTTGAGGCAATTGGGTGTGATTTACTGAGTAGAAATTCAATTGCGTCAAAATAATGAGGGTTTTTTGAGACTGAGAATTGAAAATGGTATCATTTCGCTCAGTGACGACTCCAATTATTGTCTGAGATCGGTAGTCCTTAACGTTCGAAATACTTATAGCGTTTTTTGCACGATAGACACAATTTTTACTCAATCTACAAAATAGTTATCTGACAAATTCAGTTATTCGTGGCTTTATCAATGCTGTGTAGGAATATGATAGAAGGCGTTGTCTTGGCGATAAAAACTCAGTAGATTGTCAAAGTAATAATTATCAATGGAATTTACTAGAGTTGAAAAATAATGATATAGAATCTTCGGAAGATAATGAAATTCAAACAGCCTGGGAAATCGGCTGTTCTTCAGTTATTCCTGAGAAATCTAAAATCCGCTACGTGAGAACATACAATACTTTCAAGGAATGGATGGATTCAGACTGGAGGCAGCCAAATCAATAAAAAAGTGTTACTGTCCTTTTTTGTTCGAAGAATAGAAAAGCTGAGATCGCCTGGGTGAGTCTTTGGGTGGAATATTCAATGCTGAAGAGCACACTATTTTTGAACGACGGTATTGACATATCCAAGTTTGCAACGCTTATAGCATTCTTCAAAAGAAAATCTATTGGTTACAAACCCAAAAAATCTGCTGTTTTTACGAGAGAAGAAATGAATAAATTCTTAAAAGAAGCATCAGATTATATGTTTTTAATATAAGGTGATCTTTTATTAATATAAAAGTGCTTTATAAACTAATTATGTTCTTTCAGGTGGGAATTATATTAGGTATATCAGGGGCGTGTAGAAGAGAAGAGTTGTACAACATGAGCATCAGGGTCATAGAAGATCGGGAATCATTTTTAATCGTGAAAATTCCCAACACAAAAACCAACATTCAGAGAACATTCACAGTCATCGATCGAGGTAATGATATCAATTACCTCGAAATATATAGAAAATATTTCCGTCTGCGTCCACAAAATGCGAAGAGCGAGCGAGATATCAAAACGGAAAATGCAGTAATCAAATAATAGGCAAAGGGACAATTGGAAGTTCGCCGTCAAAAATTGCAACCTTTTTGAATTTAGAAAATCCAAATGCCTATACTGGCCACTCTCTTAAACGCACTTCGGCCACATTTTCAGCTAATAAGGGAGTAGATGTATTAGGACTAAAACGACACGGTGGATGGCGGTCTTCGACTGTGGCTGAAAGTTACGTTGAGGATTTCCTGGAAAATAAACTAGACTTTGTTGAAAAAATTTTGCATACTACCCTGAACCGTACCACTTACCGTTCTGTTTACCTTAGCAACCAGTAAAAATGATCTACCGATCTAGCCCCAAACGCGGTAACTAACAAAATTCGTTCTATCGTGCAAAAAAGATATAAAGGAATATAGTCGATTTAGTAGGGAAACGATTGCAACATAAATCGGCCATATGGAAATAGTATATTCTAAAACAAGTTGCAGAATGAGCTCCTATTCCACCACGAATGCGAAATTCGAAAACGAGCGACGAAGGAGCGAGTTTTCGAAAGCATGAGTGTTGGAACTGCCTTCTGCAACGAGTTTTAGACGATATTTTCTCTATTTCAGTCAAGTTTCGTGAAATACTCTCGAAATTCAAATGAAAATTCAGGTTAGTGACTTTTGTATTGTAGCTTGGCAGTTGGTGTGACTTACGAAATTTGACAGATCACGGAATAAGAATTGATTTGATTCGAAAATTGATTGGATCGGAGGTCAGTACTGACAACCACAAAACGAAAAATATAACTGAAAACAATGCTGTAATGAGTTTCATTACAGCACTACTTTTAGTACTGTAATGAACTCATTACCATACTGAAATAGAGAAAAGCAATTTTCATTCATTTGACAATTATTGTCAAATCTGAGTTCGTGATTTGGTACTTTAAGCAACGTGTATCGACTTGTCAGTTATGTGGCTTTTGGTTGTTCAAAAACACTTAAAAACACCATCGGTAAGTACTTGAATCTGGACAAATATATTTTTTTATATGAAATGAACTTCAATGATCTCAGTCATAGGCGTAGTGAAAAATAATGTTGAGCCATTTATGGTTGGATTTGTTCTTCTTGTGCTACTTTTTCTGTGCTCATTTCCAAAATAATGAATTAAATGGAACTGACTGGAAACTTAGTGATACCTTATAGGGCTCTGAACATTTTGCTCAAAATTCTCTTGATGCTACTTCAAATTTACATGTGAGATTGTTTACCCATTGCCCAGCATTCCAGTTCAGAGATTGAAATATGTGAGTACTCATTTTTTCTTATTTCAATTAGTGTCCGGATTTAACGTTCATATATTTCAGGGGGTGGTTCTAGAGATCAACAAATGAAGAAAACTACCTATCAACTCAGGTCCTAAAATGCACACCTTCAGGCGCTACAGCTCCTAATGCTGTAGACGAGCAGGGAATTGTATTCCTTCAGAAGAAATTTATATATTGAATTCAAGTCTCCTCTTAAATCCTCACGAACAATTAATGAATGATGTCAAATGAAACAACACAACATTAAAGAACTGAATTTGATGAAACTCTTCTAGAAAAACATCATTATGAATCCGAATATGATTATTTGATAGTTTATCAATTTGAATTGTGCAAAAATATCAGAATAAATAAAAATTATTTCTGAAATCATATAAAAAATGTTCAGTCTTCATTAACAAACATGATATAAGCAATGACCACTACATCATGCTCATTAAAAATATTGCAAATATTTATATAGCTACAAGAAAACATTTTATTCGTAGAAAGCAGCAAAAGAAGATAAAAATATTGAATGGAAATTAACGAAACCCATTCATTTCAAGGTACAATGAAATATCGAAACATATTTGTTTATTATTGCTGTAAAAAATACTTACTTATATATGTTCGTTGTTTTTCTTCAAGTAAATTATGTTATTTCCAAAACAGATTTTGTTGCTGTATGGGTCACATGTAGATCGATTGACATTCCTCTCATCGAGTAAAGATATGGATTAACCAGAGGTCTACGACTCATTTCTTTTGATGTTATCTCCTTTACATTCCTCCAATAAAGAAGCTTATACCTATATCTGTCATGTAGACACAACTGTCCTTAAAAAGCATGTGATACAAACCCAGCCAACTGTGATGTCTGATGAAAATTTCGGTACATAATAATGAATGTCGACTCTTTTTCAATTCTTGTAATCTCTTCATTTTTTCATTCGGGCTTCTTAAGCAGGTGAAAACCCAGTGGCGTGTACTCAATTATTTTATTACCTATTACCTTATCACTTTTCTTCTGTATCGAAGGCGGTATGCATAAACGAAATTAAATTTGTCTTCGTTTTTATAAAATATAAAACCTACCTTGGTTTAAAAGTAGGCAGCATATTTCTTCTTATAATACACCAAAAGCATTCGGGCAAAGCCATGAGATTGTTCTACACCACTGCTTTCGAATTCTGCCACGCAATGTGTAGCAACATCTTGTGACCAGTAATTTTTTTAGGCCGTGAATTTGATTGACGTTAAGCCTTGCCAACAGAGCGAGACGTTGAAGCCCTCAGGATTATAAATATTCATAATGCAAGAACAGTAGCACAACATTACTCCGTACCGATCCACCTAAAGATTAAGTTTTTTCACGAGCAAAGGGACCTGTTTGATCACAAAAGAGGTGAAAAAATGGAGCAATCTTTTGATCCGAGATGAAAGCTAGAATATTGGATGTTCTCGTCAGGTAATATTGCTTCATTGTAATGCAGATAATCTTTCGGAGATGTTGGAGAGGATTGGAATTGGAAATCTTTGGTAACTCGTATAATATGGATCATACAGGTGTTCCTGAATTGTTGTGAACTGTTTTAGACGGTAATACTTCAACTAGAATTGCAGGGGGCTGTCATATAATTTTTTAAAAGCTCATTGGATTGAAATATTTCGTCCCCTTTGGAATTTGATGATTTTTTCATCAAAATCAATCTGGTTTTTTCATTCGGAACATTTTTTTGTTTTAGTTTTTCCTAAATTCAACTAGCTTCTCAGTAATCTAGTCTGTACAATTCTACTCACTTCATAGGACGGTGATATTGCTGGTTGTGACTTGAATCGATCGAAAAGAATAATCGAAATAACGTAGAAATTAAAGGAAGGATGTACTATATATTTTTTGCTATACCTGATCAGATCTAAACTTTTTGTTCCATCATGACAAACTTTACTTTGTGATTCCTGAGAACTTAATTTGGGTTTTCTCTCCCAGACAAGAAACAATTGGAAAAAATTTTTAAATAAAAGAAGAAAGGCCCCTGCGTGAAAATTTGAGAACTAATTTGTCAGACGCCAAATTTTCACAAGAAGAAATTCTTACCTAATAAATAGCAAAAAGAAAACATTTTGAACTCTGAAACGTAACGGTTCGGAGTCTAAATCAGACTCCTTCTTCTTAATACTCCATAGAATCATGACAATATTTTGATTTTTTTAATTGACATTTGTCAATATATGATGACCATAGATTAATATTGATTACTAGATGTTGATATAGTTATTTTATATCAAAATTCCCTGAAACCAGTTCTTTTTTCAATAAATCCATCCAGATTCGATCTATTCCTACTGAACAATTGGCGAGATTAATAGCCTTATCCAACAAAATACAGGCTGATTCCTTGATTTTTCTCTTATAATTTTCAGGTTCCATCATTTGAATTTTCGTGCCATTCCAATCCATCATATGATTGCCGGTATTGGAATACACATGATCTGCTATCTGCGATCTACCAATATCTCTATTTTTCATGTTATTCTTATGTTCCGTCTTCTAATTTCTAATGGTCTTGATGTTTCTCCTGTACAAGATCTTCCACAAATACAGGGAATATTGTAAATACAATTTCTTGATTCAAAGGTTTAGTTTTTGTTAATAAAGATCGTAAATCATTTTTTGTTCTGAAAACAGTTGTTATGTTGAATTTAGAACCAGTTCTTTTAATTTTTTCAGAAAGTCCATGAACATAAGGAATCAAATTTATCAAAATTGGTTGTTCTTGACGGTTTGTTGTTGGTTCCTGATTGTTATTATCGTATTGACGCAAATTTGTTCTCTTTGAATTTGAAATAGTTTTTTCTATGAAATTCGTTTGATATTGATCGGGAATATCTTTAATGAAATTAATTTCGTCATTTCGTATTTCAGTTGTCGATGAAATTAATTTAGCTCTAACATAAAGTGTTTTCATAATACCTATTTTAAAACTTATTTGATGATTAGAATGAAAATTTGGATATCGATTTGTGTGTGCTTTTGTCTGAACGCTCTTGTTTCAAGATGATTTGGAAATTTTCTTATCAAAACATCTAAGAAGGAAAGTAAATTATTTTTTTTCAACTCCATTGTACATTTTATTGTAGATCCTTTATTATTGATATGATTGAAATATTTTATCAATTCTTCTCTGCCATGTTGCCAAATTACAAAAATATCATCGACATAACGCCACCAAGTCTTTGGTTTCAGTGAATATTTTTCAATATGATTGTCTTAAAAAATTCCATAAAAATGTTGCTCATTATTGGTGATAAAGGAGAAGCCATAGCCAGTAAAAACAAAATCGACGTCACGCTACTAAGAACAAGGAATATAACGTAACATAGTGAAATACGACATCAGAATATTCAATTAGAATATATAGACAATCGAAATAACAATACATCGAGAAATAGATAAAAAATTCACGATCGAGTCCATTTAAACATTCACAAGACAGTAGGTTCCATAGGTTGCATACCCTTAACCTTAAAAAAATCCATGATGAAACAAAATTTAAATATGATAATAGTATAAAATTTTTTGACAGGGTGCTTCAAATAAGAAAAACAAAGTTTTACGTGTAAAGTTATGAATTTAATGAATCGGTAAATGAAGTTTTCTTGGAAAGTAGTGTATGAGTGTCTTGGTTACCAGAACTCGCAAGATCAGAATTGAGTGCTGAAATGCCTGTTCATGTTAACCTGGATCGAACATGGATATCTTCCTTGAGATGCTGCCGTTTTTTGATGCAGAAAATCCCTCATTCATATTATAATTTTTTTGTAACAGTCTTACCAAGCTTCTAGTTAGAATTTTTCTCAAACGACCCGCCTCTGAAGCCTCGTTTGATGCCAGCGAAATCTCAAAAAGTTGAAGATTTGTGAGGGGATTCTTGTGCTGGAAAAATACATCTTTTGTTGGTGGAAACAGCCCCAGGCGCGGCGCTTATAACACAATGTTGGCTAAATGAGGAGTTGACAGAGACGATTGACTCTAATTCGTCACCTTTACAGGCATTTTTTCTAGGGTTCCTTTGAATTCCATCATTAAAGAATGCCGAGGGGCGTAATTAACTTGAATGGAGTTTCCAACAGGCGATTTATCTCATCTTACCGGTTTATTTGAGTTTTTCTTTGTTTGGTGCAGAAAAATATCGTCATTTCTCTGGGTATTTTACCAGTGGAGATGCTCGACTAAAAATTCACTGATGATATCTCATACAAAGGTGAAGATGCTTCGGGAAAAGATGCAGCAGACGCTAATTATTATTAATTTCAAGTATTATGGTTGTGCACAGTAAATAATGATGAAAATGAAGATGATGTGAACTTCACTGTCTAGAATTTATGATTCTGTAGAAAAGAGAGTTTTTGGACTCTTATATGTGTTCATCAGGATCCAATGGAAGGCTTTCTACGATTATTAGAAGATAATAAGAATGCAAAAAATTATTTTTTCTACAAGTAGTGTGCGAAATACTCACTTTGTACACTGCAAGTAAACTATATGGGATTTTTATATTTTAACCTCATTGTTCCTCAATCAAGCAAAAATCCAAGAAATCATTCATTTATTAATGTATAACAATAATTAAGGCTTTCAAATTGTGGGAAAATTTAACACTACCTGATTTTATTATTTATTTACAATGTTAACATTAATGGTGCAGCCAGTGCAACAACGAATATTTATTCCTTAACCAGATAACTCAGATTCAGCTCGTGATTTTTGATTTGCAAGCAACTGACGTAGAGGTGAGAGCACTTGATTCTGAAATTTCACAGTCTAAAATTTTATTTGATATTCAAAGTTTATTGTTAATAGAATGTTCCAAGTATCCTTGGGCCACAGGCGAAGATTTTCATCCTCCATATCGCTTCAAAACACATATATCGGCCCCCGTATTAGCAAGAAGTGTGGCTGATGTTCTCCGAAAACAATGGCCCGTGTAGGCATTAGGATTTGGTTATTTAAGGTGTTTTGATATCAAGGTAGGCATCTTTCCAATACTATTTATTCCAACAAATTGTTTGAAACATCTCTTATTTTGATACTTCAAAAACAATCGGCGACTGGTAGCTGGTAGCATAACTTGGATGAAGAGCTGCATATTTTCGCTAAATGTCAATATAATCTGAATTTGAAACTGCAAAAATTCGTTTTTCTATCGGGTACTTTACCAATCAAAATGAAATTTTCATCTTCTATGTCATCGACCGTCATTTTAGTGCGTTCCTCACAGAGGCAAGCACCTGAAATGCCCAGTATCAAAACAACCTAGAAGGAAATCAGTAATTTGAAAAACACATGAAATAATCATCAAAAATCTACCTTATCCGACAAATAGGTTTCATCATCTGCCTCGCTTATGAATTGTTCAACTTCCTCTCTAGTCAATACCTTACATTTCTTAGGATGGTTTCTAACTGACAATTTTTTCAAATATGAAACCGACTTGGTAAATTTCTTAAAATCCACGTTTTATTTAACATTGAGTGTTGCTTTCAACATAGAATATATTGCTTATGACGTGAAAGACTTCAGCTTCTTAGACTTCTCTGCAAAATATGCCAACAGCACATTTTCGGATCTTTTTCTGGCTCTATTTGCTTCACACCACTCTTGAAATCGCTGATATGCATTTTCATTCTGGCGCCTCGATTTCTCCGGTAAAAGATTTGAAATTACCGAATTGACCGCATCTGTCAAGTTAGGTGGGGTACTGCTCACTTCATCGTAGCTCAAAATTTCCTTCATTTTACCGTTATAAATATCACGCACGAAATTGACGCGAATAAAAAGTAACTCCAAAAAAATTATCTAGAACTGTCACTTTGAAATAATTGTCAACAAATGCCATTTCATTTCCATAGTTTCAGTAAATACTTGATTTGGAAAAACAGTTTATGCCAGTTCAATACTATTTTTCATATTAAGCTAAGCATTTAACTCATTTTAGAACAATATTTTCGACGTTTGTAGAAAAAATTCAGTTTGTTCTCATGCGGTGAATAGTCGAGATTCGCGCATTTCGCGCATTAAATAAAAAATTACTATCATGCCCAGGAATAATCCTAGCCATGTGAAAAGGTCGAATAATTAATGGGTCAGAGAGTCTATTATTCATTGAATAGCTTATCATCTGATGAGAACCTTCCTAGTGACCCAATGACCAAGAAAGTAAGCAGTGAGGAGAACTTTAGGCCAATGCTATAATAGCAATCCAAAGTTTTTTTCTATAACAAATTACAGAAAAATCCAAAAATTACTTCTGTGGAATATGCACCCTGATGTGAACGACTGTGTTCAGCGAAATAAATCTTATTCAAAAGGGCTTCTAACATGTTCCAACCAAAATTTTTTTCCACTATGAACCTTTCACTAGGTATATATAAAAATGTCATTTCTCTGTGGCTTCTTTCCGGAATCAATAACATCATTCCTTCATTAGTCAACATTTGACATCATTTTTTTGATGCATAGTTGAATTTTAATTTTCTTGTTTATGTCTGAGTCTGTGATTGTCCTTCATTCTTCTTCTTTCGCTATATTGAATTTCATTCTCCATTTTTTCCTTTGTACTCTCTTTTCTATCTCTACTCGGTGTTTTCTTGTTCCTCTTCAATTTTTCTGGCAACGTGAGAAGTTGGACAGTGAACATCAGAGACTATTGCAGGTAAGATTATTAAAATATTCTGAAACCTGCCGATGATACTCCCAGATAACAAATAATACCACTCCGAAATACAAGAAATTATCCCGAAATACCCATCATTTACCCCGAAATTAGATAATATTGTGACTGCGGGAGTCCACCAGCCAATTAGCCTGCTCATTTAAATAATTTGCTAATTTCGTCCCAAGATATGTCCTTTTGCTACCGGTTTTTTCAACGTAATTGTTTACGACCAGAGCGGGCAGGTGCAAGTCCCGTCGCCAGTGGCCATCGCAAGAACGATACCCCATATCTCATTAAAATGTTCGAGGAATCACCGGTAATCGGATACACCAGGATATGGCATCATACTTTAATCAGACGTGTAGAGTACGGGCAGGAATTGGACGTATGCGTGTCTGTTTTTTCGCAAACACGATTTTAATGAAATCGGACTTATTTTCGAGAAATATACTGGACGGGATTTCTCGGAAGGAGTTTGTCATCTATTTCTGTTCGATCTGAAGATGTTGTTAAGGATGGAATGATCGTTTTCAATACTATCGAACCAATACAAAGTGTTTTGAGAAAAAAAATTAAAATAAAATGTTCGAAATCCCCATTTGTATTGAAATACTCGAAACAACATAACTAGAAGACTTGATGGTAGAATTTTATGAAGGCGTCAAATAAAATAATCTTGGAGCCTGACCATTTTCAGTTATACAGGGAGTGAAAAAAAAATATAATGTTTTTTTGTTAGAGTATGCAATTTTGAAAAGATACGTTTTCAAATCGTTGCATTCGTCAAAATACTTTCCAAAATATCGAGAAAAAACTGAAGAAAAAAGGGAGATGAGAGTATTCGGTATTATGTTTGTTATTCCTAACCTAGATATCGTAAGAAAAACCGTTTTCACATTTTTGAAGGCAAATACTGTGGAAATATTGTACATTTTCAGAATTTTGAATAACCCGTCACAGGGTGTTCTAAATGTTGGTTCAAAAATTGGGATCAAGATTTGCTCATAACTTTCGTTTTTCGAATTAGAACCATATTTTTTAATGATTTCGTGGGATTCTACGAAGAAAAATGATGATAATGTTCTGACATTTTGATGCTCCTAAAATTAATAATTCTTGAGTTATTAGGATTTTCCGATTTTATGTCGTACGTAGCGTCAAATTCATGAAATCTGTTCCATATCAACAATGATATATGATTCAGAAAAAAGGTAGTCACTAGTCAGTTATTTGGATAATTTATCCTCTATGACCAAGGGCATTGTTGATATGAAACACATTTTATGAATTTGACGATACGTACGACATGAAATCAGGAAATCCTGAATAACCTAAGAATTATCAATTTTAGGAGCATTAACATATTGGAACACTATAATCATTTTTCTTTGCACAATCCAACGCAATCATAAAAAAATAAGGATCTCGGTTGAGGCTTTCGCGGCCATCGTTCAATGTGACATGTTCTTTCGAGCATTATGACGACGACGGCCTAAATGCTCGAAAGAACATGTCACAATAAGGATCTCATTTGAAAAACGAAAATTCTTGAACCAGCATTTTGAACACCCTGTGACGGGTTTTTCAAAATTCTGAAAATGTACAATATTTCCACAGTCTTCGCCTTCAAAATGTTAAAACGGTTTGTGCTCACGATATCTAAGTTAGGAATAACAAACATAATACCGAATACTCTTATCTCCCTTTTTTCTTCAGTTTTCTTCTGGATATTTTGGAGAGTATTTTGAAGAATGCATCGATTTGAGCATGAATGAATTGAGAATTGCATACTCTATCAATTGTTTTTCCACTCTCTGTATAACTGAAAGAGGCTATAAGAATATTTTAAATCGGTAGATAATGTCAAACAATAACATAATCCAAATTTTCAGATTTCAATTAAGTCCAGTTCTCCAGAAACGCCTAACAGGCCGTCGAAACTGGTACACCCTGTATATTGCGAATATCTTCTCGATATGGCCTCTGTAAAAGCAGGATTTTTAGTGTTTTTTTTTCAAATGACTTCGCTTCACAGTCGCAAAAATTTGGGACCTAATTTAGGTCCACTGCTAAAATCTCCAAGAGTTGAAGGGGATGTGACCTGTTCTTTTCAAAATGGAAGATAGGAACAACTTTGGGCTCGATTCACTCCGTAACACGTCTTGGCATTGTTGCAAGAAGATGGTTTATATCTACTCTTTGATACTATCCCACCTTTACTTCATTACATTGCTAACAATAAATTCCGCGTACTCGTGCTCCAGACATTTTAACAACCACTGAATATCGACTCCATTAGCTGGTTTGTTGTGAAATTAAAAAAACTACTACAATATTTAACTAAAAAGAAATGTTCACATGAAAAAACCTTTACGATCTTTTATCCCATACATACTTTCTATGTTTTAGCAAAAAGAAATTGAAATTTGGACAGCTCGCAGTTTGATCGTCTGTTAGTATATTTGATAGGAAGTAAAAACCCGAATATTTTGGGAAGAATAAAATAGAATAAAAGTTTTGCTTATCTAGTGTGAAAAAAGTTAAACTGCCTCCTACTCAAAACTTATTTAAAGGTGATGAGACCCATTCACGTCCGTTTCAACAAATTATGACTGATTCTGCTCAAAATTTTGTTAACTTATGCACCAGCATTTCTTCCCAATCGACACACACTCGGAAAAGCCGAAAGACGAGAACAAAATACCGATGTCGGCTAAAATCGCAACGAGGTCTTTTCCACGCCCGGAGCCCCGTATTAATGAAGCAGCCTTCTTTTGAACGCGCCCTCCTCTGATAAGATGTTCCATTGTACTTTACATTGTACACCGACATCGACGGCATTCAAAGTTTGCCCTACCCGATCCGACACGACGCGCGTCTGATCCGGCCCTCCGGCGAACATCCGTGATCATTAGGATTGTTACCTCCGAACCTCCAAGAAGACGTGCGTTAATGTCCGCAACAGTGGCGCGCAGTTCGAAAAGTAGAGGGAATACACTTGAGTAGATTTTATAAACTGGTATTGACAATCCAAAAAGTTCCAGCAAACGAATATCAGATGTGCCATTTGAACAATAATCCGGTTTTTCTATAATCCGGACAAATCAAAAATCCGGACAACTGCCTTGCCATCAATTGTCCGGATTAAAGATGTTGCATTGTATTTTCAAATTAACCACCCATTTCAGAAATGCATTTGTTACTTTATGTATAGCTTCGAAACCATCTTGAAATTTATGAATGGGACAACTATTTATAAGATATTCTATAGAAGACGACGTGCGTTAATGTCCGCAACAGTGGCGCGCAGTTCGAATAGTAGAGGGAAAACACTTGAGTAGATTTTATAAACTGGTATTGACAATCTAAAAAGTTACAGAAAACGAATTTCTGATGTGCCATTTTAAGAATTATTTGGTTTTTCAATAATCCGGACAAATCGAAAATTCGGACAACTGGCTTGCCATCAATTGTCCGGATTAAAGAGGTTGCATTGTATTCTCAAACTAACCACCCATTTAAGAAATGCATTTGTTACTTTATGTATAGCTTCGAAACTTTCTTGAAATTTGTGAATGGGACAACTATAAGATATTCTATAGAAGACGACGTGCGTTAATGTCCGCAACAGTGGCGCGCAGTTCGAAAAGTAGAGAGAATACACTTGAGTAGATTTGATAAACTGGTATTGACAATCCAAAAAGTTCCAGAAAACGAATTTCTGTTGTGTACAATATACAAGAAATTGTGTCGAATTCATTTGATTAAAGACAGAAGCAGAAAAGAAACGAATTATTTAGAATGAATTAAATTATTTTGAAATTAACCACCCATATCAGAAATGCATTTGTTACTTCATGTATAGCTTCGAAACCATCTTGAAATTCATGAATGGGACAACTATTTATAAGATGTTCTATAGTCTCATTTTCCGCACACTCACAACTAGGGCTTTCAACCGAATTCCATCTGAAGGGCATGCTGTTGCATCGTCCATGGCCTGTTCTAATACGATTTAGAACAGACCATATTCTCCTGAGAAGGTCTAAACCAGGAACTCTGATGGAAGGATCAGAAATAAGATCTTTATTGGAAAAATTGGATACATTCCATTCAGATTGCCAAATTTCTTTGCCGCTTCTATTCATATTGCCGTGTCAAAGGATTTGGGAGTCATTTTTGATGCAAAACTAACATTTCAACTTCATATAGAGCATATTATTTCGGTTTGAGTGAGGAGTTTAGGTTTTCTATAAGAAATTCTAGGGAATTTATGTCATTTAGATAATCGAGAAGTGTGTCTTTGGCGTTAGTTAGAAGTAAATTAGTATATTGCAGTGTTGTTTGGAACCCATTTCATGTGAAATATATAACAGCTCTTGAAAATGTTCAAAAAAAGTATCTTAATATGCTTATTTCAGGAAATATGGGATTAATCCAGTGCGAGGTTATAGTTATGATGCATTACTGAGAGAATTCAATATGATGTCACTCAGAAAATATATAGAAAATAGAGATATGTGTTTTGTATACAAAATTGTTCATGGTCAATTAAACTCTTGAAGTCTGTTATCTCAGATACTGTTTAATATATCCACCAGATTTGTTGAAACTTTTCATATACCAGTGCCTAATACGATGCACCCTTTTCATCCGGAAATTGCAAATATATCGATATATTTTTTTTAGTTTTGAACAGTTGAGCAGCAAAATAGTCAGCTCCATCCGAAACTAATATTTGTTTTGGTTTTTTTGTCTTTATGTCACTAATGGTATTTTGTACACCTATCAATGGGCTATTAGCCTGCTGGACGTATTAATGATGAATAAATAAATAAATGAATATCAATCAGAAAATTCGACCAAAAAGGTTTAAACGACTTCAATCTGGGGACCTTATTATCTGGAATATAGGTGAGTATGGGAAATGAATTTGGAGAGGAATTGAATTTGTTCCAACAATTTAAAGCTGTTGTCTCTCTGCTAATATCGGGAGGGACAATATTTGAGGGGACTGGTATCCAAGGAGGATATAAAAATTTAGTTGGGCACCATTTATTTTTTACAAGAACACTGTTCAACCAAACAGGGCAACAATATTCAGCAGCAGAAAAAACCAAAGCTGACTCTGCCATACTAAGTATTGTTGCATCAGAGCCCCATGAGGAACCAGCTAGTTTCTGAAGAATATTGTTTGGATTTTTTTTCAAACGCAGATCATCTCAATGAGCGTTGAAATTTAGAGGGGAATCAAGTTTGATTGCTAGGTATCTAGGACTGAAATTATGTTTTAAGGGGGAAGAACTAGAAGTTACACTCAATTTTCTAAATTTTTGATGATTATTCAAATGAAAACACGAAACCTCGGTTTTATTTTCATTCGGGCACAAACATCACTCTAAAAATTAATATTTTATTATATCCAAATCTGCGGAAAGGGTACTTTCTTTCTTTTTTAAATTAGAATGATGAAAAGTCAGAGCAATATCATCAGCATAAATGAATTTTTCCGAAGAAGTTTGGAATGTCACACAAATATAAATTGAATAGAAGAGGTGCTAAGACTGAACCTTGTGGAAAACAATTATTTAAAGTTTCGAAATCACTACAATTATTGTCGACAAAAACTCTGAACCTTCTGTCGAATAACATATTTTCTAATAGTTCATAAATTAATTCATCTTTCCATACTGTGTCATATACAGCTGATAAATCTACAAATGCTGTCCCGGTTTTTATTGAACCCTGATTCAACAAATGTGGAAAGGCTGAGAACCAGATCACAACAATTCCTATTTTTCCTGAAACCGCCCTGGCAATTCTATTTTATAGTAACCACTTGCCACACATTCGACTTTAGCTTTGATATCATAAAATTCGAATAATATCAAAGTTCATGTTCACCATTTGAAGGTAAGTGGATAACCCCCTCAACCATCCCCAGTTTCCAGCATTTCCCGACGAAAACCGCACCGTACGACATTTTCCAGAATATCTCACGTAATTTCACACCCCCATCAATCCGCGAAATCTGCAAGGCTCGCATAGAAACACTCTAAAAACCCATATAGAATCTCGTAATGCAGATGCATCTTTTCGCAGCCCTTTGGACCCCTATCCCCGCAATGTGCCACTGCAAGGATACAGCCCTGAGCCATGAAATGCATTGTTATAATGCACTTGTCGCAATAATGCACCCCTAACTGAATTTACCGCACCCAGAATGTGTATGTGTACAGTTGGGGGAGATGAGATATGTGCGACAACGTTTATATATTAATTATTTATTGAGTCATTGACTGAGTTGGGGTGGATGTAGCTGCAAATTAGGTGTAGAGATTCGTTTAGTGAAATTACAAACTGGAGTGTTCAGAATTTGGATCAGGAATGATGCAGATTCGTTTGTTTTCGCGATTTTTCTTTAGTTGAATTCGAAACTACACCAGCTCCAATTGTAATTCAGAAATTGTCAATTGACATTCAGAAAACATCCAATGTTATTCGGATTAGTCATTTGAATTTTCGAAATATTCAATTGTATTTCAGAAAACATCAAATATAATTCAGATAACGCACTCAATTGAATTTGAGATATTGTCAATTATATTTCAGAAATGGCAATTTGAAATTCATTTAATTCGAACTTTGATACCAGATTGCATTTCTGAAAATATCAATTGTAGGTAATTCAGAAATAAAACGATGATAATAAATGAACTTTAATTTTCACCTGAAACATTTGATCTTTAAACCAAAACTGGAAAAATTTGAAGCCATACAGGCATGTCTGCCATCGCAATTCCATCTTAGCTCGGTCAATAATATTTTCCAGGTATGTTAGTCTTGTTTCAATTAGCCCCGGTGGCTCTCTATTCGAAATTCTGAGGTTTGTTTTTATGTAAGTTCTTATTTTCGAACGTAAAATTCCAATTGGATTGAGCATGGGAGAATAAAGGCTTATCCTCAGCAGTGCTGCTACTGTTTGGGTGATTACGCTCTCCAATCTCGAATGGCATGAAGCATTACCACAGACGATCACTCAATATGATAACTGGTTCCTCATATCTTGCCACTGTTGAAACAAACCCTCAACCCATTCATTTGCTGAGAGCTCTGTGAATGAACTTCGTAGTACCTCCATTACTAATACACCAGCTGCAGACATTGTTGTCAATTGCATCTCCAATTAAATATGTACTCAATTTGACTAATTTTCATTAGGTGTTATAATCTTTCTGAATCTACGGTGTTGAGAAATCGATTGAGAAGGTTTAGCATATTTTTACTAAAATCCAGTGTTGAAAAAAGAAAGAGCCAGCACCAAGACATAACCACTATGAAAATGAGTAATATCTGACTCAAAATCCGACTTAATTTCAAATAATATTAGAACTTTCCGAAGTACTAACTAAGATTTCTGAAATTCGATTGACCAATTTGAATTACATATGATGTTTTCTGATATTCAATTGACTAATCTGAAATTCAATTGACGCTTTCTGAAATTGAAGTGACTAATTTGAAATACAATTGACACGGTACTGTAGTACCGAAAAAAATACTCAGACAATCAAGCTAAGAGGGTGAGATTTTGACTTTTTCAAATATTTCAACATAAGATTAAAAGAATATAATGGATTATAAACCAAACAAATAATGAGGAGGAAACTAAAATTTATTGTTTTTCATAAAGTCAGTGTCAGCCACTCATGTATGTAGTACTCAAAAAATTACCCTGGCTGACAAAATTTCCAAAAATAACAATACCTAATTCTTAGTATCCACGTACCTTTATGCATCTCAAAAAGAACATATACTTTTTTGCTTCTGAGTGTATATAAATTTGTTTTGAATTTTTTTGAAATTTGCTTTTTCCATATGAATTTTTATCGAAAAGACAGCAGACTGATTCAATATAATACACGCAGCCATCATCCAAACAACTTTAATCATATACTTCATGAAAATAAAAATAAATTCCACAGAATTTCTTGAATAGTTCAATCATTTTTTAATTCATTATCAGATCTTATCCTTACCTGACTAGTCTCCTTCTTTTCAAATTGGGGGTAGCCTTCATTCAGCTGAATACATTGACATAGTTGAAGTTACTCTCCACTCTTTTCAGCATATATTCAGGTGTTGTCGACCATGTTTCTCAAGTCTTTGGCCGTTCAATGTAAACTACAGCTTTCTTCTTGAAGAATTCGTCTCACAGAAAAATCATAATGTGTCAAGAGCACTGCAATGTCTCTAACCTACTCGATGATTCCTGAACCTCCATGTTTTTTTCTGCACATTTACAGGTTTTTCTAAAGGTGCTCACCCATGAAAGAGTTGATTCACGACCAGGGACAGGACTTGCTGGACAATATTCAAGTCATTTCTGAATGAAGTTGTTTGGCAATGATCCAACTTTTGCTTGAAAACTACCTTCTTATGTCTGTACATCATAATTTAGATTAAAGCATATTTGCTCAACAGAGTTGTCCCCATGAAATTATTTCAAGTGTTCAAAAATTTCTGTATGATCGTTTTTCTAATTAGAAGAATAATGCACATTGATGTTATTCAAATAAGCTCAATGATGTCAATTCAGAAAATTATGTTACATTTCTCATTTCTCTCGAACCATTATACTTGAAGATTGCACTGCAATTGAACCCAACAAAAATATACCATATCTCCGAAAACCTGATACATCTCAATGCTGGTGCATCGGGGTGAATGGAAACAATCTCATCCAGTTGGCCTCGAGCGAGCAGATACCCTGTACCCTCAACAGTAAAACTCAGATTCAATAGAACACACATGGGGGAATTGTAGTATTCAATATCTCCGGAATAAGTATTTACGATAGGGATCCCATGAATAATTCACGGGATATCGATAGACTGTGTCGACTCTGTAACGTTTTCATCCCTTTGCGGAAAATATTGACGTTCAAGCTTGTTCATTCAAGGCTGAAAAGTATCTCTGGAAAACCTATTAGGAAATAGTGAACTATGAATTATAACTCACATCCACATTCAAAGTAGTATTTTATTCATTTATTACTAACACGAGAACAATTCACATCGATATTGATATTGATTTATTGATACTCGTCCTAGGGAGCTGCGTTCAGAAATTTCTTCATTTCAGGTCGTTTCAATATTGTGAACTTCTTTGGTTTGTATCCCTGTGAATTGCTTTTCAAAAGGCTCATTAGTTTTCCATATTTTAACATTTCGATTTTTTTTTAAAGGGTGAGAGAAGGCATCGAGTATTTGGTTCACAGCGAGAATGTGGCTCATTTTATTTGAAAATGCAAATAAGCGTCAATAGTTTTCTGAAAACAAAACTGACGAGTGTAAAACTTCATCATGTATGTATTCATTATGTCACTCTGAAATTTATAGTGTGCTGAGACGCAACTAGCTTCGAGCTTATTAATACTAATTAAAAAAAAGATTTCAACTACTTGTTGAAGTACTTGTTGTTTTCCAACACGAATGCGAAATTCGACAACAACCAACCAAGGAGCGAGTATTAGACGATATATTCTCTATCTGATTTTAGCTTGCAGGTCTGCAGAGGATACAGGGTGGTTAAGAAAAATAACGAAATTTAATTCCCAGGGAATTCAAGCATTTAGGAATATCAATAAAATGTATGGCCTCCACGGGCATCAATAACAACTTGACATCTTCTTTGCATACTACACACGAGGTTGTTGAACATTTCTTGAGGAATTTGGTTCCATAAACAGGACAGAAGCTCTCTCAGATCATTTAAGTATTCTGGGGTAGGTTGATAATTATCTAACCTTCTTTGGAGCCTATCCCATGCATGTTCTTTGCAATTCAAATCTGGTGAGAGCGGAGGTATTGGTAAATGTGGAAACCAAGCTCCTCGCGAGCATTATCAACTATGGTTGCACGGTGCGGTCTAAGGTTATCGTCTAGAAATTGAAAAGTTTCACCAAAAGCAGCGTGAAAAATTGGCGAAACATTGTTGATGACAAGCTCCCTTAGTGTAAGGCGGTCATATTACTAGGACAAATATGCAGATCTGTGCGCCCGTTGAAACATATCCCGGCCCATACCATGACACTATCCCCTCGGAATGGATGGACTTCTTGAACATAGCGACGATAACGGGGTATGCTTGGGATTGTCCATACCTTTATTCTTCGAAAATCTGAAAATCGTCCATATCTGGATTCACCAGTGAAAAGGACATTACTCTATTGATCGTTCCAATTGATATGTTGCCTTGCCCAATCCAGTCTTTGACGTTTATGGTCACGTGTTAATAGAACGGCTCTTAAAGGACGTCTAGAACCTAGAATTACCTCTCTCAATAGTCGTCTGCTTGTTTTGATGGAAACTTTGACCCCATCTGCATTTTGAAGAGTATTCCATAGGCGAAACGGTGATGAAACTATCCTGAGCAGGTATTTTTTCTTATCGCCCACCAAGCCTCGGTTTTTCAAACTGAGAACCTGTCTCCCTGAATCTATTTCAAAGTAATGATATCACACTTTGGCTGACTTGAAGTCTTTCTGCTACAACAACCTAATTTAGGCCACGCTGTAGCCCTATGAGCCTCAGCGTTTGTTGATTTACGTCTTGGCATTTTCAGAAAACTCGTTCCAAATCAAAGTCGTTGATAAACTGACTCCATTTCAAAATAACAACATTCATGAAGCATATGCGAAGAACCAAACTTCAGAAAAAAGACGACCAGATTGACGAAATGTCTCATACTGATTTTTATTCAGTCGATTCAAGTTGTTATCGAGTTTTAAATGATTTTACAGAGATTTTCTCGAAGATAACATACTTTTCAGAACTATTGAATACGATATCCCAAACTTTCGTGGAGCAGTATATCTATCATTTAACTACTATTCATAATAATTATAATAATATTAATTTATTTCGAAAAATCATTCTCACAATCGTAATATAAAATGGTTTGATTGGAATACACCCATACAGCATTGCATGCATACAGAAAAACCAAGCTAAAAAATCAATCCCTACGTCTAAAAATTATATGGTGCCCATTCCATTAATAGATCGAACCATTCTTTCTTGTAATCTTTGAAACATAATGTTTGTTTCATGTTATTGAGCAGAAAATTGAACAGTTTGATCGCCATATATGTGCAGAGGAAAGATTTTTATTTTTGGGGGTTTCGCACGAGCTGGTTCGAGAACTACTCCAGTGGTTTTAGGAATTCTTTTTTCGTCTGCAGGAGAGGACCATCATTTATGGTGTTTCCCAGCACTCCCAAGCACCTCTGAAAGCCGAAGATCGCAACCGACGCCGAACAGAAAGAGAATTACCATTTGCTCCAACCACCAAACCCCGCAGGGCGCGAATTACCGCCCCTCACCCCCAAGTGCATTAGCGATTTCTGTCACGAGTGTGTTTTCGAAACGTCGCACATTCTTAGGCCCCGTCCTGAGAACCTGCTGGCTGTTACTTACATGCAGATATCCTGAGGGCCGATCGGTCCTTGCCGATCGGGCCTAATGTGCTTTCCGTGTCGCAGTAGCGCGCCGCCACCTCAACACGTGTCCCACCCCCGGACCACCGTGGGGTCTTGTATTATCGATGTATCGCCGTGTCGTACATAGGAGGCTCAGCCAGTCTTGCCACGTACGTACCCAGGGGTTTCAATCCGACGAACCGCGAACGCTCCAGCGACGTCGAAGACGTCGCTTTGGATGATGGCATCATTTTTCGATGCGTCGAGATGCCGCATTGGGGGGTTTCATAGAATGAAGGTTTTGGAGGTTTATTCAGAAATGCTCATTTTAACTGTATCGACTAAAATATATTGGGAAGAAAACGGTCACAATTATAAATAAATAAATAAAATAAATAAATAACGTCTTTATTCAGAGAAATAGAATTATAATATGCCTGGCAATCATGACATTCAGGGCGAAGTCTAGCGAGCTATTCAACTTAACCCCACAATGATGTACGAAGCCAGACTAATAGAGCATAATTTTAATGAAATTAAAAATAATGAGATGGCTGAAAATAAAATAATAAGGAGATCAGAAAGCACCCCCCCTCACCACAGCAAGATCAAACAAGAAAGAAATAATTTATACATACATAATACATAATTGGGAAAGATTTGCATTTATCCATGGAATGCCTATCTATAAAGTGTTAACCCTTTCTTTATCATTTTATGAGGAAGATTTCATGCGTTTCTTAAATTTTTTTAGGTATGGCAACCTATGGGCGAATCTTCAGGGGGAAAGGGATAAGTACCTGCCCCCCTGTACATATAAAAAACCTGCAAACGCAGCATACAAATCCTGCGTTGAAAAATCTTTCAAACCTTTCGGTCACGACTTTTTATTTTATCATTAAAAAATATGTGACCTGTAAAATCTTTCCTATAATTTAAATTTAGATTTCTCATATGTTCATTGTGCCCCCCAAGCACCCCAAACGGGAGTTATGTCATGTCTCCAAATGAAGACATTGTGATCAGAAGATTGTCGGGTCAACTTTAAATCATAATTTATAAGTTCATTTATGCCCACTTGCACCGTTTTATGGTTAAGACAGACTTATCTGAGGCGCCCTTAAATTTTGAGTCAGGCTCTTCCCCGCCGTAACCGATCAGATCTTGCACCTCATATCTAATAGAAACAACTCTATCCAGCACGAGCTAAACAATGCTAAATCTGGCAACACTGTATGAATCAGTGAATTTGTTTGTTGTCATAGACAAACAAGATATTTTGTCTAAACATTCCCTTTTTCAGTATTCACAGAACAATATATACTTTGGGCCACTGGCGAACAGGCCCAGTACAACCTATTTTTTTGTATTTGAAGCAAATGATTTGATTTGATTTCAACAATTCTTTATCTGTAACTTGAATGACATAATTCTCCAACTGTGGAATATCATCGAAGTAGTACTTTTCACATTCACAAAAGTGAAAAGTACCTGCAGAATTAATAATTACATGGGTACAATCAATTGCTCCAATAAAACGAGGAAAAACAGCAATTTGGTAAAATTGGGTTTGGGTGAAACGTAAATCTGCTTCTGTCTGAGGAATTTTAATGAATACTAAAACTCGAACAACTATTCTTGATACTGTTAGTTCGTGGATTTTCATAAAATTGGCTATAGACAATAAATGTCCTGCTGATGAGTAGAATCGCAGGCACGTAAGAAGTTGACCCATCAGTGACCCTTCTTTGAGGTTTGACATCATCATATATAAGATATAATAAGAGATGTACTTACATATCACTTGGCAATTCTGAATCATCCCCAATTAATCTCAGCAGTTGGAGAGTAGTTTTTTGGTCAACCGAAATCTCCGAAAAAAGGCGAATTTGTAGATATCATGGTAGTGATCCGCCCTATTAAATTCAAGACTTCTAGGAAAGCCATAATAAATTATATCTAATTTGTTGAAGTCACCCTCATATAGATCACCAATTTAATTCAATAAAGTTCTATCCATAATAATTATTAAATTCACGCAATCAAAAACAACACGTCAAAATTGAAGTTCGTTTTTGACGTTATGAATATTTGAGACGGACTGAAGTCTTGCTTAAGCCATGAATATTCGTAGCTCAATATAGTCATAACTTATGAGGCACTCTAACTGCGGTGCAAGAGAAACGACGTCTCAAACCTAACTTGAAATCTGAGTTGGACGTATGTTCACAAATACCTAAGCTTATTGTATCACATCTACGATCTTTTTATTTCAACTACCACTCACTGCTACAGCCAGCTGTTGCAAAACGGCGGAAGCAAAGTTAAACACCTAATGTTTTGAAGTCGGTGACAGCCAACTAACTACATAAGTACTTAGACTCACAAATCTATCTTTGCTGACACCGACTCCAAAAAAAAACAACAATTGTTGGTGCATTATATTAACGTCATAATTTGATTGACTTTCCAGTGTTCTAATATTTTTCATTTAATTTTACTTGGGAGAACTCTAAAAAAATTCTGCTCTCTATTTGGCATTCATTGGTACTTGTTGATTTATGTTTAAAGTTGGTAAGTATGTATTATGTATCAATAGGAACATCCTGTATATTTTTCATACTTGAGACAACAAGGTCTCAACAGTCCGAGTAACCTTACATCATCTTAAAAACGTGATGATCTATACACATTGAATTGGTTGAGGCTTTCGCGGCCATCGTTCAATGTGACATGTTCTTTCGAGCATTTAGGCCGTCGTCGTTTAGTTCTCGACGTTTCGCCAGTTCGAGTGTCTGGCATCTTCAGGAGTTATATTTCAGGAGATGTTCTCACTGGACTGAACTGCCTGAGTGTGACGGGGACGCAGATTGTACTTCCTTACAGCAGCCACGCCCCCCGACCGAGGTTATATAAGGAAGTACAATCTGCGTCCCCGTCACACTCAGGCAGTTCAGTCCAGTGAGAACATCTCCTGAAATATAACTCCTGAAGATGCCAGACACTCGAACTGGCGAAACGTCGAGAACTAAACGACGACGGCCTAAATGCTCGAAAGAACATGTCACATCTATACACATTGTTTGTATCCATGGTCGGCTATAGTTATCAATTGATGATATTGTTATAACAACAAGTAAACTATGTAAATATATAATATCAACCGTCCAGGGAACAACAAGAGTTATACTGAAGTATATGTTCAAGATGGCTTAAGAAATAAACTCCCTTGATGAGTCTCCAGTGTATAATTTACCATCCCTCTTCTGTATAACTATTGACTGAACCTACCCTAGCCGGGTACATCATAGGTACCTACCTAGCTTATAGTGTGGTGAGAATGTAATAATTATGAAAGAATAATGGAAAAAAATCATCAAAATTAGTTCACCCAGTCAAAAGTTCTGTAGTAACAAACAGAAAAATAAAATTAAAAAAAATACAGACGAATTGATAACGATCTCTTTTTTTTTCAAAGTCGGTTAAAAACCTTGTTACTTCCTCTCATGAGTTACTCATTGAGGGAACTCTTGTTTTCAACCCTTAGACGGCGCTGTAACCAGATCCTCTGGTGATCGAGCAGAATTCGAAGGGTTGGAGTGTTGTAACAGCTTCCTGTCCCATATTTCTACCTCCGATGGTCGCAGCCGAAACTCCGAACGCTGCAAATCAAGATTGATCCTCTCCAAGCCGACAATCGCAGCGTCACCATCATCAGTCACCAAAAAACTCCCCGCTACCTTTCCAGCGCCCTTAAAAGAGCGATCCATCCTGCAAAATGAATATTAACGCCGTTTTAATAACCGCTCCCGTCTGAATCCGAGCGAAATCCTCAAACTAGGGCCCGGTAATTTTTATATCCGGGCATCGGGGAACTGATAAAAGATTTGTTTGAGCTGTAAAAGTTGGAGGCCGGTGTAGGATGTCCATTAAAATTCCGGAGAATTAACCGGATCCAATTAAAAAGCGAGTGCTTTTTCATTTCGCGGGAGCGCAGCGCCGATGGCTGTTTTATAATTTCGCGATTATGGTTCTTTCCACTTTTTCAGGAAGTATTAGCGGGTGCTCGACAAGACTGCTATGAAGTTTCGACGTTTTTCGTGGTTTTCATTGTGGTTTCCAACTCACCACCCGTTTCCGATAGACGATCGCGAAATCGTTGGAATGAATGAATTCAATTCTTGTTCCAAGATATTAATGGAACTAGTTAAATCATACCAACATGATAAATGTTGGTATGTTGGTATAGTCGGTTAGTTGAAACTAACCGAATGAATGCAGATAAAACTTTATTGTGATATACTTTTTCGATTGGATTAGCACATAGATTACAGTTTGAAGATCTTGTTTAACAACGAGGAATCGAAAGAATTGCTGCTTCCTGAGAGCTGTTTTGATGCCCGTCGAGGCCATACATTGTATAAATAATCTTAAAATGCTTGAATTCTCTGGGAATGAAATTTCGTTATTCTACTCGATTATTCTCAACCACCCTATATACGCTGCAGTCCTACAGGCTAAAATTAATTTTATTTCCTGCAACTTGATGCGATAGTGCCAGTAAACTATTAGATGTACGCCTACAAGGTTATGAATATTTTCATTGGCTCCCGTTTCGTGACAATTGAGTGATTTATTTATGAATATATATTTTAAAATTATCGGTCGTTTTTGATTCAATGTATGTACTTACAATTTCGGCTATAACGAGCCAAGCGAAGCTCGGCGCTGGGGCACTACCTATCTTTCATCGAAGTGTTTCGTCGTATTTTCGAACACTCATAACTTGAGTTTGGGATATAGTAGATGAAAAAAATTGTCAGCATACAATGCAAGTAGTGAACTCATGAAAAGTGCAAAGATTTGAGTTTATAGCCCCTACACAGATTTTATAGACATCTAAAAACCCCTGATTTCGTCAGTCACTCACTGATGATCATACAAACCTTAAGGGTACTTCCCGATGTCCTATCAAGTTGAAATTTGGTATGTAAGCAAGCTTCAATACACAAACAACGGGAAAATTCATAAATTTGAATCTTTCACCCCCAACCTTTAGGGGACCTGGGGATGTATAAATTTGTATGAGACTTTCTCCAATTTTGATGCTAGTGGTCTGGAAATTGATATATACAGAGGGCTGCTTATTAGAAATGGTAAACAAAAAAATTCAAGAATTCTCAGTGAAAATTACCCCACATTTTAAATGAGGGGATAAAAAAAGCGCCCGTAAAATGCCTCATAGGTATTTACACAATATACAATTTCCCTGTAATAACCTCAGCCACAGTTTCCATTGAGCAATTTTCCGTTGTGATCATTCTATAATGATCTTCATACAATGGTTGTGTTGGCAGCTGTCAAATACATTGCCATCGCAGCTTGAACCTAGGTAGATAAAGGTATATTTCTCCACTTTGTACATTGTGGATTGTGAACATGAATAGTGAATTAGTTTGACTTGAAATAGATCTCGCAATAATATTTTCTTTAATTTTTATTGGGAAAAAATGAACAAAATGAAAGGATCTTGTTATAAGCAACGTACAAAAAGAATTGAAATCCAACCAAAAACATTTTCATGTAAAATATTGCCACGACGAGGCTGTATTTCCAACATTGTCAAATCAGATCTCATGTAGAGCGAAGCTGCTAACGCTACACACTTCATCTTCACAAGTCCTCATTTCACAACTCTATGCCTTGGTCAGAATAAGTGACTTGGCCGTTTTGTAACTATAGAAACTATTGTATAACAGAAAAGTTATGAACAGCGACTGAATTTTTTACCCCACGCTCAGGTGGAGAAAGGGAAACGTCCAAGTATTATTAAATGCACGTAATTTTGACTTCTTTCTTGTAGTGAATTCTTCGACAGAATCTGTAGAACTCGACGGAACATATTTATCGACTGAACTTAAATATGATCTATCTATCTAGCGTATGGTTAACATGGACACATAATTCTTCAGAAAATCTGAAAGCTGAAACATTGAACATTAAACCCGGTCCTGATGAATTTGGCACCACCTTGTTGTTTTGAAGAGCTATCGCTTCTCGATGAATGAAGTATAGTGGGACATTCGAAATGAGGTAATACAGTTCTTCAAAGTGAGCCGCTCTTACAATTCTGCGTCTTGTCCGGGACACATGAACCGCTTCTTACAAGAGTGACCCAACACTACAAGGTTCTCAGGATACATCAAAACTACGACAAGGTGATGACTAATCTTGCGATCCCTGACGTCATGTCAAACTCGAAATAAACTAACAGAAGAAGGGGTCACGACCTAACCATCAACAACGTCATCCAGACTCTTTCACGGCAAAGGCGGGAATCATGGGCGTGGACCCGACCTAAACTCCAATGGCTACCAGTGCTATCAAATATAGTTCCTCCCCATATTCGAAGTCAGTCTGCAACTTGGAATTCTTGGAATAAATTTAATTCATTTCCGGATTCTTTTCCGATACTTTTCCTACGTTCCAGAAAATAGAATTCCAAGACTGAAATCCCGTAAACCTATTTGGTCGAATAACTTTCTGAATTCGAACTTCAGCTCCAAGGAAATCTGGAAATTGGAATGGGATGCATGTTCGTTAATAAAGATCTAATATCTGATCCATCGAATAAAGTTCCTGGTTTTAACCTTCCCAGGAGAATATGGTCCCTTCTTAATCGAATAAGAATAGGTCATGGTCGTACCAATAGCATGCTTTTCAAGTGGAATTCGGTTGATAGTCCAAATTTGAATGTGGTGAATCAGAGGAAACAGTTGAACACCTAATTAATAATTGTTCGATTTATAAATTCCAAGATGGCATTAGAGCCATACACAATATATCAAACTCATTTTTGTAATGGGTTGAAAATTTCAGATCAATTTGATGAAGTATAAATTGAATTCTCTTGTTGTTCTGTCTTTTTTTATTTTCAGGTTGGAGTTTGTGTTTGGAAATCCTTCCTCCGAAGAGCAGTTCCGATAATCGTGATGTCCTTCTATATAGAATATTCAGATACAACAATTTTATATTATTTTTTTTTACGGGGAGACAGGTTTTTTCGGCTGAGGTTTTTTCCCCTGGCTGTATAGTCGTATGATACTAGTGATGATAGTATCGTATGATACTATAGTATCATACGAAGAATGTTATGGTACCCCGTTCCTTTCTTTACCTCAGCCTAGGTACTTCTTGTTTCAACATTTATTGTATTATTTTAGCTCTCTTATTCAGAAGAATATATATACATATACAACTACGACAAGGTGATGACTAATCCTGCAGAACCTCCTGATCCATGACGTCATGTCACACTGGAAATAAATTAACAGCAAAAGGGGTCAACAACGTCATCCCGACTCTTTTATGGCAACGGTGTTCGGCAAAATACATCTGCTCATCAGATCGCTCGGATTTTGTTCCCGCTCCAGCCCAGATAAGTCTTCAGTCGAGATCTCCGACTTCCTGGATCAGTCTCGCGTTTTTCGGTTCTCGTCGATCGTCAGACATTCGAAATGAGGTCTTACATTTCTGCCTCTTGTCCGGGACACAAGAACCGCCTCTTACAAGAGTTACCCAACACTACAAGGTTCTCAGGATCCATCACAACTACGACAAGGTGATGACTAATCCTGCAAAACCTCTTGATCCCTGACGTCATGTCAAACTGGAAATAAATTAACTGTAGAAGGGGTCAACGACGTCATCCTGACTCTTCCACGGCAACGGCGGGAATCATCGGCGTGGACCCGACCTAACCTCATTCATCCCGTCAGATGCATTAGCGGTCCAGAGGGCGCGACAAATGAAAGCGACACGCGGCAATCGCAAACGCGCCGCCCCGGCAGTTCGGCCGACGCCTTTTCTATTCATTACGGTCACGTGTCGGCCTGCTTGACACTGTTATTGTTTGTTATGCGTCGCCAGGAGCGTGCACACGGTTTTATTGCCGCTCTTAATCCTCCGCATTTGCTCTCTCGCGCCGCGTCGTTATGCCCGCTTCGCACCGACGCGTCGCGACGTGAAAGCTTTCCATTGTGCTAGGTGTCCGTTAAATTGGGGATTAATAGATGTCGCCCCCCAGGAGTTTTATGGTCTTGAGGCGGGGGGCACAGGATTCGCCTTGGTTTGGATTAGAAATGCCAGGAGTCTAAAATTACTGGTTTAGACTTTTTTCTGTTAGTAGAGAAGAAAGAAGAGGAATTCAAAAATTAAATCAATTTTGAAAGTACGATGGTTGAGGTATTGACCACTTTCCCTTCGCCACAAAATAAAGGTGATTCACCGAAAAGTAAAAGGTGCTTGAGCGAAGCTCAATAATCCTGACATCCGAGCTATATGGGACAAGCAATATTATATTCTTCTTGAATGTCTTCAGGGCTGCGTTTACAAACATACTCAGAGAGTAGAGTAAGGGTATGGTCATATGATCAGAAATATACTTCGGTCTTTACTCTACACTCGTTGTTCACAATCTTACTCTGACAATTGTCATTCAAACATGTGAACAAAGGAATAATTTATAAATAATTCTTTTGTATATACTTATTGTGTATATCATCTTAATATTAAATTGTAGCTATCGTGAATGAATAATAGAAGTTTAAGAAAAGAATTCTCTCTAGTCGTAGATTTTTAGTTGTGTCTTCGAAGTGTAGTCTATTTTTCTTTTATTTTAAAAGTAGAGCACAACCGTGTTTTTTTATGATTGTGAGGGAACTGGTAAATGTTCTCAGGACGTTGAAATACTTCTCATGAGACAGAAACAATGAAAAAAGATATTATTGTCTGTAATTTTTCTTGCAAGAAGTAAATTAAAAATGTATAATGTTTTGTTGGTTTATTGACTCTACGCCAAAAAAAAAAAATAAAATACTTCGTAAAAAGAAAAAGTTTCATTTAAGTATGCTAACGAAAAGAAGTTGAAAAATATCGTATAAAAGATTAAGCAAAATATGAATGAACTTTGACAGTTCTAAACTCTCGAATATAACAAAATATCAACGTAGATTTCTAATCAGGTACGAAAAACAGTTATTGTGGGACTTTTTATATCTCGATTTATTTGAACTTGAACGGACCACTCTAGGTTCTGCCATACAATGAGAAACTCTTTTCAAAACTCCATTATCTGGTAAAGTTTACTTTGAACTTCGTAAATCCACTGCTAGAAATTTTATCAAATTCATTAATCATTAAAGTAATTCTTTCCTATACTTCCTCATTTCACATGGTTGTTTCACGTGGAAAATTGATTGTTTCGTATTTCGTTATTGAAAAAAAAACAAAACTATAAATAAATACTTATTCGAATAATATTCAAGCTTCGAGATGTCTGCGGGAGCGAGACAGATTAAAAATCGTACGTCACAGCTGTCAGAGTAGGATGTGTTTACTCTCCCAAATAGCAGAGTATGCAGAGCTTACTCAGAGAAAGTTTATGAACGCTCACAGAGTATACTCCGAGGAAGGCAAAGAACAAAATTCTGATTTTGGCAATCTCTCCCGCTCTCCAACGCATGGAGTATGGAAGAGATAGGGGTTCAACATAATATGTTCACTTTTGGGAAACTGTTCTGTTCCCACAGGGCATACAAGATATTTTGAAGTATGTGCACGTGTCAAGAAGTCACCTGCGGCATTCCGTTGTCGATTTGGTGTTTTCGTATCGCTCCAAGCATCCTACGCATTCATTTTCATCAAAAGTTTCGTAGAGTGTGGAATTGTTTGTAAAAACAGCACTCGTCAGGTCCTCCTATGTCCATTTCCCCCTTGTACCCCTACGAATGGTGTGACAAGTAAGCATTTTGGGTCTGAAAATAAAAAAATATTTTTCGTCATCTATCCCAAAACGTCATGCGTCATCTATCCCAAACCCATGGGATAGCTGACGCACCTCTTTAGGTTACAACAAATTCCTAGAAGAGACGTTAGATTAGTGAATATCGCTTTCATAATAACCCAACTTCCAACGGTCTTTGAAAAAAACGTCGATTTTCAGCGGATTTTCAATAAAAATTGGGATCACACTTTTATAATTATTATCATTCTGAACAGGGGTCGTTGTGGCTACGTTCAGCCTTCCGGGGACTTCGACCGTAAGGATCTTTTGTTCTTTACCCAACTAGTTCATTTAAATCCCAAGGAAGCCATCAATGGCATTGATGAATCCAACGACATCCTTAGGAGCCTCAGTTGTTACTTCATGTGGATCCAGAACCGACTACCCCATGTGAATGGTTCTTAACTCCGCCAGCTCTGGACACTGGCATACCATGTATTCAGCCGTTTCTTTCTCTGATCCACATAGCCTGCAGAATTCATCTGCTGATTTTCTCATGCGATACAAATAATATTTGTATCGACAGTTTTCCGTCAGCAGACCCACCAATACCCGAAGCTCAGCTCGTGGTAACTTTATGATCTTCCTGGTGTAGGTCGGCGAGTATTCCACAAATCTCTTGGCTTGCGCAAGTCTAGTAGTATTTCTCCAGAGCGTTATTTTGTTTGCTGCTTCCCATTGTTGGACCGCTTTCTTCTATTGGTCTTTTCCCAGCCCACACAAAGGTTCAGGTCCAACAGGATTCAGCCTTGAAGCTTTCTTCGCGAGTTCGTTGACTATTTCGTTTCCTTCAATACCACAATGTCCTGGTATCCATGGTAGAGTCACCTTGTTGCTTCTGATCAGTTGCTTTATGGTATTACGGCATTCCCATGTCTGTATGATTCCAGTGATCTCAGAGTGGTCTGACTATCCATGGTAATACATATATGCGCTCCTTTGAGATTCCTTTGAAGACACTCTTGAGCGCAGGTATAGACAGCTAGTGTCTCTACCTGTGAAACAGAAGGTTCAGTTCCAAGGGGCTTGGATATCCTTAAATCAGGTCCACATATCCCAATGCCTGTAACCCTTCTGTTTTCGATCCATCAGTGTACCATATGGATGATTTTTTGTCTGTTCGATCTAAGACGATCACTAATGAACGTATTTCGAAATCGTATATGATTGGCATCACATCTGATGGTTTTGCTAAGAGGCTTCATTCTAGTTGTTTTGGGATCAAATTAAACACCTTGCAAACTGTTGAGTACTTGCCAACTATATATTTATCACCAAATAAAGGTACTTTTTGTTTCAACATTTATTGTATTATTTTAGCTCTCTTTTTCATAAGAATATATATATATATATATATATATATATATATCACCAAATATCCTGTAACTTCATGACACTGTCAACTGGATTTTTCAAGAACGGCTTGCATCTATCTTAGACACATGGCACTACGTGCACCGAAATCGCGAATTTTCTGACCTCATGTCTCACTGTTTTACCCAAATTGAACAAGTTACTTCTCATAATGATATTTTTCCTAACAACAATCAATAATCCTATACCACAAATCATCTGCGATCTGATGAATACAGTTAAAAGTTTGATAATATACATAACGAGCACTACTTATGAATAATGTACAACTTTCTACTTTTCGGCGAAACAATTTTTTTACCCGATCCTCCAATTCTTACGGGTGGTCTCTTCGGTGACGCGGGCTGTCACAGTGACATGGTACTTCATGCCTTACTTGGCAGTTTCAATATTTATTAGACGTCGAGCTTTCAGATCGAAAAACGGTGGGAGGTCAAGTCTCAAGTTTATATCTTGTTCCGAAAAAAGTAGAATAATCAATTACTACGATAGCGACCGACAAAGGTCGTTTGTTGCTCGTAATGGAAACCATCATTCACGATTCCGAACAGCTAATGGTATTTAATTAATCGGTTAACAATGATTCTGAGATATTGCATTTCTGTCTTTCCTCTTTCGACTTGGTGAATCTTCATTATCTTCGCAGTATTGATGATGTTTCATATACATCTGCCGAAACTGTTTAGATACAAAGAAATTATCGAAGGTTTTTTCGTTTGGAATTGACAGATCATACTTAACCTACACTCCTCGTCAATAAATTCCGGACAGACAAAATTTTTGTCAAATTCAACACCCTCTATCTTTTTTCGTTGTTCACCGATTTTGTTGAAATTTTCACCAGGTATAGTATTGGGTCTTGTTATATTAACCTGAAATTCACTCTGCGGAAATACATGTAGTTCATTCGTTATACAGGGTGAAACAAAACCTTGTTTTATACCCTTCATTTCTAAACACCCTGTGTTGAATTTGAGGCGGAAATTTTGATATAATTTAGTTTTAATTTCAAGTGTGACCCTTTCTCAATAAAATGTTTTTTGATTAACGTCAGTATCTGCTTAAAAAAAAAGATACACATTTTCAAAGACAGTGTTGCATTTTTTCAATTTTCATAACAATTTAAAACATTACAATACCTTATCGACTAGTAAACATAAACAAACATCTGATAATTAATAGCGTGTATATCTACCTCGCTTTCTCATCACTTCTACCATACGACGTGGCATACTTTCAATGCATTTCCGAATTGTTTCTGGGGAAATATTTTCCCGTTCTTCAAGAAGGGCTGTTCGTGAATCGGGCAAGGTGTTGGATTCAAATCCAGCTTTCTGGCTGGCCACATAAATCGTTGAATGTTCGCCTCTTCAAAGTATTCTGTTACAACCCGTGCAACGTGAGGCCTAGCATTGTTCTGCATTAACAGAAATTGTTGCTTCCCCCAGAAGCAATTCGTAAATGCATTGGAAGTATGCCACGTCGTATGGTAGAGGTGATGAGAAAGCGAGGTGGAAATACACGCTATTAACTTTCAGATGTTTGTTTATGTTTACTAGTCGATAAGGTATTGTAATGTTTTAAATTTTTTATAAAAAGTGAAAAAATGCAACACTTTCTTCGAAAATGTGTATCTTTTTTTTAAAGCAGATACTGACGTAAATCAAGAAACATTTTGTTAAGAAAGAGTCACACTTCAAATTAAAACTGAATGATATCAAAATTTCGGCCTCAAATTCATCACAGGGTGTTTAGAAATGAAGGGTATAAAACAAGGCTTTGTTTCACCCTGTATAACGGATGAACTACAGGTATTTTCGCAAAGTAAATTTCAGGTTGATATAACCAGACCCAATACTATACCTGGTGAAAATTTCAAGAAATCGGGGAACCACGAAAGAAGATAGAGGGTGTTGTATTTGACAAAAATTTTGCCTGTCCGGTAGAGATGTGCAAATCGGTGATTTCAGTATCACGTCGTGATTCGTGATTGTGATCTGTCAATCACCGTTCTTTTGGACTGTGAGTATGACCACCGGTGATTTCGAGAAAGTAGGGTTATTAGTTGGATTTGACTAACAACTACAAAAGTGAATACAAATTCTGAATTAAACATTTTAGAAAGTTGTTCATCAAAAGAATGTCTCAAACCTCATATCTATATGAGAATACCAAGTCGTAAAATAGTCTAGTCAGGGAAATCACTATAAAAAGTGCATTTGGAGCACAGTTTCAAAAATGTATAATTTAATTATTCATTAAAATTTCAATCCTCCATGCAACAACGATTCCTTGGCTACTGCCAATAGAATTTCCTATTCAATGTTGTATTGAAATTTTAAAAATTATTAAAGTATAATGGACGTTCCTAGAACTGAGCGTAAGCCTTAACAGATTTCGAGAAAATCGATCCCTTTTCGAACCTCATTTAACTTGTTCGGCATTAAGATTCCTCTGAAATCGCGGTATCAAACCTAATATCCGAGTATCTAACATTCTAACGCGAACGCAAACCCAATCACTAACGGAAAGAACCAACGTGAAAATCACCGACAATAAGAACAGCATGAACTTGAATCATAACTCTCGTAAGTGATAACCTTCCAAAAATCACCATCACAATCACCATATTTTTAGGAATTGGAACACCGCAGTGATCAGTGATTTGAAAATCACCGTGAGTAAATCACCGGTAGTGAAATATCGCTCATCTCTACTGTCCGGAATTTATTGACGGGGAGTATATGTTGCTAGGACATAGAGATTGGGTCTGATCATTCTAGATTTCGTTGCTAGTTCTAAGGATTCATCACAACTACTTTTGATGTACCACCCTGTATTTAACTTCTCCACTTCGATGCCTTCTCAGAAAATAAACTTCCTATGCCTCTACGCCCATTACAGAGACCATCAGACCAATCACCGTAAATCACAGAACCCACAACTGCCGCGCAAAAACCGCGGGGGTCCGCACTTCGATAATACGTAGTGCCACCGCGTAGTTTTAAACCGGAAGTGGACATTTGCAGCGCCCTATGCCGTACATCAAACGACGGAAACGCACTTTTGACTCATCGATTTGGCGGATGTTGTTCGAGGCTTGCATTTCCGAAATTTTTACAATGCGAAACTCGGCGATTTTACAGCGGGAAACCACGTGACCGTGCGGCGGTCCAGGGGATGTTAGATCCAGAGGGGGACTGGCTGAAAGTCATGCCATCAGCAATCTTTAACATTGCGTTGAATTCACAGTGAATTTGAAGAAGAAATTGCATCACAGATATATATTTTTGTACAACTGCCATTAAAAGTGACATTTTTATCGACAGAAAACAATGTTAAAATTGTTCACGTGAAAGCGTTTTAGCACTAATGTTAAAAATATTTTTAGCACTCCATTTACTTAGGATGAAATCAGATGAGAAAAATTCAGCAATTACAATTTTTTATTATCAATATCTAACATTATTACTTATGAACATTAATATTAATCTTGGAACTAGAACAATTACTTACATTAAAGCCTAAGCACCAGCAGTACTTGAACAAACCAGAAGTACAATATTGGATGAAGATGATCCAAAATCTGTTGAGGTAGGGAGAATTTTTTCAGCAATGACATTTCTATATGCAATGGAATGTTCAACACAGCCCTCGGCTACCGTCATAGACTTCCATCCAACATGTTTTTTCATATCCGTAATATTTGCTCCTGATTCTGCTAGCAATGAAGCGGAGGATCTTCGAAAACAGTGTCCTGTATATTGCTTTGGTTCTGGCAGTTTGAGGAATTCGGCAACAATAGATGGAATTTTTTCAAATGTATTAATACCAACTATATTGGCAGTGCATTTATTATTCTTATATTTCAGGAAAAAACGACGATGTTTGATGACAGGAGGTGCAGTGCAGAGTACTTATGAACATAGTCTACAGACTTCCCAATAATACTGAAAGAACGACTGACTTTCGTTTTTGTATTTGGAAGTTGTATAAATAATGATCAATTGGTTATTTCGATGTCTTCCTCTGATAAATAACACAATTCTTCACGCCGACAGGCTCCAAACTAATTTTTACAACGGCGCTTGACTTTATCATTGAAAATTTGCTCCACGAAGTTGATGAGCTCCATATTTTTTATTTTTTTCTAAGTATGGCAGGGATAAAGTTTTACTGAAGTTCCCTTTTACATTTTTCAATTTACACCAGGCCAGGAAATTGTTATATGCAATATCGTACTGCTGAACAGATCGTTTAGCTAGGAGTTCCAGATTTGCTCTTCTTGCAGACTTTAATATCCAGAGGAGCAACCAAATCGTCACTTTTTTTCAATAATTGGACTCTCGTCAAATTTATTAAGCAGTTAAAAACCAAAGACTAGAATTGGACAGGAACGAAATTCAAATGACAGCGTCTTTTCTCATTTGTTAGTAATCGTGACGTTGACAACGTTTGCCATTCACAACAACCTCTTGATTATTTGAATATTAAAATGCATTCTGAAGTTTATCGTCATTGGAAATTCGCCCATTTCATTTTCAAAATAGGGCAGTGGTACAAAAAACATTGTGTGGTATTTGTGTTAAAAGTGATTTTATTTTGTTCGTGAAATTTTTCAATTCGCTCCGCTCATTTCACAAGCTTTTTCACTCACATAATAAAACGTCACTCTTAACACTCATATCATAAATAACTATTTTGAAATTATCGGAAAAAGTCTATTGAAAAATTTCATGGCACACTTTGTCTTCAATTTTTCCAATCTCAATTTGAAGTAAAATTTCCCGACACCGGTAAAACTTTGAGAGACTGCCCTAAGGATTTTTGTATTTTGAGAGCGTAGTCACAATAATGAGGAAGTTAAAACGATTCATAAAAGTTGGCAATATTTTACAGTACCTACTTGCGGTATTCATGTTTGTCGAAAGAAGAGAAAAGAGAACATGACATTGTCCTTACCTCAAAACTATATGGAGAAGGTCACCAGATAGCGAGCAAAACTGGTTTCGAGCAAACAGTCCTCTACTCGATTCTGAAACACACAGTATACTTTTCCTAGGGAATACTCTTGAAAAATCAAACATGAACATGGATTTTACTGATTTTTGAGCTAAAATTCATTAAAGATTAGGTTGTGGAACATCACTGTATTCAGAAAAATAATTGCCAAAATTTGACCTCAAAATATGAAAGGTGTTTCATTTGTAAAATACCAAGTTTGTGCCCAGTACTCTACTGCTTTTTATGTAATAATATCTATTATAAACAGTTTTCATTTCATACAGGGCCTGATAAATAATAACATCTCCATTTTTGTGTTCTCCCTGTATTTCAGGAACAAAAGCAGTTGCTATATTTCTGTTTGTGGATTTAAAAGTTTTGCAAAAAAGTGATATAGGTTCACGAAAGCCGCATGTCTCTATCTTCAATAATAGCTGAGATATCGTGCAGTCTCAACCAACATGGGAAATTGAGTTATGCAAGAAATTATCTGAGATAGAAGCTGTTATCAAAAGTTTCAATTATTTCCCGGAATACGACATTTTGGCGAGTTTTTGGACACCCTTTACTTGAAATCCTCCAGAAAAACTCCATTGTTCGTCTGGGACACGAAAACACATTAACTAAAAAAATCCAGAATGAGGTCCTTCCCTGACTCCGGCGACCCCAAGAATTAACCACGAGATGTCGCAATATATCACGTGATTACGCGCTACGATGATTTTTGGCACTGAGCTATTTACTTTCCCACCCCCAGTATAACAACCGGGAGGGGTTCTTTATATGTCATTAACTGCAGTAATATGATATTGTCAACCTTGAGGAGGAGGAATTCTTCCGTGTCAAACAGTAAGTTATAAAAATGTATCTTGATTCAGATTTCATCTCTCTAATGTTCTGAGGGTGAAAGCTGCTTTTAAAAAGGGGGTTCGGTTGTTTCCAGCCCTTTCTGACAAGGAATTCGAGAGTAACAATTTCTTATGGAGTTCTGCGGATCTTTTAGTGAATGTGCTGCCCATCTCAACATGAAATTATTTCTGCATTTCATTGAAATAGTTGTTTATATTGTCAGTTTCGAGAGTTTCATTTTGTATTTTTTTTGAAGAACAAAATGAAAGCACCATGAATATCAGCACCTCAGAGGTAAAGTGTGTTAAGTCACATTTTTTCAGACACGAACTATCTATAATATTGGATTCACCTTAGTAAATTCCAGCTAGTGGAACACATTTCTGACTACCCAGGTATATCAAGTCGCCAAATAATGGCAGTACAAATTCTTTGAAACATTAATCAAACTGAAAAATCTCTCTTTTGTCTAATTTTCATATTGTGACTTAACACACTTTTTACCTCTGGGGTGCTGATTTATTTATAATCTTTTGATTCAGTGAGCTAAAATAATACAATAGGTACATTATTGAAACAAAAAGGTACCTAGCAGAGGTTGGTGCAACACAGGAAAACCATACAGGTCTGCAGAATGATTAAATGAAGAAAAGAAGAAAAAACCTAGGCTGAAAAAAACCCTCACCTCGCCCGTGAAAAAAATATACGTAAAATATTAAATATCAGGAAAATCTTGAAAGACATCAGTGTGATCTAAGAAAACACCTTCATGTTATGCGTCGATGAACTCAGATAAATAGATTATCCACAAAACGACTCGCAATTCTTAATCTGAAATGAAAAAAGACAAAAGCAGAAAAGAAACCAATTGTTGAGAATAAATTAAATTATTTTGAAAATAACCACCCATTTCAGAATTTACTTTATGTAAAGCCTCGAAACCATCTTGAAATCTATAAATGGGACAAGTATTTATGAGATGTTCTCCTTTTCTCCACACTCACAACTAGGGCTCTCAACCGAATTCCATCGGAAGAGCATGCGGTTGCATCGTCCATGGCCTGTTCTAATACGATTTAGAACAGACCATATTCTCCTGGGTAGGTCAAAATCAGGAACTCTGATGGAAGGATCAGTAATAAGGTCTTTATTGAAAAAATTGCATACATTCCATTCAATTTGCCAAATTTCTTTACCGCTCCTGAACAAATCAAGAAGAAAATTTGACCAAAAAGGTTCACACGACTTCAATCTGTGGACCTTATTATCTGGAATATAGGTGACTATGGAAAATGAATTTGGAAAGGAATCAAATTTGTTCCAAAAATTCTAAGCTGTTGTCTCTCTGCGAATATGGGGAGGGACAATATTTGAGAGGACTGTTAACCATGGAGTAGGTGTAGATTTTATAGTACCAGTAATAATCCTTATACAAAAATTTAGTTGGGCATCAATTTTTTTTCCCGAGAACCCTGTTAAACCAAAAAACAGGGCAACAATATTCAGCAGGAGAAAAAGCAAAGCCAGCCCTGCCGTACGAAGTATTGTTGCATCAGCGCCCCATGAGGAACCAGCTAGTTTCTGAAGAATATTGTTTCCAATTTTTAGCTTCGAACGCAGATCATCTAAATGGGCGTTGAAATTTTGAGAGAAATCAAGTTTGATTCCCAGATATCTCAAATCAAACACAAATATTAAATACAATGTTTTTCAGATGACTCTCCTATTTCGATGATAAGAAGAGAGAAATAAGGAATAACATGAAACTACACAATTCATTTGAATATTCTACAAACCATAAGGTTATACTGAATGGCAAACTTTGCGAATGCTATGGTTATTAACGAATGCTCAGCTACAAATAAACTCGCTTTCAAAAGAGTTGGCTGTCATTGAAAATCACTTCAATTTGTAGTTGCACAAAAAAAAAATTTTCAACTACTCTTCGTGAAGGATTTCAATGAATATGTTGATTAGTGGAAGTTCAAAGTGGTTATACTATTTGTTTTCTCTAAACCTTTTGGAGTTCAACATTAGGCCTGATTCTAATAAAAGTGTTGATGATTTTTTATTTATACTGCTATGGATTCTGCTCAACTCTCCATTTTTAAGAAATGGTGCCAAAATTAGTCGAGCAGGAACTACACCAAAACAACTAATTAATCTGAAAGATTTCCCTAAAAACTTAATTTGGTTTTCTCTCCCAGTCTCTGAAACCATGAACAATTAGAAAATTTTCTTTAATTATAGAAGAAAGGCCCCTGCGTAAAAATTTGAGCACCAATTTGTCAGGGGCCAAAACTTCACAAGAAGAAATTGTTGCCTAACAATGAACAAAAAGAAAACACTTTGAACTCTGAAGCGTAAGTTTCATAGTCTAAATCAGACTTCTTCGTCAGACAATTACTAGTTTTCATTCAACTACGTAGAATCATGACAATATTTTGATTTTTTGATTGACCGTTTTGGCCCCTGACAAATGAGTGGTCAGATTTTCACGCAGGGGCCTTTCTTCTTTCTTTTTTCTAATTGTTTCTTGTTTCAGAGACTGGGAGAGAAAACCCAAATCAAGTTTTCAGGAAAATGCAAAGACCGCCCAAACAATATTTCAATAGAAATGTGAAGGATTGCTCGACGAAAAAATTATTTACCCTTACTTCAAGAATATATTACGAAAATTCAGCTGAAAGTCTCGCCCTGTATGACAAAACAACGAAAGAAAAACAATCGACTCTGTAAGAACTCCCGTTTATTTAACACAACACGAAACATAAATTAATAGAACCGATAAATCACCTCTTAATGCCACACAACGTAGAGACAAATAAAGCAGGGGTCTAGCTGGAGGAAATGCGTCACAATTTAGATGACTGCCGCTAATTCCAACTACCCCAGTCCAAGATGAATGTTAACATATATAAAACCAAGGAAATGCTGATGGTTACAGCGGGTTATAGCTCATAAGACATTATGAGCGAGAACGATGAAGCATTGAGATTGGGGTAGTAAATAAGGAATCTTCCATTGTTTTCTTTCCTTCGGACTTCCTGTTTTTTCAAAGGAAAATGGGCACACATAAGCAGTTTGACTGGACAGACAAAGGTGAATGATTAGATCTACACTGCGCACAAAAATTAACGCACATTATGAAAATCTCAAATTTATTCTACAACTGAAGGTGTTCTAAATGAAAATTATTTTTATCAGAATTATGCATGCATATGTTATTCACTTTCAACGTTTTTCTTCAATACAGATGTTTTTTCCCAGTAGGAATAAAAAAAGATGATATTATCAGATATTGAATGTATTGGCTCCATTCTAAAATTAGTTGTTCTCGATTAATTCTAGTGATAAATAGTTTTTCTTTCGTTTGATTTTCTACACTCGATCGCTGTGCAACGTGAAAACCGCAATTTGACAAAAGAGGAATGTGCCCAAGCGGTAGTTTTGCGAGAAGAAGGGTGGACATACACAAGAATTGCAGAAAGGTTTGGAGTTTCCCATACAAGTGTGTCCAGAATGTTGCAGCGATTCAGGGAGACAAGTATGAATGTCCGAAGACCAGGAAAGGGTAGACAACTGCCATTCAAGAACGTTACTTGAGAGATTCTTCGTCGAGACAACGGTTTGTAACCGCTCGCCTCCTTCAAAATCAGCTTGAGCAAACTCATGGGGTGCAAATTAGCACTCAGACAATAAGAAATCGCCTCAGAAAATATGATTTAAGGCCTCGTGTCGCGGCAAGAGGCCCAACACTTACTACAGCCCATCGAAGGGCGCGTTTGGATTTTGCGAGAGATCATATCCATTGGGAAGAGGCCGATTGGGAAAGAGTTCTCTTCACAGATGAGTCTAGATTCTGCCTCTACCATTGTGATCAACGTTCCCTTGTATAAGGAAGTCCACATGAACGATATGCTCAGTGCAATTTCCTGAATACTACTGGTTTCGGGGTAGAATCGATTATGGTATGAAGTGGAATATCTCTGACTGCTCGCACAGACCTAGTGGTCGTTGATAATGGAGCTATGAATGCTGATAAGTATATAAGGAACATTCTTGAAGAGCATGTAGTGCCATTTGCCCCATACATTGGTGAAAATTTCATTTTTATGGACGATAATGCCAGACCCCATCGTGCGCGCATCGTTCAGGAGGTTGAAGTCTCTCGAATGGAACGGCCAGCAAGAAGTCCAGATCTCAATCCGATTGAGCAGGTTTGGGACAACCTCAATAGAAGGCTGAGAAGTTTAGGAAATCATCCAGCTACTCTTAATGACTTGGGAATCCAACTCGGAGAAATCTGGGAAGGATTAGATCAGAGCATTTAAGATCACTCATTTTGAGTATGAACCTTCGTTGCCGAGCTGTCATTCACGCAAGGGGTGGAAATACCAAGTATTGAATCACTTATCAGCATTTCAGTATTTTGAAAATTGTCCATTTCTCTTCTTTCACATTAGATTCGGTGAAATCCTGAATTTTTCTCGCATTTAATGTGTCTTGTTTCGTTCAAAACCTTCCCGAGAGAACATAAAAAATAAGTTATAAAGTCAATGTAGAGTAAACTTTTATTAAAATTGAGATTTTCAGAATGTGTTTATGTGACCGTTTAAGTAAATGCATTGAAATACGAAATTGAATTGGAGTTCAAGTCACTTACCACCCTGGGGAATTTTTGAATTGGACAATGCACTTCATAGGTGGAGAATCAATATTTCTTGCCTCTGTTTCTGACTTCAGAACCCACTGAATTACTTTGCATTGTTCAAAAAATACTTTCCTCCTGATGAAATGTTCAAATTTTCCTGAAATTCCAAAAACGCATGCAAATTTCAATAACTTTTTTCTTTCCTATGGCTTTGAACCGATTGCCTTCGATCAATCTCATAATAGTAATTTGAAATACTTCTTCCTAGAGTTCAATGTACCATCGATCTGTTCAACAAGCGAGTCTCTCAAGCTTAAGAAGAAAAAATTCAGCAGTCTTCTAAGCGCTCCTCGCAATCTTCAGGATCTCTCGGGAGATATCCAGCATCCGAACAATGCCGGACAGTCAGGGAAGCTACCGACAAATATGCAGAATCCATAAAGATCCAGCTGGCCGCGGAACCTCGCATATTCCTCGCGCATATAAGAACAGCATATTTACAAGGGTGTCTCGTTGTAATTCACATTGTGGTGTCGACGCTGATACATTATCAATCGGTATAAATCAGCTTTCGAATGCGGACGGTGCGGTATGTGGACCTATATCTGATCTGGGGACAGTGGCTGAGAAGTAAGGAAGAAGTTAAGATGCTGGATTGAGCCAAAAAAAATTTTTGTCAACGAAAATTCACTTTTATGAAAATTTGCGCTTTCCCTTTTTTTTTCGTAAGAGTTTCAAGTAGAAATGAAGTCACATTCACCGACAAGCGGTGAAAAACCCCTACCATTTCTTAGGACAAGGAAAAGAATACGTTTTAACGCTATACATGAAGTTTCGGAATCTTTTTCGAAATGGTTGGTCAAATTAATAACGATTTAAATAAATGCTTGATTTCATTCTGCTTAGTGTTATTTCTCAATATCGACTGGTTTCTATTTGCGTTCATAGTATTTGTTATTGCATTTTTCTGTTTTCAAATTTTTTGTTTCGGTCACTTTAGATGACTTAACCTCATCAGGATGTCGTTGCCTCGTCTTTGAAGTTCAGTAGCCTTGAAGAAGCTTTGTCCTGAAAATTTTTCAGGGTTTTTCGCCCAGTCCTTGAAACAAATATAAATATTTAAATTGAGTCTATGAATATTAGATTTGACAATTTTACTAAGAAAACGAATACACAAGAATGTTACTTATTGAATTGGAATTTGAAGTTATTTTGACTTCCAGGGTTTTTTCTTCTTTTTGAGATTCTGTAAATTTCCATCAATTTAAAAGTTTATCTGATGAAGGAGTTTGATATAGACTCTGAAACTTCACGAAGTTAGAAACTTGGAAGTGTTGTTTCTTTTGCATTGTGAGGCAACAATTTTCAGAAAGAAATTTTTCCTCTAACAAATTATTTCACAAGTTTTTTTATTGATTTTTTTCCAAGAAATGGAAGAGGAAACTCTGAAAAATTTTAAGAAATAAAAATCATAATAACATTCCCGAAATTCAATAATCTGCACTCTGGTGCCTTCTTTTCCATCATAAAATTGTTGAATCATCTAATGATATTCAAATAATATTTGTCAATGAAGATTTATTCTTCGAAAAATTCAGAGAAAAAAATATATCAAGGTCTGCGTAGATGCAGTCATTTTTAAATTGATAAAAGTGTTAACGGAATGAGCAGAAATTTGAAATATCGTGATAGATCTACATTTCCACTCGAAAAATTTTTTCAAGAAATACATTGAGGTTTTTCAAGATAACCTAAACTGAATATACATTCTTTCGATTGAAATAACTAAAATAATTTATATTGAGGTGAAAAGTATCCAGATGGGGTTAGTGCAAAGGAGAACCATAAAATTCTGCATATAGATAAAGAAAAATCTCAACAGAAAACAAAACTTTCACCAAATATTTGAGAAAAAACATGCAGTGTGAATATTTTATAACGAAAATTTTGAAGGACATCTACGTGATCTTGAAGGAATCTTCCATTGACATAAAAATACAGAGGTATGTCCAATTATTTTTGAAACAAATATGAATTCAAAATAGTTATCATGGAAATGAATAACATTTTCAATTCCCAGGCTCAGAGATCTTTCATCATGAAGTTTTTTATGAAGATTTTGTACATGAGGTGTATGGGATACTGTTGATGCCCAACAAGGCTCAAACCGGTATATCTCTCATCTCAGTGACAAAATCTAATATCATTTCTCCAACCTCATGATGAAAGATCTCTGAGCCTGAGATTTGAAAATGGTATTCATTTCGATGATCACTATTTTGAATTCATCTATGTTTCAAAAATGTTTTCAGTGTAGCCTCCGTGAAGGCAAAGAATTTTTTTGTTTCACTTTTAATTTTTTTTCTTCTCTTTCTTTCTCATTCATCTCCAATTTACCCGAAGTTCTCAATCTAAAATGAAAAAAAAAACAAAAACACAATAATTAATAAATTCAATTATTTTCGAATTAACCACCCATTCCATAAATGAATTCCATACTTCTTGTGAAGCCTTGAAACCAACTTTAAATTTATTAATGGAGCAACTATTCATAAGATGTTCTATTGTCTCTTCAACTTCCTCACACTGACAACTAAGACTCTCAATCGAATTCCATCTGAACAGCATGGTGTTACAACGTCTATAATCTGCTTTTATATAATTTAGAACAGACTATATTCTCCTGGAAAAATCAAATCCAGGAACTCTAATGGAAGTGTCGTTCCTTTTTATATTAATTGAGAAATTTCACCAAAATGGTTTACGCGACTTCAATATGGGGACCTTATTATCTGGAATATATGAGAGTATGGGAAATTAATTTGGAAAGGAATTAACTTTGTTACAAAAATTCAAAATTGTTGTCTCTCTGCTAATATAGAGAGGGACAATATTTGAGAGGAATGGTAACCAAAGAGTTAGTGTAGATCGGATATTACCAGTAATAATCCTCATAGATGAATTTAGTTGGTCACCATTTTTTTTTACATGACCACTGTCCAATCAAACAGGCAACAATATTCAGCGTTAGAAAAAACCGAGGCTAGTGCTGCCGTACGAAATTTTATTGCATCACCTAGCTTATTTCGTTTGGCACTCAAAAGTTCATTCTCGAAATAGAAAAACCAAGGGCAGCAAAATGAACGAAACCAATTTATTGAAATAAATTGGGAAAGCTTGATCGCAAGCAAGCAAAAAAATCAGTAGATGATCTTGTTTCAAGAAGTTTTTCCTGATGAGTTGTCACAATAAAATTCTCATGACTATTATAAGTTGTAGATTGAGTATTTTTTTAGCGATGAACAGGTTGCTGTTAGTTTCAGGAGGATCATCTAATAACCTCCATTAAAATTTTTTTTGGATCGAACTAGATGTTACGTTTCGAGTCAACATCCGAATTTTCCCAGCGCCGCACGCCACTGTCCCCGTGTGAACCGATATCAGCAGCGGATCTATCGCGTACCAGAACTTATCGAAGTTAGTTACATCTCACTTGGCGGATTCCCTGGGTGGAATGCATACACCGGGGGAGAATTATATGCAAACAAGTCGTATCTCTTGTTATGATCAGCCTACTCGAAATTCTCCGGCCGCTGCAAAAACGGCGTGCATTTCTCATAACTCTCGGTATAGTACGTCCGCACAGAGCACAATAAAATTTAATTGTCTGTGGTCGCAGCGACGCCTCAGCGTGGACCCTGTTTGTCACGACTTTTCCTTGAGATAAGATATTTTCAAATGTTGTTTCCGCATATTCAGTGTTCATAAACTTTGTGAAATGGAAATGGCTAAACCAACAAGGGACAGAATATGGTAGAAACTAGACATCGAGTTTGAATCTCCTCGAATAGCTGGTTCGTTGTAAAATTGAAAAAAGTTTGCAAGAAATGACTCAAATATTCAAGAAACAAAAAATGTGTTTTTGTACAACTGCCATTGAAAGTGACACTTTTAATGACAGCCAACTATGTTGAAATTAATTGTTTACGTGGAAGCGTGTTGAAAATATTTTCAACATTAATGTCAAAAATATTTTTAGCACACCACTTTCTTATGATGAAATCAGATGAGAAAAATTCAGCAATTGCAAATTTTCATTATCAATATTTCATTGGATGATGATGATCTAAAATCTGTTGAGGTTTGGAGAAGTTTCTCAGCAATGACATTTCTATATGCAATGGAATGATCAACATAGACCTTCCGTGATATTTGCTCCTGATTCTGCTAGCAATGAAGCGGAAGATCTTCGAGAACAGTGTATATTGCTTTGGTTCTGGCAGTTTGAGGAATTCGGCAACAATACCTAGATGGACTTTTCCCAAATGTATTTATACCAACTGGATTGGCAGTGCATTTATTATTAATGTATTTCAGGAAAAACGACGATGTTTGATGACAAAAGGGCGCGGTGAAAAGTACTTGTGAAAATAGTCTACATACTTCCCAATAATACTGAAAAAACGACCGACTTTCGTTTTTGTATTTGCAAGTTGTAAAACTAATGATTTATTTGTTATTTCGATTTCTTCCACAGATAAATTACACAATTCTTCACGCCGACAGTCTCCAAATAATTCGAAAATACTTGCAACCTGAACCATCAAGTATTTATCATCCGGTGCCTCCTTTATAAACTTTTCATCTTGTTTACGAGTGATAATTCTCGAATTTTTGGGACGATATCCATCACTTTTCCGTTTTAAATATGCTATTACCTTAAAATAATTACTAACATCCACACCATTTTTAACAATCGCTTGACTTTATCATAGAAAATATACTCCTCAAAGTTGATGAACTGCATATTTTTGATTTTTCTTCTAAGTATGCCAGGAAAACTGTTTCACTGAAGTTCCCTTCTACATTTTTCAATTCACACCAGGCCAGGAAATTGTTATATGCAATATCGTACTGCTGAACAGGTAGGAGTTCAAGATTTGCTCTTCTTGCAGACTCTTCAACATCCAGAGGAACAACCAAATCGTCACTTTAGTTAATACTTGACAAACATATTAAGCAGTTAAAAACCTAAGACGAAAATTCGACAGGAACAAAATTCAAATGACAGCGTCTTTTCCCATTTGGTAGTAATCATAACGTTGACAACGTTTGCCCTTCACAACAACGTTTTGATTATTTGAATATTAAAATGCATTATGAAGTTTACTGTCATTGCAAATTCGCCCATTTCATTATCAAAATAGGGCAGTTGTACAAAAAACATTGTATGGTATTTGTGTTAAAAGTGATTTTATTTTGTTCGTGAAATTGTTCAATTCGCTCCGCTCATTTCACAAACTTTTTCACTAAAAAATAAAACGTTACTACTAACATTCATATCATAAATAACTATTAATGAGTAGATGAATAGAAGTAAAAAACACTGACAACAAGAACTCGGGATTTGATTCTATGATATTTTCTTTTTATGCATCTTGTTTAACGGCCTCTGAACTAGCTTCCTTCTGTTTTCATTTCAAAGACCTAACCAACAATACACTGATAGATCAAAGAAAAAAAGAATCCTTTCAATGAAGACAATACCCGAAAAGCTCTTCATTTGAGAACTCATACCAGCATTAGTTAGTTCTTCAATCTCCGGATGACGGGTCCAGAATCCTCCAGATCAGATGGCATCGAACGTTAACTACCCAATTATGCTAAACAAGATAGAAAACTTCCCTTAAAGAGTTTACCCTGTCGAATATCCGGAGATAAAAATCGTACCCGAAAAGAATACGCCAACTGGGGGGTGACAATGTTGAAACTTTTTAATTAAGAGCAGTGTAGCTTAACGCGCTCGAGTATACGGGGACGGTCCGAAAAAACAGCCTTAAATTCAACACAAATATTAATTGAAATTGGAAAATAATGGTTGAAATAAGGACAATAGGACAAATTGAATATACTGCTCCACAAGAGTTAGAGATATCTCATTCCATCGTTCTGAAAAATATGTTATCTTCGAGAAAATCGCTGTAAAATCATTTAAAACTCAATAATAATTTGGATCGATCGAATAAAAATCAGTATGGTACATTTTTTCTGAAGTTTGGTTCTTTGCATATGCTTCACGAATGTTCTTATTTCGAAAAGGAGTCAGTTTATCAACGGCTTCGATTCGAAACGAGTTTTCTAAAAATTCCAAGAGGTAAATTAACAAACGCTGAGGCTAATAGGGCTATCGGAATGCCACAGGGTGGCCTAACTTAGGCTGTCGTAATGGTAAAGCTCCAAATCAGCCAAAGTGTGATATCTCGACTCTGGAATAGGTTCAGGGAGACAGGTTCCGTGTTGAAAAGACCAAGGCTTGGTGGGCAACGAAAAACAACACATGCTCAGGATCTTTTCATCATCGTTTCGATGAAAAGAAAGCCTACACATACGTGTAGAATGTTACAGAATACTCTTCAAAATGCAGATGGGGTCAAAGTTTCGATCGAAACCATCAGATGACGTTTGAGAGAGGTAAATCTAGGTATTGGACGTCCATCAAGAGGAGTTTCATTAACACGTGACCATAAGCATCATGGGATATGCTCCAAAGATTAGAAAATCATCAACCTACCCCAGAATCATTGAATGCTCTCACAGAGCTTCTGCCCCGTTTATGGAACCAAATTCCTTAAGGAATGATTAACAACTTCGTGTGTGGTCTTAAAATGGTTGAATTCTCTGGGTATAAAATTTCGTTGTTTTACTCTATTTTTCTTAAAATGTGAAGCAGTTCATTCAGGAATTTGAGGAAACATCTGCATGATATTACAGTAGATTGATTTTTTCACCATATAAAAAATATGAACAGATCTCATGGAAAGTCATTATTAAAAATATACACGTGAAGAACTCACAAAAGCCTCTCTAGGAATTCTCCAACGTCATAAACACTCTCGGTCAGAAAAATATTCATCAATTTCCTATTTAGTTCATCTCTAGGTAATTGTCTGATACACAGAGTTTCACACATGAATGATTGTTTCCCGGTTGGGTCATCTTCAATCTGTGATCTTCAAGTTTCTATTTATCTTGTCCTATTCTTTCTATACTGGAAATGTCCTGCACACAAAGAATTTGATTTTTCCAATTCCGAAATGTTATTTCATATGAATAATGAAGTTTGTTCCTTAATGCCCATTTCCAAGGTTGAAAACCGAACCTCCCCCGTACATAAATCTCTGGCGAAACTCCCTATCATCGCGACATCGATAGCAATTCCATTAACATCAATTCAGATCTCAAGAAGTAATCTCGAAAATCGGCTGATTAAAAAAGTTGTCTTGGATGCAGTTCCTTGCCAGGCTGAGCTTGTATAATAGGATTGAATTAAAGATTAAGTTTTAAAAGAGGATACCTTAATCAATGTCGTCAGTTTATTAAGCGTTAGATGGCCGATAGCCATTTATTTCGATGTGAGAGGAGATTTAAGATGGGAAAGTTAACCTTATCTGTACTGCACAGAATTTACGAAGATATGGGGTGGATTCACCGAACTTAATAGCTGTGTAAGTGTTGCGGAATCGTCCGGTGGCACATATGCTACAAACTCAGCATGTTCTGGAGCAGTAGGCATTTTTGGGAGCGCTTTCAATTTATGCTAGGTAGCGGTAGAGGAATTTTCGTCCGGTGAATGTGGCCATCGCTGAAACGGTGTAGACCCCTCCTCATTCACCTCAAATTGCAACCGATAGATAGATCGAGTAAAATAGTATATAACATTACAAGCAAGGTAAGAGGGTTTTTACTGGCGAATGGAGAAGATACATCCTTGAGCCAGTAAAACCCGTTACCTTGCGTCTATTGTTTTATATTTTATTTGTTTCTCATTTGTAAAACGGTAAGATAAATTCCAAAAAAAAACATTAATTTGTCGCGAATGTCGTAAGCTATGGAAGCTGTTTATTTTTCTTCACATTTGTTTTGGCAAAAGCGAAAATGAATGTAACAAAAAAAATTATTGAGGCAGCCAGCAATGTAGCATCAAGTTTATCACCTGCAAAATCATCTTCAAGGTACTACCGAGATTACGACGACTTCAAAAAGTGGCAAAACAAAAATAGTGTGATTGGAGTAACTGAAGATGTTTTGTTGGTCTACTTGAATCAACTATCAGCTTGATTCAGCCCTAATACTTTATGGGCAAAATGGTCTATGCTGAAAACCTGCTTGGAAATGAAAGAAAATGCCACTGTTCGCAGGATTGTTTTCATCAAAAATTTATTGAAAATTATGACGTTTAGTTGTCATTTGCAGATTTCAGAAGGTAATAGCGTTTCTGAAACGAAAAAATGAGCGTTATACTTCGAAAAATGCCAAGGTATTAAGTAAAGAAGAGGCTGAATAATTTCTTTCACATGCTCCTGATGACCAGTGGTTGCTGGCGAAACTTGTAACAATATTTGAAATTTTTGGATGTGGTCAATGTGACGAAATTCTCTCCTTGAACATGAATGATGTAGAAGATATGGAAAAATACGTTATTGTGACAAACAAAAAATTCAACAACAAGAAGAATCACCATAACCGATGATGGCTGCAGCTTCAAGCCCTTCCTGTTATACAGAAAATTTGTAAATCTTCGGCCTCGTGGAACAGAAAGCCTAAGATTTTTCTTGACATAATGACATGGAAAGTGCATTTCCCTCAATGCTGGCCAGCCCACTATTGGTGGTGTCCTAAAGCAAATAGCGAAATATTCAGTTTTAAAAGACCCAGAGTTATACACCGGCCACTCTTTTCGCAGAACTGGAGCCACTATGGTTGCGGATTCGGGTGGAGATATTTTAGCACTAAAGCGTGCAGGAGGGTGGAAGAGCATCGAAATTGCGATGATAAGTCGATGATTCGGTCAACAAAAAAATCGAAATGTCTAGCAAATTTGGTAGTAAGGAGAGTACAAATGTTCTGCAGTCCTCGTGTTCAGCAGTTTCTGAGTCAACAGAGGGTTCATCATCATCAGTATCAACTCTTTCATCATCAAAAATCTGTGTTACTGGAAATAACAATTGTACCATGATTTTCAACATATATGACGATAAAACAAAATTTTTTAATGTAAATAATACGACTAACATGTAAGAATTTTGCAAGTTAACTGTCAGTGTTACAAGTTAGTGACTTGATAAAATAAACTTTCTTGATTAATATTGCGTTTTTGGAAACTGACGTATACAAATGAGAAACAAATAAATTTGTTTTCTGTGTGAGTTTCATACATTCTATTCTCTAATTCACTGAACTTTCATTGCAATTAAGAAATAAAAGGTACATCCGATGACATTTATTCTCATCTGTACCTTTTGAACTTCGACTTTACCTTAGATATTACATTACTATCTGCACCGATTGAAATGGGGAGAAAATTCATATTCAACATAAATATCATCGTAAGACGTTAGAGACTTGATAAAATAAACTTTCTTGATTAATATTGTGTTTTTTGGAAACTGACATTTACAAATGAGAAACAAATAAATTTGTTTTATGTGTGAGTTTCATACATTCTATTCTCTAATTCACTGAACTTTCATTGCAATTAAGAAATAAAAGGTTCATCCGATGACATTTATCCTCATCTGTACCTTTTGAACTTCGACTTTACCTTAGATATTACATTACTATCTGCACCGATTGAAATGAGGAGAAAATTCATATTCAACATAAATATCATCGTAAGACGTTAGAGACTTGATAAAATAAACTTTCTTGATTAATATTGTGTTTTTGGAAACTGACATTTACAAATGAGAAACAAAAAAATTTGTTTTCTGTGTGAGTTTCATACATTCTATTCTCTAATTCACTGAACTCTCATTGCAATTAAGAGATAAAAGGTACATCCGATGACATTTATTCTCATCTGTACCTTTTGAACTTCGACTTTACCTTAGATATATTACATTACTATCTGCACCGATTGAAATGAGGAGAACATTCATATTCAACATAAATATCATCGTAAGACGTTAGAGACTTGATAAAATAAACTTTCTTGATTAATATTGTGGTTTTGGAAACTGACGTTCACAAATGAGAAACAAATAAATTTGTTTTCTGTGTGAGTTTCATACATTCTATTCTCTAATTCACTGAACTTTCATTGCAATTAAGAAATAAAAGGTTCATCCGAGTACATTTATTCTCATCTGTACCTTTTGAACTTCGACTTTACCTTGATATTACATTACTATCTGCACCGATTGAAATGAGGAGAAATTTCATATTCAACATAAATATCATCGTAAGACGTTAGAGACTTGATAAAATAAACTTTCTTGATTAATATTGTGTTTTCGGAAACTGACGTTCACAAATGAGGAACAAATAAAAAATTTCTCTTCCCCCTGTCTCCACCCTTTTGAACCCGATCGAAGGGAGGATTTGGCGGACGGCCGTGGATGCACGCCCGTCACGCCCGCTATATTTCACGCCCGTCTGGACGCGTCGGACCGTCGGTCTGTCACAAGCGACGCGTGAGCTGTCCGGATTTGGAACGCGCGTTCCCAGATTGGATTTTTGCCGCCCGTATTGTTCGACGTCGTTTTCGATGTCGCGGAGCGTATATTCCAGTGTTATGGGACTTTGGGAGGATGACTGGACGGATTTCGGAATGATATAGGGCGGTTTCGGAAGCTGTGTGGCAGCTATTTCATTTTCGAGTGTTCAGATCGCGATTTCTTCAGCGCGTTCGAGTCAATGGTTCGTGATTATAATATGAGGTTTGTTTCAATAAGACCTCGAACAAATTTCAACTGATTCGGGAAAAGAGAACCTCATATACTATTCTAAAATGATTTCAATCGATTTTCAATGGGATAGGGTAAAACATCTACCTCAAAAAAATGACGCACCTGTTTAGGTTACAACAAATTCCGAGGGCAGACGTTAGATGAGTGAATATAGCTTTTATAATAACCCAACTTCCAACTATCTTTGACAGAACGTCAACTTCTACGGATTTTTAATAAAAAGAGGGATCAAACTGAAGATAATAAGCTGAAAAGTTGTATACAGCTTCATTTTGGCTTTCTAAATGTTGTCTGAAAAGTCTCATATTATCTCGTGTTTTAGAGGTAACACTTTTAATGACAGAAAACAAAGTTAAAATTGATCATTTACGCAGAAGCGTGTTAAAGTAAAATATTTCCAACACTAATGTTACAAATATTTTTATCACTTCATTTTCTCATGATGAAATCAGATGAGAAAAATTAAGCAATTGCGAATTTTTATTATCAATATTTGACAATCATTACTCATGAACATTAATATTAATCGTTAACCTAGAAAAATTACTAATTTTAATGCCCTGTGACGTTAGGGAGCTTCGCAACACATTATTAGAGTCGTCAGTACCATCAGTATTTGTAGAAACCGGAAGTAAAATATCGGATGATGATGATCCAAAATCTGTTGAGGTTGGGAGAATTTTTTCAGCAATAACATATCTATATGCAATGGAATGATCAAAATAGCACTCGGCTACAGAAGTATAATTCCATCCACCATGTTTTTATATATCGGTAATATTTGCTCCTGATTCTGCTAGCAATGGAGCGTAGGATCTGTCCTGTATATTGCTTTGGTTCTGGCAGTTTGAGGAATTCGACCACAATAGATGAAATTTTCCCAAATGTGCATTTAATATTCATGTATTTCAAGAAACAACGACGATTTTTGATGACAAAAGGGCGCAGTGCAAAGTACGTATGAAAATAGTCTACATTCTTCCCAATAATACTGAAAGAACCACTGATTTTCGTTTTTGTATTTGGAAGTTGTATAACCAAGGATTTATTTGTAATTTCGATATCTTCCACTGATGAATTATATAATTCTTCACGCCGACAGGCTCCAAATAATCCGAAAATAGTTGCAACCTTAACCATCAAGTATTTCTCATCTGGTGCCTCCTTTATAAACTCTTCAACTTGTTCACGAGTAAGAATTTTCGATTTTTTGGAAAGATATCCTTCACTTTTTCATTTTAAATATTTTATTACCTAAAAATATTTACTAACATCCACACCATTTTTAACAAGGACGCTTGACTTTATCATTGAAAATTTGCTCCACAAAGTTGTAGAACTCCATGTTCTTGATTTTTCTTCAAAGTATGCCAGGAAAAGAGTTTCACTGAAGTTCCCTTCTACATTTTTCAATTGACACCAAGCCAGGAAATTGTTTTATGCAATATCGTACTGCTGAACATTTTTTAGGTGATAGTTTCTGATTTGCTCTTCTTGCGGACTCTTCAATATCCATATTTCATTTCTACTGCTATTATATAATATGATTATTGTCCGATGGGGATCATCGACAACTATGGTCATTAGCCTGTGGTGTGGTCTTTTTATCACTTTATTGGTTTGTAGTCTCTTTTGTCTGTTCAAATTGTATTTGGATGTGTTTGACCGATGAGTAGCCTGAATATTGATTGGAACTAGGCATATATTTTGGATTGGTATGATTTCAAGAGACGAAACTTCGACAACAATGGTGCAAGTTTACCTATATGATCATCTCGAAATGGTCATTCCAAGCCAGTGTATTTTTTATGATTAGTATTTTGTTTTTTCTGTTTGTGTCAGTTTTTTATCACAGGTTTACAAGGATGCTGGTATTATCTGTTTCGTTTTCAAACATTAAACACACTGATTTGTTCGAGTTACTATTCATTTTATTCATGGATATCCGTAGGTATTGATCATCTTTCCTACCTACACACCAATATGTATTGTATTGTATTATTTTAGCTCCTTCAAAATAAGTATTTGTAATCATTAAAGGAACGATGGAAATGAGAAGAGTAGAATCGAAAAAGGAGTAGAAGAACTGCTTCTTTGTCTCGAAGGATGAATACGAGCCTACTGGCGCCATCCTAACGCTGAGTTGAGAAGCTTAGGCTGAGCCCTCTGTCGGTATCGGACCGAACGAGGTATAAACAGTGTTCTTCATAATGAATACACACAGAAATCTGTAACGGTAAAATATTTTGTGAGTGAATTCCCCACCTCATCACTATCTTCAAAATACTTTCGATAAAGTAAAGATTAGGATGCAAATGTTTTAGGTGTGCCGTGAAGTGTCCTGCATTCTTGTTACAAAATGAGTGATGATATTTTTTCCACCGACGATCATGATATCGAGGTGTCTCATTGTATGAGATATGAAGAATTACCAGGAGAATTTCCCGAAGAAGTCTTCGAATTCTTCAATGAAAATCCAGAACTTACTAAGGATCCATACCATATTATCATTGTACCTGGCAGGTAAGCCACAATAGGAGAAATTTGATTGGTAGTGGTGGTATTTAGTGATGGTGTTTACATTTCTTAGTCAAAAACACGTCAACTAGTTTGGAAGACTGGAGTATGTAGGAAGTAATCTTTTAAATCCGCAGTAAAATCGTTGTTTCTGTTGAATGCATTTAGACTGTTTTCACACTACCGTCGGTAGATGGCTCTGGGTAATCGCCCGTTAGATGTCGCTAGTTGTGCTTCTCGGAATCTTCTTGATTCAAAAAATTCAGAGAAATAGTTGCTATACTTATTCGAATTAGATATTAGATAGAAAATTTGTGAACTGCTAGATTTTCTTGTGGAATTCTCTAAAAATCATCAGAATAACTTCTTGAAAAAGCTTCAAAAAATTTGATTCGTGGCATCATATAATCGCATCTTTTTTGTCTTTGCGAAGTATAACTTTGTGAAGTTAAACATTACATTATCATCACTCTCATAAAAAATAATGTATAATGCATATTTTCGACTTCGACATATGATTATTTTATTTGTTAATTTAAAATGTGTACTTAAATTGAACTTTTACTCAGGTGATAGATGTTTTCGGTAGTATAATGAATTATAATGGATAAAATACTCTTCGTTGTGTATGTAGGTTAGGGGCAACATATTGCTTTTTTTGTGAATGCAGCTAATAATTTTTTTTCAGGGTAAATCTGATCGGAGAGCATGTCGATTACAGTGGTTACGGCGTCATCCCCATGGCTTTGGAGCACAACATTCAACTTATGGTTAAAGGAAATGATAAGTCTGGAAGCATATCACTGAGGAATATGGATCCTAAATACAAGGCGGTAGAAATTAAACAGCCATTTAGGTAAGATCGATATGTAGTATAAGATCGAATGAACACCCGATTATTTAAATAACATTTGAATTTTTTCAATTTCTAACAACTCTGAAACTCAAGAAATATAAAAGTCGAGAAGAATATGAAAATTTCTCTTGTTTACAGCTGGAGTAAACCCCCATCGTGGTATCACTATATCCAGTGCGGCATACAGGGTGCCCTTAACAAAATCCCTGGACCGCATACAGAAGGATACGATATACTTGTGAATGGTAATATTCCTCCAGGTGCTGGACTATCTAGTAGCAGTGCTCTGGTTTGTGCAGCCGCTCTGTGCCCGTACCTTGTCAAGAAAATGGTAAATACAACGATCTATTTCCTAATTCCATTGTCTTATGTATAATGAAACTTATCATTTTTTGAACTGAATACTACGTTTGCTATTCACAAGAACCTCGCGATTATATGAATATTGAAATGCAGTTTAATGTCATTCCAAATTCGAATTTTTTGTTATCAAAATAGGGTAGTTATAAAAAAAGATTGTATGATAATATGTGTTGGAAGTAGTTTCAAATATCACTCGTATCATAAATAACAATTTCAGCATTTTCGTTGAATATAGAGCTAACAAACTACTATATTCATCCTAATACGCTTAACGCAAAGATACTGGAAAATTTCGGATAAATTATCCTCTTTAATCATAACCAAGATATCTCCAAAGAATAATCTGAAATCTAATGCTCATCCGCTTTGATTAATTGAAAGTATCCCCCTTTTCCCAACCCTCCAAATCTTCGAGTCGACACAGGATCGGCCTCGTTAGAATTTTATCCAGTACATTTGTACCTTGTACCTTCAAATACAGTGCGCAAAAAAATTAACGCACATTATGGAAATCTCGAATTTATTCTACAACAGAAGGTGTTCTCAATGATAATTATTTTTATCGGAATTATGCATGCATATGTTATCCACTCACAACGTTTTCCTTCAATACAGGTGTTTTTTCCCAGAAGGAATAAAAAAAGACGATATTATCAGATTTTGAATGTATTGGTTCCATTCTAAAATCAGTTGTTCTCGATCAATTCTAGTGATCAATAGTTTTTCCTTCGCTTGATTTTCTACACTCGAACGCTATGCAACGCGAAACACGCAATTTGACCCAAGAGGAATGTGCCCAAGCGGTAGTTTTGCGAGAAGAAGGGTGGACATACACAAGATTGCAGAAAGGGTTGGAGTTTCCCATACAAGTGTGTCCAGAATATTGCAGCGATTCAGGGAGACAGGTATGAATGTCCGAAGACCAGGACAGGATAGACCACGGGTAACAACTGCCATTCAAGAACGTTACTTGAGAGTTTCTTCGTTGAGACAACGGTTTGCAACCGCTCGCCTCCTTCAAAATCAGCTTGAGCAGACTGATGGGGTGCAAATTGGCACTCAGACACTAAGAAATCGCCTCAGAGAATATGATTTAAGGCCTCGTGTCGCAGTAAGAGGCCCAGTTCTTACCACAGCCCATCGAAGGGCGCGTTTGGATTTTACGAGAGAGCATATCCATTGGGAACAGGCCGATTGGGAAAGAGTTCTCTTCACAGATGAGTCTAGATTCTGCCTCTACCATTGTGATCGACGTTCCCTTGTATACAGACGTCCACATGAAAGATATGCTCAGTGCAATTTCGTGAATACTACTGGTTTCGGAGGAGGATCGATTATGGTATGGGGTGGAGTATGTTTGACTGCTCGCACAGACCTTGTGGTCGTTGATAATGGAGCTACGAATGCTGATAAGTATATAAGGAACATTCTTGAAGAGCTTGTAGTGTCATTTGCCCCATACATAGGTGAAAATTTCATTTTTATGGACGATAATGCCAGACCCCATCGTGCGCGCATCGTTCAGGAGTACCTTGAAGAGGTTGAAGTCTCTCGAATGGAATGGCCAGCAAGAAGTCCAGATCTCAATCCGATTGAGCAGGTTTGGGACAACCTCAATAGAAGGCTGAGAAGTTCAGAAAATCATCCAGCTACTCTTAATGACTTTGGAATTCAACTCGGAGAAATCTGGGAAGGATTTGATCAGAACAACTTGAGATCACTCATTTTGAGTATGAACCATCGTTGATGAGCTGTAATGAACGCAATGGGTGGAAATACCAAGTATTAAATCACTTATCAGCATTTCAGTATTTTGAAATTTGTTCATTTCTCTTCTTTCACATAGGAATCGGTGAAATCCTGAATTTTTCTTCCATTTGATGTGTCTTGTTTCGATCAAAACCTTCCTGAGAGGACATAAAAAATAAGTTATATAGTCAATGTAGCGTTAACTTTCATTAAAATTAAGATTTTCAGAATGTGCGTTAATTTTTTTGCGCAGTGTATTTCAGCAAACAAAAATATAGGTAAACGTTGGATTGATTCACAAGAGAAAGGATCTACTCTTCGCTGCAGAAAATTTGGGCGTAAGGAACGATTAAGACTTTTTCTGATATTCAAGAAAAATTATGAAATTGAAGATAAAGTTTTCACAATCTGGTCTTCAGAAAAATTGAGATAGCAAGAAGAATTGTTTAAAGACAAAATAGTGAAAAAATTCTTTGCCTCCACAGTGGCCATACCGAGAACATTTTTAAAACAAAGATACATTCAAAAAAGTTCTCATCGAAATGAGTTCCTCCTTCAATTCATAAACTAACACATCTTTTATCAAGACGATTGACAAATGAAATCAGATTCCTTCACTGAGAGGAGAGATAGACCGGTTTCGGCACTATTCGACTAGATCCCCCGATTTCGCTGAATATTCCAGGAAGGGGCGTTATAAAATCGTCCAACTGTCTGTTTACCATCGCCATAGACAAAGAAGGAAAAGACAAACGACTGAGAAGAAACGTTTAGAAGGTTGAAAGTGGCGCCCCGTCCGGCAGTAGACAAGAACTAATTGAGTGAAATAGCGATAGAGTAGACAAGGATGACATATTATGTTTTCGGCGTGACAGTAGCGTCCTCACCGGCAGTAGATGAAACTAACTATGGCATTCAGCAGCTAAATCATAATAATTCGAAACAATTTTACAATTTGAATGAAAACCTGCACTGAAAATAGTGAATGAACTGCAACATCAATCACAGTTTATTCAATATTTCAGTAAGGTTAAGCATTCAATAATAATACTCAATGAACACTGAAACTCTTTTTATTTCACATAGTAATACAATTGATTTTTGTAAATATTAATCAAAGAAATAACTGAATCGTGTTAGATATATCATACCTATTGTATCACTAAACTATTGGAGGAGGAAACATTCAATTCGAGGATTGACAAATGAAGGGTTTCGAAACCTGGAACAAAGTGAAAAATTAATGTTGACACTATATGAAAAGTATGTATGATGATAAAAAATGAAACAATATGAAGTAAAGATATAGCTCTGCCCGTTTCAGAAGATTTTGGGTTGAATTGTCCTTATTTGTTCTATAGTATAGTACTAAGCTATCAGTTGTTATCAATGCTTAAGTCCGGATACCATAAGAACTAATATAAAGGATTACCAAATTCTTCGAATCGTCTAATATGTGAGCATAAATCCTGCCACTTTATTCGAGGTATGATCATAATATAAGTTGTGATATAAGGGTTTTTCTCCAAATGTTACACAACAAATTGACTGCTAGATTATGGAATTCTTTATTAATATGGGACGCTTTTGTATAGGGTTAAGTTCTTAACGTATCTACTTATGAAATTTTGTATACTAAAATGGTCCCCACATATTCTAGTATTTTGGATTATGTTATAGCTAGAATGAACAGCTTTAATTGTATTATCTCTGCCTCAACTTCTACTAAGAGGGGTCGAAAGAAGTACTTGCTTGCATAATTTGGGATGCAACAAGAATAACGATGATCTAAATGATGACAATCTAATCAATTACGACAAGAGGTTATTTGTATTTATAATTACCCTTATTTATACTTACATTAATTCCACTTTGAACAAACTAAGACATATCCACAGTAGCTTCGACCTCAATTGCTCTACAAAATATTACGATTTTTACTTCAAATATTGAAAACATAGTGTGCTTTGACTTTCAGATCGAAAGTTTTGCTTTAGTAATAGAATATATGGATCAGAATTCATGATGGAATTAAATACTAGACATACCACTTCTTACTTATCCAAAATTTTTAAAACAACAATGAACTGTAATTAAGGTTACAATTTACGACGAAAATTATTTCATCTTTTTCTACAGTATCTCTATTTCACACAATTAGTTCTTGTCTACTGCCGGACGGGGCGCCACTTTCAACCTTCCAAACGTTTCTTCTCAAGTCGATTGTCTTTTCCTTCTTTGTCTATGACCATCGCCATTAGCGATTCTGGATCAGATCAGATCGGATCCTATCGCATTTCTATACTGCGCTCCGTTTTTATTGCCCGCTTGGAAGTCGGGAACTTGTGGAGTTTCGCCAGCGAAAGAAAGTCGTTAAACGAATTCATCGTCACGAAAAACGATGATGGGTTCATATCCCAGAGGATCTTTCTTGAATGACGCAATTAAAGCGACTAGACTGAGTTATCGAACTCCAAGTTGTTACTGGATACAGGATTTGAACACGGATATACAGCGCTGAAATTCTGAAATAAAATAGGGAATTGAATGTTATGTTTATACATGTTGCTTGGGGTGTTATTATAAACTTCTTCGTTCTTATTTTATCTCTGTTTCCATAGTTTGTAAAGAATGTAGCATCTGTGGAAAACCATAGGATTATCAATTTCTCAATTCACACAGTCGAGAATGTAAAGTAAATACAATATTGCGAATGGAATATTTCCTTTCGATCTAAGTGTAATGAAACACTTTTTCAAACTTTATCAATTAGTATAAATATGTGGGAAATAAAAATAGGACTGGAGATAAGCCCGTATATTGAAACGGCCCATGTGAAATTAAATACTTTCCAAGCCATTTACCACTTAGTATAAGCACTCCAACACTACTGACTCAATCTGCATACTCTCTTTGCAGGGTCTTCCTAGTAAGAAGGTGATGGCAGAATTATGTGCTGAAGCAGAACATCTTATTGGAACCCAAGGAGGAGGAATGGACCAAGCTGTAGCATTTTACGGGAAACAGGGCAAGTATTCAATTTCATTATTCTTTGGCATTTTTCAGGATTTTTTTCATGTCCAGATGTTACATTTGGTAAGTGCTTTTGAGAAAAAGAATGAATCGAAAAAAAATATTTGCCTATACGGAAGATTCCTGAAAATTTCATTTGGGTTTTCTCCCCCAGTCTCTAAAACAAGAAATAATTGTATTTTTTTTTCAAATAATAAAACAAAAGCCCCTCCGTAAAACTTGAGAACTACTTTGTCAGGGGCCAAAACTTTCCAAGAAAAAATTTATACCTAACAATGAACAAAAAGAAAACACTTTGAACTCTGAAGCGTAACGTTTCGGAGTCTGAATCAGACTCCTTCCTCATACAATTTTTATTTTTCATACAACTTTGCAGAATCATGATAATATTTTGAGTTTTTAATTGACATTTGTCAATATATGATCAACATAGATTAATATTGATTACTAGATGGTGATATCGTAATTTTATTTGAAAATTCCCTGAAATCAGTTCTTTTTCAATGAATCCATCCAAACTCGATCTACTCCTACTGAAGATTATTAGCCTCATCCAACAAAATACAAGCTGAAACCTTGATTTTACTTTCATCATTATCAGGTTCTGTCATGAGAATTTTTGTGCCATTCCAATCCATCATGTGATTGCCGGTATTGGAAACCACATGATCTGCTATCTGCAATCTACCAATGTCTGTATTTTTTATTTTATTCCTTTGTTCACTCTTTCTAATTTCTGAGGGTCTTGATATGTTTCCCCTGTATAAGGTTTTCCACAATTACGAGAATATTGTAAAAACAATTTTTTTATTTTTAGTTTTCATTCAAAAGTTAAGATTTTGTCAATATAGATCCTTAATCATTTCTTGATTTGAAAACGGTTATGTTGAATTTAAAACCGATTATTTCAAATTTTTCTGAAAGTCCATGAATATAAAAAATCAAATTTAATAAAATTGGTTGTTCTTGACGGTTTGTTTTGAATTGTCATTATCTTTCTGACGCAAAATTGTTCACTCTAAATTTGAAATAGTTTTTTTCTATGAAACTCATTCGATATTGATTATCCTCAAAAATATTTCTAATGAAATTAGCTTCAGCATTTCGTATTTCAGTCGTCGATGAAATTAATTGAGCCCTATCATGAAGTGTTTTTATAATACCTGTTTTAACACTTATGTGTTTTTTTTTTCTGAACACACTTGGTTCAAAATGATTCGAAAATTTTCTTATCCAAACATCTAAGAAGGAAAGTACATTATTTTGCTCCAACCCCATTTTATTCTATTATTTGAAAATTTTTTCTACTTGTTTTTTGTTTCAGAGACTGGGAGATAAATCCCAAATAAAATTTTCAGGAATATGCAAAGACCTCCCAGAAAATATTTCAGTAGATATACGGAAGATGTACCGAGAACATTTTTGAAACATAGATAATTTCGAAATGGTAATCATCGAAATGAATACCATCTGCAATTCGAAACGTTTCTTTCATTAATCATATCCCAGAAATATATTTTGCACTATTCTAATATGTCGAAGCTGAAACTTATTTTTTAATAATGAATGTATGAATTTGAATCTCCAAAATATAGTATTGGCTCCTCATATAGGTATATTTATGAAGAATGAAATAACAATATCGAAAGTTTGTTGTGCAATATGAAAACTTTGTTGTATCTTGCGTTCCCCTAGGAAATAACGATATGTTTGGATTGGTGAATTGAAAATGAAAATCATTTGACGATAATACATTTCCGAAACGCTGAAACCGGTATTTCTCCACTCTTGGTGGTGATTTCTTTTCTCCAGCCTCATGAAGAAAGATCTGTGGGCCGATGAATTCATTTAGATTCATCTATATTTGAAAAAAAAATTTTGAAAGAGGTAAAATATTTTCATATACAAGGTGAGTCGTTTTTACCGCCCCACGGTCCGTCACAAATTGTTCAACAGTAGATTGTACTTCGCCTTTTTCTATAACCTCGATATGTGCCATTTTCATCAACTAGTTTGGGACGCCTGGAAATTTTCTCGAATCCACTAGAGGAAACTCTAGTAGGTTGACTCTAAATCCCTGCTCCGGAAAATTGAATATGTATTCACCAAGATAAATCCGGGACGTATGTGACACATCAGACTACATGGAAAAATCCCCCGATATCCGACCGTTAACTGAGGCAAATAGCGGTTCTTCTCTCTTTTCTGAGCGAGGGAAATATCGATTTTCTGGTACATTGTGCGAGCAGCGAGTGGGTCGGAAATGCTGGCATGTTTCGAGATTCAGAATAAATTTTCTTTTCATCCCATTCGATAGAGGCGAAATGCTGGGGCTATGATTGACAATCGTCTTACGATGATGTTTATGTTGAATATGAATTTTCTTCTCATTTCAATCGGTGCAGATAGTAATGTAATGTCTAGTCTAAGGTAGAGTCGAAGTTTCAAGGGTACAAATAAGAATAATATTCATCGGATGAGATTCCTCTCGAGTGAACCTTTTGTTTTTGATTTCAATGAAAGTTCGGTGAATTAGAGGAAAGAATTTATAAAAGTCACACAGAATAAGTATTTATCATAGTGAGTGTTAAAAGTGACGTTCTATTTTGTGAGTGAAAAATTTTGGGAAATCAGAGGAGTGAATTGAACAATTTCACGAACAAAATAAAATCACTTTTTACACACATACCATACAATGTTTTTTTACAACTGCCCTATTTTGATAATGAAATGGGCGAATTTGGAATGACAATAAACTTCAAAATGCATTTTAATATTCAAATAATCAAAAGATATTTATGAATGGCAAAAGTTGCCAACGTTATGATTTACAACAAATGGGAAAAGACGCTGACTTTTGAATTTCGTTCCTGTCCAATCTTCGTTTTTAACTGCTTAATATGTTTTTCGAGAGTCTAATTATTAACAAAAGTGACGATTTGGTTGTTCCTTTGGATATAGAAGAGTCTGCAAGAAGAGCAAATCTGGAACTCCTACCTAAAGAATTTGTTCAGCAGTACGATATTGCATACAAAAACTTCCTGGCCTGGTGTAAATTGAAAAATGTAGAAGGGAACTTCAGTGAAACTATTTTAAGAAAAAAAATCAAAATTATGGAGTTCATCAACTTTGTGGAGCAAATTTTCAATGATGAAGTCAAGCGCCCTTGTTGAAAATGGTGTGAATGTGAGTAAATATTTTAGGGTAACAGTATATTTAAAACGGAAAAGTGAAGGATATCGTCCCAAATAATCGAAAATTCTCACTCGTGAACAAGTAGAAAAGTTTATAAAGGAGGCACCAGATGAGAAATACCTGATGGTTTAGGTTGCAACTATTTTCGGATTATTTGGAGCCTGTCGGTCTGAAGAATTGTGTAACTTATCAGTGGGAGACATCGAAATTATAAATAAATCATTTGTTATACAACTTCCAAATACAAAAACGAAAGTCAGTCGTTCTTTCAGTATTGTTGGGAAGTATGTAGACTATTTTCATAAGTACTTTGCACTGCGCCCTTCTGTCATCAAACATCGTCGTTTTTTCCTGAAATACATGAATAATAAATGCACTGCCAATCCAGTTGGTATTGATAGATTTCGGAAAATTCCATCTATTGTTGCCGAATTCCTCAAACTGCCAGAACCAAAGCAATATACAGGACACTGTTTTCGAAGATTCTCCGCTTCATTGCTAACAGAATCAGGAGCAGATAATACGGATATGAAAAAACATGGTGAATGGAAGTCTACGACGGTAGCCGAGGGCTATGTTGATCATTCCATTGCATATAGAAATGTCATTGCTGAAAAAATTCTCCCAACCTCAACAGAATTTGGATCATCATCATCCAATATTGTACTTCCGGTTTCTACAAGTACTGATGGTGCTGAGGATTCTAATAATGTGTTGCCAAGCTCCCTAACGTCACAGGGCATTAATGTCACGATTAATATTAATGTTCATAAATAATGATTGTTAAATATTGATAATAAAAATTTGCAACTGCTGAATTTTTCTCATCTGATTTCATCATAAGAAAATGGAGTGCTAAAAATATCATGTAAAAAATATTTTCAACACGCTTCCACGTAAACAATCAATTTCAACATTTTTTTGTTGTCATTAAAAGTGTCACTTTGAGAAATATCAATGCCTTCTATACTTGTATTTTAAATAACTATATTCCCATTCCATACAGGTAGCTCCTATGCATGCAGTCGAATACTTCTGGAAACTTAGTTTGAAATTTTTCCCGGGCATTCTGAAGTTTCCCGTCGGGAATAATGGACCCAAATGGAGCTACCAGTCCCAGGAGCAAGGACCTTAGAATGAAAATTTATCCCATGAATTGCTTGCACGAATCTGTTTTTCTTGCTGCGATTGATTCGAAAACTGGATTTTATGGCACACTACGTCTCCTACCTCGGACGCTATAGCTGGATTGATGTTTTTCCGATAACAATTGCTGGTGGGGGTACATAAAATTCAGAACCTTCGGTACTTCGCATCAAGTGGGTTTCGATAATGTTTTATAGCGATTGGGCGTCACAAGCAGTAAAACTTCGGACGGGACTCGTAAAGTTGATTGAAAAAATTGGTACAGACTGTTGCGCGGATTCTCAGGACCATTGACCCTCCTCCCAAATTCTTTCTGTGGTATAGGTAAATGTATCTATGAGAAGAAGTTTCTGGAGAAGGAAAAATCCGAAAGAAAAAAGCTCTGGCTACATAATATGTATAGCAGTTTCCTGTTAATTCAATGAACAGTTGGAAAATTTTCGATGGATATTTTGTGCTAGGATAATGCTTCAGATTCTGAGGAAATCGATAGAGCATGATCTTACTGAATAGACAAATAACCACTAAGGAAAAAACTAGTTACTGTCCATGGTTACTGTCATCAAAATTGATCTTATGGGAAAGGGAAAGTGATGTGAACTGTCATCAATACCAACACTCTCCATATTTCGAGCTATCCTGCGGTCGATTTGTTGTTCAAAAACTTGTTATTCAAAACGGGAAAAGGGTATCGGTATCACTCCAGTCATATTGCCTTCTATATTTTATCCAGATCAGAATTCATCAGGCGGCAAAACATATTTCGCAGCGTAACAGCGAGGAACTCTAGCCGGAGAAAGTTATGTGTTGTTGAGAAGAAATTTATATGGGTTGTTATCCCAAGTTAGAAATGAATTCTGCTAAATGTGTAGGGATGAAAATTTGATGTTTGCGGTAGGAAGCCTTTATCAGATCAGGCATGAATGAAGGACGGTCAGAGTTATTTAACCAACAACCCCTCAACAAGTTTAGTATCATAGGTAAAAGTTTCTTCAATTATTCGACCATTTTTTCAATTGCCTCTTTTCCAGAAACTAGGGGAGAAAAAATAATACATTCCAATCGATATCTAATAGGTTGACTCGTCCGAAAAAGAAGACGTTTTCAGGAGACTTTTCCTCCAAGCATTGTTCAACTTGCAATTTTTTCATCGAAAGAGAAAGTAATTCGTCTCGAAAAAATTTTATTGACTGATGAACCGTTTTTTAGTTAGGGTGTACAATTATACCATTGAGTTTCGTATGATGATATATTTTGAATGTTTCTCATATGGACAATAAAAATATTAGTCAAAAATAAAAAAAATTGATTATGATGGGAAAATGAAGAATATTTGGGAAAATACACTATGAATATCTAATTTATTGAAATTTTGCGAATTTTTCGGACTTATTGGCCTTAGTCTATTAGGAATTATTTCACCCAACGTTTCACCTACATCTGCGATAAGCATCCTCAGAGGATTCTTGGTCTGAGATTGTAAATACAGGGTGGCCATTTGAAAAAGAAACAGACGAAATTACAGACGAAATAAATTTTTTCGATAGAAATGCTCGGACAGGTCGATTTCTGTTTCGAGGGGGACAACTTAAGATGTAGGTTACGGACGCATAGCGCTTCAACTCTTGCTACTACAACCCTCACCCCCAATTTTTGAATAGGGAAGATGGGGTGAGTGATACCTCATTTGAAAGGTTTTTCACCAAAAAACACTACAAGTGCCATGAAAACACCACTTCATTTTCAAATGCTTAGTCAAGAATATTTCGAGAACTAATGCATGAAATGAAAAAACAATTACTGTGCTGAAATCAGTATAAAAATACCTTTCAAATGAGGTATCACTCACCTCATCTTCCCTATTCAAAAATGGGGGGTAGTAGCAAGGGTTGAAGCGCTGTGCGTCCGTAACCTACATCTTAAGTTGTCCCCCTCGAAACAGAAATCGACCTGTCCGAGCATTTCTATCGAAAAAATTTATTTCGTCTGTAATCTCGTCTGTTTCGTTTTCAAATGGCCACCCTGTATTTCGAGAACTAATGCATAAAATGAAAAAACAATTACTGTGCTGAAATCAGTATAAAAATACCTTTCAAATGAGGTATCACTCACCCCATCTTCCCTATTCAAAATTTGGGGGTGAGGGTTGTAGTAGCAAGGGTTGAAGCGCTATGCGTCCGTAACTTACATCTTAAGTTGTCCCCCTCGAAGCAGAAATCGACCTGTCCGAGCATTTCTATCGAAAAAATTTATTTCGTCTGTAATCTCGTCTGTTTCGTTTTCAAATGGCCACCCTGTATTTCGAGAACTAATGCATAAAATGAAAAAACAATTACTGTGCTGAAATCAGTATAAAAATACCTTTCAAATGAGGTATCACTCACCCCATCTTCCCTATTCAAAAATTGGGGGTGAGGGTTGTAGTAGCAAGGGTTGAAGCGCTATGCGTCCGTAACCTACATCTTAAGTTGTCCCCCTCGAAACAGAAATCGACCTGTCCGAGCATTTCTATCGAAAAAATTTATTTCGTCTGTAATCTCGTCTGTTTCGTTTTCAAATTGCCACCCTGTATTTCGAGAACTAATGCATAAAATGAAAAAACAATTACTGTGCTGAAATCAGTATAAAAATACCTTTCAAATGAGGTATCACTCACCCCATCTTCCCTATTCAAAAATTGGGGGTGAGGGTTGTAGTAGCAAGGGTTGAAGCGCTATGCGTCCGTAACCTACATCTTAAGTTGTCCCCCTCGAAACAGAAATCGACTTGTCCGAGCATTCCTATCGAAAAAATTCATTTCGTCTGTAATCTCGTCTGTTTCGTTTTCAAATCGCCACCCTGTATAGTAGAATAGATAATAATAGAAAACTATATTGTGTCCATCTGTTAGAGAATGTTTCGCTAGAGCAGATTCTGATTGAGACGCATAATCGTCGGCTCTCTTTACGAGTATCTATTGAAATATTTTCTGGGAGGTCTCTGCATTTTCCTGAAAATTTTTTTAATAGTGTTTCTGTTTTGGGCGATTATTGGACTTCTTGTGTAGATATCTGTCAGTGTGAGTTGGTTTTCTATAAACCCTGTGTGACTATCTCAATATAATTATATCAGGTCTTATTTGGTCTTAAAAATGATGAAATGACATTCAATCGAATATTTCCATGATTCTGCACAAGCTCAAGAAAAATTTGTTATAGAGAAAATAACAAAAGTTTCCCGAGTGAATCGATACAGCAGCCTCATTCACCCTTTGAAAACACAAAACCTACATTCGCCAGTTAAAGTGAACTACCGACGATATATCAATATAATATTTACCCACTCACCTTAAATCAATATTATCGTCGAAAAATGCTTTCGAACAAACTTGTTTTCGCGAAATCTTAAGTCCCTCGGGAATCAACGTGAAACAATCGCTAGTTTAGGGTTACCGGAAAGTTATATTTGTTCAGCATTCCTCGTTTTCTTGTAACTTAGATTGCCGATACTATTTGTGATGTTCGTTGTGAGGTTTCGTTGATCGGATCAGAGAAATGTTAGACATACACTCAGGGAAAGATTTAGTGGAAATATGAGGGAATTAGAAAAGGTAGTAAAATTCGAAAGCAAAGAGCTTCAAAATTTTGAATATCTAAACTGCTCCACATGAGTTAGGGATATTGACTCAAAATGGGAATAAAATATAGTTTAAATGTGATGAAAGTTCATATTAATAAGATTTTAAGTTGCAGAAGATGAAATTAATTTTAGCCTGTAGGTCTGCAACGTATACAGAAAAATCGAGTGAAATAACGAAATTTTATTTGGAGAGAATTCAAGCATTTTAAGACTATCAATACAATGTATGACCTCCACACGAGGTTATTGAACATTTCTTGAGGAATTTGGTACCATAAACGGGGCAGAGCTCTCTCAGATCATTTAAGGATTCTCGAGTAGGTTGATGATTATCTAATCTTCTTTGGAGCTTATCCCATACTTGTTCCATGCAATTCAAATCTGGTGAGTGCGGAGGTATTGGTAATTGTGAAATACCAAGCTCCTCGCGCTCATTCTCAACTATGGCTGCACGGTGCGGTCTAGCGTTATCGTCTAGAAATTGAAAAGTTTCACCAATAGAAGCGTGGAAATTTGGCAAAACATTGTCAATGACATGCTTCTTATAGTATGAGCCGGTCATATTCCTAGGACAAATGTGTAGATATGTGCGCTCGTTGAAACATATCCCGGCCCATACCATAATACCACCCTTCGGAATGGATGGACTTCTTGGACATAGCGACGATAACGGGATATACGTGGAATTGTCCATACCCTTCTTCGAGAATCTGAAAATCTTTGATATCTTGATTCACCAGTGAAAAGGACACTAAGCCATTGATCGTTCCAATTGATATGTTGCCTTGCCCATTCCAGTCTTTGACGCTTATGGTCACGTGTTAATGGAATTCCTCTTAATTGACGTCTAGAACCTAGATTCACCTCTCTCAAACGTCGTCTGATGGTTTCGATGGAAACTTGGACCCCATCTGCATTTTGAAGATTATTCCGCAGCATTCTGCACGTAGATGTAGGCTTTCTTCCGCCGAAACGGTGATGAAACGATTCAGAGCAGGTGTTATTTTTCGTCGCTCACCAAGCCTTGGTCTTTCCAACACGGATTCTGTCTCCCTGAACCTATTCCAAAGTCGAGATATCACACTTTGGCTGACTTGGAGCCTTTCCGCTACATCAACCTGAGTTAGGCCACCTATAACATTCCGATAGCTCTATTAGCCTAGGCGTTTGTTACTTCACGTCTTGGCATTTTCAGAGAACTTGTGTCAAATCGAAGCCGTTGAAATACTGACTCCATTTCAAAATAAGAACATTCATGAAGCATATGCAAAGAACTAAACTTCAGAAAAAAGGCGACCAGATTGACGAAATGTCTCATACTGATTTTCATTGGATCGAATCAAGTTGTTATTGAGTTTCAAATGATTTCACAGCTATTTTCTCGAGGATTACATACTTTTCAAAACGAATTAAAACGATATCCCTCACTCTTGTGGATCAGTATATGTTCAAACCCTCAGAAGATAAAAATCTGAGAAAGTTGTCTGTTAGTTATTTGATACTTGGTAAAATTGAATGACAAGCTCACCTGACGTTGATTCAGTGGTGTATCGAAATATTCACGAATCAATGCACCTGATCCTATTTCATCTGAACCTCTAGGCAAAAGGAGATATTAGATATTGTTCAAATTCGTCAACTGGAAGCTGGAAACATATATCTCCATGAACGTACGTCAATCTGCCATTCGGAATGAAGACAACACTAATTGGGTACCCCGAAATCGTTCTGAATCATCGTGGATGTCAAAGTATTATCACGCAATGTACACGGGATCAATTATCATCCATAACATCATCCCCTGCTTCCCGGGGGATACGCAGCTTAATCATCCCCTGGAAATGCCGATTGTCAGGTCTGATAAAGGTTATTAATATCTCAGGACCGGGAGACTACAGTGTTAGGTAATCTGAGCAGATTGCACGCAAATAGGACCTGTTCGGTGCAGTCTCGTTACGGAAATTGAATGCGGATTAGTTGCAATGCGTAGGTACTGTAGCATTTTTTCCAATGTATGAATGTCAATCAAGCAATGTTCGTTTTTCGGCCTGAAGTGGGGAAATCTCGAATTTAATACGCACTTGATGGTTTAATCTAACACCATCTAAAAACTTATTTTCAGAAATTAATGATAAATGCTCGAATGAAATGAAAAAATTTGATTTTTCACCTCAAAGACGAATGAATTTAATAGTTCAAGCCAATAATGAGTAGATCATACCGATTGATTGAGCTCACCATCATCAGGGGAGAACTTTCAGGGTGAAACCAGAACGCGAGGCTGACAACCAGTTTCATGTGTATTACAATTGACCGAGATCAACAAGATGCAGGGTTTACCCTGGAGGTTTGAGGACTAATTAATCTGAAACTCGAGAACAGTAACTAGCAATATGTTAAGAAAAGTCAACAATAGAGAAATGAAATGGACTGATTAAAATAATGAGATAAACATAAGTGAATAATGAATCGGTATTCATTTCCAGGTGGAAAGACATGAGAAAGTTCAATTCCATTCGAGAAATATAGATGTGTGAATAGTTAACATATAACATAATCGAATTGACCTGTGACTTGAGTAGAACTAATGGGGATTACCAATATTCTTCTAGGTTCTTTATTATCTAACACTTGGACACATTTCATACAAAATGAAAGTATGAAACTACATGGAAATGGAATAATTTTTAATTTTGAGAAGACTGAAAATTGAACGAAGTGGCTAGAAATGTGCAAATATTATTCAATGAGGTGAACTAATAAAAGTCATACTATGTACAGTTCCTAACACTGGAGCAGCTGTCAACACTATCCAGATAAAGCGAGAATAGAGAAATGAAAATTCTTTTATTTATTTCTCATTTGTAAACGTCAGATTCCAAAAACACAATATTAATCAAGAAAGTTCATTTTATCAAGTCACTAACTTGTAAAACTGACAGTTAACTTGCAAAACTTTTACAAGTTAGTAGTATTATTTACATTAGAAAATTTTGTTTTATCGTCATATATGTTGAAAATCATGGTACAATTGTTATTTCTAGTAACACAGATTTTTGATGATGAAAGAGTTGAAACTGCTGAAATCGAGGACTGCAGAACATTTGTACTCTCCTTACTACCAAATAATTTGCTAGACATTTCGATTTTTTTGTTGACCTTGACCGAATCATCGACATAACTCATCGCAATTTCGGTGCTCTTTCACCCTCCTGCACGCTTTAGTGCTAAAATATCTCCACCCGAATCCGCAACCATAGTGGCTTCAGTTCTGCGAAAAGAGTGGCCGGTGTATAACTCTGGGTCTTTTGAACCTTAATATTTCGCTATTTGCTTTGGGACACCACCAATGTGCTGGCCAGCATTAAGGGAAATGCACTTTCCATGTCGGTATGTCAAAAAAAATCTTAGGCTTTCTGTTCCAGGAGGCTGAAGATTTACATACTTTCTGTATAACATGCAGGGCTTGAAGCTTCAGCCATCGTCGGTTATGGTGAATTTTCTTGTTGTTGAATTTTTTGTTTACCGCAATCTCACAATAACGTATTTGTCCATATCTTCTACATCATTCATGTTTAAGGAGAGAATTTCGTCACATCGACAACATCCAAAAATCCCAAATATTGTTACAATTTTCGACAGCAACCACTGGTCATCAAGAGCATGTAAAAGAAATTGTTCAGACTCTTCTTTACTTAATACCTTGGCCTTTTTTGGCGTATAACGCTCATTTTTCCGTTTCAGAAATGCTATTACCTTTTGAAATCTGCAAATGACAACTAAACGTTTTCAATTAATTTTTTAAGGAAAACAAACCTATGAACAGGGGCATTTTCTTCAATTTCCAAGCAGCTTTTCAGCATAGATCATTTTGCCCATAAAGTATCAGGGCTGAATCTAGCCGATAGTTGATTCAAGATCAAAAAAAATCTTCAGTTACCCCAATCACACTATTTTTGTTTTGCCACTTTCTGAAGTCGTCGTATTCTCGCTCGTACCTTGAAGCTGATTTTGCAGATAATGAACTTGACGGTACACTGCTGGCTGCCTCAATAATTTCTTTTGGTACATTCATTTCCGCTTTCGCCAAACCGAATGTGAAGAAAAATAAACAGACATGTTCTTGGCAACGCTTCCATAGCCTACGACATTTGCGACAAATTATTGAGATTTTTTTGGAATTTATCTAACCGGAGTCGGAGGGGGCATCGTTCAATTTCAAACAACAATCATGACTCTTGTTTCGGATATTTCACGATGAATCAAAATGAAAACATGCTCGATACTCGTTGAAATTGCATTCACTGGCAAAGAAAAAAATCGTAATTTTGAAGATAATTTTGTTTGATTTTCAAAGGTGTCTCAACTTCACTGAAATATTTCAGAGTTAATCGTTGCATGTCAATAGAAAATCTGGATTGTTCGGGGTTTTATTCTCACATGGCTTCGAAACAACTTCTGAAGATGTTCTAGCAGTAGATGCTCTTCAAGAGTTCCTTAACTTATCTCAAGAACAACCTCAATTCACCATCCAATCAGCCCTCTGAATTGCCGACCACAGGTTGTCTTGCCGGAGGCGCCTGTAAGTTTCAAAGAAAACCCAATTGGTATTGTTTATCCACTTCAGAAACGGCTGTTTCAGAAAATGCACGTTTCGGTACAAAAGCGGCCTGAATTGAATAATGCGTTCCCTTTGATGTGCCGCCAATACGATGTCGGTCCCCGTTTTGATGTATTTTCATTCGTTTTTTACTTTGGCACACTAATTGTGTGTTTTATATTGTGCCTCGTTTTTACCCAATTTGGATCTATCGAACCACGGAGAAACGAATGAATTTGCGACAATTTCGTTGATTCCAATTTGTTTGGTTCACATAAAAAAAAATTGAAAAGGCTATTTGAGTGACATGAAATGATCTGCTTGATGGAATTTCAAAATTCGTTTTGTCGTCCAGTTTTCGCACCTTTTTCTTCAAGCGACGTTTATCATTACTTCGAATAGAGAATTCCTGTAATTTTTATCAGAAATATGTGTTGAATTCAGATTATTCACGGTTTTAACAAAACTTTGACATCCAATAATCGATCGTATTGTTCTTCTGAAAGAGGAGACCTACACAAAGTCTTGAATCAAATAAATTAGGAAAAACACGAACACCATTCACAACAGAAGTAACATACAAGACTTGAAAATATACTGCTGCACAAGAATTAGGGATATCGCATTCAATTGTTTTCAAAAGTATGTAATCTTCGAGAAAATCGCTGTGAAATCATTTAAAACTGAATAACAACTTGAATCGATCCAATAAAAATCAGTATGAGACATTTCGTCATTCTTTTCGCCTTTTGTCTGAAGTTTGTTTCTTTGCATGTCCTTCATGAATGTTCTTATTTTGAAATTGGGTCAGTTCATGAATAACTTCGATTTGAAACGAGTTTTCTGAAAATGCCAGGAAGTGAATTAACAAACGCTAAGGCTAATAGGGCTATCGGAATGATACAGGTGGCCTAACTCAGGTTGTTGTAACGGAAAGGCTCCAAGTCAGCCAAAGTGTGATATATCAACTTTGGAATAGATTCAGGGAGACAGGTTCCGTGTTGGAGAGACCAAGGCTTGGTGAGCGACGAAAAACAACGCCTGCTCAGGATCGTTTTAACACTGTTTCGGCAAGAAGAAAGCCTACATCTACGTGTAGAATGCTACAAGGTACTCTTCAAAATGCAGATGGGGTCCAAGTTTCCATCGGAATCATCAGACGACGTTTGAGAGAGGTGAAGCTAGGTTCTATACGTCCATTAGGTGGAGTTGCATTAACACGTGACCATTAGTTTCAAAGACTGGAATGGGCAAATCAACATATCAATTGGAACGATCAAAGGCGTAGAGTTCTTTTCACTGATGAATCCAGATACGGGCGATTTTCAGATTCTCGAAGAATCATCGCTATGTCAGCAATAATTGAGATTGCTCGCGAGGAGCTTGGTATTCCACATTTACCAATACCTCCGCCATCAATCCTACATGCTTCGTGCTGTCTCTCTAATCAGACGCTAACTGACTATTCCACGTTACTGACTATCACTACGTTAAGTAGTGTTGCCAACTGTATGACCTTACATAACAGATATGCTCCAAAAAAGATTAGATAATCATCAGCCTACCCCAGAATCCTTAAATGATCTGAGAGAGCATCTGCCCTTTTTATGGAACCAAATTCTCAAGAAATGTTCAACAATTTCTTGTGTAGTATGCAAAGAAGATGTCGAGTTGTTATTGATGCCCATGGTGGCCATACATTGTATTGATAGTCTTAAAATGCTTGAATTCTCTGGGAATAAAATTTTATATTAAGTAATATCCCTAACTCATGTGGAGCAGTTTAGTTAGTGACGACAAATGAGAAGAACAATGGGAGAAAAAGTTATAACGGAAAATAATAATAATAAAGAGTCTTGTGAAAATCTAAATCATGAAGTAACTTCTGGAGAAGGCAGTGAGTGCAATCAACAACACCAAGATTGTCTGTGTATGACGAATCTTCATTGTATGTGTTAAAAAAGACTATTTTTTCATTAAATTCACCAATTTCCAAATCTTGTATCATTTTACACTTCTTATTATATTCATGTCGGTCCATAAAATACGTTGTCGGTTTTATTTTGGATATTTCTTGCAATTGAGCTTATATCATTTCCTTTCTTTGAATTTACGTATAGGTATGTTTCGAGAAAGCCACCAACAGATTCTGCGATAAAAAATAGCACATACTTACCAATTCCAGTGGCGTCTCATCATCACCGAGTTCAAAGTTGCCATCAAATCGAGTTAGCCCTCCCAGTTTCTTCTTGCATCTCTCGGATAAATTCGAAATATATTCGGCTCTTAGGCCTCGACGTACTCGCCTTGGAGTCGTATATCCCATTTTGAGAGTTGATCCTCTGAGGAAAACGCTACTTTTGATTTATGGCCCTCTGTTCTTGGCCCTCGCGACGAAAACAGCGAGATATTTATTTCGCTGATGGGTGTTCAGCAAACTCCACTTTGACTGGATTCTTGGGGATAAATCCTTGGATTGGAGCTTAATGGGCGTTCAACTGGGACCTATTGGAGCGTCGGCAATAAGAGGCCTGATAAAATTATGAATGATACTGAAACTTCTTGCCTATTTGTGTTATTAGTCAACTCCTTGAACAATACACATTATTTTTTTCATGGAACGAAATATCAAATTGAATTATTGCACATTATTCAGTCATTTTTGCCTTAGGGATACATTTTTAGGTACAGTCGAGAAATATTGATCTGTTCATCACTTTACTGAAAATCAATACTACGAATAGATCTTGGTTGTTAAGGCATCGATCGCAAATGATTACCAAGCTTTGAGCACTGCTTAAAAATGGCTCAAGAATACAAAATCCGGTACTTTTCGAATGAAAACAAATTTATGAATTCAAAATGAACTGCTCCACTTTTGAACTAGATTTTGTGATAAAAATTCATATAAATATGATTTCAAGTTGCAGGAAATAAAATTATTTCAAGCCTGTAGGTCTGCAGCGTACACAGGATGGTTGAGAAAAATCGAGAAAAATATCGAAAGTTTATTCCCAAATCTGGTGAGTGCGGAGGTATTGGTAAATGTGGAATACCAAGCTCCTCAAGCGCATTCTCAACTATGGTTGCACGATGCGGTTTAGCGTTATCGTCTAGAAAGTGAAAAGTTTCACCAATAGCAGGGTGAAAATTTAGCAAAACATTCTCAATAGTGTGAGGCGGTCATATTTCCAGGACAAATGTGAAGATCTGTTGAAGCATATCCCGGCCCATACCACAACACTACCGTCTCGGAATAGATGGACTTCTTGGACATATTTACGATTACGGGGTATGCGTCGGATTGTCTATACCCTTATTCATCGAGAATTTGTAATTCGTCTATATCTGGATTCATCAGTGAAAAGGACACTACGCCATTGATCGTTCCAATTGATATGTTGCCTTGCCCATTCCAGTCTTTGACGCTTATGGTCGCATGTTAATGGAACTCCTCTCAATGGACGTCTAGCACCTAGATTCAACTCTCTCAAACGTCGTCTGATGGTTTCAATGTAAACTTGAACCTCATCTGAATTTTGAAAAGTATTCCGTATCATTCTAGACGTAGATATAGGCTTTCTTCTCGCCGAAACAGTGATGGAAAAATCCTGAGCAGATGTTGTTTTTCGTCGCCCACCAAGCCTTGGTCTTTCCAACACGGAACCTGTCTCCCTGAACCAATTCCAAATTCGAGATATCACTCTTTGGCTGACTTGGAGCCTTTCCACTACGACAACCTCAGTTTGGCCACCCTGTAGCATTCCGATTGCCCTATTAGCTTCAGCGTTTGTTGATTCACGTCTTGCCATTTTCAGAAAACTCGTTTCAAATCGAACCCGTTGATAATGTAACTACATTTCAAGATGAGAACATCCATGAAGCATATGCAAAGAACCAAACTTCAGAAAAAAGGGGATCAGATTGACGAAATGTCTCATACTGATTTTTATTTCATAGATTTCAGTTGTTGATTTTTAAATAATTTATCAGCGATCTTCTCGAAGATCACATACTTTTCAAAACGATTGAATACGATATCCCTAACTCTTGTTGTGTGTTCGGAAAATTGTAGGATAATTAGTGATGTTTTGTTTATGTACAAACTTTTTAATAGTATTTATGAATCAGAAGGCATCTTGCAGGATATATCTCTTAGTGCTCCGTCTAGACGTCTTAGACAACATGAAATATTTTGTTTACAATTCAGAAACAAAAATTGTGCTAAGAAAAACTCACCTTCATGTAGAATGATTCGTCACTGCAATGTATATAAAGACAATATTGATATATTTTCCAGACAAGAGTTGCGATTAGAAATCAGTTGAGAATTTTTCAGAACTGAAGTTTGCTTGTTTGCTTTTTGTTCCATGGCGGCGGCTATGGCTGTATTTTATTTTTGTTTTCATTGTATTCTATAAAATTTATATTGTAGTTATTCCATCTTATATATAATGTGTTACACTTTTTCTTTCATTCTGTGAATACTGTATTTGGGTGTTCAATCACCTGTTTGTATTCCTATTGATATAAATAAATAAATAAATATCTCAATTTTAAAAATTCCCCACATCTTGATGAAGAATCGAACAAATAAAAAAAAAACTTCTTCACTCTTTCATGTTTTTCCGAACACGGCATCAAGCCAACCTGGAGATAGACATGTTGGCCGCAAAAACAAACTCCAACGTTCGTGCATTTTCCGCTCCATCGGAAATACGACAAGTCAGTTTAGCAGGAACTCATGGTGCAGGAGCTGATGATTAATGACTCCTGCTGATACCCCCGTTTGTTTCTCCCGAAGTCCATTTCATACATCAAGAGCCTTCGATCGGACATCCATAATAAATATGATTCTTTGGAGCATTACAGCCCTGAAGGGATAACTTGACGGATAAAGAAAGCTAGGAGTGTACTTGGACAGAGCCGTATTGAGGTCGATGTTTATAATACTGCAGATTGTATTCTACACTCTTAATTTCTTGTTTTGCCTCACCTTCTTTCTTTTTCCAAAGAGGGTCAGAGTTTCTTGTCATTCTCATCGTTTTCTGCTCTGTTCTGAAATTTATCTCCTGCAACAACTTCTTGATATAGAGCTTGCCAAAAAAGTACCGTAACTCGTCAATAATTCTTGTAGGACAATCTTCTTAAGGACAATCCTCGCACCTGTCGATTTCTAATTTGAATAGTTTAGTCTAAAACAAGTTGCAGAATGAGCTCCTATTCCAACACGAATGCGAAAAAGTGAGTGGTGGAATTGCCTTCTGCAACGAGTATTAGACGATATTTTTTCTATTTCATTCAAGTTTTGTGAAATACTCTCGAAATTGAAATAAAATTTCAGATTAGTGCTTTTTATATTGTATCTTGGCAGTTGGTGTGACTTACAAAATTTGACAGATTACGGAATTTGAATTGATTTGATTCGAAAATTGAGATGATCTGAGGTCAGTACTGACACCCACAAAACGAAAAATACAACTGAAAACAATGCTGTAATGAGTTTCATTACAGCACTACTGTTATGAACTCATTACGATACTGAAATAGAGAGAAGCAATTTTTCGTACGCTCTTTCGAAATTCATATTTTTTCTGCTTTTGAAATTAGAACTCTTTGAATTCGAGGATTTCCTTAATATTGATTAGTAAAAGAATAATAGTCTCAGTCTAGTACTCACCAATCACAAGTTGTAAATTATTTCCTGATTTTGCTACAAAGAAAAGGCACAACCAATGCTACTTTAAGCAACATTATTGTATATGAAATCAAATCACCTTTCATTTATTATGTCACAATCCATATATTCCTATTTGAAGAAAATAAAGTAGAGGGTACGGGACGAAGGGGGTGAGAAATATCGAATTCGAAAAAACATAGGTGAAATTTTTTTGGAATTTTTAGGAAATTAAAAATTGTAAGATGCGAGAATTTTCCTTGATAATTTTCACAACCTCTTCACATGTTAAAATATTCATCGTTCCAGCAACGTTGAAGATTTAAAATTTCAAGATAGATATTTTTGGGTTACTTTTCCAGACAAATTCAAAGGTGCTCCAATTTTTTGATATATGCTATAAAACTTTGAATGTTACCTACAGGGTGATCATGAAATTATTACGTTTTCAGGGATACTGTGTGTCTTGAAAACCTCTCATGATACTTTCATGATGAAAACTGTCTTAGATAGATATTTTTAAGTGAAATTCAATATTTCAATATGGTCGAATTGCTGCAACATTGCAATATACAGGGTGTTTCAAAAACATATGACTCCCCCTCTAGGGTAGATAGAAAACTGAAAAATAATAGGAGTTTGTGCTATACAAAAATTTTCGTATCGCCATCCGTATTCAAGATACAGGGCGTTGAAAAAAAAATTTACACTTTTTTTCAATTATTCCGGAACTACTGGCAACATTGTAATGAAATTTTATACGAATATGTTTGGGAAGCTGATACATCTAATGAGTGTGTTTTGATGTCTGACTCTCTCATAGAGGGCGCTGGTCGCACTGTTCGAAACCAAGTTGTTTCGAACATAACTTTTTTGATATTAGATTTATTAAGCTAAATTTTGATCGATCTTGAACATCATTTAATACTTTATACCAGGATCGGTTATTGATTCATAATTTTCAAATCAATCAATATTTCGAAAGTGTGCACAGTATCGAGTACCTGGTGTAAAATTGAATGATGTTAATAAATCTGATATCAAGAAAGTTATATTCAAAACAACTTGGTACGAACCGTGTTACTAGTGCCCTCTATGATAGAGAGTCTGGCATCAAAACACATCCGTTAGATGTATCAGCTTTCAAAACATATTCTTATAAAATGTCATTACAGTGTTGCCAGTAGTAGCAAAATAGTAGAAACTGTGTATATTTTTTCTTTTTCAACACCCTGTATCTTGAACACGGATGGCGTTACGAAAATTTTTTACAGAACATTTTTCATTTTTCTACCTATCCTAGAGCCGGATGACCTTTTTTCAAACTCCCTGTATAGTTACCTTTGTTACCTAGTTTCTTTTCTTTTCACTTCTCATTAACTTCACATTTCTTACCTTTCCTCATGTTTTATCATAATTGATATTCATCATCTGTCATTTCATTATTCTTATCATATTTTCACGAATATTTTTGTTTTTATTATTATTATATTATAACATAACAGAAGAGTTGGGGTTCTTACCCATAAACTCAAAATTGCAAAATAAAATAATTGAATTCAATGACCACAAGAGAAAGGAAAAAAAATTAATCAATCATATGAAAACCAGTCACACTCAACAAAAAATGAATTTGCAAAAAGATTTATTTCTCAATTTCATCTGGTTCAATTATGTATTTATTTAGATTACACCCTGCAAAATATAAATTTCATCAGTGGATAGCTACTGAATACGCCTCTGTTTTTCTTGCCCCATTTGGGAGTTGGAAGTCGAGTTCCCTATATCTCTAGGTCGAATCGAATCTCGAGAATCCTTCTCGGTGCCCCTACGGTACAACCGAGGAAATAAATTCTCATTTCGGTCTTGGAAATCCTGTAATGAAAATCAAAACATACCTTTCACGACCTATCGCAGTATTACGAGAGAAACTTGAAGGGGAGCCTCCGTTAGACGAAATAAATTCTAGATTCGGTGATCTATAGCCGTTCATTTTTATAGAAAGGGTGCTCGGGGTAGAGTGTTTTTTTTTCAGGAGAATTCATGGCCTGACTTAATTATTTCTGAGTCTCCTGATGCTGAACCATCCTTGATGACTTTTTAATTGAATGAAATGAAAAATTGGGTCTGTTAACTCAATTTCTCATAACTTTTTTGAAATTCAACTTGCAATCCGCGAACCAGAATCAATTTGAGCTTTTTTAAATTATTGAAATGCTTGTATTCAATTTTGCGTCGAATCCGTCCATTCTATCATATTTCGTAGAAGGAAATCTCGAGAGAATAGTATATTCTAAAACAAGAAAGAAGGAGTTTTCTGAAGCATGAGTGTTGGAATTGCCATGTGCATTAAGAATTATACTGAAATTTCTCTATTTCAGTCAAGCTATAAAATTCTCTCGAAATTCAAATAAAAATTCGGAATATTGACTTTTGTATTGTACTTTGTCAGTTGGTGTGACTTACAAAATTTGACAGATTACGGAATTTGAACTGAATTGATTTGAGAATGTTATATATGCAATAGTATATAACATTACTAGCAAGGTAAGAAGGTTTTTGCTGGCAAATGGAGGATATAACCTCCTTGAGCCAGTGAAACCCGTTACCTTGCGTGTATTGTTTTATATTTTATTTGTTTCGCATTTGTGAAAAGGTTAGATAAATTCCAAAAAAATCTCAATAATTTGACGCAAATGTCGTAAGCTATAGAAGCGTTGCCATGAACATGTCTGTTTATTTTTCTTTACATTTGTTGTGGCGAGAGCGAAAATGAATGTACCAACAGAAATTATTGGGGCAGCCAGCAGTGTAGCATCAAGTTTATTACCTGCAAAACCAGCTTCAAGGTACGAGCGAAAATACGACGAATTGAAAATGTGGCAAAACAAAAATAGTGTGATTGGGGTAACTGAAGATGTTTTGTTGGTCTACTTGAATCAACTATCAGCTAGATTCAGCTCTCATACTTTATGGGCAAAATGGTCGATGCTAAAAAGCTGCTTGGAAATGAAGGAAAATGCCCCTGTTCGCAGGTTTGTTTTCCTTGAAAAATTTATGGGAAAATATGACGTTTAGTTGTCATTTGCAGATCTCAAAAGGTAATAGCATTTCTGAAACGAAAAAATGAGCGTTTTACGCCAAAAAAGGCTGAGGTATAAGGTAAAGAAGAGGTTGAATAACTTCTTTCACATGTTTTTGATGACCAATTTGATGTTACAATATCAGGGATTTTTGGATGTTGTCGATGTGATGAAATTCTCTCCCCAAACATGTATGATGTAGAAGATATGGCAAAATACGTTATTGTGACATTGCGGCAAAAAAAAATTTAACAACAAGTAGATTCACCATAGCGGATGATGGCTGCAGCTTCAAGCCCTGCATGTTATACAGAAAATATATAAATCTTCGGCCTCCTGGAACAGAAAGCCTAAGATATTTTTTGACATACCGACATGGAAAGTGCATTTCCCTTAATGCTGGCCAGCACACCATTGGTGGTGTCCCAAAGCAAATAGCGAAATATTTGGGTTTAAAAGACCCAGAGTTATACACCGGCCACTCTTTTCGCAGAACTGGAGCCACTATGGGTGCGGATTCGGGTGCCTATATTTCAGCACTAAAGTGTGCAGGATGGTGGAAGAGCACCGAAATTGCGATGAGTTATGTCGTATTGCGGTCAACAAGAAAATCAAAATGTCTAGCAAATCATTTGGTAGTAAGGAGAGTACAACTGTTCTGCAGTCCTCGAGTTCAGCAGTTTCTGAGTCAACAGATGGTTCATCATCATCAGTATTAACTCTTTCATCATCAAAAATCTGTGTTACTGGAAATAATAATTGTACCATGACTTTCAACATATATGACGATAAAACAAAATTTTCTAATGTAAATATTACTACTTACTTGTGAAAATTTTGCAAGTTAACTGTCAGTTTTACAAGTTAGTGACTTGATAAAATAAACCTTCTTGATTAATATTGTGTTTTTGACAACTGACGTTTACAAATGAGAAACAAATAAATGTAATATTATGTCATACAGGTGATTAGCTGAAATATTCCAAATGCCCCTTGGATCTCCGTCTCCAAGGCGATGTTGTGTGCAACCAAGCAACAGCCTCCTGTCGCAAAATGCAAAATTTCATAATATCCTAGAAGTCCATGCGACAAAGCGACGTCCAATAAACTGGTTTCTCCAGAATTGCTTCCTGCCCGAGCCGTCTCATAATTCCGGCTAGTAGAAGTTCATTTCCGGTATTGATGCCTTGTTGCCAGATCTACGACCCGCTGAAATCAGGGGAAGGGGCGATTGGATTGGAATTACCTGCTTATTGTATATTACGATGATTCGAAGCGTCGCTAGAATCAGGTTCTTCAGAATATACAGCGTGTTCTACAATCATAACAGCATTGTTTCCAGTTATATACTCCCCGTCAATAAATTCCGGACAGGCAAAATTTTTGTCAAATTCAACACCCTGTACCTTTTTTCGTGGTTCTCCGATTTTGTTGAAATTTTCACCAGGTATAGTATTGGGTCTTGTGATATTAACCTGAAATTAACTTTGCGAAAATACTTGTAGTTCATCCGTTATACAGGGTGAAACAAAACCTTGTTTTATACCCTCCATTTCTAAACACCCTATGGTGAATTTGAGACGAAAAATTGGATATCATTAAGTTTTAATTTGAAGTGTGACCCTTTCTTAACAGAATGTTTTTTGATTTACGTCAGTATCTGCTTTAAAAAAAAAAGATACACATTTTCAAAGAAAGTGTTGCATTTTTTCAATTTTTATAACAATTTAAAACATTACAATACCTTATCGACTAGCAATCATAAACAAACATCTGAAAATTAATAGCCTTTATTTCCACCTCGCTTTCTCATCACTCCTACCATACGACGTGGCATACTTTCAATGCATTTACGAATTGCTTCTGGGGGAAGCAACAATTTCTGTTAATGCACAACAATGCTAGGCCTCACGTTGCACGGGTTGTAACAGAATACTTTGAAGAGGCGAATATTCAACGATTCGTGTGGCAGCCAGAAGGCCGGATTTAAATCCAATTGAACATGTATGGGATATGCTAGATAGACATGTTCGAAATCGGCAGCCCAACACCTTGCCTGATTTACTAACAGCCCTCCTTGAAGAACGGGTAAATGTTCCCCCAGAAGCAATTCGTAAATGCATTGAGAGTATGCCACGTCGTATGGTAGAAGTGATGAGAAAACGAGGTGGAAATACACGCCATTAATTTTCAATAAGGTATTGTAATATTTTAAATTGTTATAAAAATTCTTTGAAAATGTGTATCTTTTTTTTAAGCAGATACTGACGTAAATCAAGAAACATTTTGTTAGGAAAGGGTTACACTTCAAATTGAAACTGAATAATATCGAATTTTCCGTCTCAAATTCACCACAGGGTGTTTAGAAATGAAGGGTATAAAACAAGGTTTTGTTTCACCCTGTATAACGGATGAACTACAGGTATTTTCGCAAAGTAGATTGTAGGTTAATATAACAATACCCAATACTATATCTGGTGAAAATTTCAACAAAATCGGAGAACCACGAAAAAAGATACAGGGTGTGGAATTTGACAAAAATTTTGCCTGTCCGGAATTTATTGACGTGGAGTGTATTTTTCGTGACAGAAGTCAATACCAACACTCATGCAACTCATACCAACTTCATATTCGTGTTGAAACTTTTCTTAAGATTACACTATTGTACACAAATCTCAATATCTATTTTTTTTCGCAGGATGTGCGAAACGTATCGAATTCAACCCACTGCGATGCCAAGATGTAGAACTACCAGGAGATGCTATATTCGTCATAGCCAACAGTTTGGTAGAAAAAAATAAGGCAGCTTCGAACGATTTCAACATGAGAGTGGTCGAGTGCCGAATGGCTGCACAAGTAAGTGAATATCTCCCTTTCTGCACGATAGAACGAATTTTATTAGTTACCGCGTTTGTTGCTTGATCGGTAGATCATTTTTACTGGTTGCTAAGGTAAACAGAACGGTATGTGAAAATGACTGAATATTCTTTGAAATGAAGAAATAACACAAACAATTTGAATTCTGTTTATTTAATATTGAAAGTGAAAATACAATTTTTACAATTGCTGATGGAAATACCACTGGATTGAGTAGTAGCCGAATTAACAGAAACCTCTGCTGAATTCAACATTTCATGTTGCAACTCGCTACGTTCCGTAGTATGCAAAATTTTTCCAGCAAAGTCTAGTTTATTTTCCAGGGAATCCTCAACGTAACTTTCAGCCACAGTCGAAGACCGCCATCCACCGTGTCGTTTTAGTCCTAATACATCTACTCCCTTATTAGCTAAAAATGTGGCCGAAGTGCGTCTAAAAGAGTGGCCAGTATAGGCATTTGGATTTTCTAAATTCAAAAAGGTTGCAATTTTTGACGGTCGACTTCCCATTGTCCCTTTGCCTATTACTTGATTACTGCATTTTCCGTTTTGATCTCAAAAATAAATGCTCGCCCTTCGCAATTTGTGGACGCGGACAGAAATATTTTCTATATATTTCCAGGTAATTGATATCATTATCTCGATCGATGACTGTGAATGTTCTCTGAGTGTTGGTTTTTGTGTTGGGAATTTTCACGATTGAAAATGATTCCTGATATTCTATGTCCTGACGCTCATGTTGTACAACTCTTCTCTTCTACACGCCCCTGATATATCTAATATCATTCCCACCTGAAAGGACAGAATTAGTTTATAAAGCACTATTATATCAATAAAAGCACACCTTAATAATTAAAAACATATCATCAGGTGCTTCTTTTAAGAATTCATTCATTTCTTCTTCTCTAAAAACAGAAGATCTTTTGGGTTTGTAACCAATAGATTTTCTTTTGAGGAATGCTGTAAGCGTTGCAATCTTAGAAATGTCAATACCATCGTTCAAAAATATTATGCTCTTCAGCATTGAATATTCCTCCCAAAGACTTCCAGGCGATCTCAGCTTTTCTATTCTTCGAACAAAATAAACCAGTAACACTTTTTCATTGATTTGGCTGCCTTTAGTCTGAATCCATTCCTTGAAAGTATTGTGTGTACTCTCATAGAGGATTTTAGATTTCTTAGGAATAACTGAAGAACAACCGATTTCCCAGGCTTCCATTATCTTTCGAAGATTCTATATCGCTCATTTTTCAACGGTAGTAAATTCAATTGATTTTTGTCACTTCGACAATCTACTAAGTTTTCATCACCAAGACCACGCCTTATATTATATTCCTACACAGCATTGATAAAGTCACGAATAAATGAATTTGTCAGATAATTATTTTATTCATTGAGTAAAAATTGTGTATCTCCAACACTAAGAACTACCGCGTTCTTTATACTTAATATCATCATCATCATCAATGGCTCTACAACTCAAGGTGAGTCTTGGCCGCATTTACTATTCTTCTCCACTCTTGTCGATCTTGTGCTGCTTGCTCCCATTGTGCAGTCTCTGCAAATCACTGGTCACTGCGTCTTTCCACCGTTTTCTTAATATACTATTTTATTTTCATCAGAAAAATCAAACTCCTATGTTCTGTTAAGCTTTTCATTTCCGCCCAATCCTGCCGATACTTCTAGGATTCAATTTGTCTCCTTGCTGCGACTTTCGTATCCTTTCGAGATTCACATATCGTTATGCTCGTACAAGTTTCAATCGGAAGAAGTTCAACATATTCCCATAAACCCCGCATTCTCTCCTTCAGCTACCCCCATCGCTATTCCAGTGTTTCTTCCAAGAATCGGATATTTTCTCCCGAAATAAAAAAGCAACCAATATTCATATTTCCTGCATTCACCTGGCGAAATAGGTCAGGAACGTGCCGACCCACGTATTCGGCGCTCCGTCCTCGGTATTTTTCCTGCTGCCAGCAGGAATAGAATGGGAGTCGAAGGGTGCAACGTCCTGCGGGTATACCATTTGTCACAGAGGTCTAACATCCGGAGTGGCAGACGAATTCGGCATCGTTCATTTTTGGTGATGGTTTAGGAGGGTTTCATTCCTGCTGTTTTGTATCGATCATCGAAGAAAGCAGGAGAAAGTATATTTTTTTTTTTCATTATGTTAATCGAATTCTGTCAAATTTTTTCTTAACTCGATTCATATAAGTTTCGGTCACTTTTTACTCAAAGATTTTCTTCAGATGTAGGAACAGTGGAGGGAAATGTTCATGATTTCGGGAATTCACCTTTATTTGTTGCATGTTCATTTCTGGTTATATTCCTGCTGATAACAGGTATGAATATAAGTCAAAAATAGAGAGATCCTCCTGAGTCACCATGATCTGAGCCTAGATGGCTTGATGGCATTGTTCTATTGCTCATGCTCTTACAAATTCTACTGCTTCCATCCCATTTACCAGTGGAACATGATGAACTGCTCCACATGAGTTAGGAACATCGACTCAAATTTAAAAAAAAATTAGTTTAAATGAGATTTTGTGATAACAATTATTTATATCAATATGATTTCATTCAAGGTTGTTAAGAAAAATCGCGTAAAATAACGAAATTTTATACCCAGAGAATTCAAGCATTTTAATACTATCAATACAATGTATGGCAATGTATGGCCTCAATAACAGCTTGACATCTTCTTTGCATACTACACGAGTTTGTTGAACATTTCTCGAGGAATTTGGTTCCATAAACGGGGCAGAAGCTCTCTCAGATCATTTAAAGATTCTGGGATAGGTTGATGATTATCTAATCTTGTTTAGAGCATATCAAATGCATGTTCTATGCAATTCAAATCTAGTGAGTGCGGGGGTATTGGTAAATGTGGAATACCAAGCTCCTCGCGCGCATTCTCAACTATGGCTGCACGGTGCGGTCTAGCGTTATCATCTAGAAATTGAAAAGTTTTCCCGATAGCAGAGTGAAAATTTGACAAAACATTGTGAATGACATGCTTTTCATAGTGTAAGGCGGTCGTATTCCCAGGACAAATGTGTAGATCTGGGAGCCCGTTGAAACATATCCCGGCCCATAACATAACACTACCCCCTCGGAATGGATGGAATTCTTAGACACAGCGATGATTATGGGGTATGCGTGGGATTGTCCATACCCTTTTTCTTCGAGAATCTTAAAATCGTCCATGTCTAAATTGATCAGTGAAAAAGACACTACGCCATTGATCGTTCCAATTGATATCTTGCCTTGCCCATTTCAGTTTGACGCTTATGGTCACGTGTTTATGGAACCCTTTTAATGGACGTTCAGAACCTAGATTCACCCCTCTCAAACGTCGTCTGATAGTTTCAATGGAAACTTGGACTCCATCTGCATTTTGAATAGTATTCCGTAGCATCCTATACGTAGATGTAGGCTTTCTTCTTGCCGAAGCGGTGGTGAAACGATTTTGAGCAGGTGTTGTTTTTCGTCGCTCACCAAGCCTTGGTCTCTCCAACACGAAACCTGCCTCTCTGAACCTATTTCAAAGTCGAGATATCACACTTTTCCGCTACAAAAACCTGAGCTGTTCTGATAGCCCTATTAGCCTCAGCGTTTGTTAATTTACGTCTTGGAATTTTCAGAAAACTCGTTTCAAATCGAAGCCGTTGATAAACTGAGTCTATTTCAAAATGAGAACATTCATGAAGCATATGCAAAGAACCAAACTTCAGAAAAAAAAGCGACCAGATTGACGAAATGTGTCATACTAATTTTTATTGGATCGATTCAAGTTGTTATTGAGTTTGAAATGCATTTACAGCGATTTTCTCGAAGATTACATACTTTTCAAAACGATTGAATACTATATCCCCAACTCTTGTGATGCAGTATATTTCGAAATGCGTCAGAAACCAATTTTGACATCTTCAACATTCACATGAAGAAATGGGAAGTTCCAAATTTCCTGAGCTCACCGTCCATCAAACTCAGTATTTTCGCCAACTTCAAATTCCTAAAGCCAGCAGGAAAAAATGATGGAGACTAGAGTGCCCTTCCTGCGGATATACCCAGTTACAGTTCCTGAACTGGCCAATAAATTCAGCACCTTCTCCTTCTATTGATATTCAGAGTGAAAACAGCATTCCTGCTGTTTTCATCAATGACCTCAGAAAGCTAGAAGGGATATATAATCCCCAATTTTTTCAATTGCTGATGTTGATATCATATTGAAAGTTGGTCGATGAACATATGAGTAAGAAACTCATAACGAGAGAATGCCTCCATAAATTATCTTTTTATTTATGAACAGAAATTTACATTAGAATTTGGGGAATCTCAATCAAGTAACAAACATATTTATTTTTTCATCTCATACTTGAAGAAATTAATCAAATATATTTTGTTCCACATTATCAAAGAGTCCCTTAGATTCTTCTTTATTCGCCTGAACTCCTGCCAACAGCAGAAATATGAAAATTAACGACTCGCAGTTAACTCCTCTCTCTCAGTATTCACGATTTTTCTTATCGATATTCTTGGCAATAAAGACTTCTTTTTGTTTTTTCTCTCTGCCTTTGAAGTATACACATAATACACATATCATTATACAAATATCGATGCTTCAACAAGTTATACCTCTACATTTCGGTGAATCATTGAAAAGACACAAATACAGCTCCAAATTTAATAAGCAAGCATGTTCTTATTGAGGTCATAACCTAGGAAGACTAAATAAGTTATCATGCATTTCGTTCGATTCCTGCTGACAGCAGGAGAGGAATAATTCAAGAGAGCCACGCTCTCATGTTCATGCAATAACTTTCAAGATGTTCTCACTCCTTCTATTCTGAATCAATAATAACCTGGAGCTCACTCTCCATTCAAGTGTAATAGGTTAACAAGTGGGTGCTGCTTTCTCACATCTCGTATCATCGCAGATTCAGTACCCTTCCACATGCTTGAGAAAAAACTTATAATTTATGGTAAAACCCGGATAGATGCCCCACTTTTTGAAATTGCCTCATATTTTCGAAAATATTGATTTCATCTGAATAATTTTTATGAAAGTAGCTAGACTTGTTATTTGAGTTAAAATACTGTGAGTTTTTTCTGACCTAGCATTAGCAGATTTCACAGAATTTTGCTTTTTGTGGAACATTATTTCTGGGGATAGATGCCTACAGGTATGGATAGTTGCCCCACTATGAAAATACTGAGTCCGGGATAGATGCCCTTCATATTGTGTGATCCAACTACAAAGCCAAATTCAATGAAATCTCTTATCGTCATGTCTGTTATAATCGTAATATAACTTAAATCAGCCTACTTAATGAAATTTCGAAAGCATTTATTAAACGAAAATATAAATTTTTTATATCATAAAATATCAGGTAGGTATCAACAAATATGTATACGAATTTTTCATTGTTGTCATAAAATATTAAATACCTGATAGGTTTCAACAGAAATAGAAATATGAACTATTTTTAAAACAAAACAACACAACGAAGAGGGGATCAGTCAGATAGTGTTTTAAGTTTTCCACATCTTGAGCAGTAGTTCCGAAAAAGTGTACAGGTTTCATGAAGCCAGTTGAGTGATACCTTATACACTGAATCCAGTCGGATTGAGACTTTATAGTTTCATCCATAATTTCATATTTCAGGGGCATAACGCCTTCGTAATGTTCTGTCTCATCGGAAGCTGCTTCGAGTTGTCCAAGAGCAAACTTGACCTTGTACTCCTTCTTTCCTCTCATACTTCCGCTACATGGTTTTGCTACAATCAGTAAAGAGTTCAGATCGGTACACAAACTATAACAGAACACTAAAAATATTTGAAAGAATTAATACTCAGACTATACAGGTGTATGGGTTGTATAGAGATATATATGTCCCCTAAGGGCATCTATACCTCGAAAAATCAGGGCAACTATCCTTTTCGGTACGGATAGATGCACTTTTTTCGCAAATTAAAAACAAAAAAGCAACTGGTCATACTTAGATGCACATTTGAAGAACCAGTTTATTGATATAATAAAAAATTTAATCGAATTTATAACTACTTTAAAAGTTCTACAACGGCAAATACTAGCCTTTGAAACTTTTACATGTTTCCGAAGTTCGTTGCGGAGATAATCAGATACACTTGCAAAACGCGACCTCACTGTACCATATTTCGTTACCAACTGAAGTTAAGGGTGACAATGGATCATTCTAACACTATTAATTATTAGTGGATAGTTTGGGAAGTTAGGTATTTTGAAAATGGGGCATCTATCCGGGTCTTACCCTATATTAATTCAGCAGGAAAAATCAGTCGAAAATAGAGCAAGAGATAGAGTCCTCTATTTTAATGACATAAAAAACAATAAACATTATTAAAACTAAATAGAAGACGCACAAAAATTCGAAAAAGCAAACAATGTTAAAATTGATTGTTTACGTGGAAGCGTGTTGAACATTGGTATTAAAAATATTTTTAGCACTCTATTTCCTCATGATGAAATCAGATGAGAAAAATTCAGCAACTGCAAATTTTTATTATTAATATTTAACAATCATTACTCATGAACATAAATATTATTCTTGAAACTAGAACAATTACTAACATTAATGCCCTGTGACGTTAGACGTTATCAGAATCCTCAGTACCATCAGTACTTGTAGAAACAGGAAGTACAATATTGGATGATGATGATCCAAAATCTGTTGAGGTTGGGAGAATTTTTTCAGTATTGACATTTCTATATGCAATGGAATGATCAACATAGCCCTCGGCTACCGTCGTAGACTTCCATCCACCATGTTCTTTTTATATCCCTAATATTTGCTCCTGATTCTGCTAGCAATGAAGTGGAGGATCTTCGAAAACAGTGTCCTGTTTATTTCTTTGGTTCTGGAAGTTTGAGGAATTCGGCAACAATAGATGGAATTTTCCCAAATGTATTGATACCAACTGGATTGGCAGTGCATTTATTGTATGTATTTCAGGAAAAAACGACGATGTTTGATGACAGAAGGGCGCAGTGCAAAGTACTTATGAAAATAGTCTATATACTTCCCAATTATACTGAAAGAAGAACTTTCGTTTTTGTATTCGGAAGTTGTATAACCAATAATTTATTTGTCATTCCGATGTCTTCCACTGATAAATTACACAATTCTTCACGCCGACAGACTCCTAATAATCCGAAAATAGTTGCAACCTTAACCATCAAGTATTTCTCATCTGGTGCCTCTTTTATAAACTTTTCAACTTGTTCACGAGTGAGAATTTTCGATTTTTTGGGACGATATCCTTCACTTTTCCGTTTTAAATATGCCAATACCTCAACATATTTACTAACATCCACACCATTTTTAAGAAGGACGGTTGACTTTATCATTGAAAATTTGCCTCACAAAGTTGATAAACTCCATATTTTTTATTCTTCTTCTAAGTATGCCAGGAAAACAGTTTCACTGAAGTTCCCTTCCTTATTTTTCAATTTACACCAGGCCAGAAAATTGTAATATGCAATATCGAACTGCTGAACAGATTTTTCATGTAGGAGTTCCAGATTTGCTATTCTTGCAGACTCTTCAATATCCAGAGGAACAACCAAATCGTCACTTTCATTAATAATTGGACTCTCGACAAACATATTGAGCAGTTAAAAACCCAAGACGGTAATTGAACATAAACGAAATTCAAATGACAGCGTCTTTTCTCATTTGTTAGTAATCATAACGTTGGCAACGTGTGCCATTCACAACAACCTTTTGATTATTTGAATATTAAAATACATTTCCAAGTTTATTGCCATTGCAAATTAGCCTATTTCATTATTAAAATAGGGCAGTTGTTCAAAAAACATTGTATGAAATTTTTGTGTTCGTGAAATTGTTCAATTCGCTCCTCTCATTTCACAAACTTTTTCACTCATAAAATGAAACGTCACTATTTACACTCATATCATAAATAACTACTAGAGAAGAAAAACGGAAGCAATTTGAGAGTTGTAGAAATGAAAAGAAGCTATGTTGCAGAATATGAATAAATCAGCTAACACTGAAACTACCTTTCTGATAAAATTCCCAATCGCCAGTATATTTTCATCCATCAACATTGCGTGGAGTTAGTTGCCAATGAAACCCATTTGTTCTCCCTCCAACCTCCATTTGTAACCCTCATGGGCTTAAGGTTATACGACGGACCATTCATTAAACTTGAACATGGAGCGATTTCTCGGTCAAAAACAAGGAGGACCTGATTGGAACATTCGTTAATCCGTGGTCAGGTAAAGCGGGTGATAGTTTTGCAGACGTTACTATTAATTTCTTACCAACCTCCATTTGTCTTAGGGATTAACAGCCGTGGCCGAATTCAATCAGTCACTGTTCAGTTATTCCCTCCTTTCGATCTGAATCTGTCAGGGTATAAGGTGATTTTGGAGGTACTATCGATACCAATAGATCTTGAGGGAATGTACGTCTTTTTGAAGGACTTGTTTCACACCAATTTATCTCCCTGAAACAAAACTTGATTAGAAAACTTTTGGAAGAATAGGTGCCTTTTCTTCTATTATTTAAGAATTTTTGTAACAGGAAGAATATAAAGGAGCCAGATGTTTCACAAAGTAAGGGAGAAAACCCTAAAAAAATTTGAAAAGAAAAATTGTGGTTATAGAATTTGAACGTTAATATTACTATTGAACTCAAGATTGGATGAATTCTGGAAAAGTTGATGAAATGGAAAAAAAATAGGAAATAATTTTCCTTCTTGCGAATAACGCCAATAGGTGCCGCTACGGTATATTTTCTAATAATATTAACGCATCTGTGTCCATGTGTGATTACACTTAACTTTCTTCAGAACACTATGGCAATGTAAACAATCACTGTGTATTCTGAGTGGCCTAAACGTCCGAATCAAGACATTGACATTTTCTATCGATCACACAAAAATACCAAAATGGGGGTTCCCAAACGACTTCATTTGGAGCAGATATAATTAAAGTACGTGGATTCAAGGTAAGAATATAATATTAACATGAATGTTTTCAAATTACTCATTTTGTCTTCCCCTTCTGCTGTTTAGATTCAAGGTTCACTAAAGAATTGGATCATTATAACCACTTGAAGATGCGCATCATAAATTCCTCCGAATTTACTTCATACAGGCAATAAGGATGATTAACTTGATCAACGGCATCAATTAATGCAGATGTGAGAAGAATAATTCTTCAAGAGCTGCAGCTCAATTGTTTAAAACTACTTTGGAACGTATGTCAAGTGACGATCACAAGGTTGTTATTAGAGCAGATAAACGACCTGTTAGAGCACATGACGCCAATTAAACGCCCCTACAATAGACGAAGTGGTAATTTCGATTGTCGATGAAAACTTGGAAACGCGTGATATTGTTCTTACGCGTCGCAATACTGGAGAGTTGCAACGAATATATAAAACACACCGTTCATACGATCCTCTACAATACCCGCTAATGTTTTGGAGAGGTGATGATGGATATTACTTCAATATCAAGATGATAAATCCATTGAATGGTGAGTACCTTTATTAAAATTTTGAATTTCTTCTTAATGCAATCTTGAATTATTTGATTTTAGGCCAAGAAATCACCAAGAAAGTAAGCTCGATGAATTATTATTCATTTCGTTCAATGGTTCGTTGAAATGATGATAACTATTTGCTGAGATTTCATCGATTGTTGCAGCTGTATTGTTTGGATATGTATTGTGAAACTAGCTGACCTGGCAGACTTCGTATTGCCTCAATCAATAAATGAAAAAGCAACTTTGATATTATAATGAACTATTATATTATAATGTTGGCCAAGAAGTGTTTAGAATCATTTTCTATCCCAGAAACTTAAGAGCGTAGGGGATCTGGTGGTGGGATCAATTGTGACAATTGCCAATTAGATAAGGTAGCTGACCCGGCGAACTTTGTTTCGCCTCAGAGATAAATGAAGTTGTTCTAACCATTGTTTTTTTTTAAGGAGGAAATATATTAGGTGGAATATGAAATAGGGATGTAAATTGTTATTCATACATCAAAAGAATTCTCTTCATTTAAAAGGTAAAGGGGAATTTTTTTCAATATTTTATCGATTGTGGCAGTACGAAGTCTGTCGAGTCAGCTAGTTCTAACTAAAGTTTTCGGAATCTTGAGAATTTTCGATTTCTCTATTGAAATTCGTCAATACCAGGTGACATAGATTAATAATAACTGCTGATGGTAACTTTGTTACTTTATCTCAAAATTTCCTGAAATTAGTTCTTTTCTCAACAAATCAATCCAAATACGATCCACTCCCATCGATCCGTTGGCCAGATTATCAGTTTAATCCAACAAAATACAAGCCTATCATGTGATCGCCAGTATCTGCGATCTACCAATATCTCTTTCTTCATGCTACTTTCATGTTCACGCGTTGTTATTTCTAAGGATCTTAATTTTTCTCCTGTATAAGTTTTTCTACAAATAAAGAGAATATTGTGAACACAATTTATAGACCTTTTTCTCCCATTCAAAGTTTCAGTTTTCGTTAATACAGATCTCAAATCATTTTGTGTTCTGAAAACGTTTCTCAGTCGGATTTAGAACCAATTATTTTTATTTTTTTCGTCCTTGAACTTAGGTAATCAAATATAATAAAATTGCTTGTTCTTAACGGTTTCTTGTTGGTCCCTGATTAACATTATACTTTTGACGCAAATATTTCGTTTCTAAATTTGATATGGTTTCTTTTTTATGAAATTCTCTGTAAATTTATTGTCCCTGAGAAAATTTCCAATGAAATTAATTTCATTACTTCTTATTCCGGTTGTGGATTCGAGTGAAAGAGCCCCATCATGAAGTGTTTTCATAATACCCGTTTAAGACTCATTTGATGATAAGAATGAAAATTCAGATATCGATTGGTGTGTTTTTTTTTCTAAACACACTTGTTTCAAAATGATTCAAAATTTTTTAAACAAAACATTTAAGACGGTGGGTATATTATTCTTTACCAATCATCCTCAGGTAAGCGAAATGGGTGGATAACATGAGGAACTAAACCTTTTTAATCGCTTCAACCAAATTCCCTAGTCATTTCACATAATGTCGGGGATATTATGCATAATAGCTAGATTATTTACTTCAGCTATGACACATAGCTTATCCCTTATCCGAGGTCATTACACCTTCTGCAAAACTCTATCGCCCGATTTTATTGACCTCATTTATTCAGCGCCACAAATAACCAATTTCGAATTGTCTATCGAATTTGAATTTTTATTATAGCGGCAGCAATAACCGACGATCGCGAGTGCATCATTGCCGTCTATAAACTCGGGTTTTTCGGGAAAGTTTTATTGTCCGATGCGCATTCGGGAATTGCAGGTGTTATTTCGAAATATCCACCTCGTGCAGAGGCAGCTTTAGGGACATGTTTGTTTTGTCAGTGCGGAAATTTTCGTCCCATGTTATGATGGGGTTAGTTTCGTCAGGGGTTGAGTGTTAGATGGATTTCTGATATAACTTTCGGATTGATGAGAATGCAACGAAATTAGTTTTTTAAATTTGATTTTTTTCTGATGCTGTGAAAATCCGTTCTTTCCACCACATTTTGTAGATTAAAATCGTAAAGGAGTATCTTAGTTTTCTCTGAAGTTTGGTTCTTTGCATATGCTCCATGAATGTTCTTATTTTGAAATGGAGCCAGTTTACCAACGGCTCCAATTTGAAACGAGTTTTCTGCAAATGCCAAGACGTGAATTAACAAACGCTGAGGCTGATAGGGCTATAAGAATCCTATATATATATATATATATATTCTTATGAAAAAGAGAGCTAAAATAATACAATAAATGTTGACACAAAAAGTACCTAAGCTGAGGTAAAAAAAAAACGGGGTATCATAACATTCTTTGTATGATACTATAGAATCATACGATACTATCAACACTTGTATCATACGATACTATACAGCCAGGGGAAAAAACCTCAGCCGAAAAAACCTGCCTCCCCGTAAACAAAATAACATAAAATATCAGGAAAATCTTGAAAGACATCAGTGTGATCATCTTCATGATATCCGTCGATGGTCTCGGATACACAGATTCTTCCCAAAACGACTCGTAATTCTTAATCTGAAATGAAAAAAGACAAAAGCAGAAAAGAAACCGATTATTCAGAATAAATCGAAGGCATTTTAGAAATGCATTTGCTACTTTAAAAAACATCAACATTAAGATTTCTTGGCCAAATAATGTTCGGAGATTTATAAATATTTATGAGAGAAATGTCACAAAATTTGAAAGAAATGAAAAAAAAACTCCATCAATTTCCCCTTTCCGAATCTGTTGAAAGTTACGTAACTGATAATTTTTCAACATAACAAGCTGAACTTGTAAAAAATCAATTAATACATAACCTTTCAACTGTCCTCTTTCACGACGATTCTGTTGCCTTGTGGATTCTTGCAGAAGAATCTCTTGGATACCATGTTCATCAGCTAATTTGGAGACGTAATCACACTTGTCTTTCGAAATTCCTTCGATATTCAAATTCAAAATCCACAAATTGTTGCTCTCTGGTCGTGAGGGTTTTTTCAAACCAGATACGACCTCCCAGGTGATGATTTTTTCGGCACTTCAGATGTTTGAAGACCGCTACGGGACCCCAATGAAAGGCAATCATCTTCCATAGATAAACCAAACATGTTATAACACAAGAAAACAGAATATTTTTCAGGAACAAAAACTAAGACGTATTATTAGGGTGGCCTAACTCAGGTTGTTGTAGCGGAAAGGCTCCAAGTCAGCCAAAGTGTGTTATATCGATTTTGGAATAGGTTGAGGGAGATAGGTTTCGTGTTAGAAAGACCAAGGCTTGGTGGGCGACGAAAAACAACACCTGCTCAGGATCGTTTCATCAACGTTGCTGCGAGAAGAAAGCCAACATCTACGTGTAGAATGCTACGGAATACTCTTCGAAATGCAGATGAGGTACAAGTTTCGGTAATTATAAAGTTCCCTGCCCAGTTTTTGTATTTTTTTTTTGTGATCTTGAGGTAGGGGAAATGAACCTTACCTAACCTAACTTAACCTAACCTGAATGCGGATCGATGTTTTATTTTTTTATAAAATTTTTTTTTTAATTTTGGAAAAAAATTTTTAATTTTTGGTAGGTAAAATGAACCTAACATAACCTAAGCTTGTTCAAATGAACTATATAGATCATATATAAGACTATATCAGAACCGTATCCGAGGTAAATGGAGTATATTTATGAGTTTAATTTATTTTTTTTCTCGAAAATTACTGCTTCCCCAGAGCTGTAACTGAGACTGTAGTAACAGGAAGTCCTATAGATTCACTGTGCAAAATATTATTAAAATCGGTGACAGGGCCTAGAAAATTTATAATAACCCAAGTTTCCATCGAAACCATCCGACGAATCAATCTGATTCTGAGTGGCTGTAGCCACTGTTATTTATTTCTTCATCTTTGCCAAAGATTAGACAACTGTTTTGGCAGTTAACAACTGCAGATTTCCCACATGTAGCGTTACAAAAAAACTCAGTTTTCTGCAGGTGCATGACGCATTGCATCCTTTTTTGCAGTTACGAAAAATCATTTCCGTGGTGCAGGTGTTTTTTGCAACTGAATTGAGAGCTTTATTGCCTAGTCAAATTCGAAGTTGATGATTTTAGGCAAGCATTCATTTCATCGGCAGTCGTCGATTTTGGAATAATGGTTATGGAAAGTCACTAGACAAAAGAATCAATGCGTCCCCAAAACATCCGTTTAGACAACTTAAAATACACAGTAATTGTTTACATATATAATGGTAGAATGAAGATTTGTTCAAATTATTTCGTCATAGTGTAATAATACATGGACTCGGATGCGTTAATATTATTAGAAAATGTAGTTCACCGACTCAATATCAAATATAATGCTTTCACGAAAATGCTTTCAACCGTAGCGACACCTACTGGCGTTATTCGCAATGAGTTTCAATGGATTTTTATGTTAACCCCGCCGTAGAAGAATCCAACAAAAAATCTTTCATACAAACTGTTCATCCAATCTTGAGTTATAAATGGTGTCACCAACAAAATGGCCGACTTTGTTTTATACATTAAGATTTAACTTTCTGGCAAAAGCAACTGTAGAAGATTCGTTCGTCTTTTCTTAAGAGGGGCTTCATGAGTCTCAATGTCACCTATCAGTGTTATCTGTCAGTGTTGAAGAAGAGAATATCCTCTTCAAGTCTTCAAGCTCACAGCCACTCGTATCAAAACCTCGTCAAACTCTGCAAAGTAACAAAACCACAATGTGGACCGATGAGCTACAAAATCAGGGGTCCTCAATTTTCCGGGGACGTAACAAACGACGGTCTCAGAGACCGCTTTTCGCGTCTTCGAGGTCTCGTAAACAGCCACTTAAGCCTTCTGGAGGGCCCGAAAGTAATCGTTGGAAATTTTGCGGCGCGGATTTAATGCCGACAGTAAAAACGCCCGCCTTGGAAATTGAGCGTTTTGCATTTTGATAATACCATTTTACATAAATATTGCCGTTCGGTTTGATGTCCTATAAATTTTATCGCGTGGGCCAGATGCGGGGGCTGTTTAGGGCGCCATCTGTCGGAGGGATTATTGCACCTGATCGAAAAACTGCAGCGTAACCGAATATTTTAGTCTGAAGAGCAACACGATTCATACATTTGTACCTTTTTTGGGGGCTTTCGATACTTAGGCCATATCCGATTAGTTACACAGGGTGATAGCGTGAAACATGAGGGGATAATTAGACTTTGTTTATTAATTTTGTCGCTCAAAAACTATTTATTTCTTGCTCTTCAACTGGTAACGATATGCAAATTAAAATTGGCTTGAAGTTGTTTCAGCCAGGTGATGTGATTTTCCAACGATCTGATTTTTCCTATTCTCTCCATATGACAGAAATACGTTGACTTTGTCTGAAAATATGACACAATCATGTGAAACAAATTTTGTCCACGAAAAAATTTCTTTTTCTTGGTTGAATTAACGCTGTATTAGTGAAAATCACAACGGCATGAATTTGCCAACGAGAAGCACAATTTTTTGAACGTTTCTTCTCCGGAGAAAAAAAATTGCTGAAATGAAGAATTTTCGTTGAAATATTTTTTCATTCAAGATTAAAAATTTCAATTCAGCACAGAATTTCGTTTCGAAGAAAAGTTCTCGACATCTTCGTTTCTGAGATATACGGCGTTGAAATTCAAGTAAAAAATCGGATTTCTCTTATAACTTTGGTGGTAAATAACGTATCGTTATCATTTTTGAATATTTTAGATTTGTATGAAACTGTTTCATAAATGCTGCTTTTGTTTGGCACTCTGAATCACTGGTGAATTCAGACTAATATTGTTTATTGAAATTTTTTTTATTAGAAATGATACGATCAATTAGAGCATCTCTGTTTCATTTAGTTTTATCGGTTTCATAATTCCATAAAAAGTACTGTGTTACTTTGTGAATATCCACATTATAAGAACCCAAACTGCAGCTTCATTCAAATTTGAATCCATGCATACATTTGTACAACATGCTACAAAACTACCCACTTTCCCTATTCAAATTCTTGATGGGGTTGCAACCCTCTCCAAGGGGTTGTTAGTAGAAAACAAGCTTTTTATCCCTGATCATGTTTTCTTGTCATAAAAAATCGAGCTGTCTGAGTGTTTTCACAAATTCTGATTCGTTGTTGAGTTATTGAGGGTGAGCACTTTCAAATGAGAATTTGAATTCCTGATTCTATTTCGAAAAACAATATTGTTGTGTTTTTTGCGTCAGATTCTTGTATTTTAACATGAACGGAATGTATTCTCAATATTGGCGAAACCGAAATTTCACAGAAATTTGAATTTTCCAATCTATATTTAATTGTTTCTCGATGAATCAAGTATTTTTTCATAAAAAATTGAAAAACAAGTTCATGAATTTCGAGACGTCTTTGAACACCAAAGGTCAACTAGCTGACCCGGCAGACTTCGTACTGCCTCAATCGATGAATACAAAAAGAACTTCAATATTGTTATAAACTATTATGGTATAATACCTTGAAAATGGACATAAAATTGTCCTGTACAATTAATCAATGAGGACGAAAATTAGGCATTACCTCCGAATTCTATCAAAATGCATCGATTTCTATAAAATTTTAGATAAAAGCTATACTACCATTTATGATTATTATTTTTAGGGGTGAAAACAACCCCTTCATCGAAATTAAAAAAAAATTGTTCAAACGTAAATCATAGTCATTTTCGCGCCTCAGTAGCGTTTTATGAAGTTTAATGAAGATCTTCGTATACTTCAAAACCATATAAACCACCCCCTTTCAGCATAAAATGTGTAAAAATGGGTTTCTATTAATATTATTAATTAATTTCAATCAATTTTATAACAGTATTCTGGATCAATGTTAGTTTCAGTTATTTTTATTTTTTAACCCCTAAAAGCAACCCCTATCTGTTCGAAATAACGAAATGAAAATGTTATTTGAAAATTTCATTTATTCAACACTTTATTGAAGTGAAATTAATACTTTTTGTATCGAAAAATTAATCTGATTCTGAGAGGCTGTCACCACTGTCAATTATTTCTTCATCTTTGCCAAAGTTTGGACAACTGTTTTGGCAGTTAACACCTGCACATTCCCCACATGTAGCTTTATAAAAAAAACTCATTTATCTGCAGGTGCATGACGCATTGAATCTTTTTTTTTGCAGTTACAAAAATTCATTTTCAACAATGTTTTTTGCGAATTGGTTGAGGCTTTCGCGGCCATCGTTCAATGTGACATGTTCTCAGGCAGTTCAGTCCAGTGAGAACATCTCCTGAAATATAACTCCTGAAGATGCCAGACACTCGAACTGGCGAAACGTCGAGAACTAATCTACGACGACGGCCTAAATGCTCGAAAGAACATGTCACAATGTTTTTTGCATTTTTGTGGGCTGCAAATATCTATTGGTACTATTCCTACCGCAATCAACTGAATTGAGAGCTTTATTAATTAGCCAAATTTAAAGTTGACGATTTTAGCCAAGCATTTATTAAATCGGCAGCCTTCGATTTTGGAATTACCGGCAATGGTTGTCGGAAGTTATCAGACAAAAGCATCAATGCGCTTCCAAAACATCCGTTTAGGCAACTCGAAATACACAGTAATTGTTTACATATATAATAGTAGAATTGAGATTTGTTCAAAACATTTCGTCATAAAATTTTCTGTAGTGTTCGGAAGGAAGATAGTTATAATAACAGATGGACTGAAATATGCCTTCATATTATTAGAAAATATGTATTACCTATTGTTTTTTCCATTTCATCAAATTTTTCAGAGTTTCGATGTATTTCATGTTAACCCCGCCGTAGAAGAATCCAACAAAAAATCTTTCATAACAAACAGTTCATCCAATCTTGAGTTATAGATGGTGTTACTAACAAAATTGCCGACTCAGATTCATATAATAAGATTTGAATTTAAACACCCTGTATCCCAGAAATGAAGATGGTGAGGAACCTGGTTCAGAAATTTTTTACACTCACTCTGAATCGCCCTATTTAGCAAGATGTAGATCATTACGAATTTCATCGGAACTGGCTAGATCAACACGAGAACTTCTGAAAATAAAAGTCCCTAGAGCTCTAAATCTTCTCCCACCTCCCAGATAATCTGGCAAACTCGGCGACAGGGTGTTTTTCCTGAAAGATCTCCAGAAATATCGCCGTGATATTTCACTTCCGGCGAATCATTACTTCATAAATCCAGGGGCGGCGCTAACGCTCCCCAAACTTATCGTCCGACAACCCCTAAAAAAGGGGTTGCGAGACTCAAACAACGGTATAAAACACTTATAGGTTGCGTTTCGGGCGGTCGACTGGGAACTTCACAGACTTCGAGTCCGGTTCCTTGGACGATAAAATTTTATTGTGCCTGACTCCGGGGCGATGATGCAGAGTAGGGTTGAGAGGGGGTGGATCTCACCGGAAACGGTTTTTGCGGATGCGAAAGTTCGAATTTCAAAATTGTAAGGGTCGGGTTTCTTCACCCTTCCGAGTAAACAGGCCGATGTGGTCGATATTCCTGAATGTCTCTTAGGGGGCAAGCAGGGATTTGTAACCGTTTTATTTTTGGGGTTTGGGGGTCGAATTTTTCCGATGAATATCTCTGAACTCTATCGATAATATACCTCTACGTCATGCAGGGCAGTAAAATGAAGCTCCTAGCCAGTTCACCACAATTCACCAAACGTTAGTCACAATAAGAATGTCTTATACTCGTTTTTTGAAACTTATTATGAAAGAATTTTTCTATTTTTTTTTATCTTTTCACTCGCAGACTACAGAATAGAAATTTAACGAGAATAATGTTTGATTTTCGTAATAGAAATTCCCTTACATGAATTCATGCACTAATTCCCACTTGCACCGTTTTCTGGTTAAGACATACTTATCTAAGGTAAGGCCCCTTGAATTTTGTGTCAGGTTCTTCCCTGTCAGATCTTGCACCGCATATCTAATAGAAACGACCTTGTTAAGCACGCGCTAAGTAAGGCAAAATCTGGCAAAACTGCATAAATCGGTGAATTTGTTTGTTTTGATGCGATATGACCATAATATGGTTTTGTGTCGGCACTAAGCACAGCGAAGTAAGAAAAACACGCGAATTCATAAACGAACAAGATAATTTATCTATGCATTTTCGTTTTCAGTATTCTGATTCACAGAACGATATATACTTTGGGCCGCTGACGAACAGGCACAGTACAACCAATTTTTTTTATTTAAAGCAAATGATTCGATTTGATTCAAGCAATTCTTCATTTGTAACTTGAATGACATAATTTTTCACCTGTGGAATATCATCGAGGTAAAACTTTTCACATTTACAAGAGTAAATAGTACCTGCAGAATTATTAATAATTACATGGGTACAATCAATTGCTCCGATAACACGAGGAATTCCAGCAATTTGGTAAAATTGGGTATGGGTGGAACGTAATTCTGCTTCGTCAGAAGCATTTTCATGAATACTATTCAGAACAACTATTCTCGATACTGTAGATTAGTGGATTTTCATAAAATCGGCTACAGCCAATAAATGTCCTGCTGATGTGTAGAATCGCAGGCACGTAAGGAGTTGACTCATCTGTGGTACACTCTGATTCCTACAATCATCAAGGCTTAAACTCCCTTCTTTGAGGTTTGACATCATCATACATAAGATATAATAAGAAATGCACTTACATATCACTTGGCAATTCTGAATCATCCTCAATCTCAGCAGTTGCAGAGTATTTTTTTTTGGTCGAACGAAATCGCTGAAAAATTGGGAATTCGTCCATATTATGGTACTGATCAGCCCTAATAAATTCTAGACTTCTAGGCAAGCTATAGACAATGATATGTAATATGTCGAAATCATACTCATATAGATCATAAATTTCATTCAATAAAGTTCTATCCGTAATAATTATTAAATTCACGCAATCAAAAACAACACGTCAAAACTGAAGTTCGTTTTTGACGTTATGAATATTTGAGACGGGCTAAAGTCTTGCTTAAGCCATGAATATTCGCGGCTCAAAATAGTCATAACTTATGAGGCACTTAAACTGCGGTGCAAGAGAAACGACGTCTCAAACCTAACTCCAAATCTAAGTTGGACTTAAGTCAGACTCATATTTGATGGTGCAAATGGGCATAATATATTTAAATTAAGGATTGGCATGAAGTAGTGTAGCAAAGTGAAACTCTCGAATTATTCATTTCGATTAACCAAACACTATGCAAAATATTTAAATTGCATCAGAGTGTTGCCAGGTTTCTAGAAAGTATATGATCATAAAATGATTTCAGGTCATCGCCAAAAAATGTGGGCTAGAGTGGCGTAAAATCAAGAAGCTCAAGGATGTCCAAACCGAGCTCAAACGCGATATCTTGGAGATGGTGTCCTTGAACGAGTCCATGTTCGACGAGCGAAGCTACAGCAAAGAGGAGATTGCGAACATTTTGGAGATAAGTGTGGAAGAACTAGTGAAGATTTCTTTGTCTGCTGATACGAAGGACGAAGATATCTTCCACTTGAAGAAGAGAGCACGTCATGTTTTCACAGATAAGCATCAGGATTAATCCTTGGGTACATTCAATATTATATATATTCTTTTGATTGAGGAAGCTAAAATAATACAATACATATTGAAACAAAAAAGTACCTAGCTGGGGTTAGTGCAACACAGGAAAACCATACAGGTCTGCAGTATGATGAAATGAGAGAAGGGAAAAACCCCAGAGAAAAAAAAACCCGACTTCACTCGTGTTAGAAAAAAAATTTACTAAAAATACCATATCAGAGGATCTTGAGGACATCTACGTGATCAGAAAAACATCTTCATGTAGTTCTTCTATGGACAGCAGAGAGAAACAGACTCTTCACCAATCTACCCGAAATTATAGATGTGATGAAAATAGAGAAAAGCAGAAAAAACTAGCTATTTATAATCAATTAAATGGTTACTGAATTAACCACCCATTGCAGAAATTCTTTCTTCATAAATTAGTTATGACAGAAATGACACAATGTTTGAAAGAAATAAAAAACCCAATCAATTTACCCTTTTTGAATTGCTGAACATGAGAAAACTCATAACACAACAAGCTAAACCGTAATATGGATTAAGTAAAAAATCAATGAGTGCATAACTTTCAATTGTCTTCCTTCACGCAGAAGTTCTTCTGTTGCCCTGTGGGTTTCTTAGAAGATCTCAACACCATGTTCAGTGGCTAATTTCTGAACGTAAACACTCTTTTCCTTCGAATTCCTGAAATATTCAAATTTAAATTCTCAGCCTTGCTCTCTGATCGTGAGGGTTCTTTCGAACTAGGTACGACCATCCTAGTAATGATTTTTCGACACTTCAAATGTTTGAAGTCCGCTACGGGACCCTAATGAAAGGAAATCATCTCCCATAAATAAACCAAACATCTTATAACACAAGAAAACAGAATATTTTTCAGGACCAAAAATTGCGGCATATTCCGAGAATTGTCAAAATGACAAATAAAAATTAATACATAATAAATACATAAACGCAATCGTATTGATTAGGGGAGTTTGGGGGTATAAATCAGTTTTGTTATGAAGCTTTTTTCTTGATTCTTTGTGATACTGAAGAGGCCAAATAAGGCCGAAAACATTTTATTTCTCAGCGGGAAAATCTGATTTCATTCTTTCATTCCTTCGTATGAAGTTTCTGTGGTCCTATAATATTCACGATGATAGTCTTTCGGTTTAACGATTCAACTATTATAAAAGTTAACTATTCATTAAACGACTACAGCTATTAACTCTAGAATTTACTGTGTAGTCGTATGATTTTCGTCATCTGTTTCGCCAAGTAAGATTTCAGTGAAGGCATCAGGTCCATAATAAAATATAAACCATTCGACCTCCAGTCTGCCTCGATATTTTCATTATTCGCGAAAACGAACAGGAATTCCAGGCATATCTGACAATGCTCGTAACTCCTTCAAGAATGCGTCCTTGCGAGATTTCATTAAAGGAGGAGAATGGGAAACGCGGAATAAAAAAAGACAAAGGCAGCCTTCTCTGATTTCGAAGTATCAGAAACCCCTGCCTGTCAGCAAAGAATTAATCCGCTTTTCCTATCGAAAAAAATTGCGATTGAACGCTTACAACTTTAGTATATAAGTCTTGAACTATTAATTTCACAAAACTTTAATTGTGCGATTAAAAAACCTCACGTAAATTAGAACCAATCAAATCACTCGTTTTGAAATTTCCACGAATCGTGGTGGCTCCAATTAATTTAACGGTACTAACAAAGTTTTGTGTAACCGACCTTTAGTCTAATATCCGAAATTGAGTTGACCTTTTTAATAAAATTCGTTTATCAGAAATTATTGTAAAAATTTGTTGGAAATAATATTCTGAATTATTTTTTGAGAATGATTCTCTCATAAAATCAAAATAATGAAATAATGAAAAAAAATTTATACTGGACTCAAAGTATGATGTTCAATTTGCAGACATGGGAATTGCAAAAATAAAGTTCAAATGAGATTTCGTGATTTCAAGTTGCAGGAATTAGAATTAATTTCAGTCTGTTGGTCTGCAGCGTATACAGGATGGTTGCAAAAAATCGAGTAAAATAACGAAATTTTATTCCCAGAGAATTCAAGCATTTTGAGACTATCAATATAATGTATGGCCCCCACGGGCATCAATAACAGCTTGACATCTTCTTTGCAAACTACACACGAGGTTGTTGAACATTTCTTGAGGAATTTGGTTCCATAAACGGGGCAGAAGCTCTTTCAGATCATTTGAGGATTCCGGGGTAGGTTGATGAATATCTAATCCTCTTTGGAGCATATCCTATGCATGTTTCATGCAATTCAAATTAATGTAAATGTCTAAAACCAAGCTCCTCGTGCGCATTCTCAACTATGGTTGCACGGTGCGGCCTAGCATAATCATCCGAAAATTGAAAAGTTTCACCAATAGCAGAGTGAAAATTTGGCAAAGCATTGTCAATGACATCCTCCCTATAGTGTGAGGCGGTCATATTTCCAGGACAAATGTGTAGATCTGTGCGCCCGTTGAAACATATCTCGGCCCATACCATAACACTATCCCCTCGGAATGGATGGACTTCTTGGACATATCGACGATTACGGGTTATGCGTGGTATTGTCCATACCTTTTTTCTTCGAGAATCTGAAAATCGTCCATATCTGGATTCATCAGTGAAAAGGACACTACGAAATTGATCGTTCCAATTGATATTTTGCCTTGCCCATTCCAGTCTTTGACGCTTATGGTTACGTGTTAATCGAACTTCTCTTAAGGGAGTCTAGAACCTAGATTCACCTCTCTCAAACGTCGTCTGATGGTTTTGATGGAAATTTGGACCCCATCTGCATTTTGAAGAGTATTCCGTAGCAATCTACATGTAGATGTAAGCTTTCTTCTCACCGAAAAGGTGATGAAACGATTTTCAGCAGGTGTTGTTTTTCTTCGCCCACAAAGCCTTGGTCTTTCAAACACGGAACCTGTCTCCCTGAACCTATTCCCAAGGCATAACACAATTTCGCTGACTTGGAGCCTTTCCGCTACAACAACCTGAGTTAGTCCACCCTGTAGCATTCCGATAGCCCTATTAGATTCGGCGTTTGTTAATTTACGTCTTGGCAGTTTCAGAAAACTCGTTTCAAATCGAAGCCGCTGATAAACTGACTCCATTTCGAAATAAGAACAATCATGAAGCATATGCAAAGAACGAAACTTCAGAAAAAAGCGATCAGATTGACGAAATGGCTAATTCTAATTTTTATTGGATCGATTCAAGTTTTTTTTTGGGTTTCGAATGATTTTACAGCGATTTTCCCGAAGATTACATACTGTTCAAAACGATTGAATACGATTTCCATAACTCATGTGAAGCAGTATATTTACCTCGACGAACTACACACTTGCCTTATATATAAACAGGTATGTTGATACCAATTCCCTTTACTTTTGTGATAAAATTGAGAATTTTATATCAGCATAAGTATTGTTTTGTTGTGAACACTTTGACAAGAGTTTGTCTGCAAAAAATTCAGTCCTAATAGAGGTTTGCGAGTTTTGAAGATTAAAATTTCGACGCGTGTGGAAATGACAAAGAGGTCCGAGGTTACTTAACCGTTTAATAATAAAGTACCGAACATCACATTGTTGTCTGATGGTATCCTTAGACTATCTTTCTTGTTATTTCATTATTTGAATTTTTGTCAGAAGTTTTTTTAAGGAGATTTTGTCTCTGAGAGATTTTGGATACTATCGAAGCTGAATACCGCCGAAACCAGTCTTATTCTTCTATCAGAGACGAAATCTCATTTCATGCCTCTAGTCCTCATGATGAAAAATGTGTGAGCCTATATTTTGTAGATGTTATCCATTTCAATTACTTTCATTTTCATTTAATCTACATTTCAATATTTTTCAATGCAAATATAATATTGTCTTGAATTAAATCTAATGCAGTTAGATTGGAGAGACTCAATTAAAGGTATCCACACCCGATGATATTTCCGTCGCTCTGAACTCCATTCAAGCGATTCTCTCCTATTGTTTTCGGTAAACATTCGGTTATTGTCTCCACGTTTGGACACAATACAGAGCGGCGCGTATCCCTAAGGCAACCACGCAACACGACCCGTAATTCAGGAAACAAAAACAGCCGAGGCAAACAGAACTTTGCGAGAAGAGCGAAGGATGGCATTATGTTGTTGTTCAGAGGGGAAGAAAGAAGCTGGGTTGAACCGACGTGATCTGGGGTTAAAAAAAATGGCATAGTACGTTTTAGACACTCGGCAGCCTACCAATACTGGCAGCAAGCGAAGGAATGTATACGAGAAGAGTTTTCTTGATGATGTCTGTCTGTAAATTGCGTTTAGAAATCTCTTCGAAAATATTTTCTTTCGGTATGGTCTAATAAATTCATTCAATATGTTCTCTTTTCATACCAGTTATAGATTCACAATTCAGTAAAGAAATAAACAAGAAAGTAAAATTCAGCGCATACGTAGCAAACAAATCAGCAAATTTAAGAATTTGTTCGAAAACCCTACAAGTTCAAACATTGATGACCTACACTGCGCGAAAAAATTAACCCACATTCTGAAAATCTCAATTTTAATGAAAGTAAACTCTACATTGACTTTATAACTTATTTTTTATGTTCTTTCGGGAAGGTTTTGAACGAAACAAGACACATTAAATGGAAGAAAAATTCAGGATTTCACCGAATCTTATGTGAAAGAAGAAAGATGAACAATTTTCAAAATTCTGAAATACTGATAAGTAATTTAATACTTGGTATTTCCGCCCCTTGCGTTAATTACAGCTCGCCAACGACGGTTCATACTCAAATGAGTGATCTTAAAATGTTCTGATCTAATCCTTCCCAGATTTCTCCGAGTTGGATTCCTGAGTCATTAGGGGTAGCTGGATGAGTTTCCCAACTTCTCAGCCTTCTATTGAAGTTGTCCCAAACCTGCTCAATCGGATTGAGATCTGGACTCCTTGCTAGCCATTTCATTCGAGAGACTTCAACCTCTTCAAGGTACTCCTGAACGATGCGCGCACGATGAGGTCTGGCATTATCGTCCAGGAAAATGAAATTTTCACCAATGTATGGGCCAAATGGCACTACATGCTCTTCAAGAATGTTCCTTAAATACTTATCAGCATTCATAGCTCCATTATCAGCGACCACTAGGTCTGTGCGAGCAGTCAAAGATATTCCACCCCATACCATAATCGATCTTCCCCCGAATCCAGAAGTATTCAGGAAATTGCACTGAGCATATCTTTCATGAGGCGATTTCTTAATGTCTGAGTGCTAATTTGCACCCCATGAGTTTGCTCAAGCTGATCTTGAAGGAGGCGAGCGGTTGCAACCCGTTGTCTCAACGAAGAAACTCTCAAGTAACGTTCTTGAATGGCAATTGTTCTTGTGTATGTCTACCCTTCTTCTCGCAAAACTACCGCTTGGGCACATTCCTCTTGTGTCAAATTGCGTGTTTCGCGTTGCATAGCGATCGAGTGTAGAAAATCAAACTTAAGAAAAACTATTGATCACTAGAATTGATCGAGAACAACTGATTTTAGAATGGAGCCAATACATTCAAAATCTGATAGTATCATCATTTTTTATTCCTGCTGGGAAAAAACTGTATTGAAGAAAAACGTTAGAAGTGGATAACAGGTGCATGCATAATTCGAATAAAAATAATTATCATTGAGATCACCTTCAGTTGTAGAATAAATTTGAGATTCCCATAATGTGCGTTAATTTTTTTGCGCAGTGTGTTTTCCTTTGGTATAGTCTAGGAAATTTATTCAATACTTTCGTTATCGTTTCATTCCAGCTATAGTTTCAAAATTCATTAAAGCAATAAACAAGAGAGAACAATTCAGCTCATAAGTGGCACACAATTGAGCCAATTTAGGAATTTGTTCGAAAACCCTACAAGTTCAAACATTGATGACTTGTTTCGCGACCACCTGTATTTCGTGCTATCGATCGAATTAAATCAGTTTGTTGAAGACCACCCACTACATCACTTGATTGGCACCACACCAATAGTACAGCCCATTATGGTATAATAAACCCATTCTACGCGCAGCGGAGTCTCGTTCCTGCAATAATTTAATCAATATTGACAGAACGATTCCAATTAATTGAGATTATTGTGTCATATCAAGCCGTGGACCAGCTGGTGATGAGATAAAAGTGAGAGTTGAAGGAACACTTCTGTTCTATCATACTCTGATGGTAGTCTGAATGTTCCGTAATGAAAGTGAGAAACAATGAACTAACACAGATTTATTTAATCATCATACTGTAGTTTGTCTCTCATATGTAAGTGCTTTTGCATTTCAATTCAGCTTCTGGAAGACCATCAATGAAAAATCCTTTTACAAAAACGGGAATACTCTTTTTCACCAAAACTGGTTTGAAAATAAAATAAATTCTACTGAAAGAAAAAATTTAAAAATAAGAATACATTCTACGTGAAGCAATTAGAAAACAAAAATTGATTCTATTGAAATAAAAAAAGGAAACCAAAAACAAATTCTAAAATATGCGAAATTGAAGATCGACAAATTCGAATAAAAGGTTCAAATAATCCACCTTGTGCCAAACAGTAGACAAATCTATTATGAAGATATAATCTCATATCTCTGAGAAAATTAGGCATACTTGCTATTTTGACACAAATTTGGATTATTTTGGACCTAAATTCAATAATATTCGTGGCTCTTTCAATTTCTTGCCCATACATCAAACTTTTCAGATATCCCCAAAGAAAGAAATCATTGGGAGATAAATCTGGAGATCTGTGGGGCCATTTGATCATCCCATTTTTCGAAATGACACGGTCTGGAAAAGTCGTTCTCAGATATTCAGTGACTATTCTTGCGTTATGACTGGGACAGCCATCCTGTTGAAACCAGACATCATCGAAATTAATTGGTAGCTGCCGAACTGTCGGAATAATTTGATTTTCTAAAAGCTCCAAATATTTTGAAGCATTTAGATTATCCTTGATGAAAAATGGCCCTATGATGTAATTCCCAAGCATTGCTGTCCAAACATAAAGTTTTTTAGGATACTGGGTACGCACAGTAATACTCAGGTGCTTATTCTTCCTAGACCAATATCTTACTACGGATCGGTGATGTTTTCTATTCAGGAAAAACGATGACTCATCATTGAATAAGATGTTGCTCAGAAATAAACTACTCTCATTCTCCTTTTCCATCATAATTTAACAAAATTCCATTCTTTCGAAATGGTCTTTTGGAAAAATTTCTTGAGAGGTTCGCACCTTATAACATCTATAACCATTTCTTCCCAAAATATTCCGAACAGTTCTAGCGCTCAAATCGACTTCTTCAGCAATTTCTCCGCTAGAACAAGGTGCACTAATTTCAACAGCAGCACACACATTCACTTCATTCGTCAAACGACTTTCACTGATGGTCTTCGGTGGTCTATCAATCCTGCAATGACGGCCTTTTTGTAAACATCCACATTGCTCGAATTTTTCAGTTATTTTGAAGATAGCCGAACGCTAAGGTATCGGCCTATCTCCAAAGGCAACAATGAAAGAATTTATTGTCTCCGCAATAGATTGACCACCGAAGTACCATTTTATGATTTGAATTTCCTCTTTAACCGTAAAAATTTTTATTAACGCAAATCTAATTTATTTTCAAATCGTCTGGCTATCACATCTGACGTTCGATGCGACTAATGTGCATTGCGACAGCCAAGATCACTCCCTCCTGCCGACACTTGCCATTCCAACAGTCCAGTCCCTTATTTGTTGTCGAATTGCAATGAAATTTCGATTCTTCCACTCTTCTACTAGACTCGGAGCTCATTCGAATTAAGCATTCGTATTCCTATGTCTCCATGAGGATTTTCTTAGTCTGTATACTCGTACAACTTGTTCGATGAAGGGACCACCTGTAGAAGTTCAGAACTAATATCGGTTGATACAAGATAATTCTTAAACTAGTGGTCCAACTCTGTATAGGGCAAATTGAAACTTATGAGGAGTCTGTGGCAAAGTCACCAACGCTGTTAGCAATATCGCTGATGCAAACTTCGAAAGCTGACCTCACACTTTCCACTCGTGGCAACCGCACAAGAACAGATGAATAAATACGCTCCCGATGAAGGCATATTGCATTAGGCGAAGTTTATACAAGGAATATTGCTTGCGGTCTGGGTATTTTCTCTCGGGTTTAGAGAAAAACTGGAGTTACTCCGGAATTTATTCACTGTGTACAGGAGCGAATGAAGCTATATCCGTTGAAGTTTACGTCCCTATCGGCAAGCATCAACGTTTGTTCTTTTATATTGCAGAAGTTTTTATCGGACGTTCCATTATCACTGCTGCCACGTGTCACTTTAACGAAATACGTTTGTTTTAAAGATGACACGTGTAGGAATGCATTATTAAAGTCGAGGTCAGGTCAGATAGATCAATGTTCTATGTTTTTCTGGGTCTCTTTTTATTTTGAATTCGTTTCTCTTATATTTTTGTTAGAAGAAATTGTGCTGGTAAAGCAATGAATGGAAGAATATAATCATACTAATAGAGAGAAGAGAGACTGGTTTTCTTTGATGTGGAGAATCTTGTATGGACACAAAATTCCACTGATATGTTCCAATTTTTTCATCAGAATATCACATACTATTTCCTTACCTAATTTCACCAGAAATTCTAGGAACCCATCCCTTAAAAGAAATTTTAAAAGGCATGCATGCATACTTGCACTGTTTTCTGGTTATGACAGACTTATATGAGGCGCCCTTAAATTTTGAGTCAGGCTTTTCCCCGCCCTAACGAATCCAATCTTTGTTAAGTATGCTCTAAGCAATGCCAAATCTGGCAACACTGTGTAAATCAGTGAATTTGTTTGTTTTGACATAGAAATGCGATATGACCATAAGGTTTTATGTCGGCACTAAGCACAGCGAAGTAAGAAGAACACGCGAATTCATAGAAAAACAAGATATTTTGTCCATGCATTTTCCTTTTCAGTATTCTGATTCATACAACAACATATACTTTGGGCCGCTGGCGAACAGGCACAGTACAACCTATTTTTTTTATTTGAAATTTGAAGGAAACCATTTGATTTGATTTCAACAATTCTTTATTTGTAACTTGAATGACATAATTCTCTAATTGTGGAATATCATTAAAATAGTACTTTTCACATTCACAAGAGTAAATAGTACCTGCAGAATCATTAATAATTACCTTGGTTAAATCAATTGTTCCAATAACACAAGGAAACCCATCAATTTGGTAAAATTGGGTTTGGGTGGAACGTAATTCTGCTTCTGTCTGAGGCATTTTTATGATTACTGAAACTCGAACATTTATTCTTGATACTGTAGATTTAGGAATTTTCATAAAATCGGCTACAGCCAATAAATGTCCTGCTGATGCGTAGAATTAAATTGAAGGCATGTAAGGAGTTGACTCATCAGTGATGCACTCTGATTCCTAAAATCATCAAGGCTTAAACTCCCTTCTTTGAGGTTTGACATCATCATACATAAGATATGTACTTACATATCATTTGGCAATTTTGAATCATCCTCAAATAATCTCAGCAGTTGCAGAGTAGTTTTTTTGGTCAATCGAAATCGCCGAAAAAATTCTAATTCGTCCATATCATGGTAGTGATCGGCCCTATAAAATTCTAGACTTCTAGGAAAGTCATAATCAATTATATCCAATATATTGAAACCATACTCGTATAGATCATCAATTACATTCAATAAAGTTCTATCCATAATAATTATTGAATTCACTCAATCAAAAACAACACATCAAAACTAAAGGTCGTTTTTTACGTTATGAATATTTGAGACGGGCTAAAGTCTTGCTTAAGACATGAATATTCGCGGCTCAAAATAGTCATAACTTATGAGGCACTCAACCTGAGGTGAAAGAGAAACGTCTCAAACCTAACTTCAAATCTAATTTGAACGTAAGTCAGACTTATATTTGACGATGCAAGTGGACATTAATGATTATTTCGTCATTTTGAAAAATTTAATTTTTCTTCGTGAAATGTGCATATTTCAAATCATTGTTCATTCAAAAAAACCTTCGTCTGCGAAATAAAAAAATTGGTTACTTTGTTCAAACGATTCATACAACCAAATTCATGGTTCAAGCAGTATATCTAATTATCGGGAAAATTTCAGTGGCATGTTTCCAAGGGTGGAATAGATTATTATGCAAAATTCCTATATATTTTTCTTTAGGCTGCATCAGAAGAAATAGTACCTATACCAAAAAAAAATTTCGTTCGACCTCAAATATTTATTGTTACATCATATGTACAAGTCGAAGATCCACGCTATATATCCTTTCTATATCGCCTACGAATAACTTGCTATACGAGTTCGATCTGCAATCTCTGCAGCACAGATGGAATACGCTTGTGTAATTGTATATCAAAAGTAGATAATTAGCAATGTCAAATACAGGAAACGTAGTTTAATGAAGTTCTACAATTCCATGAGCTTGTGTCAAAGATGAATTTAACAGTTGTTAACTAGCTGTGATATCTATCTTGTCCTTTTATTGCTGCTCAGATTAATTATAACGCAATCGTTTTCGAAATGGTTCTTGTAACTGATTTGTTCAGTTTTACAAAAAAGAAGAAACCTTTAGTGTTATTTGATTTGAAGATGTTATCGTTCCATTTTTTTATATTGTTTGGTTTTAACATTCGGATCACTGATCACCCTTATAGATTATCTTCCTACTACCTAAGGATTTATCAAGAGTACTATACCCACCATCAAAAGCTTCAACTGCAATAAGAAAATTGAATAAGATAAAATCGCAAATTTCAGAAAAAAATATAAATTATGTGTTCATCATCATCACGATTTTAATTTTTTTCAGAAGTGGTAAGGGTTCGCAAGTTCATGACCTGTTCGAAGGAGTTTCCCGATGAAGAAAAGTGCCTCGCAGAACTTGGAAAACTCATGAGCGAGAGCCATATGAGTTTGAAGGAAAACTACGAATGCAGCCACGAAAAGTTGGATAGGTATGTGAAATTGTGTACATTCTCTATCGATCGTTATTGAAACGCAATATCTGAGTTGAAATGTCACTTACAACCACAAAATTTGTTATTGGCGTTCAGGATTATTGAATTTTAAAGAAATCATGTTTCAACACAATAATACCAGGACTCATACCTCCTTAGCAAGATACAAAGTTATTTGAGCTTAGGTGGAAAGTGATGTCTTTCAAAAATAAGTGCAATTATAACGAAATTTTTTTTTTATTTTTCAATCTTGACATTTCAACAACATTCTGACTATTTTTTTATTGTTGTTATGAGCATACAATCAGGTGATAATTCTGCACTTGTGCAAAATAGATGCAGACGTAATTATAAACGTTAATTTTTTATTAAAGTAACATGGTGACTCTTAAACTTAGTTATTGAAATTTTTGCAATTAATAATGCAATTATTAAAATTTATGACTGAACCATTCTGAGTTTGTTGTTGGTCAGAAACAACATTACTTGAAGCAGAAGTTGAAATTGAAGAAACAGTTACATTCAGAGCTGGTTATCGGAGCTCTAACATGAAAAATGTTTGCATTCATATTCAAACTTTTAATTACCAGTTTCATTATCCTTTAGCACTCCTTCAATCAATATTTTTCCGTCAAAGGAATACGAATCTACCGTGGGAGCAAACTTGAGAGTGCTTCATTCTGAAACTTTCCTATTACAAACGCTAATTATGAACAGAAAGTGCGCTCCAATTAAATTTTTTTCGCCGAACCCCAGTTCTCTAATTAATTCTATTTCTAGCTATACGTGCCAGCCGGCCATTGTATTGTTCCCACCAGCTCTGTCCCTTATAATTGACACCCTGTGTTCTGTTGATTTGAGGAAAAGTAGGTGCTATAAGGGAATGACAAGAAGGGACAGTTGGAGGGGAACAGGTACTATGCTCGAAAATGTTCATCTTAATTTGTTGCATGAACATCACTTCAGCTTTGAGAAATTAAGAGAATTCCTTCACACTCAGTTTCAAAGGAAAGCACTTCTTTCTAGAAAATTTTTTGGCATTTTCAATTAATTATTTACTGCAGAGCTTCGAATTTTTTTACACCGTTTTTTTTTTCGTTGAAGGCGTATAATCAGGGCATATGACTTGCTTCTGAAACTATCACGGACCTTCAGGTTCACATCTAAAATCGACAAAATCCTCAGAGAGTAACACAACATCTTCACCATCAGTAAACAAGCCTACTTCAGCAAATCCCGGAATGAACTCTTCAACCCCAATTTCTCGTTACCCATTCAAGGACCACCCGCTTTCCCAAGTCAATCTAATTCTGTTTACCCCCGTAGGAACCTTCTGTCTATCCTATTCTTTTCCCAACTAGGGTAAACAAAATTCTACTCAAGCCGAGCTCAAGTCTTCACTACGACTGTCTTGAGTTCGAGAAAAAACAACATTAGGAATGTCATCAAGAAAACAATCAGGAGAAGAATTGAATAAAATCGCTTTAGAATCATTTAAGACTCAATAATAACTTGAATCGATCCTATGAGAATCAATATGAGATATATCGTCAATCTGGTCGCCTTTTTTCTAAAGTTTGGTTCTTTGCATATGCTTCATGAATGTTCTTATTTTGAAATGGAGTCAGTTTATCAACGGCTTCGATTTGAAACGAGATTTCTGAAAATGCCAAGATGTAAATTAACAAACGCTGTTAGCCAAGTCATGCGCGCCCGCATGCTTTGGCGAACATTTTGTAACGTCAACAACATAAGGTTATGGGTGTGAAATAAATTGGCAATATGCAAAAATATTAACAGGAAACAGAGAAAAAATATATAAATAATATGGAGAAAAGAATGAAATAAATATGACAATTGCTCATGAATAAAGTCTCTTAATAACGAACTAAAAACAAAAATACCTACATATACACTCGATAAAACGATATTTATGAAAAAAATATATGAATTAATCAAGCAATAAATTTTGAAACAAGAAACTGAAATATTATCCGAAATAACACAAAACTGCTACGAAGATAAAATCAACAAATATATGATCAAAATTAACAAATTAAAAAATGAAAGAGACACATCAATATTCCAATATCCGCAATATTTCGATATTCGAGGCAACTCGAATCAAGAAAAAGAAATTGTGTTATACTGTACTGACCTTCATTATCTATTTGAAAGTTTATATTGAAAACAAAAAGAAGAATATAACATACGAGAGGCGCCTTACGGAAATAATTATGAAACTCACCTTCAATAGCACAATTTGCGGCAGACACTAAAAACTAAAATAACTCCCTGCCATAGAATCCTTAAATGATCTGAGGCAGCTTCTGCCCCTTTTATAGAACCAAATTCCTCAAGAAATGTTCAACAACCTCATGTGTAGTATGCAGAGAAGATGTCAAGCTGTTATTGATGCCCGTGGAGGCAATACATTGTATTGATTGTCTTAAAATGCTTGAATTTTCTGGGAATAAAATTTCGTTATTAAACTCGATTTTTATTAACCATCCTGTTTACGCCGCAGACCTTCAGGGTAAAATTAATTTTATTTAATGCAACTTGAAATCATATCAATATGAATTTTCATCACGAAATCTCATTTAAACTATATTTTTTTGCAATTTCAGTCAATATCCCTATAGCGCCGTTCACATTGGTAGAGTAAATGGTAGAGTAGAGTGGTCGAGTACTAACTATTCTTCTACTAGCACAATGTAAACAGGTCGTGCAAGTAACGGTAGAGTACTAAAGATAGTAAACGGTAGAGTACAGTGAATAGAATATGTAGAATAGTACACTCGATTGTCCCATTCTCACTCTACTCTATTGGTTTATTACTTTACTCAACCAATGTGAACAGACACTTGCCTGGTTTTAGGAGAGGATAGTACATCTTTCTAGTCTTCCATGTGATTCAGCTCATCGAACTATCCTTTCAAATTACTAGCAGCATGTAAACCATTAATCTACCGAAATGAGTAGAGTAGGGTATTTCCGTAAAAAAGTATGACAGTGAACTCGACCATTTACTCTACCAATGTAAACGGCACTTAACTCATGTTCGGCAGATTATATGAAAAATTGGATGAGGTCTACAGATATTGCGGTACTAACCTAACAAAAAAAAATTAGTAGGTTTTTTCAATTATACAATATTTTATTTTTCATCTTTCAATTAATCCTCTTTCTTAGAATATTGTAGGTAGAATGTTATCATTGAAAAATATCTGAATAAGAAAATCTAAAAATTCAATAGTGTAAACATTTTCCATTCTAGCCACACATGATCCAAATATACACTTATTCTTTCTTCTTCTTTGAAGGCTGGTGGAGATCTCCAAAAGATACACCTTCGGTTGCAAACTGACTGGAGCAGGATGGGGTGGATGCATGGTTGCTCTTACCAAGGAGGAAAACGTGGAGGAATACAAGACGGCGCTTAAGAAAGAGTTTTACTCCGAGTTAGGAGATACAGATTTCGATAAGGCAGTGTTCGTTACAAAGCCACATGGGGGCGCCAGAGTTATATCGATAAAAAATTTTCATCATCAGAATAAACCATGAATCATGGTTTGGGGATGATACTTTTGAATATAACACCACTCAAGAACATATATGAGGATTATTCTAGTATTGTTTTGTACTGATGGTAAAAGTATTGATATTAAATTTTTTCAATGTGATTTTATTGTGACCTTTCTGATCCCATTCGAGATTGCGAAGAACTTTGACGCAAATTCATAACTTGAGAAACTTACTCAAGTCGAAGTCAATCGTTTCCTCTCCTATCCAGACAATCCTATGACATCGGGTGTCCCCCAGGGTTCCGTTCAAAGCGCCATCTAATATTTGTTATTCACCTCCGACCTCTCGCCATAAGCTGCAATGTTTGCGGATGATAAAGTCTTTCGACACATTGCTAAGGGTCATCAAAAGAGGTCAATTTAAAAAACTAGGATTTTGTTGAAAACGAGTTTTTTGTAAAACTCGAAAAATTTTTTAATTTCATTTACTCGGGATTGGTGCATTATTGAAATTAGATTAAAAAGAATGTGAAATATTTCGCCAATCACAATTGATCTCATAGAGTCGATACTGTTTGACTTTGAATAAAAAAAGTAGGTAGCGTTAAATTATCCGAATATCCTACAGAATTTTCCGGTTTTTTGTTCAGAAAATAATTTTCCCGCAATTATATTAATAGAGAAGTTGTTCGTTTCGAAAAAAATCTACAAAATTCATTTGAACATTTTCCTCACTTGACTTACGTATGAGCGTATTGAAATTGCAAGAATGAAATGAAAATATGAGACAAACAAACCTCTTTGAAAATCTTTACAGCGTATCTACTCGCACAGTATGTATGTAAATCGAGAGTCGATATTCTTGCTCTATGGCTTCCATATGGGTATATTCCCATATTATTCAGATTATTCATATCAATCTAACCTTTAAAACGAATTTGTAATGTGCTGCACAGGCGATAACCATGTTTGAATTTTTTTCATGATCGAAGTTAGATTTAGATATGTTGTGATGTTATGATTTCACGAATGAACTAACCTCAACTAATTACTTGTTTGTACCGCGATTTAGTGAAACGATGTATGTGATTTTTATAGGATTTTAGTGCAGGAAGTGTTGAAATTGGTGAGTATCCCTGAACATTTGAATGAAGTCAATATTTATACACAGGATGTACTAAAAAACGAAATTTTATGAAACGAAATTCAATAGTTCGCTGGATACGTCTTCAGCATTTGGTGAAACTTTTAATGATTCATTCGAATTCTGAATGAACAATGCATTTTCATGTATTCAGACTCACGCAGATATTTTAATTGTATACTTTAATTAAACTTCAGAAAACTCGTGATGATCATATAACAAAAAATATTTTTTTTCCAAAACAGTACTTCTTCCGATAATTAAACAAAAATAAATACTGTTTGTTGTGAAATATTATCAGTGGCGTAGCGCAAAATTCGGGCGCCCCCCTGCAAGATTTTAGTAGGGGTCCCCCTCCCTGGGTCTATGTTAGTTATGATAAGTTTTTCCCAAAGATTTTCAAAAGGAAAATACTTGAGAAAAAGTGTTGAAAATAATATATACCTATATGAAATAACAAAGAATATCTGAATATAAGATTGTAGATTCCTCTATGAAAATAACTAGAAAGAAATCAAAGTGATATGCATCATGCATCTTGAAAAATCATTCAACAAAAATTCTTGTTCAATGCTGAGTAGGCTCAAGTAAGTCTCATAGGCGTGTTTGTGACATTGAATTGTTAAGATAATTCGTGATTATCTTGAGCTTGGAAAAAGATCTCTACGCACTGGAATAGTTGCGAGTAATTTTAGAGCTGAGTCATTCCTGCTGAATAATTGACTGTGACTTATTAAAATATAAGAAATTCTTCCGTTGCTTCTGTAGAATTCACTTCCCTAGTCACTGGCTCGGCAATGCCCACGAACTAACTGCTAATCCTCAACTCTCGCCTGCGGCTCTCGTTTACCTGATTCATAGCATTAGTCATAGACACACGAGACAATGTGATCACAGTACACTACATCCCTCCTATGTTGAATAAATAAAACCCTTATTTGCAAAGAGAAGTTTTATTTCTTTTTTGTATTCGATCAACTATATTATCAAATAATGTATGTGTCAGACTGTTCAAGCAGTTTGGTAAACTAACAAAATTGAATATAGTTATCAACAGGGTGCAGATACAAAACATAACATAACTATGTAATTATAATAACAATAATAACCAACTATTAGCTCATTGAAAAATTCAAATATCTATTAATAAGTACAATTCAGTCACTGGTTTCACTATCTTGCTTGTCCTCCTCATTTTGATTGTTCTCCGGTACTGTTGTCCATAGCCCTTCTATCTTTTTGAGATGGACGACATTCCTTCGTAACACTTGGCCTGTTTGGTCATTCCTTACAGTGATATCGCCATCATTTGATTTCTCAACAGTGTGAGGCATGAGATTGAAGTTTGTGCTCAGTTTGTTTCCTTTCTCCATATTCTTAATATACACTTTATCACCGACATTTAATGTTGATTCTGTAGCTCCTCTCCGTTTGTCCCCGTACTCTTTCCCTTTCTCTTTCTGAATCCTATCTCTATCTCTTACATCATCGTCATTTCCTGAACAATCTATCTTGTCTAGTGATGGAATTTTGTCTCGATTTTGACGTCCAAAGAATAGTTCGGAAGGTGATTTACCCGTCGTTGAGTGAGGAGTACTATTGTACATTATGAGATATTCCCACAAACTCTCTTTCAAGTCTTTCTTCTCGAGATGGCTTATCTTTAGACGCTTCAAAATGTCTCTATTTTGTCTTTCGACCTCCCCGTTTTGTTGAGGCCAATAGGGAACAGTGTTGAATATTTTTATATTACAGCTGCTACAGAAACTTCTAAATTCTTCGCTTACAAATTGTTTGCCATTGTCTGCAGTTATTGACACGGGGTAACCAAGTCTGCTGAAGATTTCTTTCAAGAGTTTGATAATTGTGGAGCTTGTCACAGATTTTGTTATTTTAACCTCTTTATAACGACTGTAGTAATCAATTATAACGAGCACGTACTCCTGGTTGGGTAATGGACCTAGCAAATCCATCGCGACGTCTACCCATGGTGCGAAAGGAAGCTCGCGCCTTTTCATTGGTGCCGGGGGATTAGGTGATCCCACCAAGGTACAGCTTTTGCAAGACTTCACTATATTTTCGGCGTCCTTGTCGATTTGCGGCCACCATACCTTGGACCGTAGTCGTCCCTTCATTGCAACGATCCCTGGGTGACCTTCATGTGCGGCATCTAAAACATTTTTTCGCAATTCCCGGGGTATAACAATCCGATTACGTCTGAGCAATACATTTCCATAAAAACAAAGTTCGTTTTCGAAAATTTTGTAATTTTTAACTGTCTCGTTCCAGTCCTGTTCATAGATGCCTTTTTTCACTTGATTTATTTCTCTATCACTTCCAGAAAACTCGATGATATCGCTCATTGAAATAGCCCGCGGTCTAGCTTGTTCAATAATTTGATGGATGTGGATGTCTTGGCCCTTCATCGGTGCTTTTGAGCATACGCAGAGTCTGGACAATGAATCGGCAATGTTCATTTTCCCGGCTTGTACATCACTTTGTATTTGTACGATTGTAGCCTGAGCACCCATCTCTCTATTCGGGCACAAGGCTTTGATTTAGACCCGAATAATATCTCCAGAGGTTTATGATCAGTAATGAGATCAAATTCTTTTCCAAATAGGAATATGTTAAAATGCTCTACAGACCAGACTAATGCCAAAGCCTCTTTTTCAGTCTGGCTGTATTTCCTTTCGCACTCAGTCAATGTCCTGTTTCCGTAAGCGATTATGCGTGGTCCTTTAGAATCTAATTGGACTAAAACAGCGCCAAGTCCGACTGGGCTCGCATCTGCTATGACTTGTGTTTTGTCATTCACGTCATAGTAACCCAAGGATTGTACTTTGGTCAAGATATTCTTCAGGTCGTTGAAAGCGCTAGATTGAGCTGGTTTTCAGAATGGTAATATACTCGTGTTCTTGCCCAGTTTCTTCCGTAACAATTCTTTCAAAGGTTCTGTTTTCGTAGCCAGGTTCGGAATCCATGTATTTACGTAATTCACCAGACCGAGGAAACTTTGCAATTCTTCGACATTTGTTGGAACTCTGAAATTTTTTATACTGTCAATGTATTTGTTCAGGGGACGCACACCCTCTGAGGTCAATTCATGGCCTAAAAAATCTACTTTTGAAACCTTGAATAAGCACTTTTCATTATTAAGTAACACATCATGTTCCTTCAATACTTTTAAAACTTTTTCTAGTTGGAGGTCGTGCTCCTTCTCGCTATTACCAAATACCAGTATATCATCAATAAAGTTAACCGCCCCTTCGTTCTTGATTAAAATTCTTTCCAATACTTTTTGAAAGGTCTCTGGAGCGCAATTTATGCCAAACATTAATCTTTTGTATCGGTAAAGACCCTTTGCCGTAATAAACGTTGTAATATGTCTACTGTCTGGGTGAAGCTCTAGTTGATGAAAAGCGTCCTTTATATCAAGCTTACTGAAATATTTAGCTTTACCTATTTTAGGAAGCAATTGGTCCATACACGGCAAGGGGTGATTTTCCCTCATTATAGCTTTGTTTGCAGCTCGCATATCAATACACAGGCGTAAATCTCCATTCTCCTTCAATATCGGTACAACGGGAGATACCCATCTCGATGCTCCCTGTACTTCTTCAATGATATCCCGATCAAGAAGTTCTCTTACTTTTTTTTCTACCTTCTCTTCAATCGGGATTGGTATTCTTCTATATGTTTGTGATAAAGGCTTTACCATCGTATCTATTGGAATCTCTACTAACACGTTTTTAAATTTGGGGAATGGTTGTATCACGGGCTTATCCTCGATTGTGTTAATATCCAGGCCTATTTTCAGAACACCCAATCTGGTTGCAGTTTCTTTCCCGAGTAAATCTCGTGTTCCTTCGGGTATGACATATACTGTGGCTCGTGTTTTGCGGTTTGCTATGGAGATCGTTGTATCGAAGCAGCCAGCTACGTTGAGTGGAGTTGTACTTCCATAACCAAAAAGTGTTTTATCCGGTTTCTTTATTTGGTTATTGATTTCAACACCTTGATCCTTCAAAATCTCCCATGTTCTTGTTGTAATGAGATTCACCTTACAACCGGAATCAATAAGCATATTCGTTTGTATTCCGCCTAACGAACAATTCAACGTGCTGTCATCATTCACATTAAACACGTAGTCCACTTCAATTTTCTTTTTCTTCGTGCCTTTATCGCTTCTCGAACTACTTCCTGCTTGCTGAATATCCTGAGCTTTTCTTTTAACTGGTTCTCTCCTTGATTTACAATATTGGCGGAAATGCCCATCTTTTCCGCATCCAAAACATTTGATCTCCCTTGCTGGGCATTCACTATCCTCGGACCTATGCTTGGTGCTTCCACACCTGCCGCAACTTCTCTTTCTGTAATTATTACCTTGTTTTGAATTCCAACCTTCCAAATTTTGTCTGCTTCTTTTGTTATGAATAGTGTTTACTTCATCATTTCCCTGTTTTTTCATTTCGTAATTTTCCAGTTGGTTGTTAACAATTTCCAGCGTGTTTGCTTCTGTAATAATCTTATCGAGGGTTATACTATCACCAACGGTTAGAATTTTCTTCCGTAATTCCGCTGATGTACACTTTTCCGTAATCTGGTCTATTAAGTGGTCATCCTTCCTGTCGAAGTTACATCGGTCAGCTTGTTTCCTTAGTCTTACTAGAAATCTCTCAAATTTTTCCCCTTCTTCCTGTTTTATTAGCCGAAACATGTGTCGTTCGTAAACTCGATTTTGTTTGGGAAAAAAGAATTCATCTAATTTTTGGATGGCCACATCGAAAACATTTACGCCCTCTGTGACTTCCACATGAGCTCCAGGCAAGTTGTAATATATTTCCTGTAGACCTGTCCCGCCTAAGTGCAACAATGTTGCTCTTTTCTTCAGCTGAGCTTGGATCTCAGCTGCATCGAGATAGATAAGCAGGGCTCTCTTCCATTTTTCCCACCTGCTTCCAATGGAAGCACCATCACCTTCTACATCTAACCCCTCTAACGGTGGTAGAGAATTAGCCATGATGGTAGATTAGGCTGAGGTAACCTGGAATAAAAGTCTACTTACTTCCCTCGTTCCCAATTTAATGGTGGTCTGACGACCAATAACACAAATAACTTAATATTTGAAATTCCCAATTTAATGGAGGTTTATTTCCAATACCACAATATTTTTCTAATTAAATTGTTACCACAATACAACTTTTCCAATTAAATGGAGGCATTTTGCCAAAAGACAACTTTTTCCAATCCAATGGGGGCAGATTGCCACAATACGTCTTTTTCCAATTAAATGGAGGCAATTTGCCAAAAGAAAACTTTTTCCAATCAAATGGGGGCAGGTTGCCACAATACGACTTTTTCCAATCAAATGGAGGCAAGTTGCCAAATGCATCTTTTCCAATAGAATGGATCTCATTAAAGTTAAGCAAATTTCCAATTAAATGGAGGCGAATCGCCATTTGTCAGTATTTACCTTCATGACCTTTGGAATATTTTTCACCCTAAATTTATCGGATGTGAAAGAACCTACTAGTTTTTTATTTATTTATTATTATTTTTTCTGAAAAATAATATCAAGGCAAATCTATTCATGATTCCGAAATATAGAATCGCATCTAGAACTGTCAACAATTTATGAATGAACGTATATATGAACAAGTGTAAAATTACCAATTATAATTAATTGAATCAAGATATGTGACATTCAAAATGAAACGGTTTTGATATGCCTTTGTTATTGTGTTGTCGGTTTCGTTCTTGTGTTAGTTAAAGGGACCCCTAGTGACTGTTTTAACAATGATGTCAACGATACCTCAACTTCCTTTTATACTTTTCACTACACTATTTCCTTTTCACTCGTCGCCACTTGTAGAATTCACTTCCCTAGTCACTGGCTCGGCAATGCCCACGAACTAACTGCTAATCCTCAACTCTCGCCTGCGGCTCTCGTTTACCTGATTCATAGCATTAGTCATAGACACACGAGACAATGTGATCACAGTACACTACAGCTTCAAAAATGCTTTGTTTTTTTCTCTCTGGAGTTTTCTTCCACGAGCATCACTCAAATATAATTTCTTTTCCGCTCTAACATATTTTCTAATATTCGAAAAATGATTTGATATTATAACTGCAGTTTTCTAGTTTGCGCATTTAATAATTTTGAAATGGAAAAATAAGCTCTGCAATTAATTTTAAAACTTACCTTCAATAAAATTGAAACCCTAAAACAAAAAGAACTGAATTTTATTTCTGAAAAAAACAGCATAACGTTGTTTCGTATTCGAACACTTGTTTTTTTACTCGACTGAAATGAAAACGAAATGAAAAATTCCGTAAGATTTCTCTTCCTTCATAAGAATATCCTGATTGGAGAATTTTGACAATAATTTTTAGAACATCAGATAAGCCACCGGGCCCCCAATAAAAAGATCATCTGGCGACGTTAAAAAAAATGCCAAAGAGCTTGACGGTACATAAAAGACTCTTGAAAAAAGAGTAGCACAGAGAGTGATTGATTGATATGTCGAATGGAATGAGTGGAAACCTTATATGTTGAAATTCAGGAATATTTCTTTATTTTTAATGAATAATTATTGAATCTTCATTGTTTTGGTTTTGTTCATTTTATCATCAAAAAATATCGCGAATCGACAAGTTCTGGCAAATCATGCATTTCGTATCACGAAAATTACCAAAACAATTCAATTCGACAGGTGCGTTATTCCGAGAAATATCGACTGTTCACCTGAACTTGACTGTTGAATCGAATCAATATTTCCGCTTTAAAATAATTCTCTCATTATTCTCTCATCAGATTTCGGATATCTTGTTATCAAGACCAAATTTCCCTACAGATATGAGGGGATCTCGTACCTTCGTTGTTTTTAAGCAGATTATGACAGCTAATTTTATATTCAAAGGGTTATCCAAATTGAAGAGAAGAGAGTAGTATAATGAGATTTATCGGATATGAATATTCCATTGTATAATATATCGTTTTAATCTATTTCAAGAGAATATATTGCAGTGCCAGTTCAAGGATTGATATGGGGGTGCCCTTTGAAATTTTGTTAGGTTTTTTGATATGAAATTATCCTACTTATATATATTATTCATAATTATTGTATATTATACGCTTCCAGGGAAACTTACTTTTGTAACTATCTTCTACGTCTCGAAAAAATTGGTTTATTTCCTGTCTATTGGTCTAGTCAACTAGGACTCACCCTAGGTTGTAACACTACAGAAAGAGAGAGAGAGAGAGAGAGAGAGAGAGAGAATCTTCAGTAATTTTTATTACTCTGGTTATTTCTTATTACTACAGAACCACTTAGTATTTGAAATTGTGCGAGTTCGAACAACTAGTTGTTTTCTATGCAGGCTTTCTTACTGTGTTCTCAGGTCACTCTAGTCGAAAGAAATTTGGAGTTTACATCACTCGGAGAATCTTGCATGAGGGCCACTGCTAAAATCTAAAAGAATGTAAGCAGTTTTTTTTTCAATATTTGAACTGGGGAGGTGCACAAAATAGTGACATCTAGTATTGAGAAACTCGATAGGATACGATGGAATAGTTCCTGTAGACCGAAGCACAATTAAATTGTATAATGCGGTAATTACATTAATCCAGGCACGTCTCCCCTGCTGTCAACATATTTGTCGGAACGAATTAATTATTGGTTTATTAGATATTTTATCGCTTGTCAATATGTGAATAGCAATGGGCGGTGCTCCAGACTACACTTATCTGCTTGGTAAATATGAAAAGGGATCATTCCTGATTAATGAACATTTCCAATGGGTGTTTTCGTGGAAATGAAAATTTCTGCTTCATCTTCGAAAAAAATTCAAATCCACAGGAATTAACGAGTTAAAAAAAGGCAGAGTTTTTCATGAAATATTCGAGACACAATACAAACGTGACACAGACGTCCATGGCTAGGTACAAAACACATTTTTCTCGAAAAATTCCAGACGGAAAAAATATATATCTTTACCAGTACTGAAAGTAATCGATTGAGCACGAAAAAAAAATGTATTTTCCACTTATATCGGTTTTTTTAATTGGCGTTGTAGATCATAACGCCCGTTCTTTGTGCGAGAAGCAGAAACTAGAACGAAATTATTCATTTCGAAGAGTTTTGATACTAGTACAAGCGGTAACTCAACAAACAACAACATAGAAGAAAGTCTTACTAGAAAAATATTAAAAGTGCAGTTCTCGAATTTTCCGAGAAAATTAGGTAATCGTGAATTTTCGGATCTTTCATAAGGGAACCTCTAGAAAATTCATGGGACTGTGTAACCAAATATACAATCATTGTTGATACTTTGTTTTTAGAGAAACATGTAGGTATGTAACCTCTTTTCAAAAAGTCAACTTTGGCATTATCTTGCTGAAATATCGGATTCTCAAGCTGTGTAAGGTAAAGGAGAATACTTATTCCGAAATCGAGATATCACACTTCGGTTGACTTGGAGCCTTACCGCTACAAAAACCTGAGTTATGCCACCCTGTAGCATTCCGATAGCCCTATTAGACTCAGCGTTTGTTAATTTACTACTTGTCATTTTGAGAAAAGTCGTTTCAAATCGAAGCCGTTGATAAACTGGCTCCATTCCAAAATAAGAACATTCATGAAGCATATGCAAAGACCCAAACTCCAGAAAAAAGGCGACAAGATTGACGAAATGTCTCATACTGATTTTTATTGGATCGATTCAAGATGTTATTGGGTTTCAAATGATTCAGCAGCGATTTTCTCGAAGATTGCATACTTTTCGAAACTATGGAATATGATATCCCCAACTCTTGTGGGGCAGTATACATATCAAGCATCAGACGAACGCAAAATCAAATTAAAATAGGAGTGCGTTCAGTGACAATAACCAGAAGTTTTCCTTTGAAATACTTGGTGCCTAGATAATCCCTAGTACCAGAAAAATCGTACAAGTATTCGTAGTTCCCGATTTATCACGGGTAATGGAAAACAGAGATGACTTAACTCACCGCATAACTCAAATTTTCTCGTGAGTCACGCGTGTGGAGCAGTATATTTAGTTGATAATTGATAGTTTAAAAGGGGTTTTAGTCCACTGCGACCTTATGGTCTATTATGCCCCCTGACAAAGACAAAGCTTTACAGCTCGCCTTCCAGTCCCAGAGATCTTATGAAATCCAACATCTCCGAAGGCTTCAGTGAGGCTAATTTCTCACTCCTACAGGTCTCTTGACCAAAGCATTGTATCCTTTGGCTTACAATGCCCAAGCATTCTGTGATTAGGTGAATAACAGTCTCTTCCTCCTTCCCACAGAATCTACAATCGTCAGTGTCCGATACGCCCACTCTCAGCAAGTGCTTTCTGAGGCGACAATGCCCTGTAAGAAAGCCAGTGAGGAGGTGTAGTTGGTTCTTACTGAGATCCTAATATATTTTGGATCTTGCAGTTTCAAAATTCCGAACGAACTTTTTGGAGTGATCTTCTAGCTTTCTCCTTCTCCAGAAACTTTTTCTTTTAGGTACATTTTCCTATAGGACAGAAAGGTTTTGGGTCAGTGAGTGGTTTTCGAGTACCCTCTTTGGCAAGTTTGTTGGCCTCTTCGTTACCTGTGATTCCCGAATGACCAGGAACCCAGATCAAAGAGACCTTATTTTTCTTGCCTACCTCATTGAGTTTTCTCCGGCATTCCCATGTTGATTTTGAGTCGATGACATAGGAGTTAAGTGCTTTAATAGCAGCTTGACTATCTGAGTGAATAGCTATGTCGTAATTCTGATAGTTTCTCTCTAGATAAATGTCTAGACATCTTTCGATTGCTAATATTCTTGCTTGCAGAACACTCACACAGGAGCCTAACGATAGTGCACACTTGGCTTTGGCCCCGTGAACCCCAGCGCCAGCTCCCGTGTTGGTTTTAGAACCATCTGTATACCATTTAACAGTATTTTCTTTGAAATTTTGGTCGGTGTATTCCTGCACCCATTCCTCTTTTTTGCATAGCATCGTACTGAAGTTTTTCTTAGTACTTATTTTCTTGACCATTACATCACTAGGAAGGTTCGCAGATGAGATGTAGGTACTCAAAGAGATCTAGACTCTCTGACACCTAATTCTCTCATTACCTGCGCCTTCTCTAGATATTCTGAGGATGGCCTCATGGACCATCCTGTATATTTAAAAAATCATCCGTTTTAATTATTCCATTGGATTCTGATGCTGTTCAAACCCAGTTTTTCTAATCATCCATCAGTAATCTACAATCATTGCCATTGCCCAATCGATCGGAACGTTTCCCAGAAACATCGCCTATCCCGTAATAGCCTCGACCCTCTGTCTGTATCGAATTTAATGTACTCAATATGGGAAATTAGTGCGGATTGCAGTACGATTGTCAGTCCCGAGTGCGGTCACGATTCGGGAACGGCCCGTGATTAAATCCAGCAAAATACCCGCTCCAAAAAGCGCTGCTCCCGCGGGAACATGCAGTTTTATCGATTCGCTAATTGAATCCGTCCGACCATTTGCCGGACGGGATCGAGTTTACGATTGGATATCGGCCGAATAGTGTCGGATTTGATCGATATCCGTGTTTTCGATCAGGGAGGGTCGGCGATAATTGAGACTTTTTTGGGGAAGTTCGTATGAGGGGGAAAAGTGGGGGATTTTGGAGTAATGTAAGTTGGGTCAACAGGATGGAGTAGTGGCTTGCTTAGGAATTTAGGGTGAGCGAGAAAGGAAACTTATAAGGAAGAATAGTTTGAATTTCAAATTTTTTTTTTGGTGAAACAGATTGTAGAGCAAGGAGTAAATGATTAAAATTTGGAGAAAAATATCGTGAATTTTTTTCATGAAAACTTTTCACTCAAATATTGTAGTCATTTTTTTGCAAGTTTTTGCCAACTGTTCAAGGAGATCCAAAGTTGATATTTTATTATTATTAATGATTTATTAAATTTTCGTTCCAAAAAGTTATCAAATATAATGCTGGTTTTTTTTGGGTAAGGGAACGTAGGAGAATTAAGAAATCACTTCATGTATTTACAGTTTTTATTCATGAAAACTTTTTATTTATTTAAGTGTGAATCTGTACTTTTTTAATCTCCTGACATTGCCTGATGATGCAAAAATAAATTTGCGAAACGTTGGCCATTACATGAAGTGATTTCTTAATTCTCCTGCGTTCCCTTATCCCAAAAAAACAGCATTTTATTTGTTTATTATTATTATTATTCGAATTATTGAGGGTTGAAATTTTCACCGATAAACAAAAAAAAACAATAATCAAAATAATCATGAGGACACTCAGTAGTTATATTTTAATTTTTTTTCGGAAAAACTTCAGAAAATTAAAAAAATCAACTCTCGACCGTTTATAATGCATTAATTTTTCATACTTATCTCAAACCAATTGAATTTTAAACAAAAGTTCATACCCTCAACTGAATCTCGTCCTTTTTCATTCGCTTTTCGGAGATTGCTTTAGTATAATTTTAGTGAATTCATAAGGATTCGCTTAATTTAACAGTTTTTTTTCGAAACCGAAATGCTTCAAACAAAAACACAACACACATATACACAAACAAAGAACTCCTAACCTCCACGTGGTACGCTTTGGATAACGCTGATGCCGGGCGGTAATTATTTTCTTAAACTCTTATAGTTTTTCCTTTCTTGAAAATGAAAGAACTATCTGAAATAAAATTCTGGAATAAGTGTCACCAACGATAAACTTTGTAACATTGATTACGCGTTCACACAAATAACCAGAAATATAGATGGATTCAAAATAGTAATCATCGAAATGAATACAATTAATATTAGATTTTGTCACTGCGAGGAAAGATATACCGGTTTCAGCCTTGTTTGGCATCATCAGTATCCCATTCAACTCAGGGATAAATCTTCATGAAAATCTACAATATTTACAACAATTAGTTGTGACGGACTGAGTAAAATCTAACGGAGTTGTGACATAATATAATATCATTTCTCCAATCTCATAATAAAAAAAACTGTGAGGCTAGGAATTGAAAATGGTATTCTTTTCAATTATTTCTATTTTGAATTCATCCATGTTTCGGTGTGGCCTCCGTAAAGGCAAAGCATTTTTTGTTTTTCCATTTATTCCCCTTCGTAAATGTCCAGTAAGACATACATAGAGTTATAATAGTAACTTTCCACTTATCATTCGAATGAAATTGCAATTATTGTCAACGTCCCTAGTTTCAGATGTGGTGAGGATGAGTCGGTAATTCCTCAGGCTCTATGCTTGCGTTGCGACACATTGAAGACATATCCAATCTTTTAACCTATTTCGCCTTAGTGCGGTCATTCGTAAATGACTGAATTCACAGAAAAATATGCAGTTAATTGATCCCTCATTAACATGTTTTCATTATACTGTTTCCATTTTAGCACTAGTTTATCAATTTTTTTGCGAGAAAATCAAAGAATTTTAACCTCTGGTTGACTTTGGCGCCCCCTTAAGCTGGCGCCCCCTTAAGCTGGCGCCCGGGGCAAGCGCCCCGCTTGCCACCCCTAGATCCGGTCCTGTATATCGTGTACTTACTCACTACTCAGTAAGAATAGTTTATTCTAAAACAAGTTGCAGAATGAGCTCCTATTACAACATGAATGCGAAGTTCGAAAACGAGCGACGAAGGAGCGAGTTTTCGATAGCATGAGTGTTGGAATTGCCTTCTGCAACGAGTATTAGACGGTATTTTCTCTATTTCAGTCAATTTTTGTGAAAACCTCTCGAAATTCAAATGAAAATTCAGATTAGGGACTTTTGTTTTGTATCTTGGCAGTTGGTGTGACATACGAAATTTGACAGATCACGGAATTTGAATTGATTTGATTCGAAACTTGATTCGATCGGAGGTCAGTACTGACAATCATAAAACGAAAAATATAACTGAAAACAATGCTGTAATGAGTTTCATTACAGCACTACTTTTAGTACCGTAATGAACTCATTACGATACTGAAATAGAGAAAAAATTTTCAATTCTTCTTTTTATTCATTTTCTAAAACAGTGACTTTTTTGTAACACGTTGTGTGGTAACCAACAAAATTGAGTGCTGCTTCATTCAATTTAGCTTTAGGATATTTGAATTTCTTCTTTCACGAAAAGCTGACGACTCAGTAGTTCATCCAGGTAAATGAACGACAACCCTACGTCTACACATTCCACATTCTTCATATTATAATCCAGTAAAAAATTTCCTTTTTGTCTTGATGTTGCAAAATTTCTTCAGTAATAATTTTTTTAAATTAAAATTACTCCTCCAGAATTTTTCAGGACGAACTATTTTCAATATATTTTTTCTATTTTAGTATCGTAATGAGTTTATTACAGTACTCAAAGTAGTGGTGGGATGAAACTCATTTCAGCATTGTTTTCAGTTATATTTCTCGTTTTGTGGTCTTCAGTAATGACCTTCAATCCTCTCAATTTTCAAATAAAATCATTTCATATTTCTCAATCTGTCAAATTTCATTAGTCACACAACTGCCACAATACAATATAAAACTAATCACTAATCTGAACTTTTGTTTGAATTTGGAGAATATTTCACAAAACTTGACTGAAATAAAGAAAATATCTTCTAATACTCGTTGCAGAAGGCAATTCCAACACTCATGCTTTCGAAAACTCGCTCTTTCGTCTCTCGTTTTCGAATTTCGCATTCGTATTGAAATAGGAGCTCATTCTGCAACTTGTTTTAGAATATACTATTTTATCATCGAAGTTTCACCATCCAAGTAATGACTTTTAGAACCTTCATTGTCGAATCTCCAATAGTGAACCTTGTGTTTCCAAATCTTGAAAGAATTCGAAATTTCATTTTCGATATTTCAAACGAAAACCTTCCAAGCAACAACCTTCCTTCCTTGGCAACATAAAAACTCCCCATCCCTTAAAAACCTCTTTCGCATAACCGAGGTCGGTAAAAACCGCAACAAATCAGCATTTCCATACCCCAACACTTTGTTTAACGTCTCCAACGCCACCTTATGCATACACAATTAATGGTATTCAATTTATTCCTCGAAAAATTTTTTTACACGGCCGACCTGACGATCTATAATGGAAAATAAGGCCCTGTATTAGCTCCTAATGAATATTAAAAGCGCCGCGGGCTGTACGACAACCACCTGCGGCGGCGCACGCGTGGATACGCGAGGTGAAAAGCGTGGAAAGCTCCGCTTTTCCAGTTCAACTCGGTCCCGCCACCTCGAGGCTGCTATCTGCCGGAAAATCAGCGACGAGCGTCGGAGAATTTTCACGGGAAAACGGGCGTGTGGTGTTGAGGGTGGTGAGGAAAAGGATTTTCCTGGGAAATTGAGGAAAATCTGGGTCTGATTTGGTTTTATGGTGTTTGAGTAGGTATGTGTCGTATTTGGTTGAGTTTTCGGAAGAGTGAAAAATGAAAATTCGATGTGATTTTTTTATATTTCGTCTTGATGATGATGCATCATACCGAGATGAAGTCAGAATAACATAATATGAAATTAAATAGCTATATTAGCACCATGTCGTACAAACATGTCACGTTCTAACTTCAGCGTGATGGGTGTCTCTGGAAGAAAAATCTTTTCATCAAATTCTTCTATTTTTTTGACACTGAATAAACATAAAATGTTCAGAATCGAGCAGAATAGTCATTTTCCCCACACTCACAACTAGGGCTCTCAACCGAATTCCATTGGAAGAGCATGCTGTTGCATCGTCCATGACCTGTTCATATACGATTTAGAACAGACCATATTCTCTTGGAAAGGTCAAATCCAGGCATTCTGATGAAGGATCAGCAGCTAAGTAGATCTGTGTTGAAAGAATTGCATGATTTCAACTCAATTGCCAATTTTCTTTTCGCTTTTATTCGTTTCGTTTAAAAATTTTGACCAAAAAGGTTTAAGTGACATCAATCTGGTGACCTTATCATCTGGATATAATATTTTGGGAAATTAATTGAATTTATTTACAAAATTCAAAGTTGTTGTTTTTCTGCGAATATGGGGACAATCTTCAAGAGGTCTGGCAACATGCATATCTGATAGTAGCAGTGATAAATCTTAAAAAAAAATCTTGTTTAGAATCAATTTTTTTTTCATGAATACTGTGTAAACCAAATAGAGTAGAAATATTCAGCAGCAGAAAAAACCAAATCTTAGCACTGCCATAAGAAATGCTGTTCAATCAGCTCCCCATAAATTACAATTTGGTTCGCAGAAGATGTTATTTCCAATTTCAAGCTTCAAACGCAGATCATCTAAATGGGCTTTTAAATCATGTATTGTAGATAAAGAATTGAAAATGAAACCCAATTTTCTGTATTTTTAATTAATTTTCATATGAATTAGGGCACAGACGCCACTTTTTAAAATAATTGTTCAGAATTTCTAAATCTGCTTAAAAAGCACTTTCAATGCTCATAAACCTAGACTGATGGAAAATCAAAGCAATATCCTCAGCATGAATGAGTTTCTCTCTTGCCCTTCAATTCGGCTTGCTTGGGAAAAAACAGAGTTTTGCTATTTCTTTCTTAAGCGTCAAATTGAAATAAGGATATTCAATGTTAAGGTTAAGAGTGGTCGCCAAAATCTAGCATGAATTCATGGATATACCTTTTACAACTGTCGAATAATTTTGTGATCTGGCAAAAAAAGTACTGGAACTTGAGTTGCAGTACTCAGCATTACGAGTTTTAATTTTATTCACATTTCTGTTGACGTTTTCTTTCTTTCAATCGGTGGAAAAATTTTTCCTGGGAACTGAATTTCTCTGTTGTGTTCCATGAGTCAAATTCAGAATAGTCATGCCCACATGTCAGACTTATTATTATTGAAATATGATGACAAGATAATCTTTGCCACCCAATTTTGGAAAACCTTGTCTGAATTTCAATGAAGACAAACGAATATGGCTTTAAAGGATATTTTTAGGAAAGACACAAGATTCAGGATTGAAATTCTAAAGGTGAGCTTCTAGTAAGAAGACGGCTTTTCGTATATTTTTTGAAAATTGTAGGACTTCCAGTTTTTTCGAAAGTGACTACAACTTACGTTTTTCCAATGGAAAGACCAATTTTTTATTGGATAAATAGATTATCCATTCAATTATGTTTCTTTTCGATTCCAAAAGATTGAATTTTTCCCAAGAAAATTGTCTTTCAATTTGAAAATACGAAAACAAAATCTCAAAATTGAACCCTGTTGAAATACAACTTCGAGGTTTCTTCATTAAAAATTCTCATTTTTGAGAATGTCCGAGAAGAAAGGCTGATGCTCCTTTTGCGATAGCGTGATTTTCAGAAAATGATACAGAAGGTCACAAATTCTTTGTCAAAGTTAAAAGTGACGAAACATAAAAAAATCGTTTTTCTCAATTGGAACCCCATTTTTTCGAAGCATTTTCGAAACCTTCGTAAAAAAAAAAAATAATAATAATAATAATAATAATAATAATAATAATTATAATACGTCCGAGACTTTCATCCCAAAATGAATATTTTTCGAGATATTCAGGAAAAACGATTTTGTCTTCAATTTTCAATCTCATTCCGAATGTTCTTTATTTTTCAAATCTTAGGATAATTTCCGCAAATCATTAATTCTGGAGAATTTTTTTGGCATGGTAGGGAAATTTGAATTTTCACTAATGAAATTGTTACATGTTCTGTTAATTGTTCTGTCAAAAGCATTAAAAATTATTTTTTTCTGCATTCCTGGGAATTTCTCGTCACTAATACTCACATTGAACACTTTAGTCATTCGCACATATGAGACTTATTATTATTGAAATATAAAGATAATCTTCCAATTTTCAAAAACCTTGTCTGAATTTGAATGAAGACAAACTTTCCTTCTGATTTGTTTCTTTTGTTTCTATTAAATATAAAAATATTCCACATTTTTCTTTGAAAACTCTGTATTAGAAATATGAGACTGACTAAGGCTTTGTCATAATTTGGTTAAAACAAGACTTCCCACAATTGATTTTCTACATAAAAGCAACTATTCTGCCTACAGCAGCATTCAGACCTCTCAACCACAAAAGAACAATAATACACCACGTTTTATACATCTGTACTTGACAACAGATGTGACGCTTTTTCACCTTTCAAGACGAAAACGATAAAACACACAACATAAACAGACCAACGAGATAACCGTCGAATAAATGAACCGTATTCCTGACCATCAAAATCATTTCAGACCCGAAAAATACATATCCTGTACGTGCTTCCGAAACGCAGCAGGCCGATCGTCATAATATTTACAGAACGATAAAAGCCGGGGAAAAACACAGAGTGGTGGATGTACAACGTTCCTGTATTTGCTTTAATGCAGACGATGATATCGCACTAACGAAATGGAAGAAAATAGAACGAGTTACGTGTTTTGGTCATTAGGAAAGAGGTAATGATGACGGTGGTTATTCTAGTGATAAAATTGGGACGGAGTTGGCCCAACATCTGGCGGAAAATCATATTTTTTTTATTGGGCATTGGTTTTATATCTTGACAGTAACGTCTGGATTATGACTCGCTGTGGGGAGAGAAGATATTCGGACAAATCGATAAAGTAGACAACAGAAAAATTTCCCATTTCAGGTAATTGCTAGAAGGAACGCCTGCACAAATGTATAAAAGCCTTTGACATTATTGGAAGTGTTCAAAAAAAAAAAACAAATATATAATATACCCTGAATAAAAAAAAAATTACACATTAACAGATCTCGTCGATCTTCGTATATTGTGATGATTGAATCTAGCAACATTACTTGATTTGAGACAATAATCTATTTTCAATTCTTGTATTTGCGTCATGCCTTATTCGTTACTCTGGAATAAACTCATAAATTTTTTCGAGTGAGTTTTTCATTTAAAATGAATATATTTTTTGAGTACTACGTTGCTTGAGTTTGTTTGAAATTTTTGATATTTTTAGGGAGTAATAATCCCCTTTTAGTCTGACAAACTTCATTCGCATAAAGTTTGCACATTATTGCAAAACAAGTTTTTAGATTTTGAATCGAGAACATAAAACAATAGCTAGTCTATAACTCTAAAATACAAAAACGACAAGAACTGAGAGAATTATCAAAACGAAGAGCAAAAAAAAATCTAATATAAGAAAGTAAACTTTCTATTTCTCGTGAATGAACCATATACATATATGGAATGAACATACGATAGACAAAATTCAGTAAGAAAATTTCTGTTACTCACGAATATGGCTCTAAAGAATATTTTTAGGAAAGACACAAAATTCAGGATTGAAATTCTGAAGGTGAGCTTCAAGTAAGAAGACGACTTATCGTTATATGTTTTGAAGGTTCTAGGATTTCCGGTTTTTCCGGGAGTGACATCAATTTAGTTTTTCAAATGAGAAGACCCATTTTTTATTGCATAAATAGATTCTTCATTGAATTCTGAGTTTTTTTGATCCCTAGGAAATTCTCTTCAAATCAGGAAATACGAAAAAAAATCATAAGATCCAACTCTGTTGAAATAGAGGAAACTTCGAAGTTTTTTCATGAAAATTCTCATTTTTGAGAATCTTCAAGGGGAAAGGCTGATGCTTTTCCGAAAACGTGATTTTCAGAATATGATACAGGAGGTCACAAATTCTTTGTTCAAGTTAAAAGTAACGAAACATCAAAAAATCGTTTTTTTTTAATTGGAACCCTATTTTTCGAAGCATTTTCGAAATCTTCGTCTAAAAATAATAGGAGCATACGTCCGAGACTTTTATCCCAAAATGAATATGAGATATTCAGGAAAAACAATTTTGTCTTCAATTTTCAATCTCATTCAGAATGTATTTTTTTACTGGAAAATAATCCGGTCAAGTGAAATTTTGGAAATCTCTGTTATAGAGAAAATATCTTCTATAGTCCAGACGAGTTAAGTTCTTGAATTAACATCTGTAATTCGAAAGCAACAATTGGTTTAAAGTTCTCAATGTGGTGAGTATTAGTGAAGTCAACGTAAACAATTCTTAGGAATGCAAAAAAAATATTTTTTGTAATATTTTTTAATACTTTTGAAAAAATAATTAACAGAACATGTAACAATTTCATTACTGAAAATTAAAATTCCCCTACCATGACAAAAAAGAAATTCTCCGGAATTAAGAATTTGATGAAATTATCCTAAGCTTTAAACTGAACTCTTCTAAACTATAAGAAAATATTCTCTCGATAACAGAGATTTCCAAAAATTTCACATGACTGCTTATTATTTTCCAGTAAGAAAACACATTCGGAATGAGATTGAAAATTGAAGACAAAATCGTTCTTTCTGAATATCTCAAAAAATATTCATTTTGGGATAAAAGCCTCAGACGTATGCTCCTATTATTTTTTGACGAAAATTTCGAAAATGCTTCGAAAAAAGGGTTTTCGATGTTTGGTTACTTCTAACTTTGACAAAGAATTTGTGACCTTCTGTATCACATTCTGATAATCACGCTATCGGAAAAGAAGCATCAGCCTTTCTTCTCGGAGATTCTCAAATATGATAATTTTTGATGAAAAAACCTAGAAGTTGTCTGTATTTCAATTCTCAATTTTTTTTTTCGTATTTCCTCATTGAAAGAGAATTTTCTCAGGAAAATTCAAACTTTTGGAATCAAAACTACTCAGAATTCAATGGAGAATCTATTCATGCAATGAAAAATGGGTCTTCCCATTTGAAAAACTAAAGTTCTAGAACCTACGAGAAGTCGTCTTCTTACTTCAAGCTCACCTTTGGAATTTCAATCCTGAATCTTTCCTAAAAAGATTCTGTAGAGCCATATTTAAGAATAACCCTGTATATATCATCATGTTTATTGTGAAACGGTCCAGGAATATATGAACTCGGTTATGACTCAATAACACTATTGTTAGTTTATAATAGATATTGTTATACGATCCTTCATTAATGGAATTGTATCATGTACCCAACGATGTCAAGTGCACCATCATAGATCGCACATCACAATATAATAAAAACGAAATCACCATATTGAAACGCGCAGTACGCTGATTAGAGTTTCAGTTTTGTAATTATTTTATCATACGCATATTATTCCACTTATGTATATCGACCTGAAATACATCATGGGATCACTGTAGCAATATAGAGTAGCTAGATATGGAATTGTATCAATTTACATATTAAGCATACATGATCAAATTCATTAGTTTCAGCATGATTGTACGTTCGCTGAATCGAATTGAACAAACTCTGTTAAATTATATAGAGGATGACCAGGGGATGATATACAAGATAACTCTCTGTGCCTCATAGGTTAAATCAGTAGGTAGGGTATCAATACTTGTGTTTTCATCCAGAGTACAACCCTTAATAAAATCTTATTTTCTCCAGTAGTTGGACATTCAGTATAGTTTTTACTGTTGATTGTTTCACCAAGTTCAATTAGGGTTTGCTTTTGAAAAACAATCACATGGGCCTTGAGGCTGAAACCCTGGATTTTTCAGAAGGTCCCCAAACTTGAAAATACAATACGCAAAAAAATTAACGCACATTATGGAAATTTATTCTATAACTGAAGGTGTTCTCAATGATAATAATTTTCATCAGAATTATGCATGCATATGTTATCCACTTTCAAAACGTTTTTCTTCAATATAGATGTTTTTCCCAGCAGGAATAAAAAAAGGATATTATCAGATTTAGAATGTATTGGCTCCATTCTGAAATCAGTTGTTCTCGATTAATTCTAGTGATCAATAGTTTTTCTTTCGTTTGATTTTCTACACTCGATCGCTATGCAACGCGAAACACGCAATTTGACCCAAGAGGAATGTGCCCAAGCAGTAGTTTTGCGAGAAGAAGGGTGGACATACACAAGAATTGCAGAAAGGTTTGGTCTTTCCCATACAAGTGTGTCCAGAATGTTGCAGCGATTCAGGGAAACAGATATGAATGTTCGAAGACCAGGACAGGGTAGACCACAGGAACAAATGCCATTCAAGAACGTTTGAGAGTATCTTCGTTGAGACAACAGTTTACAACCGCTCGCCTCCTTCAACATCAGCTTAAGCAAACTCATGGGGTGCGAATTAGCACTCAGACAATAAGAAATCGCCTCAGAGCAAGATGGCCCAGACTCCAGCCCATCGAAGGGTGAGTTTGGATTTTGAGAAAGAGCATATCCATTTTGAAGAGGCCGATTGGGAAAGAGTTCTCTTCTCAGATGAGTCTAGATTCTGCCTCTACCATTGTGATCGACGTTCCCTTGTATACAAACGTCCACATGAAAGATATGCTCAGTGCAATTTCCTGAATACTACTGGTTTCGAGGGGGGATCGGTTATGGTATGGGTTGAAATATTTTTGACTGCTCGCACAGACCTAGAGGTCATTGATAATGGAGCTATGAATGCTGATAAGTATATATGGAATATTCTTGAAGAGCATGTAGTGCCATTTGCCCCATACATTGGTGAAAATTTCAGTTTTATGGACGATAAGGCCAGACCCCATCGTGCGCGCATCGTTCAGGAGTACCTTGAAGAGGTTGAAGTCTCTCGAATGGAATGGCCAGCAAGAAGTCCAGATCTCAATCCGATTGAGCAGGTTTGGGACAACCTCAATAAAAGGCTGGGAAGTTCAGAAAATCCTCCAGCTACTCTTAACGACTTAGGAATCCAACTCGGAGAAATCTGGGAAGGATTGGATCAGAACATTTTAAGATCACTCATTTTGAGTATGAACCGCCGTTGCCTGGCTGTAATTAACGCAAGGGGTGGAAATACCAAGTCTTAAATCACTTATCAGCATTTCAGTATTTTGAAAATTGTTCATTTCTCTTCTATCACATGAGATTCGGTGAAATCCTGAGTTTTTCTTCCATTTAATGTGTCTTGTTTAGTTCAAAACCCTCCCGATAGAACATGAAAAATAAGCTATAAATTCAATGTAGAGTTAACTTTCATTGAATTTTTCTGCGCAGTGTATATGAAAAATTCGCTATCATTACACCTTTTTTGCATTCAATATACCCCAAATTACTGAATTAACTATTCAGGGTTTATTTTATTCCTTACATTATCCACACAATGTATGTTTCATATCCTTCATTCTGATCTTGAGAAGCACCTTTCCACTTATAGTTTCATGATATTATCCTTTAGTCCTCAACGAGACCCTCTCCTCATCTGCGATATCACATTTCCAATAACGAGAATATCTGTTTCGCCCCACAACCTGGCTTTCCCGCTTAATTGAAACTCGTTCCGATTTTCCACGTTTTTCTAGTTTCTTGCTGACCTCGACGGAAATTGCTCTTTTCGAGAAGGTCGATAACAAACTGTAATTCGATCTGAATCTTCGCCTTTCGGAAATTAATAGAACATGACGCCGTTTTTCCGGCGATATCAGTTTTTTTCTTTATCGGCAACACCTGTAGATTGCGAGGAAAATCGATCTCCAGAATTTTTGCTAATCAAAAATTTGTTAACTTGAATTTTATCCTCACAGAAAAAGGAGAACCACTTGGTTTTATTTTAGGACCAGCACAAACGAATCAAATGTATCTAGGTGCATATATTTCTCTTATATTTTTTTAAGGTTCTAGGATTCCGTTTTTTCCGGAATTTTTCGTTTTCAAAATGGAAAAATTCATTTTTTTATTGCATGAATAGATTCTCTATTGAATTCTGAGTCTTCTTGATTCCAAAAGTTTTTCTCAAGAAAATTCTTCTTCAATGAGGAAATACGCAAAAAAAGCTCTAAATTGAACTCTGTTGAAATACAGACAACTTCGAGGTTTTTTCATTAAAAATTCTCAATTTTAAGAATCTCCAAGAAAGAAGGCTGATGCTTTTTTGCGACTGAATGATTTTCAGAGTATGATACAGGAGGTCACAAATTCTTTGTCAAAGTTAGAAGTGACGAAACATAAAAAAATGGTTTCTTTTCAAATTGGAACCCCATTTTTTTGAAGCATTTTCGAAATTTTTGTAGAAAAATGATAGGAGCATATATACGTCCAAGACTCTTATCCCAAAATGAATATTTTTCGAGATATTCAGAAAAAACGGTTTTTTCTTCAATTTTCAATCTCATTCAAAATGTGTTTTTTCACTGGAAAATAATCAGCGGTCGAGTGAATTTTTTTAAAATCTCTGCTGTCGAGATAATTGTTCCTATAGTTCAGGCGAGTTCAGTTTTTCTTTATTTTTTAAAGCTTAGGATATTTTCCGCAAATTCTTAACCCAAATAGACCTACCGTTCCGTATAAAGAACACCTATCTAAAAGTTTTCTATTCATGCTCAAAATAAAGAAACAAAGAAGGCGTCAATATAAACACATAAATTGATGCTTTCTTCAACACTGAATATAACCTACAAAGTGCTTCAGTATTCAAATTCACTTTAAAGCCATGTTAACTTCATAAATATATCAATTGTTGCAATACCTCATTTTGTCCGGTGGTGTATTTTTTCATATGTATTTATTTCATCGCTTTTGCGAATAAAATAATTATATCTATGGTCGGATGAATAATATAAGAGGCGAATTTATCTTCTCCATGATTTCAAATCCTGATTTTTGCTACGTAAATGAAGGCGTTCTTTTAACGGAACGGTAGGATAATCACCTACTATATTACCTGGATATATTGGAAAAATAATCTGACTCTGCATGAGATACTACATCATGCAGATAATCTGGATATGATTTCAGAACCACCTGATAGCAAAATTTCCTTCTGTACATAATTCAATAGTTTTCTGTAACTGAAATAACAATAATGTTGCTCATGCGCCTACTAATTTCTTATTCGTATTTCCATGCACCAAACAAGTAATAATAGTAACAAACTAGACTAGCTATCATCGCAACAAGATTGCTGGAAACTAATAGAAAAACAACAAAAACAGGAACATCTAAGCAATCAAAGAGTTTACACCAATCTTCAAGATAGGTCAGAGTAGACCATCTGATTGTTTACCAGAATAAAATAAAAAAATTGTGAAGTGTGGCATAAAAACCAATATTATATAAGTATTAAATATAAAATAGCATAACATCCGAAAAATTGCTTCTATAATTACGACATATTATAATTCAATGTTCATTTTTTATAGAATGAATTTTAGTAGCTCAAAAACCTACCGTTCCTTTAAAAGAACACCACAAATTTTGACTTTTCGTGGAAAATAAGTACACATCAAGATGAAAAATATGAAAAGGCTCCAATTAAACCATAATCTGACACAATTCTCATTGAAATGAAAGAAAAAAAATTTCAGGTCTATTTGGGTTAATTCTAGAGAATTTTTTTTGTCATGGTAGGGAAATTTGAATTTTCAGTGATGAAATTGTTACATGTTCTGTGAATTATACTCTCAAAAGCATTAGAAATTATTAAAAATTTTTTTTCTGCATGCCTCAGAAATTTTTACGTTGACTTCACCTATACTCACATTGAGAACTTTAAACCAATTGTTGCTCTCGCATTACAGATGTTAATTCAAGAACTCAACTCGTCTGAACTATAGAAAATATTTTCTCGATAACAGAGATTTCAAAAATTTCACTTGACTGCCATTTATTATCCAGTGAAAAAACACATTCGGAATGAGATTGAAAATTGAAGACAAAATCATTTTTCCTGAATCTCTCGAAAAATATTCATTTTGGCATAAAAGTCTTGGACGTATGGTCCTATTATTTTTTGACGCTAATTTCGAAAATGCTCCGAAAAAATGGGGTTCCAATTTGAAAAAACTAATTTTTTGATGTTTCGTCACTTCTAACTTTGACAAAAAATTTTTGACCTCCTGTTTCATATTCTGAAAATCACGCTATCGGAAAAAAATTATCAGCTTTTTTCGTATTTCAACAGAGTTTAATTTTGGGATTGTTTTTTCGCATTTCCTCTTCTAAAGAGAATTTTCTCGTGTAAATTCGAACTTTTAGAATCAAAAAGACTCAGAATTCAATAGAGAAACTATTTATGCAATTGAAAATGGCTCTTCCCTTCTTTCTTGAAGCTCACCTTTAGAATTTAAATCCTGAATATTGTGTCTTTTCCAAAAATATTCTATAGAGCCATATTCGTGAATAACCCTGTATATGTTCAGCCGATACTATGAAATCACCATTGCGATAATAGGCGCTTATTCAAAAAGCTAGATTGTTCTCCAAATACGCTTCCATCGTTAAAAAATCTTTAAAAAGAATGCATACGCTAGATCTCCAAATTTCTCTGTTGCTTGGTCAGCGCAGATACAAAACCCTCCTTCGCTTTCTGGACACACTGTATCAATTCTGTCACACACATAAAATTTATCGAAACTATCAATTTCAACTTCCTGAGAAGGGGAAAATATTTTTACCTAATAAAAAAATTTTCGAAGTCATCAACCATTCGAATTCCTCAATACCAAATCACTCGGGCTATTTTCTTAATCCAGACTAAGCCTAATTATTCATAAAACGGCTATGCAACGTTTCGTAAAATTGGAGAGGCAAGACACATATCCGATAGGACTTTATAGGGAACAAAGCCATTGTACCACTCACTTGATATGCGGGGTTAATGAAGAGAAAGAGAAAGGTGTCCTCTTTCATGTAGACTGAGGTGAATTGTTTGTTCGTGCAGAAAAGCCCAAAGCGTTGAACACGACAGTTGAAGCCTCTCTACCTTCGGGAGAAATATGAATTCTGCTTGACCCCAGTAGCATTAGCTCCAGAACGAGTGGATTTAATGAGTAAGCTAGTCCGAAACACTGTTACATGAGGAAAAAAAAAAAACCTCAACTGCAAAAAAAACCCTTACCCTACCCGTGAAAAAAAATTACTTAAAATATTGAATATCAGGAGAATCTTGAAAGACATGAGTGTGATCTGAGAGAACAGCTACATGTTATCCATCGATGGGCTCAGATAAACAAATTCTTCACAAAAACGACTCGCAATTCTCAATCTGAAATGAAAAAAGACAAAAGCAGAAAAGAAACCAATTATTTAGAATAATTATTCTGAAATTAACCACCCATTTCAGAAATGCATTTATTACTTTGTGTATAGCCTCGAAACCATCTTGAAATTTATGAATGGGAAAACTATTGCATCGTCCATGGCCTGTTCTAATGCGAATTAGAACAGACCTTTTTCTCCTGGGAAGGTCAAAACCAGGAACTCTGATGGAAGGATCAGAAATAAAATCTTTATTTGAAAAATTGGATACATTTCATTCAAATTGATAAATTTCTTTGTCATCAAGATGTTATCATCTTAATGGGCTTTGAAATTCAGAGAGGAATCAGGTTTGATTCCCAAATATCAAGGATTGAAATTATGTTTTAGGAGAGAAGAGCGAGAAGTTACACTCAATTTTCTATATTGCTGAAGATTATTCAAATGAAAACGCGAAACCTCTGTTTTATTTTCATTCGGTCACAAACGCCACTTTAAAAATTATTTTTTCATTGTATCCAAATCTGCGGAAAGGGTACTTTCCATTGTTTTAAAATTAGAATGATGAAAAACCAGAGCAATATCATTAGCATAAATAAATTTTTCCGAAGAAGTTGTTAGAATCTCACACGAAAATAAATTGAACAGAAGAGGTGCTAGAACTGAACCTTGTGGAAGACCATTATCCAAGGTTTCGAAATTACTACTATTATTATCGACAAAAACTCGGAACCTTCTGTCGGATAACATATTTTCTAATAGTCTAACCATTTCTCCACATTTTAAATGATTATAGAGTTTATGAATTAATCCATCTTTCCTTACTGTATTATATGCAGCTGATAAATCCACAAATGCTGTCCCTGTTTTGAAGTTTTTATTGAACCCTGATTCTATAAATGTGGTGAGGCTAAGAACCTGATCACAACAATTCCTATTTTTCTTGAAACCGCCCTGACAGTTCTGTAATGATAAGTAGAGATGAAGAGACCGTTTGGGTTTCATTACTGAAGGCGAAGAATGTGGAAATATTGTATATTTTCGGAATTTGGAAAAACCCGTCACAGGGTGTTCCAAATGTTGGTTCAAAAATTGGGATCAAGAATCAAGATTGACCCATAACTTTCGTTTTTCAAATTAGAACCCTATTTTTTTTATGATTGCGTTGGATTGTGCGAAGAAGAATGATGATAATGTTCTGACATGTTAATGCTCCAGAAATTAATAATTCTAGAGTTATTCAAGATTTCCTGATTTCATGTCGTACGTACCGTCAAATTCGTAGTATCTGTTTCATATCAACAATGACCTTGGTCATTGACGATAAATTACTCAAATAACTCACTAATGACTTCCTCTTTTTTTAATTCATTTAACATTGTTGATGTAAAACAGATTTCATGAATAGAAACAGAAAATCCTAAATAACTCAAGAATAAGTAATTTTAGGAGCATCAACATTCTGGAACATTATCATCATTTTTCTTCGCAGAATCCAACGCAATCATAAAAAAATAGGGTTCTAATTTGAAAAACGAAAGTTATGAGCCAATTTTGATCCCAATTTTTGAACCAACATTTGGAACACCCTGTGACGGGTTTTTCCAAATTCTGAAAATGTACAATATTTCCACAGTCTTCGCCTTCAAAAATGTGAAAACAGTTTGTGCTTACGATATCTAGGTTAGGAATAACAAACATAATACCGAATACACTTATCTCCCTTTTTCCTTCAGTTCTTTCTCGATATTTTGGAAAGTATTTTGACGAATGCAACGATTTTAGTACGAATGTATTCAAAATTGCAAATTCTATCAAATTCGAAGACAAAAAAACAGAAGAAAAAATGTTTTAAAATTTTTATTTTCAGGCTCCAAGAATATTTTAGATCGGTAGATAATGCCAAACAATATCATAATTTCAATTTTCAGATTTCAAATTGGTCCAGTTCTCCAGAAACGCCTTATAGGCCGTCGAACTTGGTACACCCTGTATAAATAGAGAATGTTTCTTTGTGTGATAGGCTCTTTAGCGCTTGCAGTCTTTCAATTCCCATAACAAGTTTCAATAATCCTGATCAATTTCCGGACAAACTTTCATCTCAGAAAAAGGCGCATCAGAAGAAGTGAAACATTGTTAAAAATTCCCAACTTTTCCGCGTCGCTCCAGATATTCATTCCGCCATTTCTGATCGCATTACAGGAGGACGAGGCACCGGTCGGCGAACTTCAAAGGACAAAGCCGCCGCCGACACCCCAGCCCCCCTCCCCCCGTCCCACCGTTCTAATGAAGAAGTCCCGGAAGATCTGAATGCCCCGACATCTCGACAATTAAGGACTGGGAATCTCGCTTCGCTGCAATGTCGGGAATGGCATCGGGAGCGAACTGAAGGCTGGAAGAATTTCGGAGATTGGAGACAGGTTGTAACAGGACATCGAAGATGACGATTATGCACTCTTGCTGCTGTTGGAGGTCGGTGCGCCAAGGGAGCTTTGCCTGTGGTATCCACACTCTCGTGAGTTTTTTTTTAAACTTGTGTATTACCGTGATTTTAATGTATGATTTTATAATCTTTTCAAAACAAGGAACCGTTAAAATCAACAAAAATGCATAATCTTCATTTATATATATATATATATATATATATATATATATTCTTATGAAAAAGAGAGCTAAAATAATACAATAAATGTTGAAACAAAAAGTACCTAAGCTGAGGTAAAAAAAAACGGGGTATCATAACATTCTTCGTATGATACTATAGAGTCATACGATACTATCATCACTAGTATTATACGATACTATACAGCCAGGGGAAAAACCTCAGCCGAAAAAACCTGCCTCCCCGTAAACAAAATAACATAAAATATCAAATATCAGGGAAATCTTGAAAGTCATCAGTGTGATCATCTTCATGTTATCCGTCGATGGGCTCGGATAAACAGATTCTTCCCAAAACGACTCGCAATTCTTAATCTGAAATGAAAAAAGACAAAAACAGAAAAGAAACCGATTATTCAGAATAAATCAAATGCATTTTAGAAATGCATTTGGTACTTCAAAAAATATCAATATTCAGATTTCTTGGCCAAATTATGTTAGGTGGTTTATAAATATTTATGACAGAAATGTCACAAAATTTGAAAGAAATAAAAAAGCTCCATCAATTTCCCCTTTCCGAAAGTGTTGAAATTCACGAAACTGATAATTTTTTAACATAACAAGCTAAACTAATAAAAAATCAATTAATACATAACTTTTAACTGTCCTCTTTCACGAGGATTTTTTCTGTTGCCGTGTGGGTTTCTTGCAGAAGAATCACTTCGATATCATGTTTATCAGCTAATTTGGAGACGTAATCACACTTGTCTTTCGATATTCCTTCGATTTTCAAATTCAAATTCCACAAATTCTCGCTCTCTGGTCGTGAGGGTTTTTCAAACCGGATACGACCTTCCAGGTGATGATTTTTCGGCACTTCAGATGTTTGAAGACCGCTACAGGACCCCAATGAAAGGCAATCATCTCCCATAGATAAACCAAACATGTTATAACACAAGAAAACAGAATATTTTTCAGGAGCAGAAACTAAGACATATTCCGAGAATTGTCATTCTGACAATTTGAATCGATAGTACGTTCCATATAATTTAACAAGCTGACCCAGCAGACTTCGTACTGACTCAATCGATGAATAAAAAAGCCAATTCAATATTAGAATAAACTTTAAGGCTCATGGAATCTTAACGGTGTCCGGACTCTATATAAGAGAAAGCCACGTTTTCAATTTCAAAAACAAACACTTATTTCAATTATTCAACAAGTCTTCAGACAGGACAAGAGGTAGAAATTACATGCTTCCGAAGCATAACCTTACAACAATTCAGAAAAACTTTTTTCATATATCTTTGAAAATGTATAATCATCTTCTATATGCTTTAAAAAATATCACAAATGAAGCAAGTTTCAGGAGAAATATAAACCAAATTTTACTCAAGATAGAACCATACACAGTATCAGAATTTTTCAGACATAGTTTCTAGTCTGCTGTTGTTTTTCCTTTCTTATGACAAGTTTGCACTATGACCCTTTATTGTTTTGAATGAGTTTGTAAATAATTGACAATCGAAAGCCGAAGGCTGTTACCAAGCAATGATCTTGAGATACTTGTCTTGAAATTATGACGAATTTGTGAATGTCTGAGGGATATCCGTTGAATTCATGTACTACTAGCTGACCCGGCAGACTTCGTACTGCCTCAATGGATAAATAAAAAAGTAACTTTAATATTATAATAAACTATTATGGTATAACACCTTGTAAGTGGAGAAAATTGTCCTGTACAATTAAACCAGTCAATAAGGGCGAAAATTAGGCATTACCTCCGAATTCTATCAAGATGCTTCGATTTTGATGAAAATTTCGATATGAGCTATACTTGTCTCCTACTCCTCCCTATGCCAATTTATGCATTTTATATTCAAATGGTGAACACAATCCCTTCATCCAAAATTAAAAGTAACTTGTTCTAACGTAAATCAAAATAATGTCTGGGTCTCAGTTGCGTCTTATGCAGTTTAATGAAGGTCTTCATATACTTTGAGATCGTATAATCCACTTCCTTTCAGCATGAAATGTGTGAAAATGGGTCTCTAATAATATTATTAATTAATTTCAATCAATTTTTATTACAGTTTTTCGAACCAATGTTAGTTGTAGTTATTTTTATTATTCAAAAAAGTAACCCCTATCTGTTCAAAATAACAAAATGAGAATATCATTCAAACATTTCATTTATTCATCACTTTATTCACGTGAAATTACTACTTTTTGTGTAAAAATATTCACCTGATTCTGAGTGGTGTCGCCACTGTCATTTATTTCTTCATCTTTGCCAAAGATTGGACAACTGTTTTGACAGTTAACACCTGCACATTCCCCACATGTAGCGTTACAGAAAGGACTCAGTTTTCTGCATTTATAAAAAATAATTTTCAACAATTTTTGTGGTACAGGTGTTTTTTGCATTTTTGTGGGCTGCAAATATCTATTGGTTCTATTCCAACCACAATCAACTGAATTGAGAGCTTTATTACCAAACCAAATTTGAAGTTGATGATTTTAGGCAAGCATTTATTTCATCGGCAGCCGTCGATTTTGGAATTACTGTTAATGGTTGTCGGAAGTCACCAGACGAAAGAATCAATGCGCCCCCAAAACATCCGTTTAGGCAACTCAAAATACACAGTAATTGTTTACATATATAATAGTTGAATGGAGATTTGTTACAATCAGAAAATGTAGTTCACCGAATTAAAATCAAAAACAATACTTTCACAAAAACGCTATTAGCCTTAGCGACACCTACTTTCTTTATCCGCAAGTAGAAAAATTATTGCCTATTTTTTTCCGTTTCATCAAATTTTTCTCTGATGCCACATTTTTTCGAATGCTTTTTCGATATCCAGTAACAGTAACACATTTCCAACTTTCGAGTGCAGATTGTAATCTCCCCATGAAAATTTCAGATAGAATCACATCGGTTCTGGAAATTATTAAAACCCAAGCTTCTTCTCGACGTGTGACAGAATTCACTCACGTTAACTCGATTCTAACATCTTTACGACTGTTGAATCCAATATAACCGAGCGTTCATCGTAAAAAGAAGATGAAAACTTCACTAAGTTGGCTGGTGTACGTGATTTATTAGTATCTGTGCCTCGTGTCGCGCTTTCGATAAAAATCGATTGGATTCTGTGGAAGAGCAGATTGGTTGGTGAACGTTCTCATGACCTTTATCATGTGAGGTGAGGATTTCAATCTCAAAAATATTCGAGAAGAAATATATCGATGCACTTTTGCTGAGTTGATCAAGGTCGAAAGTAGTGAGAAATAATCGCACGAAAAAAATGTCAATTTTCGGACCAAGGAGAATCTAAAATACTATAATTCTAAAACAAATTTCAGAATGAGCTTATTTTTCAACACGAATGCAAAATGAGTGTGGAATTGCTTTCTGGAACGAGTATTAGACGATATTTTCTCTATTTCAGTAAAGTTTTGTGGAAAACTCTCGAAATTCATATAAAAATTCAGATTAGTGACTTTTGTATTGTATCTTGGCAGTTGCTGTCACTTACGATATTTGACAGATTGTGGAATTTGAATTGATCTGATTCGAAAATTGAGAGGATCTGAGGTCAGTACTGACAACCACAAAACGATAAATATAACTGAAAACAATGCTGTAATGAGTTTCATTAAAGCACTACTTTTAGTAGGTACTGTAATGCTACTGTTTTTGCTGTTCATTAATGACCTACCCGATCATTTAGTTTCAGACCTTCTTATCATTTTTGCAGATGGCACAACCGTAGCGGTTTCGGCACAGAGTTCTGTAGGACTCTTGGAAAAGTGCAATACTGGTGCTCCATTTCGTAAATTGGTGCCATTCTAATGCTTTGATTTTGAATTCGGAAAAAACTGAGTGTATTTACTTCAGTTCTAAAAACATTAATAGAGAACGTCCAACTATTAAATGCCTCGATAATCAAATTCTCTCAGGGGACTCAGAGAAATTTTTAGGTGTTCACCTTGATTGTTTTCTTAGATGGGGTACTCATGTGGATTTTGTATGTAATGAAATGGGCAGTGCATTTCATGCAATTAGTAGAATTAAGGATTCATTGGCATTAAATTCAATACTTAGTGTTTATTTTAGTCTAGTGTAGACCGTTCTTAACTATATTATTATTTTATGGGGTGATTCGGTAGATTTTCAAAGAGTGCTTGTTGCTCAAAAGAGAATTTTGAGATTGATATTCAATGTTAAACCTAGGGCCTCTTGCAGACACTTCCATCATTATTCATATATAGATGTCTGGTTTATATTAGGGAACATGATCACATAATGGTGAAGCTGTCCTACTTTCATGGATACACTACCAGAAATAATGCTGTTTTGTGTATTCCAATCCATCATACTGCTAAGTTCAGGTCTTCCCCTACTTATCAGGCTATTACTGTTTTCAATCATTTACCTGCCAGCTTCAAATTATGGAATATCAATAAATTTAAAATTGTAATAAAAAATACAGGGTGGCCGTTTGAAAACGAAACAGACGAGATTACAAACGAAATAAATTTTTTCGATAGAAATGCTCGGACAGGTCGATTTCTGTTTCGAGGGGGACAACTTAAGATGTAGGTTACAGACGCATAGCGCTTCAACCCTTGCTACTACAACCCTCACCCCCAATTTTTGAATAGGGAAGATGGGGTGAGTTATACCTCATTTGAAAGGTATTTTTATACTGATTTTAGCACAGTAATTGTTTTTTCATTTTATGCATTAGTTCTCGAAATACAGGGTGGCCATTTGAAAACGAAACAGACGAGATTAGAGACGAAATAAATTTTTTCGATAGAAATGCTTGGACAGGTCGATTTCTGTTTCGAGGGGGACAACTTAAGATCTAGGTTACGGACGCATAGCGCTTCAACCCTTGCTACTACAACTCTCACCCCCAATTTTTTAATAGGGAAGATGGGGTGAGGTTTTTCACAAAAAAACACTACAAGTGCCATGAAAACACCACTTCATTTTCAATTGCTTAGTCAAGAATATTTCGAAAACTAATGCATAAAATGAAAAAATAATTACTGTGCTGAAATCAGTATAAAAATCCCTTTCAAATGAGGTATCACTCACCCCATCTTCCCTATTCAAAAATTGGGGGTGAGGGTTGTAGTAGCAAGAGTTGAAGCGCTATGCGTCCGTAACCTACATCTTAAGTTGTCCCCCTCGAAACAGAAATCGACCTGTCCGAGCATTTCTATCGAAAAAATTTATTTCGTCTGTAATCTCGTCTGTTTCGTTTTCAAATGGCCACCTGTATACTGCTACAAAAGGTTTATTATAGTGTTAGGGAATATTTAGATGAAGATTCTTTTTCTATTGCTGAGTGATTTGTTATTTGTAGTTTATACTCTTTTATGATTTGACCTATGCAAATTTTGTATTTTGTCTTACTGGATCGATAAATGTTATTATTATTATTAATGAACTCATTACGATACTGAAATGGAGAATAGTATATTCTAAAACAAGTTGCAGAATGAGCTCCTATTCCAACACGAATGCGAAGTTCGAAAACGAGCGACGAAAGAGCGAGTTTTCGATAGCATGAGTGTTGAAATTGCCTTCTGCAACGAGTATTAGACGGTATTTTCTCTATTTCAGTAAATTTTTGTGAAATACTCTCGAAATTCAAATGAAAATTCAGATTAGTGACTTTTATATTGTATCTTGCCAGTTGGTGTGACATACGAAATTTGACAGATCACGTAATTTGAATTGATTTGATTCGAAACTTGATTCGATCGGAGGTCAGTACTGACAACTATAAAACGAAAAATATAACTGAAAACAATGCTGTAATGAGTTTCATTACAGCACTACTTTTAGTACTGTAATGAACTCATTACGATACTGAAATAGAGAAAGATACATATAACCCCAGAAATGTCAACCTTCGGAATAGAGCTGTCAGTTGTCAGATTGCAACACTGCGGTGGTCCAATCCCGAAATTTGAGATGTAACCTTTCTCAGCTCTGATTTTATTAGATCCTCAATCGATTCGTGACTCGTTTTGATCTTTTTCGTCCTGTTAGTTCAGAATCGTCGCTTAAATAAACAAACCGAAGCAATCAGGCAGTTCGGACTGGCTGAATTCTTCGTCAAGGCCTCACCTTCGTTTCCTGTTGAGACGCAATCCGGCGCTAATGGCAAAGGTCGAGCTCGATGTTGACGGATCGCCGTCGCGACGCCTGTCAGACGAGAGTTTGCGTCCGGACGATTTTCTTCGAAAATTCTTGTTGATGGCCGTGATAACGAGGATAATCTGGCGATGAATATATGCAGATTGCGTAACGGCTCGGATAAACAGCGATTAGAGCTGTTGTTAGCAGTAATTTGTACAGATTTTGCGAATCATTTGCAACATGAATTTTGTGTCTGGAAGATTTATCTAATTCTGTGTCAAATCTGTTCGTTCTGCCTACTTTTGCAGAATGAAATTGTTAAAGAACCTCTCAGATTTGCACAGTTTTCATGGTGATATTTATTGATTACATGTTGGCCTCCTGACACAGATTTGTTCATTATCTGTCAAATTTATGGGAGAGAAAACATTTCTTCCAGACAATATTTTTTCAATTCAAAAATCACTGAACGCGATTTATGGAAATATTCCATTAATTTCAATAAGAATTCAATTCGTTTCGTAGTTGGCTTTTGAATTATGAACTGGTGGAAGAATATCAGTATAGGGTCCTTCTGCATATGTATCATAAAGAACTACAACACTTTGCGCAACAATTAAAAGTACAGAAAAATTTTCAACATTGTTTTATGATTTTTAGCAGGTTTCTCAATGAAAACTTACTATTGAAGCTTGAAGACTCTAGTTTCTTAATTTATTGGTCAGCAATTTTTCGGAGTATCGGTAGCCATGCAATCTTCGAATAACCTAAAAAAAAAGTTTTAAAAATTTTTGAAATTTTTACTTTTGCTTTACGCGCATAGAAAAATTTACACGAGCTAGACCGATGCAAAGGTTGCATAGCCTGTTTATTCAGCTCTGATTGGCTTTTATCACTGTCGGATATGACCATTTGTCTTCGAGATATGTGATTCTGAATGCAAAAAGATCCTTTTTCACTCAACTGTCGATATTTCCGAAACTGCTGAGCCCATAGAGAGCTGACAGGCGATTTCTTTTCCTGCATAAATTTTTTAACAAATGTGTCATGATTAATAATTGAGAAAAAAATTTTTTGCTTGTAATTTTAACGTGAAAAAAGATCAAAAAAATTGCAATTTTTTGGTTAATGGACTGTATCTTCGTCAATATTCTGGAAAAACTTAGGTTATAAAAAAATTTCACAGCCTGATGTTCCCCAAAATTCCCTTCTGAATTGGTAGATCGATCGGTTCAGCGGTTTTTTGGACGGTTTGATTGAAATTTCGAAAAAATAAGGTGAACAAGTTTTTTTATTCTCTGAACTAACCTTTTTAAATCGGCGTTTTAACCGAATGAGTCGGAAAGTTTGTTGTACCTCTGCAGAAAACGAAAGAATTCTGTCGCTCAGAATTTCGCTCAACGAGTACCCTAGGCAGCTTAGAGCATCAACTTTGAATTCATCCGATGAATTTTTTCCTGAAGAAATGAAGGTTTGAATGTGTCCATAGCTTTAGTGAAGATGAAGCAGAAATGATCTTTTTTTTTCTAATTCAAATTTTTTTTTTAAATTACCGAAATTCTCGAAATATAAAGAAAATTTTTAATGATTTATTCACAAAAAATATTGAGTAGAGAATGAAAAAATAATGTAAATTATTGATTGATCGAAAAGATTAAATCAAGTTCAAGGAACAAAAATCTTGTTCCCTTAATGTCTTCAAAATTTCAATCAATTGGTCTAACAAAACCGCTGAACCGATCGATCCACCGATTTAAGTAGGACTTTTGGGAACATCAGGCTGTAAAACTTTCTTATAACCTAAGCTTTATCATATATATTGACGAAGATACAGTCCATCATAAAAAAAATTTTTTTGAACTTTATTCACGTTACAGGCGAAATATCTCAAAAACGAATGATCATATTCGAGGGTCGCAAAAAACAAATTAGAGGTGAATAAACGGGCTATGCGACCTTCAAATCGATCTATCCCGAGAAAATTTTCTCATGCGCGTAGAGCAAAATTAATGATTTGAAGAATTTTGAAAATTTTTTCTTCCGTATCTATCTGAGGATTGCATGGCTGAAAATTTTCAAGCAATAAATTGAGAATCAAGCTTGAAAATTAAGTTTTTCATTTTCAATCAACCATTTTTCACTGAGATACAGCTTGTTAAAAATCACCAAAAAGTTTCGATACTTTTTCTGTTCCTTTAATGATTGCGCGAATTATATTCTACATTCGTAATAAATATGGATTATTCACAAATATTTTTAAGAGGAAGTCAAAATCATCATATTTTACTTCGATCGTGAAATACACAGCTTCACAAAAGTAAAAATGAGTTCAAAATTTTTTTCACTCATTGTTTGAACTGACAGTTTCAACTGTGAGTTTATTTCAAGTACCTATTTGTTTTACAGTTCATCCCAAATTTGCTGTACCCTAAGAGTTTTTTGGAACACTGTGTATCGAGATAACATCTTATGATTTTTTCAAGGGGAAAACAGTGTTCGCTAAATATTTTTATGTTGACTTAAATTTTCATATCGTGAGAAACAATCAGAAGATCGATTTCCACACAATTTATCGAGCTTCTTTTCATCCCAACCCTCAAGTCTTTTTCTCCAAAACTGAATAAATCAATCTCATAATATAACTCAGACTAAATACCTGAAAATGACGAGTAGTGAAACCACCCAAAACGTAAAATTAAAAGTTTTTGATGGACTTCATTTCTTGAAGAGAAACCCCAAACTTCTCAAGAAAAAAACTATACAAGAACTCAATTTAAACCGCCAATTACCCATGTTTCCTCCAAGAGACGGTTTTTCCCCACTAAAGTTCTGGATACTTCAAGAACTTCCTGGAAACCTCCCTTGATATAATAGGAGATGCGACTTAGTGATCCAATTTATTACAAGTTCCTCGCATCCACGGCTCGTTCACTTGTGGGGACTCGGTTGCATAGTTTGGATGTCTTGGAGGGATGCGAGGACAAATTCCAACTCCAATTACGGGAATACCTCGGTCTGATGACTCGAGACGATGAAGTTCCAAAGAGGACTCCTTCGGAATGCTTGGATTACCGGCAACATTGGTATTGCGGTCTAGATGACCATTCCTGGGGTTTGAAGAAGAATTCATTGATTCAACTCGAAGGGAACTTCGGTGAAGTGATCACATGTATACAGGGTGAGGCCTTATTGGGAAGTATGTAGACTATTTTCATAAGTACTCTGCACTGCGCCCTCCTGTCATCAAACATCGTCGTTTTTTCCTGAAATACATGAATGATAAATGCACTGCCAATCCAGTTGGTATTAATACATTCGGAAAAATTCCATCTATAGTTGCCAAATTCCTCAAACTGCCAGAACCAAAGATCGTCCGTTTCATTGCTAGCAGAATCAGGAGCAAATATGACGGATATGAAAAAAATGGTGGATGGAAGTCTACGACGGTAGCCGAGGGCTGTGTTGATCATTACATTCCATGTAGAAATGTCATTGCTGAAAAAATTCTCCCAACCTCAACAGATTTTAGATCATCATCATCCAATATTGTACTTCCGGTTTCTACAAGTACTGATGGTGCTGAGGATTCTAATAATATGTTGAGAAGCTCCCTAACTTCACAGGGCATTAATGTTAGTAATTGTTCTAGTTTTACGATTAATATTAATGTAATGTAGTAATGATTGTTAAATATTGATAATAAAAATTTGCAATTGCTGAGTTTTTCTAATCTGATTTCATCATAAGAAATTGGAGAGCTGAAAATATTTTTAACACTAATATTAAAAATATTTCCAACAGGCTTCCACGTAAACAATCAATTTTAAAATTGTCTGCTGTCATTAAAAGTGTCATTTTTAATGGCAGTTGTTCAAAATAATAATTTATATGGAGCTTTAGACTTTGAAAACAAAAGTCGTAGGGTTTTCTGGAAGAAAAGGATACTCCTTACAGGATGACAGTCTTCAGTGTTAAAAACAGAGTTTGCAACTCCATTAGCCTGAAAGTCCCTCACCTCATGGAGCTGAATCGGATATCTACGACACCAAAACTTCATCCACCTCGGCCCCACATACTTCCAGTCCAATCATTCGAAGCAGCTCTAACACTCATTCAGCAAGACAAATCCAAAACCCCTTCTACTTTGGAGGAGGCCTCTTCTCCATCCACCAAGTCAAATTGAGTTCGTTCTAACAACACACTTTCGCGACCTGGGGCATAAATATAACCGCAATACAGTTTGCAGAAACCAATTAGTTCTCGTTTGGGAGTAATTGAATTTCGAACACTGGAGGTTGAATGATGTCTCATTCGAGCTGGAGGATATTATAACCGATAGGCGGGAAATGGGAAAACTATGTTGATGAGTTCATTATCGAGTTTCGGGATGTGAGAAATTTTAAGTGTATTTATCTACCAGCTTCGGAGTTGCAGTTATAGACTGAGTGACAACTTGAATGGGTGCACCATTAAGTCTAGAAATTGCAAATTTCTTCAAAGAAACCATACACATGGCTACATTATGTAGATAATACTTTTGTCGTTTGTAGTTACGGAGATGAAAAATAAGAACCTTTCTTAATCTATCCTAACAATCTTAATATATCAAACCAAGTCGGTCATTTTGTTGGTTACACCATTTCTAACTCAAGATTGGATAAACTGTTTATCATGAAAGATTTTTTGTTGGATTCTTCTACGACAGGGTGAACATAAAAAACATTAACATTCTGAAAAATTTGATGAAATGGAAAAACAAACTAGGAAATAATTTTCCTTCTTGCGAATATCCACAATAGGTGTCGCTACGGTACATTTTCTAATAATATTAATGCATCTGTGTCCATGTGTTATTACACCTATCTTTCTTCCGAACACTACGGAAAATTTTATAACGAAATGTTCTGAACAACTGACTGACTGACTTTCGTTTTTGTATTTAGAAAGTGTAAAACCAATGATTTATTTGTTATTTCGATGTCTTCCACTGATAAGTTACACAATTCACTCCGACAGGTTCCAAATAACCCGAAAATAGTTGCAACTTGAATCATCAAGTATTTCTCATCTTGTGCTTCCTTTATAAACTTCTCAACTTGTTAACGAGTGAGAATTTTCGATTTCTTGGGACGATATCCTTCACTTTTCCGTTTCAAATATACTATTACCTAAAAATATTCACTAACATCCACACCATTTTTAACAGGGGCGCTTGACTTCGTCATTGAAAATTTGCTCCACAAAGTTGATGAACTCCATACTTTTGAATTTTCTTGTAAGTATGCCAAGAAAACGGTTTCACTGAAGTCCTTCTTCATTCTTCAATTTACACCAGGCCAGGAAATTGTTATATGCAATATCGTCCTGCTGAACAGATTTTTCAGGTAGGAGTTCCAGATTTGCTCTTCTTGCAGACTCTTCAATATCCAGAGGAACAATCAAATCGTCCACCATTATTAATAATTGGACTCTCGACAAACATATTAAGCAGTTAAAAACCCAAGATGAAAAGTGGAAAGGAACGAATTCCAAATGACATCGTCTTTTCTCATTTGTTAGTAATCATAACGTTGGCAACGTTTGCGATTCACAACAACCTTTTGATTATCTGTATATTAAAATGCATTTAGAAGTTTATTGTCAATGCAAATTCGCCCATTTCATTATCAAAATAGGGCAGTTGAACTAGAAACATTGTATGGTATTTGTGTTTGAAGTGATTTCATTTTGTTCGTGAAGTGGTTCAATTCTCTCCGCTCATTTCACAAACTTTTCACCCACAAAATAAAACGTCACTTTTTTCATGTTTCATACTCAAGTTAAGTTCTCACAAACATGTTGGAATCGAAGAATTTTCAAAATGCCTTCCGTTTTCCGGATCTTGTGTATTTTCACCTCTGGGTTTACTGGAAAACCTTCGTGACCCTGAACGACAAACAGCCTGTTTATGCGTTTAATGCTACAGAGCGAAAGTATTTTAATTTCCTCCTCTTTTGCTTGCTCCAAAGCGCCATACAGTGAATTTTAAATTGAGTTTCTGGGCTGAATTTCACAAAGCGCCTCTGAAAACATCAGGTGACAAAGGGAAGATGCAAATTGGGCCAAAGTCGTGGCTAGCTCCGGGGCTTGTCGAGAACATCGAAACGATTTTTTATTAGGCTCAAATCTACTTATTCTACTACTGAACTTCGTGTAACTGAGCGATCTTCTCAGAGATCATTATTCGGAGAAGAATAACTGAAACAATAAACAGCACTCCACAAAGTGAATCTAGTGTTCTAATAATTTTATTAAGGTAAAATATATCGATTACCGCTACCTGATACACTTTTACACAGCTTAGGAACAACCTCAATAAGACAAAGCTACATTAATCGAAACTGAAATTATTTTAACACAATTTGCGAACAGCACCATCAGATGTTATGGTAAAAAAAATCTAGCCCTCCACATATTGAAATAAAAAGTAGCTCCATCATGGAGCTGAATGAAATTTGTTTGAAAATCGCATGCAAGTTGATTTTTTCAATAGCGTGGTAAATGTGGAAATTAGTTATTTCCGCATTCACATATTCAAGACTGAAATGTCTATACAACGTTGCAGCTGAAAGTATCAGAGTTACTCAAAGAGTTAATCTTATTTTGTGCCTCAGGGATTTTGACGCCATAACATTTAGTCAGCGCGTATAAACAAAACAAAATTAGAACCTTTCAAATTTGTTTATTCCTGGGGATGATGGTAATATTTGAATACCAAAATGCGGTAACGTTTATTCGGTATGCGTAAAAAAAGACCGCTTGATCTGGAGACACGGTACGGAAAAGTCCTGCAGAGTACTCGAAAAAGTACAAAAAGGTACTACGAAGCGGTAGTGGAATAGATCTGAGAAGGCTAAGTGAGAACGGTCTTCTAGATCACTTCAAGTTAGGTCAGGGAACGCAGAGCGGTTTAAGAGGATTCATATTTTAGTAGTGTCAAATAATTAGACAGGTTTTGTTAAGTAAATATTACTTAATATTATTATAGAGTTATTATAGAGTCTTCAGTAAGAAACGTATTGGAATCAATCATTTCATTATTAGAACGAATCGTCAAATGAGCTTTTCAATTTTGCATGTTTGAGTCCATAGTCCTGAAATATATCTCTTCTGCTCTCATATTTCTCGGAATTTACATTTGATCGAATTAGTATGTTTTCTTGTGAATAAATTTTCATCTGATCTGATTCAGACAACGCATGAAAAGGTGGTTCATGTTAGTTTTTGTTTTTGTTGAATTTTTCTAAATAGATTTTATGTGAGTTATTTCGATGATTTCAATTAAAACCCTAGAACTGAACTCTCTGTATGAAAAACTAGATATTAGTATCTAGTCTTATTCTTCATGCATCAGGCCTCAACCACCCTGATCCAATTTTCGGCTGTTTTTCCATTGTCAACGCGAAATCTCGTGGAAATTGAACCCGACAGTTTTCCCGACAAACCTGAAATATTAAATATCTGGGCGTCTTAACGCTCAAAACAGACGCTTATAAATATCGGACAGTCCCTCTTGAGTTATTAATTTCGAATGTCGAGAGATCCTCTAGCGAATAAAACGTCTCTTGGCGAAGATCCTGGAAGACATTAAGGTTTTTCCGGGTAAAACGAGCTACTGCTGGATGCTATAAATATCACTTTAATTAATTCCGTTGAAAACTGTCATTGTCGTTGAGTTACAAGCATTGTTTAACAAGTCCCTGGCCAATGTAGGAGTGAAACTGCTATTGACAGTTTGAGTAATCGGAATATGCAGAGTGTTTTGTCCTACTTATATGGAACCACTAAAATCTCGGCGCTCATACAGGGTGAGTCGATGATGTGTACATAAATTTCATCTGTATATTCTTCTTTTGGAGTCGAACACCTTTTATTCATTCAATTTTAGACCATGCTTTCGTGTTCGAACACTTCTGCCGCAAAATCTGTCAGATAAGCTCAACAGAATAGAAGGGCATCTGCATTAGCAGCTCAAATGTTTTATCCAGAGGCCGGCATATCGAAAACCAATTCATTAAGCGGTGATTGGACCCTATTGAACTTCAACAATCCTCCGCCAATAGGTCAATGTAGGTGTGGGAGACCCTTTGAAAAGCAATTTGAATTTCGCTTAGCTTGATGAGCTTTATAAACAGGAATGGTTTTTTCTGATTACGTATATGGAAAGACATTTACTCCCAATCAGTTGACGATCTAGACCTGACATCAAATTCAAACGTCTTTTGCGAAATCAAGTAATTCCATCCGACAGATATAACGCAGAAAACTTTAATTTCTCCGGTACCTCAGGGTGGAACATTCCAATTACGATTCACGGAAACTGACACACCTTTGAAAGAAATTCGCCGCACTCAGAAAGCCTCAATTAGGGCTATATTTCATCTCGTTGGCATCTGCGCTTCTACAGTCGCTCAAAATTGCTGAAATATGTTAATGAAATTTCTTGGTGGAATATAAATGGGACTTCCTTAATGAAAGAGATACATTTTTACGCTTGAGCGTCATCGGTTAATGCACCACCAGAGACGTGCCTTAATTTCGAGCCCAGGGGCGGAGGTATGGGGCAGATGTTAGAGATACTGGAGCAGGCACGTATATGTCTTCGCCTCTACTGGTTATTGGCGATTTGAATTCAAGCAGAAGAGGTTTAGTGTTCCCCTGTCGGCAATTACAGTTAAGTACTTGTTGAATTTCCTACAAAGGACTGTTAAAAAGGAGGGTAGACGAGATGTCGAGTTCTTGATGGGGTCTTTGGAGTGTGAGAATGTTACTGAATGCTTTCTTAGAAGTAATTGAAAATACGCAGAAATGAAGTAGTTGAACAGGAAATGGTGAAGGGGGTCGTAAATATTTCATTGATTGCTGAGAATTCAGCTCTCAGCATGAAGAGTTGAATAGAGTTAATTCAATAAGTTACTACAGATAAACTCTGATGATATAACTATGTAGCTATTCTTCCTGAGGTGATAACTGTGTACAGCCTTAAATAATCATAATGACATCTTGTTCTACGGCAATGAAAAAAATAACAGCTTATGTTCCTAGTGATCATTGCTCTCTTGATCAGATTTGATTCGTCTCGTTCTGCTTCTCTATTTTTTTTGTTAACAGTTTAGAAATCTCTAGATTATCTACTGATTGTGAGTAGTTATCTTTCTATATGTAATCATAACACAACCATTCCTGTTTATAAAGCTGATCAAGCTCGGTGAAATCAAAATTGCTTTTCAAAGGGTCTCTCACACCTACATTGACCTATTGGCGGCGGATTGTTGAAGTTCAATAGGGTCCAATCACTGCTTAATAAATTGGTTCTCGATATGCCGGGCTCTAGATAAAACATTTGAGCAGCTAATGCAGATTCTCTTTTATTCTGTTATGAGCTAATCTGACAGATTTTGCGACAGAAGTGTTCGAACAGAAAAGCATGGTTTAAAATTTAATGAATATAAGGTGTTCGACTCCAAGAGAAGAATATACAGATGAAAATTATGTACACATCATCGACTCCTCCTGTATGAACGCCGAGGTTTTAGTGGTCCCATATAAATAGGACAAACTCTGCATATTGTGATTACTCAAACTGTCAATAGCGGTTTCACTCCTACATTGACCAGGGACTTGTTGAACAATGCTTGTAACTCAACGAAAATGACAGTTTTCAACGGAATTGATTAAAGTTATTTTTATAGCATCCAGCAGTAGCTCGTTTTATCCTGAAAAACCTCAATGTCTTCCAGGATCTTCACCAAGAGACGTTTTATTCGCTAGTGGATCTCTCGACATTCGAAATTAATAACTCTAGAGGGGCTGTCCGATATTTATAAGCTTCCGTTTGAAGCGTTAAGGCGCCCAGATATTTAATATTTCAGTTTGGTCGCTATGAGAGTAAGGCTCAGACAGAGTTCTAATATTACTCATTGGGTCATCCCATCCGAAGATTCAAGGTTTCCAATAAAGTCCTAGTATTCTGGAAGCAATCTTAACAATCAGCTTTGGTCTGACCCCTGGACTGTTTCAGTCTCAGAGAAAAGGTAACATCAACCATATTCACTTCTCCTCATTCTTGTGGTGCTGATTTGAATGTGGTGGTAATAGTATTCTTTGAGTCAATAGAGTCAAAGTCACCAAACCGTTTCATCATGCGCTCATCACCAGAAGCTTTTGCTTGCTGGCTCGACGTCTGGCGAAACCTAGGCCCTCCTTTCGTGGGGTCGACTAGAATTGGTGCTTCGTTTATTTTTCCTTTGTTGCTTCTTGGTGCCCTGGGATTTTTCTGAAACACCCTAAACCTATATTGTTAATGCGACGTAGGAAAAGGAGATCTGGTCATCCTTGATTTCGTTGCCCATCCTAAGAACATGGTTCTCAGGATTCATCGCAACTACTCTACGCAAAAAAAATTAACGCACATTATGGAAATCTCAAATTAATTCTACAACTGAAGGTGTTGTCAATAATAAATATTTTTATCAGAAATATGCATGCATATGTTATCCTTTTTCAACGTTTTTCTTCAAGAGAAATGTTTTTTCCCAGCAGGAATAAAAAAGATGATATTATCAGATTTTGAATGTATTGGCTCCATTCTAAAATCAGTTGTTCTCGACCAATTCTAGTGATCAATAGTATTTTTTTCGTTTGATTTTTTACACTCGATCGCTATGCAATGCGAAACACGCAATTTGACCCAAGAGGAATGTGCCCAAGCGGTAGTTTCGCGAGACGAAGGGATACACAAGAATTGCAGAAAGGTTTCGAATTTCCCATGCAAGTGTGTCCAGAATGTTGTAGCGATTCAGGGAGACAGAGGTATGAATATCCGAACACCAGGACAGGATAGACCCCGGGTAACAACTGCCATTCAAGAACGTTACTTGATAGTTTCTTCGTTGAGACAACGGTTTGCAACCGCTCGCCTCCTTCAAAATCACCTTGAGCAAACTCATGGGGTGCAAGTTAGCACTCAGACAATAAGAAATCGCCTCAGAAAATATGATTTAAGGCCTCGTGTCACGGTAAGACGCCCATCGAAAGGCGCGTTTTTATTTTGTGAAAAGCATATCCATTGCAGAGAAGCCGATTGGGGAAAAGTTCTGTTCACATTTGAGTCTACATTCTGCCTCTACCATTGTGATCGACGTTCCCTTGTATACAGACGTCCACATCAAAGATATGCTCAGTGCAATTTCCTGAATACTACTGGTTTCGGGGGAGGATCGATTATGGTATGGGGTGGAATATCTTTGACTCCTCGCGCAGACCTAGTGGTCGTTGATAATAGAGCTATGATTACTGAAAAGAACATAAGGAACATTCTTGAAGAGCATGTAGTGCCATTTCCCCCATACATTGGTGAAAATGTCATTTTTATGGACGATAATGCCAGACCCCATCGTGCGCGCATCGTTCATGATACCTTGAAGAGGTTGAAGTCCGTCGAATAGAATGGCCAGCAAGAAGTCCAGATCTCAATCCAAGTAGGTTTAAGGCTGAAAAGTACAGAAAATCATCCAGCAACTCTTAATGACTTAGGAATCCAACTTGGAGAAATCTGGGAAGGATTAGATCAGAACATTTTAAGATCACTCATTTTGATTATGAACCGTCTTTGCCGAGCTGTAATTAACGCAAGAGGTGGAAATACCAAGTATTAAATCACTTATCAGCATTTCAGTATTTAGAAAATTGTTCATTTCTCTCTTTCACATAAGATTTGTTGAAATCCTGAATTTTTCTTCCATTTAATGTGTCTTGTTTCGTTCGAAACTTTCCCGACAGAACAGAAAAAATAAGTCATAAAGTCAACGTAGAGTTAACTTTCATTAAAATTGAGATTTTCAGAATGTGCGTTGTACTTAAGCTAAGGTGATGACCAATCCTGCAAGCTCAGCAAGAGACTTGACCTCATTCAACCTATTATAGTAACTTGGTCATTGGTAAGGGTTCCCAATAAGAATACCTTCCTCTTAACTATTTATCAGTCTGCATCTACTAACTACTAACTATGTCAATTCACAATTGAGTACTTTGTACTTCTGTATCTGTGTCACCTGTTACGATATATTTATGAACATTGGGAAAGGTGCTGCATCCGCAATATTAGTAATCGTCTATTTTATATTTCAATATTAGATGCACTACACTATAGTTGAAAACCTTGACACCCACGCTTAACAGGTGCTCGCAAAGCCCTGGCATTGAAAACAATAACAAGAGAGGCACTCCAAGAGAATCACATAATAGGAGGTTTATCAACAACTGCGGTAAACCCACCAACGTGCCACAATCAGAGGTGACCGGATAGCTTCGGAAACCGGCCCGAACGTGTGTGTGGTCCAGGCTTAACGGACGTGCATTTCCCGGAACACGTGCGATCGAGGAAATTTATCTCAATGAGCCATCCAGCTCGTATTCGTTCGGGACTTTCGGGACCTTAATTCTCGCCGTAAATAACTGGCTATCGGATCCCGGTCCGCTTACTGGAGGGAGTAAATTGATATGGGAGCTCTTTTCTTTGCCGGGGAGTTCCGGGAAGCGAGAACTCGACTTTTTGTTTTTGCGGGAAAGTTGTTAATTTATAACCGAGACGTGAAAGGGTGTGTTTAAGTTTCAAGATACAAAAAAATCAGGAATTCACATTCGTTTGTGCACTGATGGTCAATTTCACGAACGTCCATATGAATTTAATGAATCATTAAAATTTCAGTTCTTCATTGAACAGCATATCAGTCATGGATACATTGTTGAATTGAGGATTCAAATTTTTGTTCATTAAAGTTTTAATATTTCATCAAACAAGATATCAGCCATGGATGCGTTTTTTGATGGACTATCAAAGTTTTAATGAATCATTAAATTCTGATAGGTGTTCTGAAACCGAGAGATCACAAACTTCTGATGAATTCACCACAATTCTCAGGGTCAAGTTGGCGGCTATATACTTCTGTAATTTGAAAAAAATCCATTCGTTGTAATATACATACAGGGAGTATCAAGTTAGACGGCCTATTAGGTGTTTCTGGAGAACTGGACCTATTTGAAATCTGAAAATTGGGAATATTTTATTGTTTGACATTATCTATCGATCTGAAATATTCTTGGAGCCCTATTTTCGAATTTGATAGAGTATGAAATTCTGAATACATTCGTACCCAAATCGTTGCATTCGTCAAAATACTTTCCAAATTATCGAGAAAAAACTGAAGAAAAAGGGGCATAAGTGTAGTCGGTATTATGTTTGTTATTCCTCACCTAGAAATCGTAAGCACAAATCGTTTTCACATTTCTGAAGGTGCAGATTGTGGAAATATTGTACATTTTCAGAATTTTGAGGAACCCGTCACAGGGTGTTTCAAATGTTGGTTTAAAAATTGGGATCAAGATTGACCCATAACTTTCGTTTTTCAAACTAGAACCCTATTTTTTTATGATTGCGTTGGATTGTGCGAAGAAAAATGATGATAATGTTCCAACATGTTAATGCTCCTAAAATTAATAATTCTTGAGTTACTCAGGATTTCCTGATTTCATGTCTTACGTACCGTGAAATTCATAGAATCTGTTTCACATCAACAAGGAACTTGGTCATAGAAGATAAATAACTCACTAGTGACTTCCTCTTTTCTGAATTCATTTATCATTGTTGATGTAAAACAGATTTCATGAATAAAAACAGAAAATCCTGAATAACTCAAGAATTAGTAATTTTAGGAGCATCAACTTGTTGGAACATTATCATCATTTTTCTTCGCAGAATCCAACGGAAACATAAAAAAATATGGTTCTAATTTGAAAAACGAAAGTTATGAGCCAATTTTGAACCCAATTTTTGAACCAATATTTGGAACACCCTGTGACGGGTGATTCGAAATTCTGAAATTGTACAATATTTCCACAGTCTTTGCCTTCAAAAATGTGAAAACAGTTTGTACTTACGATATCTAGGTTAGGAATAACAAACATAATACCGAATACACTTATCTCCCCTTTTTCTTCAGTTTTTTTCGATACTTTGGAAATTATTTTGACGAATGTATTCAGAATTGCATACTCTATCAAACTCGAAAACAAATAAAAAAGAAAAAAAAGTTTTTGAAATTTTTTTTTCACTCCTTGTATAACTGAAAGTGGTCAGGCTCCAAGAATATTTTAGATCGGTAGATAATGTCAAACAATGATATAATCCAAATGTTGGTTCAAAAATTGGGATCAAGATTGACCCATAACTTTCGGTTTTCAAATTAGAAATAACTCAAGAATTAGTATTCTAGGAGCATCATCAAGTTGGAAAATCATCATCATGTTTCTTCGCACAATACAACTCAATCATAAAAAATAGGGTTCTAATTTGAAAAACGAAAGTTATGGGTCAATCTTGATCCCAATTTTTGAACCAACATTTGGAACACCCTGTGACGGGTTTTTCAAAATAATAAAATAAAAATGTCCATCTGTTAGAGCATGTTCCACTAGTGCAGATTTTTCTGCCTGATTTAGTCTACAGCAGCGTCCTTAATTCTCGTATTGATATTTCGTTTTGTTGTTCCCATGTAGACTTTGCAGCAGTCGCAAGGCTTCCTGTAAATACCGGCTTGTGAATGTGGATCGACTTTGTCTTTAGTAGTTCTGATCATTTTGCCAAGGTTTTGAGTGAGCTTACAAATGGTCTAGATTTTGTTCTTCTTCAGTAATCTACCAATTCTATGATCTTAGGGATATATATTCTTTTGAATGAGAGAGCTAAACTAATACAATACATATGGAAACAAAATAGTACCTAGCTGGGGTTAGTTCAACACAGGAAAACTATACAGGTCTGTAGTATGATAAAATGAGGAAAGGTTAAAAACCCCAGAGAAAAAACCCTGACCTCATCCGTGTTAGAAAAAAATTTACTAAAAATATATCAGAGGATCTTGGAGGACTGAAATAAAAAAAGAAAAAAGCAGAAAAATTTAGCTATTTATAATCAATTAAATGGTTTCTGAATTAACCACCCATTGCAGAAATTCTTTCTTCATAAATTAGTTATGACAGAAATGTCACAATGTTTTAAAAAAATGAAAAAACCCAATTAATTTCTTCTTTTTGAATTGCTAAACATGAGAAAACTTATAACACAACAAGCTGAACCGAAATATGGATTAAGTGAAAAATCAATGAGTACATAACTTTCAATTGTCCTCCCTCACGAAGAAGTTCCTCTGTTGCCATGTGGGTTTCTTAGAAGATCTCAACACCATGTTCGGTGGCTAATTTCGGAACATGTTCATATTCATATTTCATATTCATATATTTACCTTCAAATTTACAATTCAACATACACTGTGTTCACTCTTGTCCTTCAAATTCCTTCAATATTCAAATTTAATTTCTCAGCCTTGCTCTCTGATCGTGAGGGTTCTTTCGAACCAGGTACGACCATCCAAGTGATGATTTTTCGGAACTTCAGATGTTTGAAGACCGCTACGGGACCCTAATGAAAGGAAATCATCTCCCATAGATAAACCAAACATCTTATAACACAAGAAAACAGAATAATTTTCAGGACCAAAAACTACGACATATTCGGAGAATTGTCGAAATGACATCTTAGGGATGTATGATAAGATAGATTTTCCATTTAGTGTGAGTTATGATGTACTATCATCAGGTGTAGAAATTCTTGGTCTTATTGCCCTCTGAATTTCTTTGGCATTCTAACCATTGACGACGATGAATGCATTCTTTAGACGTTCAAGTTCATTCACCAGAAATTTCGGCTCTAATAATCGTCGAGCTCTTTTTAAGATTGTTTTGATGACTTCTGTCGTTTCTATTGTGGGTGATGATTCGACTCCTTGTGTTGATATCTGTCAGTGTGGTTTGGTTTTCAATTAACTCTGTATTCTAGTTCAGCATTAAACTTTCTAGGTACTAAGAAGTCTAGAAAAGGTGGAGCACCATCCTTTTCAATTTCCATAGTGCCTTTTTTGGGAAATCATTGACCAGAGATGTTCAATTTCACTGGGATCAATCTAGGTAAACGATGAGATCAATTCCTCTTAATTCGCAAAGCAAACATGTTACCGACGATAAGCCACCAAATTGAACATTCGAATTATCTCTCCTGGAGGCTATAAACCACGGCCAGTATTAACTTCGCAAAATAACAGTTCGATTCCGGTCATTCCACAGTTGGTAAACTAACGGCCCACCGAAGAACGTTAATTTTTATGCGGTTATTACTTTTGGCGAAGCGCTGAGCGGAATTTATTCTTGTCGTAAACGTCGCTTGATGATGATGTAAAGTCGTCAGACTTTCACTTTATATGTTAATAGACATCCTGAACGAATGGCAATATAAGCGGAATCGCATTTCAACACTCTCTTTTATTGGCACTGTGTTAGCGGCCCAGTATCTGCCCTGATTTGAGACTAGGAGGGAAGCTTTTCATACGTTAATGTACGCCTCGTGCCGAGCAATGAGATTAAACGAGTTAAAATCTAGGCATTTGTGAACCCATCGAAATATGAGTCGATAAAGTTTTTCTCGATAAGTTATGTCAGTTTACGAGCCAAATTTTCGTCATTTTCGGGAGGTTTTAATGTTGTGGTTTAATATCTAGGGAAAGTTTTGGACGAAACAAGACACATTAAATGGAAGAAAAATTCAGGATTTCACCGAATCTTATGTTGAAGAAGAGAGATGAACAATTTTCAAAATACTGAAATGCTGATAAGTGATTTAATACTTGGTATTTCCACCCCTTGCGTTAATTGAAGCTCGGCAACGACGGTTCATACTCAACATGAGTGATCTTAAAATGTTCTGATCTAATCCTTCCCAGATTTCTCCGAGTTGGATTCCTAAGTCATTAAGAGTAGCTGGATGATTTTCTGAACTTCTCAGCCTTCTATTGAGGTTGTCCCGAACCTGCTCAATCGGATTGAGATCTGGACTTCTTGCTGGCTTTTTCATTCAAGAGACTTCAACCTCTTCAAGGTACTCCTGAACGATGCTCACACGATGGGGTCTGGCATTATCGTCCATAAAAATGACATTTTCACCAATGTATGGGGCAAATGGCACTACATGCTCTTCCAGAATGTTCCTTATAAACTTATCAGCATTCATAGCTCCATAATCAGCGACCACTAGGTCTGTGCGAGCAGTCGAAGATATTCCACTTCAAACCATAATCGATCCTCCCCCGAAACCAGTAGTATTCAGGAAATTGCACTGAGCATATTTTTCATATGGTCGTCTGTATACAAGAGAAATTCTATTATAATAGTAGAGGCCGAATCTAGACTCATCTGTGAAGAGAATTCTTTCCGAATCGGTCTCTTCTTAATGGATATGCTCCCTCGCAAAATCCAAACGCTCCCTTCGATGGGCTGGGGTAAGAGTTGAGCCTTTTTCCGCGACACGAGGCCTATAATCATATTCTCTGAGGCGATTTCTTATAGTCTGAGTGCTAATTTGCACTCCATGAGTTTGCTTAAGCTGATTTTGAAGGAGGCGATCGGTTGCAAACCGTTGTCTCAACGAAGAAACTCTCAAGTAACGTTCTTGAATGGTAGTTGTTACCCTTGGTCTACCCAGTCCTGGTCTTCGGATATTCATACCTGTCTCCCTGAATCGCTGCAACATTCTGGACACACTTGTATGGGAAACTCCAAACCTTTCTGCAATTCTTGTGTATGTCCATCCTTCTTCTCTCAAAACTACTGCTTGGGCACATTCCTCCTGGGTCAAATTGCGTGTTTCGCATTGCATAGCGATCGAGGGTAGAAAATCGAACGATAGAAAAACTATTGATCACTAGAATTGATTGAGAACAACTGATTTTAAAATGGAGCCAATACATTCAAAATCTGATAATATCATCTATTTTTATTCCTGCTGGGAAAAAACATCTGTATTGAAGAAAAACGTTGAAAGTGGATAACATATGCGTGCATACTTCTGATGAAAATAATTATCATTGAGAACACCTTTAGTTGTAGAATAAATTTGAGATTTCCATAATGTGCGTTAGTTTCTTCTGCGCAGTGTATAACCCTCTAAAATAAACTTGATACGTCACTGACACCGTGTACCTACCCCAATTCACTCAAAATAACTTCCTGATATCCCGTGTTGACTTGGGAAGCCTGACGCATTTGGGTATTCGGAATGAATCCGCCTTTTGCTACAAGAGAAACACATCGAGTTGGGATTCTCCTCTTCTTTTTGTTTTCTGTGCCTGAGCTCCCGATATTTGATATCCTGCTCTGCGAGCTTTTCAATTTCCGCTCGATGTACGTAGCCGTATAGGGTGCGCGATTTGATGGCATAATAAATTAATGCGCATAGGGTAAAGATGCGGATTTTGAAACGAGCTCGGATGAAACCCAGCCTCCCGAGACAGATTCTAGAACGATATCGATTGAAATTCATCCTAGGGAGCTTCTGCACTTTTTGGGTTCTCACTTAGCTTGTGAAAGCTACTCGTGCTACTTAAGTTTGTCGTGGCTAGTCTCAAGTACTCAAATTATCCCAAATAATTCACTGCTTGTCTTCGATGGCGGCATTTTCTCTTTTTGGATGAATCAGCTAACTATGTATCTTCTAGCTGAACCGGCAGACTTAGTATTGCCTCAATCGATAAAATATTAAAAAAAGTTCCCTTTTCACCTCTCAAATGAAAAGAATTTTTTCGATGTATGAATTACAATGTACTTTTTTGTATTCCACCTAATATATTTCCTTCTCAAAAAAAAAACCAATGGTTAGTACAACTTTATTCATCTCTGTGGCGAAAGAAAGTTCGTTTTAGTGTTGGGTCGTACATGTTTCAAAATTGAGTTTGTAAGAGGAGCCTCACTTTTGTACTCAAGCGGTACTGTGTACCACTTAGAATGAGGCGAGGCTTTCATGAACCGATAGACAGTCGAGACAAAATTTGTTCCACTACATACTGTGTCGCGCGCAACTAGACCGATGAAAAGGGGGATGACGTCGTTACGTTAAACATTAGACTACCTGATTCAGTGTCTCGTCTTTCGGCTCTCCTGATGCGAAGTCGCTTAGTGGGACATTCGAAAAGAGGTGATACAGTTTTTTAAAGTGAGCCGTTCTTACATTTCTGCGTCGTGTCTGGGACACATGGACCGCCTCTTACAAGAGTTACCCAACACTAGTTCGTTGGGTCAGCTACCTTATCTAATTGCCAATTGCCAGAATTGGTTCCACCACCAGATCCCCTACGTTCTTTAGTTTCTGGGATAGAAAATGATTCTAAACAAATCTTGGCCAACATAATACCCTAATAGTTTATTAAAATATTAAAGTTCATTTTGTATTTATCGATTGAGGCAGTACGATGTCTGCCGGGTCAGCTAGTTTCACAATACATGTCCACACAATACTGCTGCAACAATCGACGAAATCTCAGCAAATAGTTATCAGCATTTTAACGAACCATTAAACGAAATGAATAATCATTCATCGAGCTCACTTCCTTGGTGGTTTCTCGGCTTAAAATCAATTAATTCAATTTTGTATTAAGTAGACATTTTAAATTTTAATAAAGGTACTCAGTATTCAATGGATTTATCATCTTAATCTTGAAGTCATATCCATCATCACCTCTCCAAAACATCAGCTGGTATTGTAGAACATCGTATGAACGGTGTGTTTCATATTTTCGTTGCAATTCTCCAGTATTGCGAGGTGTAAGAACAATATCACGCGTTTCCAAGTTTTCACTTTCAATCCCAATTGCCACTTCGTCTATTGTAGGGGTGTTGAATTGGCTTCATGTGCTCCAACAGGTCCTTTACCTGCTCTAATCACAACCTTGTGAATGTCACTTGGCATACGTTCCAAAGCAGTTTTAAACAATCGAACCAATGCATGATGTTTATGCAGTAGTTGCTGCAGATCTTGAAAAATTATTCTTCTGACATCTGCATTAATTTATTGACTGGCCTTGAATCTGAATAGCAGAAAAGGAAGACGAAATAAGTGATTTGAAATCATTAATGTTAATATCATATTCTTACCTGGAATGTTGAATTGAATTTCTTTATTTAATTATATCTGCTCCAAATGAAGTCATTTGGAAACACCCATTGTATTTTCGTGTGTTCGATAAAAAAAGTCAAGGTCTTGATTCGGACTTTTAGGCAACTCAAAATAAACAGTAATTGTTTACATTGTCGTCATAGATATAAATAACTAGACTAGATAAGAGACCTAACCGTTAAAAATTCTTTCAACGTTCCTGATTTGACATATTCGGGGAGTATTTCTCTACTTCCGCCATCTATTGGATCTATTGGCATTCCATCAGAGCAATACAAAGTTGCATCTCGGAGACATAAAAGCATAAACAGACATAAATCTATGGGACCGTCCGGGCCATATAAAACAGATAGGTCTCTTCTGACTGCAGAAATATGAGAGGATATGGCCTCGGGAAATTATAGCCGGGATAAGCGAAACCCTTTGTTGTTGCGCCATTACGAAGAACATTGTTCCACTTTCTTCGCGGTTAGAACCTCACGGCGAATTTACCTGCGTTACCGAGTTCAAAACAGGCGTTCAAATGGTAACGTAATCTGGGAAAGTGCCTCTTCATTGAATTTATTGCGAAGAACTGAACGGAGTGAATCTTTCGATTCGCATTTCTGGAGTAGTTCGGGATTCGTTGAATATGTGGCTGATGTTGAGACGGAGAAGTCTTGATAGTCGGAATTAATGCTGGGTTGAAGGTAACACTTCGAAGATCTAATGAATTGAGTCGTAGAAAGCAGGAGATCAACCTGGATTGAATGGAGTTGAATGTAGTGAATCGAACAGATGTTATTATGCATCGAGTGATAATAAAAAAAAACTCTGTATGAATTCTCAAATGAGTGGCATACAATGTTTTCTCTATTTCAGTATCGTAATGAGTTCATTACAGTACTAAAAATAGTGCTGTAATGAAACTCATTACAGCATTGTTTTCAGTTATATTTTTCGTTTTATGATTGTCATTACTGACCTCCGATCGAATCAAGTTTCGAATCAAATCAATTCAAATTCCGTGATCTGTCAAATTTCGTATGTCACACCAACTGCCAAGATACAAAACAAAAGTCACTAATCCGAATTTTCATTTGAATTTCGAGAGGTTTCCACAAAAATTGACTGAAATAGAGAAAATACCGTCTAATACTCGTTGCAGAGAAGGCAATTCCAACACTCATGTTATCGAAAACTCGCTCCTTCGTCGCTCGTTTTCAAACTTCTCATTCGTGTTGGAATAGGAGCTCATCCTGCAACTTGTTTTAGAATATACTATTATACAACAAGTGGAAGAAATCGTTTTTTATGAAAATAACTGATAAGCTTTGTGATCGAATCCAAGGTACTTGCGTCTCAGTGCCCTATAAATGTCATGATGACTCGACAGTAACTTTTTTATATGTTGGTTGTAGAAGTATGATTGTTTGGTGGCCACAGACATGATACATTTTTAGCAAATGTCAGTATTCCGCTTTCGATATACTGGAAGGTAAAATAAGAGTGTCAAAGTTGGTATTCAAAGAAAAAACAAACACTCGATTTTTTCAAATGGAAACCGTATTTTTGTCACTCATATATGAATTTGTGAGATAAAAATAAGTGGAGTCCATTCAGGGTTCCCTATATCTAAAATGTACCATTTTCGAGATATTCAGAAATAACGGCTACGAGCTTAATATTATTATAATATAATCTATGTTCGCCCTTTCATAAAAATCTTTGACTTTATCAGAATATTTTCCCATGCTTTTATTGTTGATATTCCTCAAAACTCATTTCATTGTTCAAAGAAAACGACCACTAGTTTTTTTACTGCTCATAATGAAAATAACGAGTTTTTCTTCGAAAAATATGTCATACATTTCGAAAGCTTAAATTGTAATGCAAAACTCATAAAACAAGTCATGAAACTTCCCGAACTTTTATTCATATATATCAGAATAGAAAATTGAATCATAACACATTTTGAAAATTTCGTCCACCTACTTCCAAACATTTTTCGCACCTTCTCAATATTTCTTGGTTGGTGGATTTCCTTATTCATTCTGTAACAGAATTCTGCCAATGCATTGCACGATAAATTCTCCAGTTGGAACAAACCTGGATTATTTTGAATAAAGTCATACAGATTCTTATGAGAGGGTGAACATAGATCATAATTGATACCTGGTATATTTTAATATGCTCGTTGCTCACAGTTATTTCTAAATTTTTTCGAAAAACTGTGAATAACTCGAAAACGGCTCTAGATGGCTATAGGGAGTGATACATAAAATTAATGTGGCATTCGAAATTCTATCCGAAAAAGTCATAATATACAAGGTGTTTCATTTGAAATAAGAAAGTTGGTACCACTTCCGGTGAAAGCGGAAGTCATTGATATTCAAAAATATATCATAATGAAGGTCTTCTTGGCTTATATCTCCACACAGAATTTGGAAATGATGAATTATTATTTCTCCATAAACTTCCGGTGGGACACTCTGTATATGGCGTTTTCTTCCCTCCTAAAGTTTTTGTTGTGGGTATAATTAAAGAATATAATATTTTCCAACAATTCATTTCCTTTTGGCAAACGCCAAGCAGCTCCTACTTCATACTCCAACTCACGTTCCTAAAATCCAGCGGTACGCCTCTGTCCTGATTGGTTTCCACTTCCCCCCCTCCCTCATCAGGATGCCGTCTTTGTTATCAATTTGTGCGGGTTCCTGGTAACCCCGCGGAAAATTCGGAACCTCGACAAGACGTGAAATACTTCCCTTCATTCGAATCAATTACGGTCATTGTTAGACTTGCCCAACTCGAGATGATCGGCCTTGACTTGCAAATACCACCCTTTCAATTATGACCCGCTGATTTATACCAGCGGGAGAGGAGATGGATGAAGTCTCGAGACTCCTCTTTTTTGCCGATATCCCTGGGGAGGAATGAAAGAAGTCCCCTTCGAGGAATATTCGGGATCGTGAATAACTTCGGAGTTTTTTTGGATGGGATGATAGGGATTTATTTTTTGAAGTATTGAAGGATCATTTCGTTTACATTCTCTTTCTGCTGCAAAAAATGGTTCTCAATATTTTCATTACGACCAATACATACTATAATGATCCAGAAATCATTAAAAAAAAAAAGAAATATCAGCGAAATTAAAAGAAGGGGTTGATTCTTGGTTGAATCTTAATGCTGTGCAAAAATTGTTTTTGGGAATTATTTTTGGAAAATATATCAAATTCTTGAAGAAGGAATTCTACGAATTATTGTTATGAAAGATTTTTTGTTGGATTCTTCTACGGCGAGGTTAACATAAACTACATTCAAAATCTAAAAAATTTGATGAAATGGAAAAGAAAATAGGAAATAATTCTCCTTCTTGAGAAAAACGCCAATAAATGTTGCTACGGTACATTTTCTAATAATATTAACTCATCTGTGTCCATGTGTTATTACTCCTATTTTTCTTCCGAACACTGCGGAAAATTTAATAACGAAATGTTCTGAACAAATCTCCATTCTACATTTAATTATCGCCATTACATGGCAATCATAGATATAGACGGTTATCTATATTTATGATGGCAATGTAAACAATTACTGTGTATTTGGAATTGCCTAAACGGCCTACTCAAGATATTGAGATTTTCTATCAAACACACAAAAATACAATGGGTGTTTCCAAATGACTTCAATTGAAGCAGATATAATTAAAGGACCTGAAATCAATCCAAAATCCAATATTCCAGGTAAGAATATGTTATTAACATTAATGATTTCAAATCACTTATTTTGTCTTTCCTTTCTGCTATTTAGATCCAAGGCCAGATTCACCATCGAATTGGATCATTACAACCACTTGAAGATACACATCATAAATTCCTCTGACTTTACCTCATAAAGGCAATATGGATGATAAACGTCAATCAATTATGCAAATGTGAGAAGAATAATTCTTCAAGATCTGCAGCAACTACTTCATAAACGTCATGCATTAGTTCGATTGTTTAAAACTGCTTTGGAACGTATGGCGAGTGACCATCACGAGGTTATGATTAGAGCAGATAAACGACCTGTTGGAGCACATGACGCCAATTCAACGCCTCCTACAATAGACGTAGTGGTGATTGTAGGTGAAAACTTGGAAAGGCGTGATATTGTTCTTATGCGTCGCAATACTGGAGAATTGCAACGAATATATGAAACACACCGTTCATACGATGCTCTAGAATACTCGTTAATGTTTTGGATAGGTGATGATGGATATTACTTCAATATCAAGATGATAAATTCATTGAATGGTGAGTACCTTTATTAAAATTTAAAATGTCTACTTAATACAAAATTGAATTATTTGATTTTAGGCCAAGAAATCACCAAGAAAGTGAGTTCGATGAATTATTATTCATTTCGTTTAATGGTTCGTTAATATGCTGACAACTATTTGCTGAGATTTCGTTGATTGTTGCACTAGTATTGTGTGGTTATGTATTGTAAAACTAGCTGACCCGGCAGACTTCGTACTGCTTCAATCGATAAATAAAAAAGCAACTTTAATATTGAACTATCATGGTATAATATTGGTTAAGAATTGTTAAGAATCATTTCCTATCCCAGAAACTAAAGAGCGTAGGGGATTTGGTGGTGGGACCAATTGTGGCAATAGGCAATTAGATAAGGTAGCTAACCCTGCGAACTTTGTTTCGCCTTAGAGATGAATAAAGTTGTACTAACCATTGGTTTTTTTTTAAGGAAATATATTAGGTGGAATACAAAAAAGTACGAAATATACAAAAAAATTAATTGCATTATTTATACATCATAAGAATTCTCTTTATTTAAGTCTGCCGAGTCAGCTCGTACAACATATATTCTTTTTTTGTTTGTTCATATGGCCTGTATTAATTGAGATTAAACGTTATTATATTTTTAAAACGATATGAACGTTCCAGTTTGCCTATGCATAGCTTATTTTTGGCCTTTCATTGTGAAGAAAAAACGGTTTTTAAAACCTGAATACAGAAATGAAATTTTTAGAAAATGCTATAGTTTCATTCAAACTATGAGACTGTCACTTTGCACATCTGCCATTGTGAACCAAAGGAAACAATGTACCTAAAAGAATGAGATTCTAGCCAAAGGAAAGAACGCCTTAGTCAAAAAACTTCTAGGAGTGAGGAATTTGCCTCACTGAAGCCTTCCCAGATATGGAACTAGAAAGCTAGATGTAAAGGGTGTGGTGAGAACAGCTTTGTCAAGGAGCACAATAGACTATAATCACAGAGGACAATAACCCCTTTAACTAAACTAAAATCACATTGCACACAAATTAAATTATTCTTTCTCCCAATGTATCTGAGTATGTTCTCAAGTGTGTATCGATTAGTTTTATAAACACGATGATTCTGACCCTGTTTCTCCCTTTAATCGATCTCAAGCAAGACGTGAAAGGTCTCGCCGAACTCTGTGAACCTCAAGGGCTGATGTCAACGGAAAAACCTCCCCTTACAGCTACATCTCTTCTCTGCTTCCGCACTCTCCATTATGCCTGCTCACCACCATGTGAGTAAAGTTTCCACGGGCCCTTTTACGATTTTTTCCGCCAAGACGTCAAGGGATTCGGGCCTTAATAGAGTTCCGTCGGATCCTGCAGTTCGGGCTTTTAATATGACAGCATAAATGAGGAGTGCCTAATAGAATTGCCAGCGCGAAAGTAGTTCGGATTCTGATGTTGTTAAAAATTGAATGGGAAAACTTTTCGGGACTCTTTCGCTGACGGTAATGGGTTTCGGTCAGAATTAGTCGGTGGAATTCAGAAATGCGGGTTGTTTTGAGGAGTTTCGTAAAATCATTTTGTCCGTGTTATTATGTTGGTTTGGTCGGGGGATGGCCTAAAGGATATTTTAACAAGATCATTAACCTGATGACTTCACAATCAGAACTGAATTTCATTTCATTGTACAGGGTGGGCATATTTCGATGTTCTAGCACTACAACTTTTGAACCAGCGGAGATAGACAAAATCTGATACCCCATTCTCGATCTCTTTTTCGGAGAAACTAACAAGAGTAGTATTCATTTTTGGCTAAGCTATAAGCGAAAATTGGAAAAATGGTGATATCGGAAAAAATTCATATCTCCGCCAATACTTATGATAGGGCTCTGAAATTAAAACATTATACAGGCACTTTTTTACGTAGAATCCAGTGGCATGCTCGCCTTTTTTGCAGCATTTTTAATTACGAAGCGAAGAGTCAAGGTTACGTTTTTTTGAATAGGAACACTAGATTTCTGTGCCATGTTTTGAAACCTTAATTTTTTCTGTTTTCTAAAATATATAATATCGTATGGTAAATCAATATGAGTATAGAAATTGGTCAAGAACCTATTTTAATCTAAGTCTCAATACTTTCTATGGTTTCAATTGTCGAAAAGCACAGACAAATTTAGTATCGTATAATTAATACAATTTCTTTTTGGTAGTATTTCATTTCTATGCTCTTGTTATAGGAAGCTACATTTTTCTGTGCTCATCAACAGTCGAAACCATAGAAAGTATTGAGATTCACATGAAAAAAGGTTTTTGACCAATTTCTATACTCGTATTAAAACAAACCTTACGATGTATAATATTTTTGAATCAGAAACAATTAAGCTTTCAAAAAATGGCACAGAAATATAGTGTTTCCATTTAAAAAAACAAAACTTTGGGTCATAGCTTCGTAATTAAAAATGGTCAAGAACAGACAAGCATGCCGCTGGATTCTACGTAAAAAAGTGCCTGTAGAATGTTTTGATTTCAGAGCTCCATCATCAATATTAGCGGAGATATAAATTTTTTTCGATATCGCCATTTTTCCAATTTTTGCTTATAACTCGAAAACAAAAGAAGGTAGCCAAAAATGAATACAACTCTTGTTAGTTTCTCCGAAAAAGAGATCGAGAATTGGGTATCAGATTTTGTGTGTCTCATCTGGTTCAAAAGTTGTAGTGCTAAAACATCGAAATATGCCCACCCTGTACACTCTGGAAACCCACTCTTTTTTAATGAATTGAAAAAATCAAAACACTATCCAAAGAGGTGCATGATACTTTTTGTTTTTAAAATCATCAAGTAATTTTCTGTTCAAAATCGGGGATGTTCAGATTTTGGCAGGTTACTTTTGTGGACAAGTTGAAGATGGTTGTGTTAAAACATTCATTCTACATCATTCACAATCATTAAAGAAGTTATGAAGCTCTGAAGCTGATACAGTGAAAAAATGCAGATATAAATACCATCTATAAACTCAGATTGACATTGTCCAACTAAAAACAGAGGTAATCTAGAGCTCTTCGAATGAGAAATCATATAAAGTCATACCTAGGCGTTAGGACAACCAACTCAATAGTAAGCTTAACGTTTACAGTGACAGAGGTAGACAAGTTCCGTGTTGGAGGGCGACAAAAACAACACCTAATTGGGATCGTTTCATCATCGTTTCGAAGAGAAGAAAGCCTACATCTACGTGCAGAATGCTACATTATACTCCTCAAAATGCAGATGGGGTCCAAGTTTCCATCGAAACCATCAGACAACGTTTGAGAGACGTGCATATAGGTTCTAGACGTCCATTTAGAAGAGTTCCATTAGCACGTGACCATAAGCGTCAAAGACTGGAATGGGCAAGGCAACATATCAATTGGAACGATCAATGGCGTAGTGTCATTTTCACTGATGAATCCAGATATGGACGATTTGCAGATTCCCAAAGAATAAGGGTATGAACAATCCCACGCATACCCCGTAATCGTCACTATGTCCAAGAAGTCCATCCATTCCGAAAGGGTAGTGTTATGGTATGGGCCGGGATATGTTTCAACGGGCGCACAGATCTAGACATTTCTCCCTGGAAATATGACAGTCTTACACTATAGGGAGCATGTCATTGACAATGTTTTGCCAAATTTTCACGCTGCTATTGGTGAATCTTTTCAATTTCTAGACGATAACGCTAGATTGCACCGTGCAGCCATAGTTGAGAATGCTCGCGAGGAGCTTGGTATTCCACATTTACCAATACCTCCGCACTCACCAGATTTGAATTGCATAGAATATGCATGCGATATGCTCCAAAAAAAAATTATATAAGCATCAACCTACCCCAGGATCTGAGAAATATTCTGCCAAGTTTATGGAACCAAATTCCTCAAGAAATGGTCAACAACCTCGTGTATAGTATGCAAAGAAGATGTCAAGATGTTATTGATTCCTATGGAGGCCATACATTGTTTTGATAGTCTTAAAATGCTTGAATTCTCTGGGAATAAAATTTCTAATTTTTCCTAACCACCCTGTATAGGCTGCAGACCTACAGCCTGAAATTAATTTTGTTTCCTGCAACTTGAAATCATATTGATATGAATTGTCATCACAAAATCTCATTTGGACTATATTTTTTTGCAATTCAAGTGAATATCCCTATTTCATGTAGGGCAGTTTATTTATTCAACAAAAACTTCCGAACATAATTTCTTTATTACCACTCTTCTAGGAAGTTTCGTTCAAATAATATGAAAAACATTCATTGTTGTTTTCAACAACTCTCTTCCCCCATCTTCTAACCACAATCTGCACTGAAATTGCAACTCTGCAATGCATTATCCTTGCTTAACAACCTAACGAGCATTCTTCCAGGTAAAATTCAGGACATTCTGAAAAATAACTTCCATATTTCTTCTTTATGATGTTCTTGAGCTGTGCGAGTAACAAAGCAGTTGAAGCATCATGTCATTCTCGTTATATCGAGATATTCAGTCTTTTGTAGCGACTGAGGATTTCTTGGGATTTCGCGATATCATTATTTTGATGGCATGGTTGGTTGCTGCTCAGGAGGATATGCAAGATGTGGGTGAGGTTTATGCAGGACTTGTTTCCATAGTGATTCGATAGACGTTATATACTAACTGACGAAGAAACTGCAAACCCCAGAAGGACGTTTTTAAGAAAAAGAAAATTCTTTGCCTTCACGAAGGCACATCGAGAACATTTTTGAAACATAGATGAATTCAAAATAGTAATCATCGAAATGAATACCATTTTCAATTCCCAGGCTCAGAGATCTTTTATCATGAGGTTGGAGAAATGATATTAGATTTTGTCACTGAGATGAGAGATATACCGGTTTCGGCCTTGTTGGGCCTCATCAGTATCCCGCACATCTCAGGACAAAATCTTCATAAAAAACCTCAGAATTTGAAGCAATTGGTTGTGAAGTATTGAGTAAAATATTACAAAGTACTAAGGTGGTGACAAAATCTAATATCATTTCTCCAACCTCATGATAAAAGATCTCTGAGCCTGGGAATTGAAAATGGTATTCATTTCGATGATTACTATTTTGAATTCATCTATGTTTCAAAAACCCAGAAGGACGTGTTTGAATTTGACATTTTTTTTTTTTTTTTGTAAAACATGAATAGTGCTGCAAGTGGTAAATGATCATAATTTGGAAAAAAAACGTGAAGGTTTCTTCATTTTTTGTTACTTAAATAATGTAGTCGTTTTTTGCAGATTTTTGAAATTTTACAACATGCCTAGAGCGTGGGATTGTTCATATCCTTATTCTTCGAGAATCTGAAAATCCTCCATATTTGGATTCATCAGTGAAAAGGACGCTACGCCATTTATCGTTCCAATTGATATGATATACCCATTCCAATCTTCGACGCTTATGGTCACGTATTAATGGAACTCCTCTTAATGAACGTCTAGAACCTAGATTCACCTCTCTCAAACGTCGTCTGATGGTTTCGATGGAAACTTGGACCCCATCTGCATTTTGAAGAATATTCCGTAGCATTCAACACGTAGATGTAGGCTTCTTCTCGCCGAAACAGTGATGAAACGATCCTGAGCAGGTGTTGTTTTTCGTCGCCCACCAAGCTTTGGTCTTTCCAACAGGGAACCTGTCACCCTGAACCTATTCCAAAGTCGAGATATCACACTCTGGCTGACTTGACCTGAGTTAGGCCACCCTGTAGCATTCCGATAGCCCTATTAGCCTCAGCGTTTGTTAATTTACGACTTGGCATTTTCACGAAACTCGTTTCAAATCGAAACCGTTGATAAACTGACTTCATTTCAAAATAAGAACATTCATAAAGCATATGCGAAGAACAAATCTTCGGAAAAAAGTGGACTAGATTGGCGAAATGTCTCATAATGATTTTTATTGGATCGATTCAAGTTGTTATGGAATTTCAAATGATTTTACAGCGATTATATCGAAGATGACATACTTTTCAAAACGATTGAATACGATATCCTTAAATCTTGTGGAGCAGTATAATTCCTAATCAACTATGACCAATGAGATCGGAACACATTATTAGAATCCTCAGCACCATCAGTACTCGTAGAATCACTTGTAGTACAATATTGGATGATGATGATGATCCAAAGTCTGTTGAGGTTGGGAGAATTTTTTCATCAATGACATTTCTATAGGCAATGGAATAATCAACATAGCCCTCGGCTACCGTCATAGACTTCCATCTACGATGTTTTTTCAAATACGTAATATTTGCTCCTGATTCTGCTAGCAATGAAGCGGAGGATCTTCGGAAACAGTGTCCTGTATATTGCTTTGGTTCTGGCAGTTTGAGGAATTCGGCAACAATAGATGGAATTTTCTCAAATGTATTAATACCAACTGGATTGGCAGAGCATTTATTGTTCATGTAGTTCAGGAAAAACGACGATATTTGATGACAGAATAGCACAGTGCAAAGTACTTATGAAAATAATCTACATACTTCCCAATATTACTGAAAGAACGACTTACTTTCGTTTTTGTATTTGAAAGTTGTATAACCAATGATTTATTTCTTATTTCGATGTCTTCCACTGATAAATTACACAATTCTTCACGCCGACAGGCTCCAAAATAATCCGAAAATAGTTGCAACCTCAACCAGCAATTTTCTCGAAGATGACATACTTTCCAAAACGATTGAATACGATATCTCCAACTCTTGTGTAGCAGTATAATTCCTAATTAACCATGAACAATGATATCGGAACTCTCTTAAAGTCTTCCACAAGAATGTTGCAAAAACAAAGAAAATTAGACAAAAATTCCCAAGTATCAAAATTGAGGAACCCGATGTTTCCAAATTATTCGAATTTAATTCAACATGATGAGGAGCTTCTTTAGCAATACCGGAGAAGTCGATGAGATCAAAGCAGATCGGAACTTTTGATCGAGATTCCTGACACTTCACAAATATTCTGACTACCAACTCATCAGCCGAATTGGGTTTCATCATCACGAGCATCTCGCCAATTTGTTTTCTCCTCAACATCAAAGAAAAGCTTCGAACTTGGTCCTCCGGAGTTCTTCGACTGAAAAAACAGAACGAATGGACTGTTAACCCTGGGAGTTTATATTTCAGAGGGATAAAAAGGTAGAACGCGAGGCGTCCTAGCGTGCAGACCGGGCTCTGAATGAAATATTGGTCTATCGATCAAAGGCGGCTTTCAGCCCTTGTATGTCCCCCTATCGATGGCGTAACAGTGGATTTTGATGAATGTAGTTCGAAACGAAGAGCCATATTTCCACAGAGAGTTTTTCGAGAGCGATGATTTAGTGATATTGATCGGAAAAATGTCTGAGGACTGGATTATCCGATTTTTATACTCTGTTAGTCTTTGGTTGACAGTCCAGAATGTAAGAGATGTCGAAACATCAAAGTATATTGAGTGGATACTTGGAAAACGAAGACCTAACAAATCATGACATATAAAAAAATTAGATATGTATTGAAATATTGTCTGGGAGGTCTCTGCATTTTCCTGAAAACTTAATTTGGGTTTTTCTCCCAGTCTCTGAAACAAGAAATTATTAAAAACATTTTTTTAATAATATAAAAAAGGTCCCTGCGTAAAAATTTGAGCACTAATTTGTCAGGGGCCAAAACTTTACGGGAAAAAATTGTTGCGTTGCCTAACAATGAACAAAAAGAAAACACTTCGAACTCTTAAGTATAACGTTTCGAAGTCTAAATCAGACTCCTTCGTCAGACAATAACTAGTTTTCATTCAACTTCGTAGAATCGTGGAACGGTTTCATCAATTTCTGTGGAAAATGTGTTTTCGAATACTGCTTATAGTAGAAAAGAAAAAGTCCCGCATAATACTCCTCGAGTCTGAATGTTTTCTGAATCAGTTCTATGACTTCCTCAGGTAGAAAGATATGAATCAAAATCATAACCTTCTTTGATTTCATTGATCAAAAAGTGTTTGTTTCGGAATTTTCGATATTTAAGCTCAGAAGTATATCATGATAGATATTATCTAAATTATCTGAGGAAAGTCTATTGAAAAATCTCATAGTCCACTATGCTTTCCATTTGAAAAAAATTTTGGTTTTCTAATTTCTCTAAAATTTGAAGCGGCACTGAAATTTCAATAGTACTGGTAAAAAGTTCTGAAAAAAACTGTCCTAAAGATGTTTTTATTTTGAGAGCGTAGCGGCAATTCATGTTTCTCGAAAATAGAGAATATGACATATATATTACTTTTTTCTATCTCGCTTAATTTAGGAGATGTACTACTAAAACATCGAAATCTGACCACCTGTACTCCAAAGAAAAAAATTATCATATATATACGAAGTTAGACCACAGATTATTTGTAGATATCAAACTGTCACTAGTGTCAGTGAAAATGAAACAGTATCGTGGATTTATTTTCTCTATTTCAGTATCGTAATGAGTTCATTACAGTACTAAAATTAGTGCTGTAATGAAACTCATTACAGCATTGTTTTCAGTTATTTTTTTCGTTTTCTGGTTGTCAGTACTGACCTCAGATCCTCTCAATTTTCAAATCAAATCAATTCAAATTCCGTAATCTGTTAAATTTCGTAAGTCACACCAACTGCCAAGATACAATGCAAAAGTCACTGGTACCTGTTTTTATTTGAATTTTGGGAGTATTTCACAAATCTTGACTGAAATAGAAAAAATTTCATTTAATACTCGTTGCAGAAGGCAATTCCAACACACACATTTTGCATTCGTATTGGAATAGGAGCTCATTCTGCAACTTGTTTTAGAATATACTATTCTCTATTTCTGTATCGTAATGAGTTCATCACAAAATTGTTTCTACAACTTTCAGTTTCAGAATATACTAATTTGTTATCAATAGAGATCATATAATTTGACAGGAGACTCTTTCATTTTCCCGAAAATTGTGAAATATATGAATTTATTACCAAAGATAATGATGAGTAACCGAAAAATTCCAAATGAAAATTTTAAACATATTGACAATTAACAATACTATGAAATGTTCCACAGAAAAAAGATCAGACTGTAAAAAGAACATTCCTAAATGAAGCCATATTTTTCGGACATATGATAGTACTGTAGGACAAATTATTCTCCTTAGAAAAAGTTGACAACATATCAAATGATAAAAAACATTCAATAGTTCCTCAGAGAAAACAATACACAAAGTTCTCAGAAAAAGAGTAACACACCTATCTGGATGACCTAAATCCATTCTTCAATGCAAGTTCTTAGACTTCCACGAATATCAAAAGGATCTGGCAACACGCATTATGCCAATGTCCGATTTGCTCGTTTTCCATTATGAAGGATTCCGTTTACACTATAATCTCATTTGTGTCTTTTCTTTTATGTTCCTTTATTTTTGTTCGGGTAACCTGATTTTGTATTTGATCATTTTGTCATTGTCCTCTATTATCATTTCCAATATAGATTTTCCATGTTATGTTCGAATGCGATATGGACATAGTCTGTTCATGGGTAATTTTATTTTGTCAGGGTACATTTTGCATTGTTTTGTTCGAACTTTTCCGGTTATATCAGAGCCTTCCACGCATTCATGTAGGCACTCATCTAGACCGATTCCCCCATTATCCTAACGAGAACTAAAATCACTTTCTCCACTTGTGTATAGTGCCATAAAACGTCGAACTCCGGAAAATTACTTCCCTTTCACATTTCCCGATGGTTTTCCCGATACAGCGAGCGATCGAGCAGACGTTTCACCCCCTCCCCACTCGGGGACAACATTATCCCCCCATTCATTAGACCCGATATTGATTCTGGGGGTGAAAACGACGTCAAATAAAAGAAACTCGGATGAGGCGCAGTAATTATCTGCGTTGACAAGATAATAGACGTGGTGCCCGAGGGAACGTGATGTCAAAGTTTCGATCGACATTCCCCAAATAGTCGGAGGCTGATTGATGGTCGCAGAGGGATTTTTTTCGTCATTTTTCATGTTGCAGAGCTTGGAGAGGTCGGAATCGAGAGTCGGGGATGCATTGTGTTTTTTGATAGGACGTCTGACTGATTTTTGATTGGTTTGTTTTGGACTGTGTGCGTAATTTGGCGAGGTATTGGTCGTGAGGTTTCTGTTTCAATTTGTCATTGTTCCAGAGGAAAACAATGGGAAGTTGAAATGATATTTTTCGTTTTTATATTCTGGCATTCGTTCTGACCTTCGGCTGAAACTCCGAATGGCTAAATTGAAGGTTACTCCAAAATGGAAAATTGACTGAAAAGGATATTTTCATTCTCGATTCTAGGAACAATTAACAATCTCTTGTGTAATACAAATTCAAATGTTCTCATTGAATTAAATCTGATTGAACAATACACAAAACGTCTCCAATGAAATACAGAATTACACACATTCATGTGGAATATATTTTTTTATTTGTCAGTTTTTATATGTGAGTTGAAATTGTTGATTTCTTGCGATATTGTCAACTTTTAAGTTTATTCAGTTAGGTGGTGTAATAAGATCTAGATGTAAATGTTGTATTTCATTGGATCATAAACAGCATTTATGAATGTTGATAAAGTTCTACCTTAGTAAACAAAGCTATGTTCTGTAACTTTCATTTTCGATTCCACTCTTGGAATTTGTTGATTTTAACGAGAGCATTCAAAAAGTCGTATGAGTTTTTGCGGAAAACGTAGATAACGAAATTTTTCATATTAGGGCTGATACCTGCTTCTAGAGCAAGTTGCATATAAAACATTTTTTCAACGTCTTATTGTTCATTCACCATCAGGAAATTAAAAACATAAAAATTGAAAATGTTTGAAAATAAGACTAAGAAAATCTATACTAATATTATAAATGTGAGTGTCCGTTTGTTTGTTTGTCCTTTATGGACTCAAGAATCAGATTACTGATTTTGATGAAATTTTCACTATAATGCAGAGAATATTTTGGGAGGTTTTCATGTAGGGTTCATTCCTATATCACGACTGAACAAGAAAAAATATCGAGTTTTCACGAAAAAGTCGGAAATTAACCCGGTTTTTTCAGGCTTTTACTGCCGACCGTGGATAAACTATAAGAGATAGAGAAACATAATTTGATGACAATTTTGAAGTACTAGAAAATTTCTATAAAAAAGTCCTCAACGGCATATGTCTAAGTGCTGAGGACAACCCACGATAACCATTTTTAACATTTTCAGTTCAATTCATGATTATGTTCAATTTGAAGAGGGCTCCCGACTGGCATGGCATGAATTCATATAAAAATGAATGCGATTGTTATCTGCGATATTTATTCTTGACGAAAATGCTTTTTATAGTATAGTTTTCTAATGGATACTTTGAAAGTTACCGCAGGTTGAACGAATGCGAATTTCAGCAAGAAATTATTGAATCTACGGAAGATCGCTTTATCACGTAGTCACGTGCCTGTCTCTCCTTCGATATTAGGTTATGAATGTGGGGTTTCGGACCTATCAGTACCGTTTCAAATTGAAATATTTTCGAGCGGAGCCGCGGGTTTGAGCTAGTTTCAAATATTTTGATACTAATGAAGATTTCAAAAAATAAATGTTTTTGATGAATGCTTCAGCTGAAATTTTTCTGTATTTTCGTCATTGGAACAATTGAAGTGAAAGAATTTTCACTCAATGATCTTCTGAAAAAAGCAGGCATAAAGAAATAAAGTTATTTTATAATACAGGGCAGAAGGCATTAATTCCTCCACAAATTTTCGAGTGTAGAATGAGCCTTCTGTACAAAAGTATCATCCATAATATACTCATCACTGAATTTTCATCGAAATTGATAGAATGTGTACACGAATATTGTTGATTTTTTGTATCACAAATTCGACAGAGAATGAATGAATCCATGACAGGAGGCAGTATTTTATTCATATTCTAAGATCTTCTAAATGCAGATGGGGTCCAAGTTTCCATCGAAACCACCAGACGACGTTTGAGAGAGGTGAATCTAGGTTCTAGACGTCCATTACGAGGAGTTCCATTAACACGTGACCATAAGCGTCAAAGACTGGAATGGGCAAGGCGACATATCAATTGGAACGATCAATGGCGTAGTGTCCTTTTCACTGATGAATCCAGACATGGACGATTTTCAGATTCTTGAAGAATAAGGGTATGGACAATCCCACACATAACTAGTAATCGCCTCTATGTCCAAGAAGTCCTTCCATTCCGAGGGGTAGTGTTATGGTATGGGCCGGGACATATTTCAACGGGAGCACAGATCTACACACTGTAGGAAGCATGTTATTGACAATATTTGCCAAATTTTCACGCTGCTATTGGAGTAACTTATCAATTTCTAGACAAAAACGCTAGACCGCACCGTGCAGTCATAGTTGAGAATGCGCACGAGAAGCTTGGTATTCCACATTCACCAATACCTCCGCACTCACCAGATTTGAATTGCATAGAACATGCATGGGGTATGCTCCAAAGAAGCTTAGATAATCATCAACCTACCCCAGAATCCTTAAATGATCTGAGAGAGCTTCTGCCCCGTTTATGGAACCAAATTCCTCAAGAAATAATCAACAACCTCGTGTGTAGTATGCAATGAAGATGTCAAGCTGTTATTGATGCCCGTGGAGGCCATACATTTTATTGAAAGTCTCAAAATGCTTGAATTCTCTGTGAATAAAATTTCGTTATTTTACTCGATTTTTCTTAACCATCCTCTACACGCTGCAGACCTACAGGCTAAAATTAATTTTATTTCCTGCAACTTGAAATCATAACATAACATAACATACTTTATTAATCCTGTAAGACACTACAAAAAAGTATAGGATAGGTCAGAAAAAAAAGCAAAAAAAAATTACATTAGAATTAGACTTACATGATACTTCCCACAACTTTTCATGGTAACTTTCTAATACTAATGAATCAGAAAAATACTCTTTCACTGAATAAAAACATTTCAATGCTAGAAGATTTTTTGATAACTTTTTTGAATTGATTCATACTCAGAGACTTCATATGAATTTTCATCACATAATCTCATTTAGACTATATTTTTTTGCAATTTAAGTCAACATCCATACCTCATGTGGAGCAGTTTAGATTTTTAAATGGAGAATTATGAGATTGAAGAAAGTCGAAGTAAACCCAAGGCTCTCCCACTCCAAAAACCCGCAACGCAGAACATTATATTGGCCGAAAACCCACAAAATACCACCTCGCCAGAATAAACAAGCCAGTCGTCGCCTTCCAATCAGAATTCCGATAAATCGAGTCGTAAAAAAAGCTTCTCGAATCCTTGGGGCGAATGCAAAGACGATGGTAACATCGTTAAAAGTCCGTTTAGCGAGAAATGCCCCGAGGCGTAAAAAGTTGGCTGTTGGGATTCGCCGTTGCCTGATTGAATTAGGCATGAGACGTTGCCGTCGACGTTGCCTTAAGTGTTTCGATTTTCCCATCCCGGAAAGCCCGATCCTGTAGGGGATGGTGGAGGTGGTTTGTCTGGCCCTAAAATTTGAATTCCGCAGGATGACTCTGCAGATTCCATGTCGGATGAACCGCAGCAGAATCAGGAATTATGAATGAATGTTAACGTCTGAAAATTATATAGAAAAATTGAAGATTAATGGCTTTGCAGACGGAATTGAATTTTGGAAAAATGACCATCCCGATAAGGATTTGAACCTGCGACCCTCGAATTACTAGTCCAATGCACTAACTAACTGTGCCATCGGGAAGGTCGAACTAACAAACTAACATCGATTTCTGGGAGAGTCGTCACCCGAAGATCAGATTGAACCTTCGACCTTCCCGATGGCACAGTTGAATAGTGCATTGGACTAGTAATTCGAGGGTCGCAGGTTCAAATCCTGCTCGGGATGGTCATTTTTCCAGAATTCAATTCCGACTGCAAAGCCATTAATCTTCAATTTTTCTAGAATCAGGGATCTTGGAGACTGCTTCCAGCTTGCTCACCTCGATTCTACGATATTAAAATGAAAATTTTATCGGTACAAAGCACAAAATTGTCTGACTTGTTTCGTTACACACTGCGCAAAAAAATTAACGCACATTATGGAAATCAAAATTTATTCTATACTGAAGGTGTTCTCAATGATAATTATTTTTATCAGAAGTATGCATGCATATGTTATCCACTTTCAACGTTTTTCTTCAATACAGATGTTTTTCCTAGCAGGAATAAAAAAAGATGATATTATCAAATTTTGAATGTATTGGCTTCATTCTAAAATCAGTTGTTCTCGATCAATTCTAGTGATCAATTGTTTTTCTTTCGTTTGATTTTCCTCACTCGATCGCTATGCAACCAGAAACACGCAATTTGACCCAAGAGGAATGTGCCCAAGCGGTAGTTTTGCAAAAAGAAGGTTGGACATTCACAAGAATTGCAGAAAAGTTTGGAGTTTCCCATACAAGTGTGTCCAGAATGTTGCAGCGATTCAGGGAGACAGGTATGACTGTCCGAAGACAAGGACAGGGTAGATCACGGGTAACAACTGCCATTCAAAAACGTTACTTGGGAGTTTCTTCTTTGAGACAACTGTTTGCAAAATGATTCAAGGCCTCGTGTCGCGGCAAAAGGCCCAGCTCTTACCCCAGCCCATAGAAGGACGCGTTTGGATTTTGCGAGAGAGCATATCCATTGGAAAGGAGCCGATTGGGAATGAGTTATCCTCACAGATGAGTCTAGATTCTGCCTCTACCATTGTGATCGACATTCCCTTGTATACTGACGTCCACATAAAAGATATGGTCAGTGCAATTTCCTGAATACTACTGGTTTCGGGGGAGGATCGATTATGGTATAGGGTGGAATATCTTTGTCTGCTCGCACAGACCTAGTGGTCGTTGATAATGTAGCTAAGAATGCTGATAAGTATATTTGGAACATTCTTGAAGAGCATGTAGTGCCATTTGCCCCATACATTGGTGAAAATTTCATTTTTATGGACGATAATGCCAGACCCCATCGTGCGCGCATCGTTCAGGAGTACCTTGAAGAGGTTGAAGTCTCTCGAATGGAATGGCCAGCAAGAAGTCCAGATCTCAATCCGATTGAGCAGATTTGGGTCAACCTCAATAGAAGGCTGTGGAGATCAGAAAATCATCCAGCTACTCTCAATGACTTAGGAATCCAACTCATGAGAACATTTTAAGATCACTCATTTCGAGTATGAACCGTCGTTGCTGAGCTGTAAGTAACGCAAGGGATGGAAATATTAAGTGTTAAATCACTTATCAGCATTTCAGTATTTTGAAAATTGTTCATTTCTCTTCTTTTACATAAGATTCGGTGAAATCTTGAATTTTCCTTTCATTTAATGTGTCTTGTTTCGTTCAAAACCTTCCCCAGAGAACATAAAAAATAAGTTATAAAGTCAATGTAGAGTTAACTTTCATTAAAATTTAGATTTTCGGAATGTGCGTTAATTTTTTTGCGCAGTATATGAGCTACTAAAGTAAATTCTCCCAATGAAATTACATACAATATGCAACAAAAAGTTGTGGTATATCTTGGGGAGCGTTCAATGACATCAAAATTCTCATGGAGACCTCTCTCTCTTCATTCTTATCAAGAATTCTCCGTACACAGAATTGAAAATAGCAAAAAACATGAATTTATGTACAGAGCATTGGAAAGACCCATTTATTCAGGAGATGACTAGAGCTCTAGCCACTTAGATTAGGATTCCAGTCTCATATCGTAAATTATGTAAATGGAATATTATCCGCCGGATCCGCTAATAAAAATAAGAAGAGCAAAGAGAGCGTATACTTCGTCTTATCTTGAAGCTTAACTAGAAAGTGCTTCCTCTCGGGTAGATCCTCTTCTTGGATTAATTGAACAGTTGAGCTAAAATTCGAAATCTCGTAAGCTTTCAGTAGGAAGGGTTTTGGGCTTTGTTCCACGAGATCGAGAAGGTTCACTCTGGTTTTGAATTTAAGAACGATTATCACGGGTTCTACAATGAGCAAAAAAATTTACGCACATTCCGAAAATCTCAATTTTAATGAAAGTAAACGATACATTGACTTCATAACTTATTTTTTATGTTCTCTCGGGAAGGTTTTGAACGAAACAAGACACATTAAATGGATGAAAAACTCAGGATTCACCGAATCTTATGTGAAAGAAGAGAAATGAACAATTTTCAAAATACTGAAATGCTGATAAGTGATTTAATATAATACTTGGTTTTTCCACCCCTCGCGTTAATTACAGTTGGGCAACGCGGTTCATACTCAAAATGAGTGATCTTTAAATATTTTGATCTAATTCTTCCCAGATTTCTCCGAGTTGGATTCCTAAGACATTAAGAGTAGCTGGATGATTTTCTGAACTTCTCATCCTCCTATTGAGGTTGTCTCAAACCTGCACAATCGGATTGAGATCTGGACTTCTTGCTGGCCATTCCATTCGAGAGACTTCAACCTCTTCAAGGTACTGCTGAACGATGCTCGCACGATGGGGTCTGGCATTATCGTCCATAAAAATGGAATTTTCACCAATGTTTGGAGCAAATGGCACTACATGCTCTTCAAGAATGTTCCTTATATACTTATCAGCATTTATAGCTTCATTATCAACGACCACTAGGTCTGTGCGAGCAGTCAAAGATATTCCACCCCATACCATAATCGATCCTCCCCCGAAACCAGTAGTATTCAGGAAATTGCACTAAGCATATCTTTCATGTGGACGTCTGTATACAAGGGAACGTCGATCACAATGGTAAAGGCAGAATCTGGACTCATATGTGAAGAGAACTCTTTCCCAATCGGCCTCTTCCCAATATGCTCTCTCGCAAAATGCAAACGCGCCCTTCGATGGGCTGGGGTAAGTGCTAGGCCCCTTTTCGCGACACGAGGCCTTAAATCATATTCTCTGAGGCGATTTCTTATTGTCTGAGTGCTTATTGTCATGAGTTTGCTCAAGCTGATTTTGAAGGAGGCGAGCGGTTGCAAACCGTTGTCTCAATGAAGAAACTCTCAAGTAACGTTCTTGAAGTGCAGTTGTAACCCGTGGTCTACCTTGTCCTGGTCTTCGGACATTCATACCTTTCTCCCTGAATCGCTGCGACATTCTCGACACCCTTGTATGGGAAACTCCAAACCTTTCTGCAATTCTTGTGTTTGTCCACACTTCTTCTCGCAAAACTACCGCTTGGGCACATTTCTCTTGGGTCAAATTGCGTGTGTCGCGTTGCATAGCGATCGAGTGTAGAAAATCAAAGGAAAGAGAAATAATTGATCACTAGAATTGATCGAGAACAACTGATTTTAGAATGGAGCCAATAAATTGAAAATCTGATAATATCATCTTTTTTTATTCCTGCTGGGAATAAAGATCTTTATTGAAGAAAAACTTTGAAAGTGGATAACATATGCATGCATAATTGTGATAAAAATAATTGTCATTGAGAACACCTTCAGTTGTGGAATAAATTTGAGATTTCCATAATGTGCGTAAATTGTTTCGCGCAGTGTATAACAAACAAGTCAGACAATTTTTTGCTTTGTATCTTTAAAATTTTCCACATTTTAATTTTAATTTCGGAAAATCGAGGTGAGCAAGCTGGAAGCAGTCTCCAAGATCCCTGATTCCTGAAAAATTGAAGATTAATGGCTTTGCAGTGTATTTGCCGACTAGCCCAGAAGCACTCGCTGATCCCTCGGCATATAACATTACCGCATAGTTGGCCGAGGCTCTCGTCCGAATGCTCTCGCCGAGTAATTCGACCTTCACACCGCCGCTCAGCCGAAACAAACCGAAAAACCCCGATTAATCAAGCCGGACCTCCTCTTCGACCCTGTCACCATGAATATTCCACGCCCGACCGATCCGATCGTCCCCGATGCGATTCAGGCAGCGCGTGACGAAACGTCAGCGACATTTCACGCCTAATGAAACGCGTCCCGGTCTCCTCAATCTGCGGCCCGCTCGGTGTTTGTAGCAGGCGAGTCGGCATATCGCTCTGTCAATTTTCGCGAAATTGCTTCCGACCGTAAACACGTCCGGGAAATTTCGTTACGCCTCTCGGCGAGGGAGGTTTTTGGTTAAGGGGGGGAATCCCGGCCAAGCTCACGTGGTCGGAGGGGTGGGAGGTGATTGATGCGTTCGGGAATGCGGAAGAACGGCTGTTTTATCAATCTGTTTTGTGAGTATTCTGTTTTTTGCCGCGGAATGTTCTGGGGCGTGTTGTGATTGAATTGTATACCGGGCGTCCTACCACTTACGACGATGTTTACACATTCCTACCATAGAAACAAAGAGAAAGAGAAAGAAAAAGAGAGTTTATTTATGTTCTTACAATTTCATAAATTGCTTCAGGGTATCGCAAAACATAAAATAAAACTACAACAGAAAAAGATAGGGAGTTTTGTTGCAAGAGTAGTGTGAAACGATAAAATGTTTTATTAGGGGTGTAGATGGAAAAACAGTTAGGTAACTGCTGTATAGATGAAATAATAATTTTTTGTACAACTGCCATTGAAAGTGACACTTTTAGTGACAGCAAATAATGTTAAAATTTATTGTTTACGTGGAAGCGTGTTGAAACTATTTTTAACATTAGTGTTATGAACATTAATATTAATCGTAAAAATTAGAATCCTCAGCACCAACCGTACTCATAGAAACCGGAAGTACAATATTGGATGATGATAACCCTAAATCTGTGGAGGTTGGGAGAATTTTTTCAGCAATGATATTTCTATACGTAATGAAATCAATATAGCCCTCGGATACCGTCGTAGACTTCCATCCACCATGTTTTTTTATATCCGTAATATTTGCTCCTGATTCTGCTAGCAATGAAGCGGAGGATCTTCGAAAACAGTGTCGTGTATATTGCTTTGGTTCTGGCAGTTTGAGGAATTCGGCAACAATAGATGCAATTTTCGCAAATGTATTAATACCAACTGGATTGGCAGTGCATTTATTGTTCATGTATTTCAGGAAAAAACGACGATGCTTGATGGCAGAAGGGCGCAGTGCAAAGTATTTATGATAATTATCTACATACTTCCCAATAATACTGAAAAAACGACTTACTTTCATTTTTGTATTTGGAAGTTGTATAACCAATAATTTATTTGTTATTTCGATGTCTTCCACTGATGAATTACACAATTCCGCCGACAGGCTCCAAATAATCCGAAAATAGTTGCAAACATAACCATCAAGTATTTCTCATTTGGTGCCTCCTTTATAAACTTTTCAACTTCTTCACTAGTGAGAATTTTCGATTTTTTGGGACGATATCCTTCACTTTTCCAGTTTGAATATGCTCTTACCTTTAATTATTTACTAAAATCCACACCTTTTTTTAGCAAAGGCGCTTGACTTTATCATTGAAAATTTGCTCTACAGAGTTGATGAACTCTGAACAGCTTTTTTAGGTAGAAGTTCCAGATTTGCTCTTCTTGCAGACTCTTCAATATACAGAGGAACAACCGAATCGTCACTTTTATTAATAACATACAATAACGACAAACATATCAAGCAGTTAATAGTCCAAGACGAAAATTAGACAGGAACGAAATTCAAATGACAGCTTCCTTTCTCATTTGTTAGTAATCATAACGTTGGCAACCTTCGCCATTCATAACATCCTTCTGATTTTTTGAATATTAAAATGCATTTTGAAGTTTATTGTCATTTCAAATTCGCCCATTTCATTATCAAAATAAGGCAGTTGCACGAAAAATATTCGACGAAATCTCAGCAAATAGTTATCAGCATTCTAACGAACCAATAAACGAAATGAATAATAATTCATCGAGCTCACTTTCTTGGTGGTTTCCTGGCCTAAAATCAAATAATTCAAATTTGTATCAAGTAGAAATTTTGAATTTTATTGAAGGTACTCACCATTCAATGGATTTATCATCTTGATATTGAAGTATAATATCCATCACCAGGCCCCTCTTTCGCCTAGGGCACTTTGGGCAAGTGCCCAGGGCCCCGCGATCGATAGGGGCCCCGCTCAGATTTATTGTTCCGAACTGAAAGGATCGAAGATTTCCTCAATAACAATTGGAAATTCCCCATTTCATAGAAAATTCCCCTATATTATTATATAACTGATTTATTCGAAAAGACCTCAACTGTTCTTTATTTCGAAATTACCTTTCGCGTACTAAAATTACCTTCAGGTAAAAAGGCAGAAGTGATCATTCACAATAATTCCAAATGGATTGGAATTCAGAGTCTTTTATCAACAAGTTCTCGAAGGTTGCAATTTTTATGACCCTTGCTCATTCATACTGGTATACACTAGATAAGAGCAATTATTAGTTTGTGTTATTTGTTGGGGTGGTTAGCCATAAAACATCTGTTCGAATCGGGTTGTTGATCACATTCTTGTATTCATTGGGAAGCTTCCAAGGAAATCCCCATTTAACTACATAATTTCGGACAGCGCTACAAGACAATAAATCAGTTGCGTACTTATCAGAGGGCCACGCAGAACTCGCGGTGCAGGGAGGTTCGGCACCAAAGGGGCCCCCAAGTCAAACTAAAAGCATAAAATGACGCCCCAATTATTTCATTCTATTGAACTTGCCGGTTCGCGAGATTTTTCCCATGATATAATGAACAAAACTCATACAAAGAAGGTAAAATTATCATTCCTAAAAAATAGAGAAATACTCCTAAATTATAAAAAAATATATGAGTTTTCCAGTAATTCAATTCGAAAGTTGAATTAATCTCTCAATTACTTCATGTGCTACCCTGTTTTCAAGGGTTTTTTAATATACCGTCAAGCTTTTCGGGACTCTCCTTAAATGTGTCGCAAACACGTCTATCATACTTTTCAGCTTACTTAACTTTGGACAAAAGTGGCCAGAAGCTTGGTTATCGACAAGTTGATGGATATGTTTGCACAGAAAAATTAAAAAACTTGAATGCAATTTTGTTATAAAATTTTTTTTCAAATTCTTACCATTTCCAAGTGTAATTCAGAAACCGTCAAGTGTATTTCAGATTAGTCACTTCAATTTCAGAATGCATCAATTGAATTTCAGATTAGTCAATTAAATTCCAGAAAACATCGAATGTATTTAGGATCACTCATTGAATTTCATTCGATATTTTCTGAAATTCAATTGACAAATCTGAATAACATTTGATGTTTTCTGAAATACAATTGACTAATCTGAAATACAAGTGATGCCTGAATATCAACTGACGGTTTCTGAATTACAATTTTTTTAATATTTTCCAAAATATTGGAGGTATCGAAATTGTAATTGCATATTCGTAATCTGCGACCTCGAATTAATATAATCTATTCATCTCGTTAGTATAGAAAGAAAAAAAAATTTTTTTTCGAAAATTCAAAAAAAGGTATACCGAATATGAAAATTATTCCGAAAAAATTTTTTTTCATTCTATATTGATGAAGTGAATAGATTATATTAATTCGGGGTCGTAGATTACGAATATGTAATTGGAATTTCGATACCTCCAATATTTTGGAAAATATTATAAAAGTTCCAATATTTTTCTCGAAAATCGGTAAACTTTGAAGAGCAGATATAAGAAAAGTATGGATGCTATAGTTCTGGTCTTTTCCCCATATTATAGTACGTTTCTTTGAAAATTAAATGGTGTATTCACCATTTTTCTATTAAGGATATTTCAGATTTCGTTACGTTTTCCGCAAAGGTCTATTTTTCGTAAAATTCAAATCGTTATAATTTCTACAAAAAATTAAAAAAAAAAAAAACGAATAGCATATTCTTGATCTACGCCCACGAATTAGTTTATAATCTCAATTTGGTCGATCAATTCAAAAAAAAAATTTTGGCCAAAAATCGCAAATTTTTCCATACATATGGAAAAATTGCCAAAAATTCGATTTTCGAATTTATCGACCAAATTCATGTTATTAGTTAATTCGAGGGCGTAGATTAAGAATATGCAATTACTTTTTTTATAAAACGATTTTTGTAGAAATTATAACGATTTGAATTTTCCGAAAAAAGGGCCTTCGCGGAATAATTTACGAAATCCAAAATATCCCTCGTAGAGAAAGGATAAATACACTATTTTATTTTCAGAAAAACGTACTATAATATGGAGGAAAGACTAAAACTATAGCATCCATACTTTCTTCATATCTGCTGTTCAAAGTTGGCCGATTTTCCTAAAAATTTTTAGAATTTTTCGAATATTTTCCAAAATATTGGTAGTATCGAAATTGTAATAACATATTCATAATCTACGACCTCGAATTAATATAATCTATTTATCTCGATAATATAGAAAGAAAAAAAAATTTTTTCGGAAATTTTAAAAAAGGTATACAGAATATGAAAAAAAAGGTATACAATTGGAAATGGTTAAGTTTCTAGTTACCTCTATATCAGAATTTACATTATTTTGTTTAGAAATTTTTGTTATTCAATATATAAATTATTTTCATAACATTTTTGTCATAATTTCCCTTTGAAAAACTTCAGAGAAATCTTATCATGAATATATTATTCATGATCTATAGAGGGGAGGCCGAATTTACGCCACGCCACCACAAGAAATTTCAGGGGATTCCAGGCTAAAAAATCCCTTTCCCCTTTCGAGTATCGAAATTCCGTAAATCGGCAAAATTCTCTCGATTTGATAATTAAATTACATCACGGCATTTACATACCGTGGCTATGTGTGTCGTGAATAAACCTACTCGGCGGTAGGGAATTCCCCTGTATTTGTATTTTGTATGTGGTATTGTGGGTAGGGGCCCCATTATCCTAATGTGCCCAGGGCCTCCAAGAGGTTAAAGACGGCCCTGTCCATCACCTCTCCAAAACATTAGCGGGTATTGTAGAGCATCGTATGAACGGTGTGTTTCATATATTCGTTGCAATTCTCCACTATTGCGACGCATAAGAATAATATCACGCGTTTCCAAGTTTTCACCTTCTATTACAATTGCCACTTCATCTATTGTAGGGGTGTTGAATTGGCGTCATGTGCTCCAACAGATCGTTTATCTGCTTTAATCACAACCTTGTGATCGTCACTTGGCATACGTTCCAAAACAGTTTTAAACAATCGAACCAATGCATGATGTTCATGAAGGAGTTGCTGCAGATCTTGAATAATTATTCAAAGTAAATTTGGAGGAATTTATGATGTGCATCTTCAGGTGGTTGCAATAATCCAATTCCATGGTGAATCTGGCCTTGGATCTTAATAGCAGAAAGGAAAAACAAAATGAGTGAGTTGACATCATTAATGTTAATATTATATTCTTACCTTGAATGTTGGATCTAATCCACGTCCTTTAATTATATCTGCTCCAAATAAAGTCATTTGGAAACACCCATTGGATTTTTGTGTGTTCGATAGAAAATATCAATATCAAAGTCTATATCTCTATATCTCTGATTGCCATCTGATGGCGATAAAAATAATTATTTATAACACATGGACACAGATGCCAACTCTTCATAAGTCTAGACGACATGAATATATACTTGGGTCTTTGTGATTCCCTGTGAGAGTGGAAGAACCTACATTGATGAAACCGGAGTAGAGCACCAAAATCTAGCTCGATTAGTAACAGAATGAGAATCATGAGCTTCTGTCAAATCAGAGGAAGAGAAAACAAGCGAAAACGTTGGTTGAACCAAACCAGAGAGCTGATGAAAACAGCTCCAATTATCAGTGAGAATTTTCCCTCTTCAATAATTTCCCTTAACATCGATTCTCCTCGAAAACTGGAGTACCAATTTTAATCCACTCACGTCCCTTTTAGCGGGCATAAACAACGATGAAAACGCGATCGGACAAAATCCCAATTTGCCAAGAAAAAACAGGTATCGTTCAAACAGAAAGCAATTACTGTCCGTGAAAAGATCTGTTCGGTTTGCGGCGATAGTTTTGAGAGCATTGTCGGAATTGAATACACATTTTAATGGCCTCAGCACCGCTCTTATGTCCGGCACCGGTTCATTTCGAGGGACGGGATGCGATATAATCCGAAGAATGGGCGGGAGATGAGCCATTCGATTTTATTCGGAAGAACTGAGAGGATTCCATTGTGTTATGGCGTTTTAGAGATGTTCGCGTTTGGGGATAGAACGGTTTTTGAAGAGAATAAACCTGGTCGTTCGAGTTGTAATCGATATTGGGATCAAATGAATTTATTTACCCCATTTTGATGTTTGGAAATACGTTTTACAACATTTAGCAACAAGGGTAACTCTCTGTTAATGATTATTTTTTTATACAAAACTCCCTATCTACTCTGGTTGTAGCGTTGTTTTATGTCTTATGTAACTTTGAATTTATATTTGTTTCATTATGCCTCTGACCTGTGTAAACAATTTATGTAATTGTAAAAAACACCAATAAACTCTCTCTCTCTCTACTATAGGGAATATAAATAACATACTAGGTTGGGAACTATACAAATTTTTTCCCGATTTCTGTTAATTTTATCTATCATTGAAAATTAAGATGAACTCAATGATCAAGAAACTGCAATTACCAGAAGGGGCTATTTGAATTTCATTTTTTTTCTGTTAGACATGTATAGTAGAGCAAGGAGTATATGATTGAAATTTTATGAAAAAAAAAAGGGTTTCCAATTTTCTTCAGTCTCGTTTACATTAAACTTATCGGAGTTTCAATAATCGTATTTTGAGCTATTGCATAGCTTTTATCTCAAGCTTTGAGCGCAGCGATTGAATGTAGAAATTCCGTAACGAATAAACCTAACACAGCCGTGTATCGTCGGTTCAGTTCGGCAAATTTCGGCACGGTGTTTGGGTGCTTGCGACTAGACGGATGCGTGCAGCCACTCTAGCAGTGCAAAATGGTGTCGGCAATCTCGCTGTTCCCATTGAATTACGAACAGCAAATATTTCGATAACATCGGATAGAAAATGTATAGCCAAACGCAAACATTTTTTATTAACTTCAGCTCTTGCTCTAACTATACATAAGTCGCAAGGTGGAACTTTTGACGAAATAGTATATGACTATAGTAAATCACATTCTCAGGAACTCGACTATGTTGCACTCTCTCGGGTGACTTATATTGAAAAATTGTACATCACGACAAAAAACAATAATTCTGCATTTAAGTTTTATCATAATCGAAGGCAAGCTCCATCGACTGCATCTTTGTTGCAAGAATTCAAAAGACTGTCTTTAAATAGTGTTCAGACGATAGCTCAAAGTGTCTTAGATTTCATTAGTAATAGAAATGGCATTTCAATGATGACTTTCAATTGCCAAAGTCTACATAGTCACAAATACGATTCACAAGATTCAGTTCCGAGACAAACCAATGTGTTACTTCTTACCGAAACATGCATGACGCGTGATAATCCGATTGAAATACCTAATTTCAATTGTATTGTTCAATTCAAACGAGATACTGTTCCAAAAGGTGGGAAAGCCATATATCAAAATAGTAATAATGTTACTAATATTATGACTCCGAATATTGAAGACGTTGGCGATGTTAATGTTAGACGCTCATTTGTTGGAGATATTTGTGCATGCCCATGCAAACTTAGAAATGGCCTACACATAGTCATGGTAGCAATTTACATTTCTTGGAATCCAAAATTGGAAGAGGTAGAGCATTTTATTCATCGCACTTTACTGGAGTACACTGAAGAAGGGTCGAAACCACTTGGTACAAAAGGTAATAAATTTCCACTTAACTTGGCTGGCGATTTCCACATTAACTTCTCTGATAAAGATCAGAGCAGTTGACAACTTTTCTTTCGGAAAAATTTAATTTAAAAATGAATAATGATCGACAAGAATCCACAACAAAATATGAGAACACTATTGACTTATTTTCCAGATATTTAGAAGACTTAAGACTTATTTTATGAATTTCCTAATACTCATTAATGGTTAATTAGGATCTACCAAAGTGATTCTAAGAAAATCATCAATGAGTCACCCAAAAACGATCAGAATGAAAGGTTACAAAATGAAATTTAAAACGCGATGAAAACTTCTCTTTTCATCTTGATAAGCAATATAAAAAAAATGATGGTTCCCTGGAAAATGCTCCATTCCAACTTCCAAAGCCACATCCCCGCTAATGCCTCAAAGGAATACTCTCTTTTCTCAATTCCCACAACTCAATTTTCGCCATGCGTTTCATTTCCGTTCCCTCGCACGCCACTGACGGCGATTTGATACGTCCGGATTGAGTTTCAACCCGCGCTTGATAAATCCCGCAAGGTTCGTGGTAATTTGAAAAATGATCCGTCCTGCTCCATTTCCCTTCGCGAAAGTTCAGTGGTTTTCCATGAGGAAACCCCCCACTGTTGACGGAAAATGTTTTTCCAACATTTTTGAGCTCTTCATCAGGAAACTGAAACGTTCAATTTGGGGTGTCTCATATTGGGAAACTTTTGCTCCTGAAGTTTGGTGGATGTCATGGTTGGTGTTGGAATCAATATGACAGACCGAGCTGCTGCTTTAGGTTTTTAATTTTCTTTATGATCGAAGAAGTTATGAAATTTCCTGGAGTGGAACGTAGAGAGAAAGAGATAGTTCATTGGTGTTTTTACAATTACATAAATAGTTTACACAGGTCAGAAACAAAAATAAATTCAAAGTAACATAAGACATAAAACATAAAACAGCTACCGAATATAATAAAACAGTACAGAAAGGGAATTCAAATTCATTCTCATCCAATTTTCCACAAACAAAATATCACCTAGAAACTCCATAGTGGTTAATCATGAGAATTATTGCTTTTTTAATTCACATAGTTGCAAATGAACGTGAATACAATGTTGCAATCGGGATTATCAGAGAACTAATATCCGATTCGGACTACGTGAAATAAAATATTCTCCAAACCTTCTTGTCAGTTATTATAAATAGTCGTACTAACAGTGTTTCACTTTGGGATCTCAGCAGAAAAGTCGTGAGATGAAAAATTTTTGCTGAAATGCAAAATTGAGTATTTGGTCAATGGTCTGGCACGTCTATTTTAGAGAAGGTGAAAGATTGTTTGACTTCAACAAACCTGATTGGTACTATCCAAAAAGTTAAGGTTGGAGACCACCCACCAGAGGTGGAAAGCAAATTGGCTTCCTGAGGGAGCATTCAGTAGACCTGGAGACGACGGTTTTGTGAGGTTCTCCAGGTTGCTCGGGGGAAGGTCGGAGAGTGTATCTGGGGATCCCGGTCTGGAAAGCACATCCTTAGATAACTCGGGTGACGGTTGAAGTCCGTCGAAGAAACGGTAAAGTCCTAATTTTGGTAATTGGGAAATATTAGGTAGTTTCGAGGAGCGAAACGGGTAACGGTTAAAGTCTGTTGAGGGAAAAAGGGTAAAGTTGTATTTTCGAAGTTGACGAAGTATTATGGAAGTTTCGAGAAGGGAAAAACCGAAGTAGTAAGTTTTTGAAAAAGGGGAATTTTTCGTGTTATTCAGTTAAGATCTTCGAGTCGGGAAACGCGATCGAAAATTATGGTAGTTGTTGTGAAACGGGAGTGAAGCGTTTCGGGAGTGGTTATTTCAGAGAACTTGGATTATAAGAAATTTTCAATTTCAATTGATGAGGATAGTTTGAGTCCACAAGTCCTGCCATTTCTCACATCACATCTTATTTTCTTATTATTATGTTAATTTGGATTTTGGGTGATTAGGTAACACAGTGAAAACTGAACTTCTAATTTTTTTTGTTTTGTATGAAATTGTATTAGGCAGTCTGAGGTACAGACGTATGGAATGATTAGGTTTTCTATTATCCTTTCGTTTTTGTTGGTTTTTGAGAAATAGATTTTCATTTAAGTTACTTCACTGGTTTCAATTATCCCTACAAACTGAAAACTCTACGAGAAAAATGACAAATTTTGTTGTTAGGTTGACGTGAAGCCGCTCTCATCGTCAACCCTCTTAACATCTCGACAACCCCGTATGAACAAAGTCACTTTTTATCACAAAAAGGACAAAGCTCATATAGGGGTGTCTATTACACCATTATCTATCGTTTCCCCAAGTGAGACGAACCAAACTATGTCTATAACTAGCTCAGGTGATGCAAGATTTAATATTTCTGACGATAAAAAAGAGTTGGATAATACCGCGCGTCAGTGTAATTCGAAAATTATCCACTAGTTCTGCGACGCAGTGAGTAAACATCGAAATTTGACATTCCTAAATGAATTATTGCATCCATTTCACCTAAATTTTTATCTTGAATAAATATTTCGCACTGTGGTCAGATCAAATCATTAGCTTTGAACTGTCAATGGTAAAGAAGTCGCAGTAAATGAATGAACGAGTGTTGAAATGATCCTTCTGTACGAGTATTAAACATTATTTCCTCCAATTCATAGAATATCTATAAAAATTAAAATATATTCTTTCGATTGAGAAAGCTAAAATAATACAATACATATTGAAACAAAAAAGTACCTAGCTGGGGTAAGTGCAACACAGGAAAACCATACAGGTCTGTAGTATAATAAATGAGGAAAGGGAAAAAACCCCAGAGAAAAAAACTCTGACCTCGATCGTGTTTGAAAAAAATGTTCTAAAAATATCATATCAGAGGATCTTGGAGGACATCTACGTGATCAGAAAAACATCTTCATGTAGTTCTTCTGTTGATAGCAGAGAACAACAGACTCTTCATCAATCTACCCGAAATTCTAGATCTAAAATAAAAAAAGACAAAAGCAGACAAAACTAGCTATTTATAATCAATTGATTGGTTTTTGAATTAACCACTCATTGCAGAAATTTTTCCTCCATAAATTAGTTATGGCAGAAATGTCACAATGTTCAAAAGAAATGGAAAAACCCAATCAATTTCCCTTTTTTGAATTGCTAATCATGAGAAAACTTATAACACAACCAGCTGAACCGTAATTTGAACTAAGTGAAAAATCAATGAGTACATAACTTTCAATTATCCTCCTTCACGAAGAAATTCCTATGTTACCATGTGGGTTTCTTAGAATATATCAACACCATATTCAGTGGCTAACTTCGGAACGTAATTACTCTTGTCCTTCGAATTCCTCCAATATTCAAATTTAAATTGTCAGCCTTGCTCTCTGATCGTGAGGGTTCTTTCGAACCAGGTACCACCATCCTAGTGATGATTTTTCGGAACTTCAGATGTTGGAAGACCGCTACGGGACCCTAATGAAAGGAATTCATCTCCCATAGGTAAATCGAACATCTTATAACACAAGAAAACAGAATATTTTTCCGGACCAAAAATTACGACATATTCCGATTTTCAAATCGAAAAATATTGATTGGCAGAACTGTTTCCTCTCTCAGTTGACAGATATTCTCCCACGATTTTGTTCTACAAGATGTGGCAGAATGAGAGGATGTGACAAAGATCTAGTAAAAATAATAATTCCTCTGTGGCCCTAGCACACAATTTTTCTGAAGATTGATAAAAAAACATCACAATCAAATGATTCCTTCAAGAGAATTTATGACAAAATGACAAGTTTTTTTTCGGATTTTTTCGGCGGTGGTATGGATCGTAAGAGATAATACCCACACAAAAAATTGTGGTAATGTGCCATTTACAATATCAATAGATTCCGAGCGTGTGTATGCATGCAAGCAACGAAAGCTGGCTTGCGAGAAAACGAACAAAGACCTCCATCACATTCAAAGTACATCCCGCAAAGATTAAGCCAACGTTTTCACTTCGCGATCACATTAATTCACAGCAACGAGCCTCTTTCAGAACAACCCACCGAGAATGGCGACAGTTCAACATCGGAAATCCCCATTTCAACTGTCGCCGCAACCCGAAAACCCACCCTAGTTTGCCCCATCCGAATACCGTGTCAATTTGTTTCTGTTTACCAACCCCCGACACAGAATCCGGGGTAGATCTAGAGCAAACACGGAATCCAGTCGGCTGGTGCTTCAACCCCATTAGCATTTGTGGTGTGTTCTTCGGTAGCCATGAAAGCATACGTAGTCTACGTCCTGAATCGGTCCAATTCAATTTGGCTCGGTGTTAAAGATGGCTGTATCAACCTTGTTTTACCTAAAAAAAGTTGAGTTTCTTGAGTTTGCTTTGCCAGCACTTCGATACGTCGATACTCATTTTCTATAGTACCAACTCATTTCACCTATTATTTTTCTTGAAAAACAACGTTTCAATATCTCATAAGATAATTCTAGACCCCAAAATAAGTAAAAAGACTTAGACAAAGAATGAATAATCTCATGTCTTTCTCTTTGGTAATGAATACTGATTTAATATATTCTCATGTCAATTTTGTTATTTCAATCAGTTCCTTTTATTTTTCAAATATTCACCTATCATAACTGTTGCTAAATACTGTTCTCGAGTTTCAGATGAATGAATTGTCTCACAACCTCCAGGACGAATCTTGGAAATCAGTCTATTTTTGCAGAAAACGAACTTAAAGTGTTTTATACACACTCTGGTTGACAGCTTCTGTCTATGTTTCACCCTGCACGATCTCCTCTTATATTGATGAAATCAATCAATTAGTATGATCTCCTCATCATAAACCTAAATTCTCTAGTTCATTCATCTGATTCAACTGACAAGATCTCAATCCTTCTGCTCTTCTCAAAACCAAAGGATTTGTGCTTTCATTCAGTCATAGTACTCTCTTTCTGAATTTCTCTTAACTTTTCATTTGTATCCTCTATTTTTATGATGTACGCTAATTCTGCTCCATCGGAGCATTTGTTTCTGTAAATTTTGTATCGATTGATAAATTTTGCACTCTCTTATAGACCAACGTTTTAGATATTGATTGCTATATTATTCTCTTCTCATATTTATTGTATTTATCTCAATGATGAACAAAGTTTGTCAATTCAGATTTCAACGGTTGTACCTTTCTCTAGGCCTAATCTCATTTATTACAACTCCAATAATTCATTATTCAAACCTTCTGTTTTTCTGATGGAATAGAGAGGCTCTCGTATTCAACTTCATTCTTTGGGCTGTCACTGTAAAAGTTGTGTTTGATAATAAACTAGCTGGCCCGGCGAACTTTGTTTCGCCTCAGAGATTCATAAAGTTGTATCAACAAAACTGGTACTTTTTCAAGTAGGAGGTAAATAAGACAAAATTTAAGTACAAAATATACAAAAAAATTAATTATATTGAAATAGGTAGGTATGTATATTGTTCTTTACATGAATAGACTTAACTTTATTTAAGCGGTACCTTATCATCATTTGAAAATTGTCTCATTGTTGTACTTTATGATGAACCACATTTTTAGTTTTTTCGTCATGAAATTTTCCGTAGTGTTCAGAAGAAAAAAAGGTGTGATAACACATGGACTCAAATGCGTTAATATTATTATCGAATGTAGTTCACCGAATTTATATCAAATATAATACTTACACGAAAACGCTATCAACCTCAGCGACATCTACTGGCGTTATTCGCAAGAAGGAAAATAATTTCCTACTATTTTTTCCATTTCATCAAATTTTTCATTGTTTCAGTGTATTTATGTTAACCCTACCGTAGAAGAATCCAACAAAAAACGTTCATAACAAACAGTTCATCCAATCTTGAGTTATAAATGGTGTAACCAACAATATGGCCGACTGAGTTTTATATATTAAGATTACTTCAACTGTCTCAATCTCTAAGTCTGACTTCATATGTCCTCTTCTCTGAACTTTTCTAGATTACCTCTGTTTTGCAGTTGGATACTGTGACTCTGAGTCTATAGATTATTTAAAATTTTTTTTTTTTTTTACTGTATAAGCTTCATACGGGTGACTCATTCATTTTATTACTGTGAATGATGTCAATAATGTTTTCTCTATTTCGGTATCGTAATGAGTTCCTCACAGTACTAAAAGGAATGCTGTAATGAAACTCATTACAGCATTGTTTTCAGTTATATTTCTCGTTTTGTAGTTGTCAGTACTGACCCCCAGATCCTCTTAATTTTCAAATCAAATCAATTGAAATTCCGTAATCTGTCAAATTTCGTGAGTCACACCAACTGCCAAGATACAATGCGAAAGTCAATAATCTGAATTTTTATTTGAATTTCGAGAGTATTTCACAAAACTTGACCGAAATAAAAAAAAATATCGTCTAATACTCGTTGCAGAAGCCAATTCCAACACTAATGCTTTTCGAATTTCGCATTCGTGTTAGAATAGGAGCTCATTCTGCAACTTGTTTTAGAATATACTATCACACTACCATCTCTAACTCAATTATCTGAGTACAGTCCTCAACAGTATTTGACAGAATCTGGACACCCCCGATTTTGAACAATAACTGAGGGATCTATTCACCATCAAATGCTGTGATTGACCTATCTCACTACTGAGGGGTTTCCAAGAGGGGACTTCAGATCAATTCTTCACCAAATAATTCAAAACTGTGACCTCGATAAAAATAAACCGATCTCTCCCAAATGAGCCATGATACATTCTGGTGATGGATAGACGAAAAAGTACAGCATTTCAAAAGAACCGCACTCAATCTCAATCCCAGCTCTTCGATATCGGAAAAGAATATCCCCCAGGATAATTCGTTTAACTCGTTGTTCCGCCCGTAATCTGTTTAGCGAAAAACTTGGGGAAAATTCGTGGAAAACGATGGGGAAAAACATAATGTCTTCGAAATGAATATAGATTGAAGGAGGGTTTTAGCATTCAGGTTTCGAGGGTTTATATAAGAGTTTTCGACTGTCATAAATATTCATTATCCTCGATATTTGCGGGATAATGTTAAATTTTTTTATCGATTCAAGAATAATTTGGAACACATTTATGAAGTTTGAAATTTTTGTAGAGGAAAAGACTCTAATTTAGTCACGAGCATTTTCTTTCATGCCAGCCGATATGAAATTGGTATTATGTTCCTTAAGGTATAACTACACTGCGCAAAAAAATTAACGCACATTATGAAAATCTCGAATTTATTCTACAACTGAAGGTGTTCTCAATGATGATTATTTTTATCATAATTATGCATTCATATGTTATCCACTTTCAACGTTCTTCTTCAATACAGATGTTTTTCCCAGCAGGAATAAAAAAAGATGATATCAGATTTTGAATGTATTAATTCCATTCTAAAATCAGTTGTTCTCGATCAATTCTAGTGATCAATAGTTTTTCTTTCGTTTGATTTTCTACACTCGATCGCTATGCAAAGCGAAACAAGCAATTTAATCCAAGAGGAATGTGCCCAGGCGGTAGTTTTGCGAGAAGAAGGGTGGACATATACAAGAATTGCAGAAAAGTTTGGAGTTTCCCATACAAGTGTGTCCAGAATGTTGCAGCGATTCAGGGAGACAGGTATGAATGCCCGAGGACCAGAAGAGGGTAGACCACGGGTAACAACTGCCATTCAAGAACGTTACTTCGTTGAGACAACGGTTTGCAACCGCTCGCCTCCTTCAAAATCAGCCTGAGCAAACTCATGGGTGCAAATTAGCACTCAGACAATAAGAAATCGCCTCAGAGAATATGATTTAAGGCAAGAGGCTCAGCTTTTACCCCAGCCCATCGAAGGGCGCGTTTGTATTTTGCGAGAGAGCATATCCATTGGGAAGAGGCCGATTGGTCTCTTCACAGATGAGTCTAGATTCTGCCTCTACTATTGTGATCGACGTTCCCTTGTATACAGACGTCCACATGAAAGATATGCTCAGTGCAATTTCCTGAATACTACTGGTTTAGGGGGGGATCGATTATGGTATGGGGTGGAATATCTTTGACTGCTCGCACAGACCTAGTGGTCGTTGATAATGGAGCTATGAATGCTGATAAGTATATGAGGAAAATTCTTGAAGAGCATGTAGTGCCATTTGCCCCATACATTGGTGAAAATTTCATTTTTACCTTGAAGAGGTTGAAATCTCTCTAATAGAATGGCCAGCAAGAAGTTCAGATCTCAATCCGATTGAGCAGGTTTGGGACAACCTCAATAGAAGGCTGAGAAGTGCAGAAAATCTTCCAGCTACTCTTAATGACTTAGGAATCCAACTCGGAGAAATCAGGGAGGGATTAGATCAGAACATTTCAAGATCACTACTCATTTTGAGTATGAACCGTCGTTGTCGAGCTGTAATTAACGCAAGGGGCGGAAATAGCAAGTATTAAATCACTTATCAGCATTTCGGTATATTGAAAATTGTTCATTTCTCTTCTTTCACATAAGATTCGGTGAAATCCTGAATTTTTCTTCCATTTGATGTGTCTTGTTCCGTTCAGAACCTTCCCGAGAGAACAAAAAATAATTTATAAAGTCAATGTAGAGTTAACTTTCATTAAAATTGAGATTTTCAGAATTTGCGTTAATTTTTTTGCGCAGTGTATTTCACTGGTGACTAACATTTTTATATACATTGTGAGCAAAATGTTATTGAATAATTCGTATAATCGTTCATCTGCTCTTCAATATCCTTCCGATTTTGATATGAACATTCTGAAGCAAGGTTAAGGTTCCCTCAATTGAATCACCTGATATTTTCTTGAGTTGGATCTGTTCTAATAAGGCAACTCTCATTTTTAACCAACTTGGAAAATACGGAACAATGGAAAAAAATCTACCATACCATATTCTTCCATAAGAGGCTAGAAGGCACCACCGATACTGAGAGAGTTCATAATTCCAAAAGGACTTTAACGATGCCCATCCACGCTAGAACCCGCTCTGCTATTCTACTCACCGGTAACCTTAATTAATCCAATTATTTCATTCAGAATAGACATTTTTGCTTGCCTCCTGAATAGTTTTCAACCCATTTTGTGAGATCCATGCATTCATAACAAAACTAGAGCAATCTTAAGATTTTTCTTTTCACACATATTTTTTCTTAGGGGGTCTAAGGTCTACGTGTTTGTTTGTCAAAGTCAACAAATACAAAACCACCTGTGGGGTAATGAGGGTTTTCTGATTACTTCAATAACTGAATCGTTAAACTTGCAAGATACAGCAAACTTTGGTCCATTTCGAGTGGGCCAATGTTTCATTCATACAAGGTTTTAAGACATCTTCCCCAACTTGGTAACATTCAGGGATTCCCTTGTATTATTAGCTGTTCTTATAAAACTTCTCATGATCCTCATGTCTGATGCTTCGATGCATCTCATTGTTGACAATTTTCAGCTTCCTCCATCCATAAACCTTTGAAAATATCTGCTACTGCATCCAAGCAAAGTTTCCAGACAATATAAACAAAGCAGCCCCTATAACTCATGCGCTGAAAGCAAGTCGTCTCTCTGTTTCAACGTCTTTGCTCCCTATTAAATCTGGCACGCTGCTGAATATAACTTCAAATGAAAATTTGCCGTCCCTTAGATAAACATCAACCCTGTATCCATCCAGTCTTGCTCCTAAGATAACACCGACTTACCAACTTGATGGTTTGTTGCGCTGCTTTGGTTTTCTCTGTCCCGCATTTCCGATTCTAGGCTCGCTCAGAACGTAGGTATACGTGAATAATTACGGATTTCCGTTTTCCGTCAAGCGTATATAGATGACGCGCGTTATTTGTGTACTAACAGCCATTTGCGAGAGCTGGAAATGCTTCGTTAGCCCGCTAATGAATATTTCGTGCGGAGATATTCAAAACAAAGGCTATCGTGATTATTGTTTGATCGCTGCATTCGGATCTGTTTGTGGATGGAGTATCGTACGCAATATATCTAATTGGAACCTCATCGTACGTAACGCTCGTACGGGTAAAAATCACACCTAGCAAACAAGTATTGATACTGTTCAACTCATAATGAAGTTTCTCTATTTCAGTTTCGTAATGAGTGCATTACAGTACTAAAAGTAGTGTGGTAATGAAACTCATTACAGGATTGTTTTCAGTTATATTTTTCGTTTTATGGTTGTCAGTACTGATCTCCGATCGAATCAAGTTTCGAATCAAATCGATTCAAATTCCGTTATCCGTCAAATTTCGTATGTCATACCAACTGCCAAGATACGATACAAAAGTCACTAACCTGAATTTTCATTTGAATTTCGGGAGTATTTCACGAAAATTGACTGAAATAGAGAAAATACCGTCTAATACTCGTTGATGAAGGCAATTCCAACACTCGTGCTATCGAAAACGCGCTGCTTCGTCGCTCGTTTTTGAACTTTGCATTCGTGTTGGAATAGGAGCTCATTCTGCAACTGGTATTAAAATTTACTATTATTTGTTTCTCATTTGTAAACGTCAGTCTCCAAAAACGCAATATGAATCAAGAAAGCTCATTTTATCAAGTCACTAACTTGTAAAACTGACAGTTAACTTGCAAAATTTTCTCAAGTTAGTAGTATTATTTACATTAAATTTTGTTTTATCGTCATTTACGTTGAAAATCATGGTACAATTGTTATTTCCAGTAACACAGATTTTTGGTGATGAAAGAGTTGATACTGATGATGATGAACCATCTGTTGACTCAGAAACTGCTGAACTCGTGGACTGCAGAACATTTGTACTCTCCTTACTACCAAATAATTTGCTAGACATTTCGATTTTTTTGTTGACCGAATCATCGACGTAACTCATCGCAATTTCGGTGCTCTTCCACCCTCCTGCACGCTTTAGTGCTGAAATATCTCGACCCGAATCCGCAACCATAGTGGCTCCAGTTCTGCGAAAAGAGTGGCCGGTGTATAACTCTGGATCTTTTAAACCTAAATATTTCGCTATTTGTTTTGGGACACCACCAATAGTGTGCTGGACAGCATTAAGGGAATTCCACTTTCCATGTCGGTATATCAAAAAAATCTTAGGCTTTCTGTTCCAGGAGGCCGAAGATTTAAGTACATATTTTCTGTATAACATGTAGGGCTTTAAGCTGCAGCCATCATCGGTTTTTGTTTGTCGCAATGTCACAATAACACATTTTTCCATGTCTTCCACATCATTAATGTTTAAGGAGAGAATTTCGCCACATCGACAAAATTCAAAAATCCCAAATATTGTTACAATTTTCGCCAGCATCTACTGGTCATCAGGAGCAGGTAAAAGAAATTGTTCAGCCTCTTCTTTACTTAATAACTTGGCCTTTTTTGGCGTATACCGCTCATTTTTTCGTTTCAAAAATGCTATTACCTTTTGAAATCTGCAAATGACAACTAAACGTCATATTTTTCAATAAATTTTTTAAGGAAAACAAACGAACTGCGAACTGGGGCATTTTAATTTCCATGCAGCTTTTCAGCATAGACCATTTTGCCCATAAAGTATTAGGGCTGAATCTAGCTGATAATTGATTCAAGTAGACCAACAAAACATCTTCAATTACCCCAATCACACTATTTTTGTTTTGGCACTTTTTGAAGTCGTCGTATTCTCGCTCGTACCTTGAAGCTGATTTTGCAGGTAATAAACTTGATGCTACACTGCTGGCTGCCTCAATAGTTTCTTTTGGTACATTCATTTTCGATTTCGGCAAAACAAATTTAAAGAAAAATAAACAGACATGTTCATGGCAACGCTTCCATAGCTTACGCCATTTACGACAAATTATTGAGATTTTTTTGGAATTCATCTAACCTTTTTAGAAATGAGAAACAAATAAAATATAAAACAATACACGCAAGGTGACGGGTTTTACTGGCTCAATGAGGTAACTGACTCGCCTGCGGCTCGTCAGTTATATGCTCCATTCGCCAGTAAAAACCCTCTTACTTTGCTAGTAATGTTATATACTATTACTATTGCCACTCTCATGGATATTTGTGGCTGTGGTTCCCTTCATACGTTTCTGTCAAATTATTCGAACATTCTACGCTCTGTGCCGCTAAATAGATTTCACAGACTGGTCCGAATTAACGCGATGCGGTTCGAATTGAAATCAGACCGCTGTTACAATTCAATCTAGCGTTTCATATCGTCAAAAGTTGAAGCAAAACTCGGGAGAGTTAATTGCAGCCGCTGGTCAGCAGACAGCATCCTCGAAGGCAGAAGCGGAGTTTGAAACTTTGCGGACGTCGGATATAATACCGGAACATAACTCGATTTTGGGCGGATTTAAAATGCTGCACAACATCCGGAGCAGTCTTCTGAGGTTGGTGGAGGCCCAAACACGTAGAAGGAAAAGGGGAAATCTGAGTTTTTTAGATTCCAAATAAAGAAATACGAAAAAAAAATCTCAAAGTTGAAATCTGTTGAAATGCAGACAACTTCGGGGTTTTTCCATTAAAAAGTCACATTTTTGAGAGTCTCCGAGGAGAAGAACTGATGCTTCTTTTCCGATAGCGTGATTTTCAGAATATGATACAGGAGGTCACAAATTCTTTGTCAAAATTAGAACTGACGAAACATCAAAAAATCGTTTTTTTTTAAATTAGAACCCTATTTTCTCGAAGTATTTTCGAAATCTTCGTCAAAAAATAATAGGAGCATACGTCCAAGACTTTTATCCCGAAATGAATATTTTTCGAGATATTCAGGAAAAACGATTTTGTTTTCAATTTTCAATCTCAAAATCGTTTTTCTTGAAAATCCCGTTATTTTTTTGAAAAAAATTTCGAAATTGCTTCAAAAAAATGAGGTTCCAATTTGAAAAAAACGATTTTTTGATGTTTGGTCACTTCTAACTTTGACAAAGAATTTGTGACCTCCTGTATCATATTCTGAAAATCACGCTATCGGAAAAGAAGCATCAGCCTTTCTTCTCGGAGATTCTCAGAAATGAGATTTTTTAATGAAAAAACCTCGAAGTTCTCTGTATTTCAACAAAGTTCAATTCTGAGATTTTTTTGTCGTATTTTCTCGGGAAAATTCGAACTTTTGGAATCAAAAAGATTCAGAATTTGATGGAGAATCTGGTCATGCAATAAAGAATCTTACTTGAAGCTCACCTTTAGAATTCAAATCCTGAATCTTGTATCTTTCCTAAAAATATTCTATTGAGCCATATTAATGAATAACCCTGTGTACCTATCCAGAAATCAAAGGAGAAATTTTAAATATTTCAGGACACTGGACTCAAACTTCATGAGGCTTTTTAACTAAAAACGGCTGACCTCTGATTTCCCTCGTAGAAAAATCCTAAATTACTGAGCTACCACTCCGGATCGTTTTCACCATCACTTTGCCACCCAACACCCTGTGACATAATTCCTGTACTCCCTCATCTATTCCCACTAACAAAAAAAATTTTAAAATAATAGAAAACTTTCCTTCACCGAAAACCCTGCTAAAGGGGATTTCCACTCCATTAATACTTCATTATTCGACACTAACTAAAACACGACTCAAAATTTTTCCTAAATCGTCGTCCGCTTTACGACCTAACTTCGTAGTACTATTTTACTAACAATATGTAGGACTTTTCCGTTCCGTACCCCGATCTACTGACTAACTTGTTAGGAATTGAATTAACTCTTCAATCTAAGTAGGTGGGTGGATCTTTCATACGTGAAATTTTGGCATTACCAATCAGATTCTGCAATCAATTTTTCTCCTTCCCTACTAGGCGTGTTCATACTTACTAACTTTACTACTTTTACTAATGGATAATGGAAGAAAGACCAAAAGAATAAGTTATTTAGATCAGTGAGTAACGATTTCTTGAAAAAAATTTCTCAGAATTTCAACTTCTCTAGAGCAGGATTTTTTCAATAATGGCATATTGTGGAATTGAAATGCCACACGTAATCCCAGGGGACGTTGTTCCACAAGGGCACGCAATAAATTCCAAGACGGCGGATCCATCTCTCTCCCACGGGAGAATTTATCGAATCCCCCTACATCAATTCCGGTGCGACATTTCGGATATTCATATTTCCATTTTCTGTCGGCCATTTATTGTGGGCCAGATTTATCGTCTCCAGACTGAAATAACATGTTTTTGTTTTCCTACGGCAAAGCATACGCGATCGGATAAGCCGATAAGTGGGATCCCGGCCTATCCCAACGACAATACAGGGTGCGGATTACTAATTGGACGGAATAACACTATCGGCGAACGCCGGTTGTTTAATTTCATTATTGAAACACGAGCCGAGATTATCATGGCAGGTTGAGTGTTTAATTATAAAGGAGGATTTCGTTACCTATCGAATTATGTGACAGAGACTGATGGAATTGATTTATTCGTTGGTTCGGAATGCCTGATAACGATTCGGCCAAGAGTAGAATTTTTCTCGTCACATTCTGACGAAAATATCCAGTTCCAGATCTATGATTAGATTTCGAAAGATCCTAGCTTACCGTAAGTGAGAAGTATGAAAATTTCAAGATGGTTTCGAGGCTATTTATAAAGTAACGAATGTATTTCTGAAAGGGGTGGTTACTTAGAAAATAATTTAATATACTCGTAAAAATTGGTATTTTTCTGCTTTTGTCTTTTTTCCTTTCAAATTAAGAATTGCTAGTAGATCTGTTTGTCTCTACACATAGAAGTATTACATGAATATATTCTCGTAGATCACATTGATCTCCTTCAAAATCCTCTGATATTTAATGTTTTTGGGTAGGTCAGAGTTTTTTTCTGCTGGGGTTCTTCCCTTGTATCATACGCAGAACTGTATGATTTTTCTGTGTGACAGTAACCTCAGCAAGGTGGTATATCAACCATGTTTCTGGCATCTACATTTTAAACTGTTACATCCAATTTCACAGCTGCAGCAAAGTTCCTTGCATTTTGTGAGAACATCAATCATGGTAAGGTTGGATTTTTTCATATCACACAAGGTAGAGCTTTCAACGAATGAATTTTTTTCAAAAGCAGATATTTCGATATTGAAAAACAACACGATGAAAAATGTATATTTCAACGAAACGAATTAAAATGTGTTCGCGACATAAAAAGATAACTTTTTAATTAAATTCGAGGAGGTGCGATATCTTTTAGTAAAAGGAAAAAATTGATAAAACAGAAATTAGGTTGATTTTCTATAGGACAGTTTAGACAGTTTCGCGGTAAACGGATTTTACCCCCAAAACCTCATATCGCCCGTAATCTATTTTTCCTGTAATTTTTGTCATATTCTTTTTCGCATGAGTTATATTCTACCATCATTTTTTTTTCAAAAATATTCGACCCCCTTCTAGGAGGATTGAAATATTTCAGGACAATAAAACTGAGGCCGAGTGAATTCAATTTTATTCAGAGCCTACTATCACATTTAAAGCGCCCAGAAGAAGATTAACCAAAAAAAACACGACACAACTTGAAAAATGTACCTATTCAGAGAGGCACGACCCTAATACAATTCCTATCGATTTCTCGCGAAAAGCGACACCGTAATCATCCCATATCAATCCCACCCCACCGTTACACAACGACAAATCGACGACCATTTCTCATCCGCACAAAACAACCGGGATAAAAAAATTTGGAGCGGCCGTGGAACCTTTCACCGGTTCCCAACGACGGAAATTCAGCACAGCCCTCATGTATATTCAAGTCCGCTAATCATGTATGTATAATGGCCTCGAATTATTGAATTCCGAGGCTACAGAAGCGAATTTTCCGCTCGGATCGTTCTTTAGTCGGCACCGTTTTAGAATCGTCTACACGGTCCCGTTAATCCGTTTTGGGAGGATGCCTAGCCATGTGATTATGCACGTGTGCGAACGGGGGCGTCTCAAAGGAATCGGAGATTGGAGGGTGGATACGTCTAGTCGTTATGAACGAAAATCTCTGATTCACCCCAAAAACCTGGCTGTGACGAACAGAAAACATAAATTTGCAAAATGGTACTGTCCATGTTTCTTGAAATTTTCAGATATTGTAACGTATGAATTTATCTTAACAGAACTATTCCGCCGAATGCATGGTGCTGTTTGAATTCAAAGTTTTCTAGGTAACTCTTGTATGAGGCGGTTCATGTGTCCCGGACATGACGCAGATTAATATGTAAGAGCGGCTCACTTTGAAAAACTGTATCACCTCATTTAGAATGTCCTACTAAGCGACTACACATCGGTGTGGCGATCGAGCAGAGCCGAAAGACGCGAGACTGACCCAGGTAGTCGGAGATCTCGATCATAATGTTGTAAGGTTAAAGAGACAGATAATTTACGTTAATTTACAGCCCCACTCTAGGGGTGCCAATTGTGTAAGGTTAAGATAGAGATATAAATGTAATATTTTAACGAAAGATGCTCCAGCTAGTCAGGACATGAGACCACCTTACATTTATATGAGGTAAAAGGAGATATATATATAATATTTATATATTCTTATGAAAAAGAGAGCTAAATTAATACATTAAATGTTGAAACAAAAAGTACCTAAGCTGAGGTAAAAAAAGAACGGGGTATCATAACATTCTTTGTATGATACTATAGAATTATACGATACTATCAACACTAGTATCATACGATACTATACAGCCAGGGGAAAAAACCTCAGCCGAAAAAACCTGCCTCCCCGTAAACAAAATAACATAAAATATCAAATATCAGGAAAATCTTGAAAGATATCAGTGTGATCATCTTCATGTTATCCGTCGATGGGCTCGGATACACAGATTCTTCCCAAAACGACTCGTAATTCTTAATCTGAAATGAAAAAAGACAAAAGCAGAAAAGAAACCGATTATTCAGAATAAATCGAATGCATTTTGGAAATGCATTTGCTACTTTAAAAAACATCAACATTAAGATTTCTTGGCCAAATAATGTTCGGAGGTTTATAAATATTTATGACAGAAATGTCACAAAATTTGAAAGAAATCTGTTGAATGTTACGAAAGTGATAATTTTTCAACATAACATGCTAAACTTGTAAAAAATCAATTAATACATAACCTTTCAACTGTCCTCTTTCACGAGGATTTTTTTTCTGTTGCCGTGTGGGTTTCTTGCAGAAGAATCACTTTGATACCATGTTCATCAGCTAATTTGGAGACGTAATCACACTTTCCTTTCGAAGTTCCTTCGATATTCAAATTCAAAATCCACAAATTGTTGCTCTCTGGTCGTGAGGGTTTTTTCAAACCAGATACGACCTTCCAGGTGATGATTTTTCGGCACTTCAGATGTTTGAAGACCGCTACGGGACCCCAATGAAAGGCAATCATCTCCCATAGATAAACCAAACATGTTATAACACAAGAAAACAGAATATTTTTCAGGAGCAAAAACTAAGACATATTACGAGAATTGTCATTCTGATGATAATCAAAACTTGAACAGTCGAGATTTATTCCTCTCTGATGACAATAGCTATTTACAATATCTACCATCACAAATTGAAACAATTAAATATGAGGACATGTACAATTATGAACAATTCGTCAGAAACACTATTCACGAGGGTTTTTCGTTCGTTGTTAACTTATCTCGTTATAACAATGCTGGGCAAGGGAAGTGATTATCTCTCGATTTTCCCCAACGTTCGAACTCCTGAATCTCCTGGAAGACGTTGCAGTAAGAGGTGAAGGTTGTATTCTTCCAAATAGAAGCGTTGAGGGTCCAACTTCCTCCAAGGTACTGAAGGATTTGAAGACTTAGCTCCCTCCAAAGAGGTTTCAGAGGTCTAGACCCCTCCAAAAGATGGTGTCGGAAACTTAGCTCTCTTCAAAAGATAGTTGGCGGAGACTTAGCTCCCTCCAAAAAGGCTATCAAAAAAGAACACTTGCATCAGTTCTCTGCATCGTCAAACTTCCACAATTCCCCAAGATCTCTGATAATCTTGGTTTAGATAAAGAAAATTCAGGAATGGAACCGTGAAATGTTCAAATTCAATTATTTAACTATAACATAGATAAACCACTCTAGAAGAAAGGTTGATTCATCGGATAGTTGAGGAAATCAGATGGAAAGTCGTACGATCCTCAAAATGGCGGAACCCAAGCGTCTCTCACCTCATATGAAACATATGAATCGTCAGCAAAAATAGATTTATGGTTGTCTGATCAACTTCGTACTCACCAATCTTAGCAATTGCCTAAGTCAAACTATTTCAATCCAGAATAAGAGAATAAATTATTGCCTTTTCCGGTGCAGCGCTAGAACAGCGGAATACCAGAGAGGGAATCTTTCGTCTCGCGTCTCTCGATCCGAGACGATCCGGAAACTCCCGAGATTTGAATTTGGTAAATTGAACCGTTACAACTGAAGTAATAAAAATACAGTGACCATATTGTTAATTGCTTTCAGATTTCATGTTGATAGAAGGTACTTCTATCTTTCCTTTTCACTAATGTGTCTTGTCATAATTCACCGGATTTGTGGTTATTTATCATAACAAAATAAGGGTTGTTCTTTTAGAGATGGCTCCGTTGACCGCTGTTTCCGACCGTCAAATATACAGGGAGTTTGTACTACAACGAGTGCTCAACTCTCGTATAATGTAACGACGTTATCCCCCTTTTGCATAGGTCCAGTTGCGAGCGACACAGTTTGTTGTGAAACAAATTTTGTCTAGCGTCATGAACACCCGGAATGCCTCGCCTCATTGGACGTGGTACACTGTACCGCTCAAGTACAAAAGTGAAGCGCCTCTTACAAACTCAATTTTGAAACGTGTACTACCCAACACAACTCTTCTTCGATTTTAAGCATCATCAAACCACGCTTGACCACATCTCATAACAGTAGTTGGATTTCTGTTGGTAAAATAATATTTTCTTGGAAAATTCTCTATATGATGTAGTTCTTATATTTCACTAATGAGCTAATCGGAGCATTTCTCTTAATTCACCACACTTTTGGTAGTATGTTTTTTTCAACGAAAAGAATCAGTTTTAGTTGATCCAGCATGTTCCCACTATTTCTGCTGTTCCTCATCCGGAAAATATCATCTGTGCAGTTTCCGCCAGGCCGTTTGACAGGATGATTGAAATGTGGGAAGTTGGGGAATTCTTACGTCTGACATTCTCATATTTCCGCTGTTCGGATTTAATCAAAACTTTTGCAGCTCGTGCGGGAAGCAATTTCTCAAATCCTAAACGCTCTGGACAATTCTAGACCTCTTCGTCTTATTTTTCTGATGGTCGGTCAGCCGGAATGGATGCTCTTTATGGACCCTAGGTATAACGGAGGATTTGTGGGGGTGGTCTTACAGTTTGGGGCGGGTTCATTTACAATAAAAATGACCTGATTCTGATAGAATCCGATTGGAATGATTCGAATAGCCATCGAGTTATAGAAGAGGCGTTCCTCGGTATTTCAGATGATTAGTAGCTGGTTTTTCAGGCTTGGTTTTAAACTGGAGGTGTACTTAGTCCAATTCATTAATCCCATTCTGATTTACTCAACCATATATTCCAATTTCATTCTGTTGATAACTCATTTAAAGTACTTCATATTTCGTCGCTCTAATTCGTAAACCAGCCGAATCCATTCTTAAACAATGGACTTAGCAGGTTCACGAATTAGGCCGACGATTTAAGAAAAACACAAATATTAAAATTATTTACTAAAAACTATAAAATTATTTCATTTTCCTTTTCTATTAGGGGTCATATCTTCAAAAATCAGTAGTGGTCACCCATCATGGCTAGATCCCATCGTCTTTGATACAGAATCTTTTATCTTGTGGATACTGACAGCTCCTGAATTTCAAGAAAAATGACAGATAATAATGGAGAAATGAATTTCTAATTACATTCGGGCACAAAGCGATTTGTAAGCATCTACAATTTCATGTTGGTGGTTTTCATCTATATTGTGGTGAAAAAGTCTCTTTCAACTCTTACAAATGCATTCGATTATCTGAGTTCCTGCCAAGTAAGCTTTTCTGTAAAATGAACGCCTTCCTTTTTCTGCTTTGTGGTCAAATAAAAATTCCTTCCCTAAATTTGGCCTCACTCAACTTGGAAAAGACTTCTTTGAAATATTTGAATCCATTATAATCTTTTTTCATAGCTATCAGGAAGTTTTCCAACTGACATTGAATTAACAGGAAACCGTTATACATATTATGGTATAATATTTGTTTCGGTAAAAAAAAAATCAATTTGATTGAATTACAACAGAGTGAGGAGAAATTATTTTTTTCCAACTACCGAACTACCGTTTGTTTTTTGCATGAAGAGTATCTCGATGTTGCTTGAAACTTCGAGAAATGCTACTAGTTTGTTTCTATAGTTTTGTAGCTTTTCTTAATTTTCTTGGAATCTGGAAGCGAAGGCACGGCTCATTTCCATAAAAGAAATTTTTTTTTAAATCTATTCTTTTTAATCTGTAAAAGGGGTAAATATTGGAATCAAAGTGATGAGAAATTTACATTGATTCTCCAATTACCCAATATTCAATTATGTGCGATTCTTTATTTTATGGAATTGTTTTTTTCGCGGGGAGTACCTTGAAGTATGCTTGAATCTTTGAGAAACACTTTTTGTTTCATTCTTTAATTCAGTTCAGTTTCATCATAAAACAAGATATTTTTCGCAAAAAAACATATTCCATAAAATGAAGAAATATACATGATTGAATGTTGGAGGAGCCTTATTTTTGATTACAGATTTCATGAAATAAGGAAACCCAACATAAATAGGATATAAAACAGAGTATGTGTCATAAATCAAGATACTTCTTGAAAAAAAAAACTGATTCCCAATTTAGTCATATTGAAGAAACAATTTTGAACAAAATTTTCCTATTTGAGTTGACGATTTCAAACTCTTTGCAGCGTTAATTGGAATTAGTGTTTGGAAATGAGGCTATATTTAGTGTTTTGAACGATTTTTGTTGTGACTTTTCTCACACACTTATTTTCCTTCGTGCATTCATAGTTTTTTTCGTAATTTTTTATAAGGCGCCACATAACGCAAACTCCACTTTGAATCTTTTTTAGTTTATTATTTAAATTTATTTACACATATTGTTTATTCGCAAAACTCTAACACAATGTACGAAGAGCGTACCTAATGATGATTCTGTTTATCTGAAGTAACAGTTTAAATTTATGATACCAGATGGTTTTTTTATGACACAGTCCATGCCACGTAACTGGAAAATTTACAACTTCTTGAGGCCGCATCTCTTCCAACCCTTAATGGTAAAAATATTGGGTTAAATACCATTTATTGCCGGCTATACATAAATTATCAAGTACTGATTTCAAATTTGTTTTTTTTTCAATTCAGATTTCTTCGTATTTCATAACTCTCTCGGAATTATGTATTTCATCTGCTTTGAAATTTTACCAACTGCTTGAAACATTCTCCAACTGCTTTGGAATTTTTTCCAACTGCTTTGAAATTTTGCAAACTGCTACGAAATTTTTTCAACCCTTTTGAAATTCTTTCCAACTGCTTTGAAATTTTTCCAGCAGCTTTGAAATTTTTTCAACTGCTCCGTAAATGTATAACCAGTTTTCTACAATTAAAGCCTAAAATTTCGGGAAACAATGGCTTAAGCAAAGTTGTACACTTGATGAAATGCATCTTTTTCAATCGTCCCCTCTTTACATTGACTTCCAGTTCGGATACATGCAAATGTAAAAGGGTCTTATTGAGCTTCTGGAAAGTATTACGTCTTAAGGCTTTCTAAATATTTTTCTATTATTAGAAGGATGTTTTCATTTTAAAAACAAAGATCTGTTCAAAATTCTTATCGACTTGTGTCATCCTATCCCAGGAAGAAGGTGGAGTAGCTTTCGTTCCGCCACTGCGTCCTGTTAGGCACTCAACAGCACATAGAACAGTCACCGGACACAATAATACCACCAGATTATCCCAGATCAAACTTCCGCAGCGACATCTCTGACCACACATCACAAAAGCCACCGGTTGATAAACCGCTACACAACTCCCATATTGTCAATTCATCCCTCGGGATCATAACTCCGATTCCCGTCACCACCTTGTAATATCTCTCAACGCCAGAATATGTAGGACACCGTCAAAGTACACAGTCTAGGCTACGATAGTTACGAGTTTGGGTTGCGTAATCAAGTTTAGCAACTAATTGAACACATCAGTGATAAGTTCACAATTAACAGCGGAGAAGAGCGTGAGCACTGACAAAGTGCATCCCTAGGACTTGGAAGTCTCGAGTGGTAAGAAACTCCGTGCCGAGATCAAATTTTGAGTTTGCGGTCCCGACGCTAAATGGTTAATGTAAGAGGTGATACGGTTGCGGAAGATCGTACGCTAAGTTGAATAAGGTAACGTGGAATTCGATATTGCTTTCATCTAAGGTCGCTGTTATGGCTTCAAACATGTCTGTTTTTGTACCACTTGTGTTGCGTAATGAGCTTCGTTAACGAATAAGAATGTAGACAAGCGCCGCTAAAGGAACAGTTGCTATATTAACTATTGCGGTTTGATTGTGAATCGAAAACAGGTACAGAATTCGTCGATTTGTCTCCTGCGTAGTCTTGATTTTCAAACTGGAAACTCATCTGAGTGTGGAAAAATGGTTCTGTTTTCAAAAAATATTCTAGTTTCTGTTGAAAAATTTTGAAAAATGGTATTCCACAAGGTTCGGTCTCAGATCCTCTTCTTTTCAACTTATATCTGTATCATTTCCCTGCCAATTCCCTGAAAAATTTAAATATGCCGATGATATTGCTTCGCCTTCCCGTCATTCTGGTTTAGAAAGAATCTTTCTATGAAAACTGAAGCCTGTCTACACCAGTACCTCTTAATATGATTACTCAACTAAGTGTGTCTTCAAGTTAATGGTCCCTTAGATTTCCTTCCATTTCCTCAATGGAATCTTAAGTAGAAGTCAAGTTATCAGAAACCCACAACAGTTCTTCAGTCAGTTTATGAGTTCAACAAATTATTTAAGGTTAAAATTCCGCCTTAAATATTTAACTGGTCCTTATAGGATCACTTGAATTTTGAATTAGTTTTAGTTATTCTAGCTGGTGTAACGTAATTTAAGTTACGGGTTCATTTCTGAAAAGGGTGGTTAATTCAAAATTAATTAATTTTGCTTTTGTCTTCTTTCATTTCAGAGAGTCCCACAACTTTGAATTTTCAAAACAAATTTAATACCTTTCCAAATTCATTTCCCATACTCACCTATATTTCAAATAATAAAGTTCCCAGATTGAAGTCGAATAATTCATTTTGGTCAATTTTTCTAATTCATGAATAGAATCGAAATTTGGCAATCTGAATTTAATGTATGCAAGTTTTTCAATAAAGATCTTATTACTGATTCTTCCATCAGAGTTCCTGGTTTTGACCATCCCAGGGGAATATAGTCTGTCCTAAATCGTATTAGAACAGGCCATGGACGATGCAACAACATGCTCTTCCGATGGAATTCGGTTGAGAGTTGTGAGTGTGGGGAAAATGAGGAGACTATAGAACATCTTATTAATAGTTATCCCATTTATAAATTTCAAGATGGTTTCGAGATCAAACGAATGCACTTCTGAAATGGGTGGTTAATTTCAAAATAATCTTATTTATTCTAAATAATTGATTTCTTTTCTGCTTTTGTCTTTTGTCATTTGAGATTAAGAATTGCGGGTCGTTTTGTGAAGAATCTGTTTTTCTGAGTCCATAGACGGATAACATGAAGATGTTCTCTTAGATCGCGTTGATGTCTGTCGAGATTTCTCTGATATTTAATATTTTTAGTAAATTTTTTTTTCACGGGCGAGGTAAGGTTTTTTTCAGCTGAGGTTTTTTCCCTTTTCTCATTTAATCAAACTGTAGACCTGTATGGTTTTCCTGTGTTGCACTAACCTCAGCTAGGTACTTTTTTATTTTAATATGTATTATATTATTTTTAAAGGACTTTGCACCAAACAAATATGCCTCAGGCCCGTTTACACTAACGCAAGTTGTTAAAGTTACAGTAGATTTCAATCAAATTTTTGTCTTCATTCACAAAAAAAGCTGCAACATTCGAATAATGATGAATATCTAAACGTTTATTCCTGCACTATTTAAAATTCTCGTTTCAATGCTTGACGAGAAGAACGAAATATCTCGAATATTTCCAGTTTCCAAAATCTTGTGTGAACTCAAATTCCGAGGTCCTGCCATGAATTATAACTTTCCTAGAACATAACAAACAATAATGAGTCTTTGCAGTGTTGGAAGGATCTGTTATGAATGTAGATATTTCAAACTTTGCGAGGAAAAGTCCCTTACTTGAGCTGAGAGAATAATAATGATGTGTTCTTGGCTTGAAACTTTGATTGCTGAACTTCTCGAACGTTAATGAAAAATAAACTTGAACTTGGAGCAACAGATGGAAGGTAACACAATCTAGCTATTCCACAGGAGGTTGTTCAGAATATTTAACTCTCTATTAATCTTGAAGGGTTCTTTATTAATACAATTTTTTCTTCAGAACGATCATTTAAATTAACATAGACTTGAATATGTAAAAATATAACATATAATAGTATAGTCTAAAACAGTTATGAGCAGAATGAGCTCCTATTGCCTTCTGCAAGCGGTATTAGATGATATTTACTTTATTTCAGTCAAGATTTGTGAAATACTTTCGAAATTTAAATAAAAAATCAGATTAGTGACATTTGTATTGTAGCTTGGCAGTTGGTGTGACGAAATTTGACAAATTACGGAATTTGAATTGATTTCATTTCAAAATTGAGAAAATCGGAGGTCGATGTAATGAGTTTCATTACAGCACTACTTTTAGTACTGTAATGAACTCATTACGATACTGAAATAGAGGAAAAAAATATATATACAATGAAAATATATGATCAAATTCGTTGAAAGAGATGTCAAATCTGATTCTCTTTCGAAGATGGATTACTGAACCAAACCCCTTATACGAGTTTTCAGATTGTATGTTCCTCCGCCATTTTGCAACCATTATTTGAAGTGTCGTAAATTAATGATAGATCTTGAAACACTATTATGACGTAATAAGTCATATGTAAATTGATCAAAAATTAAGTTAGTGTGTAAAATAATGTCAGAAGTAATACGGACAAGTATATAATTCAGCTGCGTTATATCTCTGGGATTTTGTGAATTAGAATATCTCCCAGTCTCACTTGACTATATGGTTTTTCAAGTGTGCAAACTGAAATATCCATTATTGAATCTCAAAATTTTACTGAAGCACCCCAGTAAATTCATCACCAATCTGAGCTGCAAAAGAAAAACAGCGTTGTCACATTTCAAATGTGGCATCAATTAAGGGAGTAATTGCAGTTAGCGACTGGCATATTATGTCTCTGATTTTTGTGGACAATCAAACTTGCTCAATTCAAAGGATTGGAATTTACATTTTCGTTAAATTCATCAACTTCTATCCTAAATAAAAAATTCAAGATGAGTCAGAATTTCTGAATTTTCAAATGCATGATTGATACAATTACATGTTTTAAAATATTATCTCATCGCCAAAATAAGTTATTCTCAATAAATTTGAAATTCACACGTATTCGAGCTCAGATATTAAGTTTCTTCAAATTATTTCATTGTAGAAGACATCATCTCTCTGAAACTGTCAAATATGGAATATACATTGTATAATTCTTCGAATAAAATAGGAGTTACTGCTTATTGTATCGTGCCCGCCATTATCGAATAATTTGAAATAAGACACCAATATTTATCTTTTAAGCATCATTCATTTTTTCATGTTATAGCAGGACGAAGAATCATTCGAAAATTGAACATATTGTCCCCAATATGTTTTTGCGCTTTCGCCATTTTGCAACCTCGAGAAAAATTAAAATATTCGTGTCATTTCTTCCACGTAATCGAGCTCAGATATCAAGTTTCTTCAAATTATTTCATTGTAGAAGACATCATCTGTCTGAAACTGTCAAATTTGGAATATACATTGTATCATTCTTCGAATAAAATAGGAGTTACTGCTTATTGTATCGTGCCCGCCATTATCAAATAATTTGAAATAAGACACCAATATTTATCTTTTAAGCATCATTCGTTTTTTCATGTTATAGCAGGACGAAGAATCATCGAAAATTGAACATATTGTCCTCAATATGTTTTGGCGCATTCGCCATTTTGCAGCCTTGAGAAAAATTAATATATTCGTGTCATTTCTCTCACCTCCGTTCCTTCGTTCAGTGAAGGGTGAGGTAGTTAACCCAGGGGTTATTCGAGAAACAAGACACGTACGTAATCATTCTTCCATGAGAGCCCGGCTTCCATTAGAAATCCCCCGAAGAATTCGAAGTTTCTGAACAACAGGCTGCACAAGCAGATCTATCGTTCAACGTTCAACCGCTACATGCCGAAAAAATACTTCGCAATCCAGTTCAGTCGTTCGGATATCGGGAATCCGAAGTATTCGATTCCAAGCCTCATAGAATCCCCAATTTCGCACTCGATCCCCGCAAGTGGCAGCATCCTGATTTTACATAGGGAATAAATCTCTTTCTGGAGTATCTCTACAATTGGAGGAGGGATTGAGCAGGTTTTCTTCTGTTTCAGATCTACTACACGGTCAACACGATTCACTCGGCGTTCGTCTTCAACACGGAATTGAACATAGTCTTCTACAACTCGACTGAGCAGATACCTGATTCCTTCATAAATCCGGATACCACTTCGACAAGTAAGTATGGATTTTGCCAGAAATTTTCCCTGGAGTGCGTGATTCTTTGCCACCCTAGTTTGCAGCCTTTAAAGTAGAATTAAGGTCAGAGTTGAGGCATATGAGAAGATTGAAATTGGAGGTTTGTTCCTTCATAAACTTTCATCACTGTTCTGAAATAATTGATTGGAGAGATTTGAAAAATTTCCAGAAACTAGTCGGATGATTTCGTTTGAGAGAAATTTCTCGAGGCATATTGGTATTCAACATCATTAGGTACCTTAGTTCGCAATAATTTTATGTTGAATTTAATAATAAATCAAAAAATAAAACTATTTGAACGGGTTTTTCATATACTCACATTGAATTACATTTAAATCAATTCATATCATTAACAAAAACATATAAGCTTTTCCAGATTTCATTTTTTCGATTCCTGTACATTTTGCCAGTTTTGATAAACGTCGATTGAAATTATTCAGTTTTGTCTATCGTTTTTGAAGGAACAATTCTTTGCAGTGTGTTTTTATGAAAGTACCCCAGTTCTCAGAGGAGATCTAAAAATTGAGGAGTACATTTCAACTTGATTTCTGATGTTAGAAGCAGGTTTATAGAAACAAAATCCTCTTCCTTCAGAGAAGGTGAGCTTCAAGTAAGAAGACGACTTCTCGTATATTTTTGGAAGGTTCTAGGACTTTCAGTTTTTTCCGGAAGTGACATCATGTTTTATTGCATCAGTAGATTCTCCATTGAATTCTTTTTGATTCCAAAAGTTTGGATTTTCCCGAGAAAATTCTCTTTAAATGAGGAAATACGAAAAAAAAATCTTAAAATTGAACTCTGTTGAAATACAGATAACTTCGGGGTTTTTTCATTCAAAATTCTCATTTTTTCTCCGAAAAGAAAGGCTGATGCTTCTCTTCCGATAGCGTGATTTTCAGAATATGATACAGGAGGTCACAAATTCTTTGTCAAGGTTAAAAGTAACGAAACATCAAAAAATTGTTATTTTCAAATTGTCATTTTTTGGAAGCATTTTCGAAATCTTCGTCAAAAAATATTAGGAGCATAAGTCCAAGACTCTTATCCCAAAATATTGTCTTCAATTTTCAATCTCATTCTGAATGTGTTAACTGGAGAATAATAAGCGATCAAATGAAATTTTTGGAAATCTCTTTTATCGAGGAAATATTTTCTTATAGTTCAGACTAGTTCAGTTTTTCAATTATCATCTGGAATGCGAGAGCAATCTGGTATCTGAGTGTTCTTGAGTTCTCAGAGGAAATCTAAAAATTTAGGAGTACATTTCAAGTAGATTCCAATTTTGTAGGCACGTTTGTGGAAGAAAATCCTCCTCCCTCAGAAAAGATAAAAAACCAATTAATAATATGGTGAAAAAGTATTTTGCTTTAGTTTCCCCATATGCATTTGTGATTTCTTTGAAAAAATCTCAGAATGATGTCAACCCACCTTGATATAATAACTTAATATTATTCATCCTGCATGGTAGTCGAGGATAAAACCATTTTTTCATGTCTACTCAATATACCCCTGTTGACAAACCAGCTCACAATTAGCTTTCAAGTATTCCCAGAAGAGTCTAGATTTCAAAGATTGTAATCCAAAAGAAAATTGGCGATTTTTTCATTTCATGATGTGAAGTAAAGAAAAAGTATGAATATGTCATCTGTTTTTTTTCTCTTTGAATTGTTTAGTTATTTTTGATGAAATTTGTAAAAAAACTTTTTTTTGTTTCAGCCTCCATCATTTTCACCTTCCTTATTCTAGTAATCACAAGTTGTGGAATTTTATCATCAATTTTGTTATTATTTGGACTTTACAAGGTTAGTATTGATCTATGGAAAGTGTGATTTTTTACATTACCCTGTAATAACAGAAAATAAAATAATGCAAACGATAAACATGTACAGGGTGGGCAAAATTGGTGATCCTTGAACTACAACATTTAAACCGTGAGAGATAGGGAAAATGAATGACACGTTACGGTGGTCTTTTTTAGAGAAACTGATATTGCCATCAACTGCATTCCTCTATCTTCTTTTGTTTACGAGTTATGAGCCAAAATTGAAATTTGGGGGATTTCAACTTTGGCCATTATCTCCGTTTCTGTTTGTGCTAGGATGTTGAAATGAAAACATTATAGTGGCCCTTCTTCATAGCAATCCAGTAGCGTTCTTTGTTTTTTCCCAAGAGATTTTCTTGCTGAGCTATAACATAAAAATGCATGGTATCATTATTATTTTGCGATTCAATTCTCCATCCTCCGTCGTTTGATCTCTGTTCAGAACAACGGTCAATTCGAAGTCATCATAAAATTAAACATTTTAACATATCATATTTTTCGTAGTTTTCAAATATTTCCATATTGCCGGCAATAATGATTTCGAATTCTAATAATTGGCAGTTGTTCCGAACAGATATCAAACCACGGAGAATTGAATCAAGTATTCAATGGCAAAACAATAATGATACCATGTGTAGAGACATATTATTCTGTGATTGAGCATAGTTTATACATATTTCATATACAAACTATATTTTTCATGATAACTAAATGAATCTGAGGGCGATGTATGATGTATGATATATTTCTGAAACGGGAAATTCTTTCTGAGCTATTTCAAACTGTTGTTTCCATGAAAAAACACAACTTTATGTTATTGCTCAGCGAGGAAACCTCTTGGGAAAAACAAAGAACGCAACTGGATTGCTATGAAAAAAGTGCCTGTATAATGTTTTCATTCCAACATCGTAGCAAAAACAGAAACGGAGAAAATGCCAAAGTCATTATCAGTTTCTCTCATCCTCTATTCAAGTATCACCATTTTGCCCACGCTGTACAAGATATAAAATTTATGTGAAAAATATCAGGCTGATTAAAAAAAATCTACAAGGTAATATAAAATATCTCTTTTCTGCTACAGGCTACAGGACAAAATCTGATTTCATTTGTCCAGTTTCATGATGAAAGATCTGTGATCCTATAAATTTAAAATCATCATTTCGATGATAACTATTTTCAATTTATGTTTCAAAAATGTTCCCAGTATTGCCTCTGTAAGGGCACAGAATTTTGAGTTTTTGCATTTTTTTCCTTGATATAATGATGAATCCACAACAATACTTTAGTATTTTGTGGAAGGATCTTACAACGATAAAAAACTTCGTTAAGATTTGATTGACAATGTTGAGATGAACCAAAGAACATGGAGAGCACGTCAAAGTGTTTTATAAAAATATAATATGCCATTGAAATTTCCAAAGCATGTTACAGAGGTGTAGAAATGAACAACGATATTTTTGTTTTTTGTGCCAAAGATAAAAGCCATTTTTAATATTCCAAGAAAGACTTACCTGTTATTAAAGGGAAATTTATTGACTATTCAGAATGCTGGAGGAATTCCCTACCTTCACTTGTTCTAATATAAACCCATGCCCTCATTACTCCAACAGGAAATGTCATCGAAAGAATGCCTCCCTGATGAAACAGGAAGCAATAAATATTTCCCAGAATGTCGCATCCAGGATCCAGATTGAATGGGAGCAAAATAAAGGATACGAATTCTTTTGATCCAATTCCATTGTTATCTATCTCGGCTGTTGTGCCTTCATAATGCAGCCATGCAAAAAGGTCATAAAAGCGATAAAATAAGGGAGCCGCAACACAAATTATATTTGTGTACAGTGCAATGTCTGAATATGGTCGTTTTATGTCTTTTATTTCAATTCGTATCATTCAGCTTATGGCATAAATTCCGAGAATGAGGTTGGGTTTGTATTATGTGGTTATGGACTGTTTTCTGAAGATCGTTGTCATAATAAGACATTTACGTCTATCTTTCATAAATTTTACGTAGATGCAGTTACTTTTCCATCATTTTCTTTATATCATTCCCGATTTCACTGAAGCATTCTCTTTCTCAGGACTGCAAAATGCTGCTGCTTCCATGGGTGGTAAATCTTGTAGTTTTCATGATATTAGATATCCTGTATGTTATTTACAATCTCTTCGAACATGCGGTGAGTCCTAGATAGCAGCAAGCTGCGACGCTTTTATTAAAACAATAAATTTTTTCTGTTTCAGCTCAAATGGAATCCCTTCATTTCTATTCTCATAATGCTGGACTTTTTCATCACTTGTCTACATGTGAGCATCTTTTAATCTTACGACATACCATGGTGATTCTCATTCGCAAGTGGATGAAATGAATAAAGTCTTCTAAGAAAGTTAGAATGCATACAATCAATAACAGTATTTGAAAAAATTAAAGTTGATGATTTTATTTATACCAATATTCAATTGCTTGTGTTACTGTTTGAAAGAGTTTCACCTTCATCCAAACCTCAAAAAACCACATGTCATTATTGATTCTAATCGATCTATGATAATATCAATTTCCATAATATCAATCTCTGTACACTGTTCTAATTTCCAATTATTGTAATTCGGAAATTGTTAATTGACATTCAGAAATCATCACTTGTATTTCAGATCCATCAATTGTATTTCAGAAAACATCAAATGTATGTCAGATTAGTCAGTTGAATTTCTGAAATAATTAATTGTATTTCAGAAAACATCAAATGTAATTCAGATAACACACTCAATTGAATTTGCGATATGGTAAATTATATTTCAGAAATGACAAATTGAAATTAATTTCATACGCACATTGATACCAGATTGCCTTTCAGAAAACATCAATTGTAGGTGATTCAGAAATAAAACGATGATAATAAATGAACTTTAATTTTCACGTGGAACATTTAATCTTTAACACAAAACTGAAAAAATTTGAATCCATACAGGCATGTCTGTCATTGCAATTGCATCTTAGCTCGGTCAATAATATTTTCCAGGTATGTTAGTCTTTTTTCAAGACGGTGGCACACTGTTTGGAATTCTGAGGTTTGTTTTGACGTAAGTTCTTATTTTTCGACCATAAAATTTCAATTGGATTGAACATGGGAGAATAAGAACTCATCCGTAGCAGTACTGCTACTGTTTGGGTGATTCGGTCTCCAATCTCGAATGGCATGCAGCATTATCACAGACGATCACTCAATCTGATAACTGGTTCCTCATATCTTGCCACTGTTGAAACAAACCCTCAACCCATTCATTTGCTGAAAGCGCTGTTAATGAACCTCGTAGTTTTGGCATAGCTAATACACCAGCTGCAGACACTGTTGTCAATTGCATCTCTAATTAAATCTGTACTCAATTTGACTAATTTTCATTAGGTGTTATGTGCTTCCTGAAGCTACGGTGTTAAGTGAGGAATCGATTGAGAAGGAAGCATATTTTTACTAAAATCCAGTGTTGAAGAAAAGAAAGAGCCAGCACCAATAGATTTCACCAGATTTTATTGGTTTTAGAAACATATCTGATTGAATATGTTATGTGATTAACGATATGATAACCATTATGAAAATGAGTAATATACGACTCAAAATCCAACTTGAATTCAAATAATATTCGAACTTTCTGAATAACAAATTAAGATTTCTGAAAATCAATTGACTAATCTGAATTACATTTGATGTTCTCTGATATTCAATTGACTAATCTGAAATTCAATTGACGTTTTCTGAAATTGAGTGACTGATCTGAAATACAATCGACGGTTTCTGAATTACATTCGGAAATGCTGTAGTTGTTAATTTTTTTCTATTTCCAGATATACGCCTTATTGTGTGTGATATCCCAGTATCAAGAACTGAAAGCTGGTAGAGGAAGGGCCTCAGACGACGATAACATGAGTGTAAGTACTCGACTACACGTTGCCTCGAAATTCAGAAGGGAAAGTGGATAATTATTTCTCTAAACTGCTCGTGCAAAATAAAAGGCGGTATAGAATAAAAAGTTTTTCCGCTCCATTTATGAGTATTTTTGTCGAAAGGAAGTGCACGTTGTATTCACTAAACTTTCTATTTCACCTACTCGTTTATTCTCCTTTGTTTCAACAGGATTTTTCTTTTTATTCGTGAATCTGTTGAGGCTTTCAATGCCACTTGTTTTTTCGAGCATTTCCAATGCTGACTTTCTCTGGCTTTTTCAGTAGTTATTCTTGCTGAATTGAGCTGAACACTTTGAAGAATTAGTCGTAGAAAGAAATATGATTTTTATTTCAAGAAAGCTGCATCTATGACAACAATACTATCAAAATATTGCAGTTGGCAATATTTGAGGGAAGCAATATTCTTTAAGTGTTTTATTCAGGCTCTTCACTATAGTATCAAACCAGCGAAATAATTTTCCAATAAATCCTCTGATTCCCCAATAAGATACTGCTTTATGTGCCGATAAATTGGCGTAAACATAATACAAACAGCTCACGGAACAAAATAAATATTCGATAAGATATTACCATTCGGATGCAGATACATCAGAGCCTCGCTATTCAAGCAGTACATATTTATAAAGCTCAAAATCAACTGGAGGTCACCGTTCGCCAATTCAACATAATATTGCCATTAGGGAAGAGAGATGCCTCGTTATGAATTCAAAGACTTCAGAAGCTTTCCAGCGGAGTTGGAACGGGTGTAATTATTATATTTGTTTCGTTCTCCCCTTCTCCAGTTACGGAATGACGTTTCGGAATTGGCAGAGACAGCAGACGTTCGATTTTCAGATCGAAAACAGCTTGTTTGTTGTGAAACTTAAAAAACTTAGCAGAACCGACTACAATATTTAAAAATTTCGACTTTATTGAACTAGTTTAACAATTAATACAATAATCATACAACTTCTACAGATCGAGAAGAATCGTTGGAGCGAAGTTTAGTCTCAAAGACTACTCTTACACTTAACTCCGCCGACTCTCCTATGATATTATACACAAATGAACCCCAGATGAAACAGACAATTAACAGCCCCAAGGTAATGAAGTACATAATCAGACCAAAAAAAACAGTCTGCATTCATCTAACGTAATCAATAATCATCGATACATACTGAAAAAAAACAAAAAAGGCAAAAACTAAAAAACATGTATTTACTCTCTAGAAGACAGGAAAGACTCTAGCTGAGACCTGAACGCGAAAAATGATGTGAAATTTCTAAAATCCACACCAAAAGAGTTGAACACTTTCGCAGCATTATATGAAAAGCACCTGCGAAACCCAGCCGTTCGATGAGCAGGAATTGACAACCTGTACGGGTATCTGATGTTGATTGAATGAACACCAGATCTAGGAACCAGTTGATCCATGATCCTGTTATCAATGGATTCCTCATGAGTTTGAACACAAAACATCCCAAGTGCAGCTTAACCCTAGTTTCCATCTGTAACCAACCGAGATCCCTTATTTTAGCAGACACATGATCAAATTTACGAAGACCGAAAACAAATCGACAACACCAATTCTGCACAAGCTGAATTCTCCTTTTGTGGAAAGCATCTAAACAGGGTCCATAAATTATGTCGCAGTAGTTGAAAGTTGACAAGACCAACACCTCTGATAGATCCTTCCTCATACGAAAGGTCAAGTATTTACGAGCCGAATAAAGAATTCTAAGCTTATAAAATGCCGATCTTACCAGATTTGAAACATGCTTACGGAATCTCAAATCTTCATCAAAAAAAACTCCCAGATTCCTTGCGCCATCACACACCTCCAGCCTATCCCCGCCCAGATTGAGCTCCAAGGTAGCTTTGATTATTTCCCTATCCTTTTTTCTACTATAGACAATACACTTAGTTTTTGAAGCGTTGATGGAAAGATTATGTGATTTACACATTTGCAGAATGGTCTCAAGGTCCCGATTCACCTTAGCCGAAGCCAAATTCAAGTCGCCCCTACCAAACCGGAACAACAACTGAACATCGTCAGCGAATGCCTCAGCAGTGCAATAAACTAAGTGTGAAAATAGATCTGACACATAAATGATGAATAACAGTGGTCCCAAAATGGAACCCTGGGGAACGCCTGCTCGGATAGATTTCGGTGCGGAACATACGCCGTCCACCAGTACCTTTAAACTTCTGAATTTTAGGAACGACCGTATCATTGAAACTGCCGAGATGGAGAAGCCGAAAAACTTGAGCTTTGCACACAGTAGAGCATGATTTATCGTACCGAATGCCTTCGAAAAATCAAGCAAAACATGAAGTACAGAGTAACCCTCATCAAGATCATGAAATATCTTATCTGTTACTGATGCCAGAGTAGTAGCAGTACTATGATTCTTTCTAGAGCCCGACTGGTATGATGGCAGCAAATTAAATTCATTGAAGTACTGTGAAATCTGTTCAGACAACACCTTCTCCAGAACCTTGGACAAAAGTGGAAGAATACTAATGATCCTCAGATCAGAAAAGGATGCAGGGTCTACGATCTTCGGGAGGGGAATACCAATAGCACACTTCCACTGCACGGGGAACACACCGGCAAGTATGCAGCTATTGACCAAATGCTGAACATAGAACTCGACAACTGGAAACGAATGAATGAGCATATCCAGCGTAACCTCATCGTCGCCTATGGCTCTCGTTCGAATACCGGCCATAATGGACCTCACCTCCTCAAGCGTTGCAACTCTGAAGTGAAATGATAGATCACCTTCATGAAAGTTGTTATTATAATACGTGATGTTATCAATGCAAACATCATCACCCGATGTACCATTGAAAGCAGAGAAAAAATCGCTAATCGAATCCGCGTCCTTCAGACAATCTGGTATAGATCCTGCCTTGATTTTGGTAACATCAGAGACTTTAAAGCCCTCCAGGCAGCCTCATTTCCATCGGAACTAGCAGCTATGAGATATAACTTCTTGCTACGCCTAATCTCAGCCAGAGTAACATTTCTTAACTTCTTATACGCACGCCAATCCTCCGCACAGCCAGACCTTCTGAATGCAGCCAATGCACAATCACGCCTTCTCATCAAACCCCTGAGCCGATCAGTCAACCATGGCGCCTTGGGTTTCGAGATTCTCCTCCGTTTGACAGGAGCATGACGATCATAAACGCCAACAGAATGTCATTGAAAACTTGCACTTTTTTATTTATATTAGGTTCACATAAGAGTATGTGCCACCGCTCGGATCTCAATTCATGAAGGAAGGCGTCACGATCAAAACCAGAAAAATCCCTATAAGTTATATATTTTTGCTCTCTTCTGGGTCTAGGTAAGTTGCATTCACAGAACACCAAACAATGATCACTCATATGACACATGTTTTTCACGCCACTTGCTCCCATAATATTGGTGGGACACCTCACAAAAATCGGATCCAGTAGCGAACTCGATTTGAGAGTGACTCTTGTGGCCTCCTGGATTATTTGCTCGAAACCATATGAAGAAAAACATTCAGACAAGGGGTTCGACGACTCGAGGAGGTTTAACATTGACATCACCGATACAGAAAACACAATCAGCCATAGGACACACACAATTCAACATGGAATCAACATCATTGACAAAAGAATTTAGTCTAGATTCACGCCTCTTTCGACTTGGGGGTCTATACATTACACCAATAATAACGCTTAATCCTCTGACACGCAGCTGAATCCAGAGGCATTCAACGGGACTCTCGAATTCGAAGTCGAACTTAATTACTTTAAACTTATAATGCTCCCGCAAATACATACAAACACCTCCACCTCTACCGACCCTGTCGCTACGGATCAACTTAAACCCCGAAGTGAAACATCAGCCGTATTAATGCTATCATCAAACCAGGTCTCCGTAATACCCACAACATCTAAATTATTAGAATCTACTGTCTCAGCTAAATCCTCCATCTTCGAAAACAAAGATCTTGCATTCAAGTGAGCGATAATCATCATGAAGAGAAGAAAAAAAAAAGAAGGAAAAAAATTATATAAATATATGTCAATGAAAATCAATGAAAAATATTAAGAAAAATGTGACAAACAAAACAAAAAAGAAAAAAAATAACTTAACTAATTCTTCTTCCTAGAAGCAGTTTTGGTTATGGCTCCAGTCCCAGATGTCACTGGTTTGAGTCTAGATCTTAAGTGCCTGGTTATATCTTCCGTGTTTTGTAGTAAATTCTCTAAGTTCGTGCTCTCACCCTGCAGTCTCCCACCTCCATGGCTTCAACGTGTTTATATTTATCAGCCAGTTGTTCACAGTGAGATACAATAGCCGCTGTATTAGAAGCATCCTTAGTTTTTTCTACCTCAGATTGCTCCATGCTCCTGTTAATCAAGATCTCATCATGTGGAATGTTTATTAAGTCCTCAGGCAGCACAGCTTTCCCATTTATGAACAATTTTCCATTTTTTATATAGGCATTGAGATGCTTAGATTTAGCCAGATGGAGATGCCTTTTCAGCAGCTTCAATCGCTCTCGATCCTCATAGCATAAGTCATCATTGATGAATATTTTCGTAGATTTGAGCTTGTTTTTATTTTTCATTACAATAGATTTGTACCGGTATGATGAGAATTCAACCTTGATGGACGGGTTCATATTTTTACTCAATCTATAAATATCATTTATAGCATGCACAGGAAGATCAATATTGAGCAGATTCTTCATATTCTGGATGAAGGCGGACTCGATTTCTTCTCCAACCGCAAGGCCAGAGACAATTATGTTATTTTTCCTCCAAGATCGCTTCATCGACAGAATCTCAGCTTCAGCAGATCCATCTTTCTTTCCAAGGAAGAAATCCTTTCGATCGCCCCATTAAGGCTCCTTCTTAACTCTTGAGTGAAACTTTCGAATTCAGCTCTCAGAGCAGCAGTCTGCCTAGAAAATTCCTCCCTGATGACAGCAACAAGCTCCTGAATATTTTCCATGCCTGCGACAAAACTTGGAGGGTATGGAAGCCTTAGCAGAAGAGAACAGAATATGTTCAGTGACACAGAGATAAGCGAATAAATACAATATGGCCAAAAGATTTCTTTCGCGGTTCGCAGGTAAATCAAACCGGACTGGAACAATGAATTATGACAATTATAATCACTGTAAAACTCGTTGATTGATTTAAATACTGAACGATTCACAGTCGAAAGTCACAATCGTACGAGTTGAGGTCTCTATTCAAACACTATCAAAAAACGGAAAAAAAAAACAACGAAACTGCAGAAATTCACGAATACACGTCTGTT